>CM062805.1:17628760-18228760 GCA_031772625.1 Pinus tabuliformis
AGAACCACCCATTTACTAACCCTTGGCAGGAAAAATTTGCAATAAAACAAATGATTCTGAACGAGGAGCACAAGCGAAGGTGGAAGAATGATAGTTTCAGGTAAGAGATTGATTCTTTTCATTTTATTTTTTGCATCCAAATTTTTGAAAGAGAGGAATCAACTAATAAAAACTTAAGTATGCTCTCCTCTTGTGCTTTGTGTGACCTGAGGATCAAAAAAAAAAAAAAAAAAAAAAAAACATGTTAGTATATCTTTTGTTAAAAAAAAAATGATTCCTCTCTTTCATTATTTGTTTCTTTAAAATATATATATATATATATATATATCTTAAATTTTAAAATGGAACATATAAAAATTTTATTGTTTCTTTTATATATATATATATATGAAGAGTGAATGGAACACATGTAAATTAAAACAAAAAACAAACAAACAAAAGATTTGTTTGTTTAAAACAAATTTGAAAATAAAACAAATACATCGTAATATATATATTATATATATATATATATATATATATATATATGTATGTATATATATATATATAACATTTTTTTAGGAAATTAATTAAACAAAAAAACTTTTTTGGATAGATTATTTAATAATTAAAAAATAAATAATAATAATAAAATAAAAAACGTTAATGGCCCATGGCCTGCCCACGCACATAACCAAAGGCCCACATATGGGTGGTTTAAAATCTTTGTGAAAAATCTAAAGCTCTGTCAAACCGATGATCGATCAACAAACAGGGATCATCTTATTTCTACACCATTCAAACATCGAATTTGTTAAGTTATGGTATGTTCTATGCTTAGAGCAGTTTACTTATCTTTCTTTTTATTATCCACAGATTAGCAATCACATGTACATTAAGTAAAGTGTAGATAGAACATTTAAATGATCAACAGAAACAAGCCAAGACAAGACACAAGATGTAGCGGCTAGCCAGGGACAAACCCTAATATGGGGAAACCCTTTGATCAAATCTTTTTTTATCTTCAATAATTCAGCAGAGAGAAATAGTACAAAGATCTGATTTGTATCAGCAGCAGCAAACCCTAGATCGAACTCGTCAAGTCTCCACCGTGAGTCGTTCATCATGCACCAATCCAAGACTTCGTTGTGCACCAGTCCAAGACTTCGCCGCACATCAGTCCAAGACTTCATCGTGCACCAGTCCAAGACTTCGCCGCGCATCAGTTTAAGACTTCGTCATGCACCAGCCCAAGACTTCGCCACGCATCAATCCAAGACTTCATCGTGCACCAGTGTAAGACTTCGAACGACCTATTTCGGCTCGGGTGAGAGAGAGAGCCTTTCTGCACATGAGAGAGAGAGATATGATGAGAAGTGAGTGACCAAATGAGGAGGAGTCATCCTGTATTTATATCCAAACGTTGAAGGTGAATAGATGTGTCTGTTGGGCATCTGAGCCTACATAAGTTGCTAGCCGACTTTGATAATTTGTCAATAATCAAAATAAATTCATATCTCCATAAATACTTATCGGAATCGGATGATCTTTAGATCAATCCTACACCTCTCGACGAGAGGAATCTAGGAAAAATATTATCAGCCATGAATAAGGTGACCCACATGGAGTTTGGCCCTAGTTGCCAATTTTAACAGAACTCAAACCCTGTGAAAAAACACCCTGTTAAAATATTCTCGATTATTCCCACTCATTCAAAATAATAGTTTTAACATGCAGAGACAGGAAGGTTAATCAACATATTTCAATCTTGCAATTAATCAAGAATCATTTGATCACGAAGATCCATTGTCATTGTGAACATCCTCAGTAAAAAAAAGATCTTGACATGTTTGAAACTTGTACCAGAACACAAACCCTCAACCAGTATCAAATAACATAGGAGATATCGTTACAAAGAAACTCAACACATTGTTATATAAAGACCAAAGGAGGCCCACACATATGCGTGAGGCCGCCTTTGGCTTGGCCTTGCGCATATGCACAGGCCTCTAAACGGCCCATCCAGCTCCAACGGCCAGCAGCCAAGGCTAGGGCCTGCAGCCAAGCCACGCCCAACCAACCAGCCACAGAGCCATGGCCAGCCACCCAACAGCATTGCCAAGCTGCAAAGAAAAAAAATCAATCAATAAATTTTTTAAAAAATTAATAAAAATAAAAATTTTAATAATTAAATAACAAAAAAATTAATCATTAAAAAAAATATATATATATATATATCTTACTGTAGAAATTTTCAAAAATGATATTTTCTCCATGCTTACAACCTGCAACAAAAAAAATATTATAAAAAAAATCATAAACATTTCCCAAGCTTTTATAGAATAAAAATTGGTTAAAAAATCCACTTTCTGGGCAAAAAGGATGAGTTCAAAAGATATGAAAAATGATTTGGCAAATATTTTGGAATCCCATTTTCCTAAAATCTTGGAAATGATGAATTCAAAAGATATGAAAAATGATTTGGAATCATATTTTCCTAAAAATCTTGGATTTAGATTGGCCACTTGTCAAGTTGTTTCAATTTTCATTTTTAGAATAATTAAAATTTCCAAAATTCCATTAAATTCATAAATGTGACTTGTGATCTATTGGTAAGTCATTCAAATTGCATAATGGAGGTCATGAGTTCAAATCTTGTGGGGATTGGAATTTGTTAATTATTCTACAATTTTGACACAACATTAATTAAACAACAATTTTGCCACCACATGGCAGCACAACATTGGCCAATATTGCACATTCATCGCCACATCATCAGTCAAACAATCAACATGTCACATCATCCATTTGCCATGTCACCCACTGCCACATCACTATTACACAGTCACCCTCCATCTGCTAGCTCATTTTTCAACACTGAAAATGGATCAAGAAGAAGAACGATAAGGTGCTTCATCTACAGGATTATTGTTTTGCAAAATGCCTTGAAGAGAATCCTGTAGATGGAAGATTGAATCCTGTAGACATGCGTTTTCGTTTCATAAAGTATTTTTATATGATCATGTTTCTTTGAGTCTTGCAGGTACAGAAGCCAACGACATCACAAACTGGAAAATTTTATGTCATGACTCAGCCGAAGAAGATTGACAGGATTTTTAGATGCAAGAAGGGCGCAATCCTGCAGCTGAGAAACCTCATGACAATCTTCACTGTTTCACCCAAATTTCAAATCAACCTAACTTTCTCATACGACATCGGATTTCGACGATTCAAGCATCGTTGGAAAGATCTCGACGAGATCTACATAATGAGAAAGCTATCATCAAAGTTTGAAACAGAAAAAGAATGAATAAATTGCTGACAAGACACAACAGGTAACCTGAGGCACTAGTTTCGATACAGGTAAAAATTCATTTGGTTTTCTTTCGTGAATTTGTTTTATTAGTACCGATTCTCAGTTTTTTGTGTAAATTTCATTAATAGAGATATTGATCACCTCTCTCTTTTGATAATCTTACATTCCATTGCAGAAGAAGTACTAGTTTTTTTTGCAGGTTCCACGAGGAAGAATAGATGACCATAACCGAACAGTGTCTCTCTCAAAGACCACATTTATTTCACAAAAACATGATCAAAGCAACATCAAAGATGAAACATCAAAGCATGAGCATATGATGTCAGATCAGATCCAACACTTGAGAGCTTTCAGATGCCAGTCTCACCATTGCATTCCTCCTTCTTCAGTCAATAAAACCTTCATCTCATTTTCCTTCACTACTCATTTTCTTTCACAGTCATTTTCCTGCCTTGCTTTCACTAACTTGTAACCCACCAATAAAAACATTCAACTCCTCTACAAAGCTGATTCATTCCATTTCCTTTTCATTTTTCCAAATAAACCTTGATCCACTGCAAAATTTCTCATCCATAATCCTTCAAAATTATTGTTTCATGCTCGAGTTAGATGATGGAGGATTCCTTAAGGCCTCCCTTCTAACAAGTCTTGGCCTATCGACATCAGCACATTATCTAGGTTCAAGGCTAGAGTCCTTAGTAGTACCTTGAGGCTTGTATGCCTTAATGATAGGCTCTCTCGCCAGCAATCATGGGAATACACCAATGTCCCTTGATCGTTGGATCTTGCAAGTGGCTCGACATTAGCTCATCTATTCGCCCTTCGCAAGATGTACTTAGGTACCTTGGCACTCATTGACATTAATGGTGAGTTGCCTCGCATTGGTTAACGACATTCATCAATGGTCGGTAATCCAATGAATTCTCTTCATGCTCGACATCGACACATTTATTCGCATGACTAGAATTGTACTATCGATTTTGTAACGATTGAAGACTACATCATTTCAGCAGTTTGCAGCAGATCAATTTGTCATAACAGCAATAAAGATTCAAACCTTGTCATCAACAAAGAGAACACAGAAGCAGATCCAAATTCCTTTGTTTACATACTCCATGATCCGACAGCATCAGCAGCCACACTCTTCAGCATCCACAACTCATGTACATTGAGGGTAAGTGAAGGTATGTGGTTTTCTAATTTTTAGTCATGCAATTCCTTAAAATGCTAAAATTGTAATTTTGGAAAATTCCTCATTTACACTCCCTTTCTCATATTGTCATAAACTGAAAAACACCTTTAGTTGGGGGGAAGGGACATCAATTCATATTCACATTTCATACACCATCACACATTTTCATTTCATTCCAACTCGCATATTCTTTCCAATCAACTATTGTTGCAGTATGATTCTAAAAGATTATATGCTTTGCAAATTATCAATTCATTGATAGTTATTATAGGACTTGAAAAGAAAATTCTCAATTTTATTATGAACTTTGATGCAGCAAAAAATAAAAAGCATTTTTACACAATAACCAATGCTCAAAATTTCAGTTGTCACACAAGAACCAACCATCAAAAATATATGTTGCAATCAAATGTATTACACTTTGCAAAAAAAAAAAAAAATGATGACGCAAAGTTTGCAGAGAATCCATACAAGAAAAAGTTCATAAAAAAGCAAAGCATTTCAAAAAAAAATCAACTTTTGGATAAATGAATCAATGCAATAGTTGCATGAGGACATGCAACAACTTCAGTTGGGGGGTATGTTGAGTCTCAAAATTGTCTTCCATATTCATCCATATTTCCATCCTTTCATAAACCATTTAGCCCTCATTTCATAACTATCTAGCCTAAAATCCTACATCAAGTAACCATCTTCATGATTATATGGGTTAGAATCCTTGTTTTCCAAAGTTATTTGTTTTATGTATTTAAAGTGAATACATGACTAAAAACTAGGAAATTAACATGGTTTCATTTATATATGTGTGTGTGTGTGTGATGAGTTTTGTGATATTTGTAGATCATTTGGAAGCTTCCAAGGCACCCTTATGTGGCCTTGTTAAAATTGGCAACTAGGGCCAAACTCCATGTGGGTCATCTTATTTATGGCAGTTGATATTTTTCTTCGACTCCTCTCATCGGGAGGTGAAGGATTAATCTAAAGATCATCCGATTCTGATAAGTATTCATGGAGTTATGAATTTATTTGTGTTATAAGACAATTCGTCAAGGTCAGCCAACAACCAAATAAACCCCACATGTGCTCAACGTTTTAGTATAAAAGGAGATGACTTGATAGTCATTTCTACACACACTTCTATCTTGATTTCTCTCCACTTGTCTTGGGTTTTAGTGGAAGAGAAATCTAGGAGTGGAAGCCCTAGACGTTGGAGGAAAAGAGGCTGCCCTAGCCGCAACAAAGAAGGCAGCCCTAAACGTTGTTCTAAGGCAGCCCTAATGCTGTCCTAAAGGCAGCCCTAAAATGTTGTTCTAAGGCAGCCCTAAATGTTGTCCTAAAGGCAGCCCTAAACGTTGTTCTAAGGCAGCCCTAAATGTTGTCCTAAAGGCAGCCCTAAACGTTGTTTCTAGATAGTGCTGCAAAGATGCATGGACAACAAGGCTAGATAGTGCTGCAAAGATGCATGGACAACAAGGCTACATAAGTGCTGCAAAGATGCATGGACAACAAGGCTAGATAGTGTTGCAAAGATGCATGGACAGCAAGGCTACATAAGTGCTGCAAAGATGCATGGACAGCAAGGCTACATAGTGCTGCAAAGATGCATGGACAGCAAGGCTACATAGTGCTGCAAAGATGCATGGACAGCAATGACATTGTGACATGGCAGCAAAGGTACATGGTGTTGCAAACTCATTAGACAACACAATGATGGGACAACAGCTTGTTGGGACAGCACAATGATCAATGACATTGTGACATTGTGCAACAGAGATACATGGGACATCTAGTATTTAGTGCAGCAAGTTCATGGTGCTGCAATAGTATGGTACATGGGACAGCAACAACAACAAGGTGCAGCAAGCATAGTGTTGCAAGCACATTGGGACAGCAATATGGTACTTGGTGCAGCAAGCACATGGGTGACAGCATGGTGTTGCAGTGGCACAAGGTACAACAGTGCTAAACACTGGGACAACAATGCAGCATAAGGTGCAGCAGTATGATGTGTACAACATGGTCATAAGGTCCAACATTGTGATGATGGGTGCAGCATGGCGACGAGATGCAGCACAATGATAGGTGAAGGAGTCATCTTGGAGAATCAATTGAAGCAACATGTCTTCAATTGATCTCATGTATCATCTTCTTAGAGACGATCTATTCTCATATCTAGATAAGTCAAAGTGTTGACTTCTGTTGTCAATGTACTATCTCTCTTTCTCTCTCTGCTGAACTATTGAAGAACATATAAGAAGAATTTATCAAGGATTTCCCCACATTGGGTTTTTCCCCGCTAGCGCCACATCCTGTGTCCTCTTGTCTTGGCTTGTCTTCTGCGATTTATATTTATGTTCTATCTGCAATTTACTTTAATGCTAATGTGATTGCTAATCTGGAAAAGATATTGAACTAACTGCGAAAATTGAAATAAATTGCTCTTAGCATAGAACATACCTAAAATTAACATGGTATCAGAGCTGAGGTGAAGACAAAGCCCAAGCAAGAGTGAAAGAGCAATCACCGAAGACAGTTGGGAAAGGACTAAAGGATCAATGGATTCCTCATCCCTCTTCAAATTCACCTAAGGTGAAGTGAAGCAGAGAATATTATCAGAATGGTGCAACAAAATCTTCTGATGGCCTACCTAAAGATCACTTCATTGGGAAGTTCGGATCTAAGGTGGAAGGAAAGGCAGATGCCTTGGTAGTAATAAGTCTGGCCATTATGCGAAGGAGTGTCCGAATGGTAGGGACACATCACTTGATGAAGATAACAATCATTCCAGGGACATCTTCAATGATCAAAGGAATGACAGGTAATGCAGGTCATCAAGGAAACGAGCGACTCTTCAAGAAAGCAAGGAACCCCAGGTATGAAGAATCAAATGTTGTTTCTGATAAGATAAAGAAGCGTTATCTTGTATTGGCCCTCTCCTTCAAATTCTTTGGGAATCTGGCTTATTGATTGTAGTGCTTCAAGGCACTTCATCGGATAGAAGGGTGATCTCTCTAATTTAGTAGAGATGGAAACAATCGTGGGATTATACTTGGAGCCGATGCCACCTATCCTGGAAAGGGTGTAGGGAATGTTACCCCTAGATTGAATGAGGGTAACTCGATTCATTTACGAGAATCTCTTTATGTACCTGATCGCAAGAAGAACCTGGTGTCCATTTCGGCAATGGAAGTCAAAGGTTTCAGGGTGGCATTCATCGATGGAAAGGATGGTCCATTGGGGACCATGTCAGTTGTCACATCTCATCTATAGCACTAGAGGTCTATTTATTATGGGCCCTACCCAATGTGAGTCAGATGGTGACAGGGATGCCTGAATTCAAGAAGAGCATGAAGGTACATGTCCGAGATGTACCAAAGGAAAATCTTACAAGGGGACCATTCCCCTCATGTAGCAGGTCCACAGGTTTGGAACAACCCGAGGAGTTTGAGATTCATGATCGAGAATCTCATGTATACAGGTGGAAGAAAGCCCTCTATGGCTTGAAGCAAAACACCCCAGTCGTAGTATGAGAGGATTGATAGCTATCTGATGAAGCTGAGATTCACTAGGAGTGAAACTGATCCAAACCATTGCTCGAAGGTTGTGGATGATAGACCTCTCATACCGGCACCTTCTGAGGACGACCTATTTCTGACAGGTGCAGACCCTCTCATTTGCAGAAGTAAGAGGGAGTTGGATTCCGGATGTGGAATAGTAAACTGCAAGCCTGTGACTACCTCGTGGATCTTAACTTTCAGAAGTTATATGGTAGTGATGCCAGACTAGATTTGGGAAATGCCTCTGAGTTTCATAAACTCATTCGCATTGATGTTCTTGGTGAACTTCTGTCCGAATATATGTTTTGCAATTAGCATGGTGAGCTCATGTTTGATTGAGCCTCACTGGATTGGTGCCAAGAATCTTCTGAGATATCTTCAGGGCACAATCTCTCATGGATTGAGATACACTGTCGAAAATATGAAGCTGCATGATTATTCGAATGCTGACTGGGCAGGCAGTGTGGAGGATCACTAGAGCACTTCTCAGTGCTGGTTCTCTTTGGATTCTGCTTTGATATCATGGATGAGCAGGAAGCAAAAGTCGGTTACTATAAGCACCGTCGAGACTGAATACATAGCTACGAGTATGATCTCATATGAAGCTGCCTGGTTGTGGAAGCTCTTCAGTGAGTTGTTTGTACACATGATGAATACCACCGTGATCCTCTATAACAACCAAGGGGGGATTCGATTGTTGAGGAATCCCGTATTTGATGATTGCTCCAGCAGATAGACATCAGATACTACCTTATCTGGGATATGGTAAGTCGATGAGCGAGGAGGCTCCATCGCATTGAGACTGATGTACAGGTCGCAGACTTTTTGTCAAAGCCTCGGGGAAAGGTCAAATCTATGACTTTCCCGAACGACTTGGAGTCGTTGAGAGACCTTCTTATAAGGGTCCTGCATGTTGCATGCATTGAGCTCTGGGAGCTCCGGGGGGCTTGGGGTACTTACTGGAGCAACACGCGACCATAGGGCGACTCACCCTCCCCTAATGGTGCGTTGTGTACAGGGTGAATGGCTCAACCTTCCCTGTGATATCCCGTGGCAACTGTGGAACAGGATGATTAGTTCTCCTGTGGGCCGGGATGATTAGTTCTCCTGTGGCGACTGTGGAACAAGATGATTAGTTCTCTTGTGGGTCGGGATGATTAGTTCTCTCGTAGCGACTATGGAACAGGATGATTAGTTCTCCTGTGGGCCGAGATGATTAGTTCTCCTGTGGCGACTGTGGGACAGGATGATTCCTTCCCCTGTGGACAGGATGATTAGTTCTCCTGTCGAGGCATCCTACCCATGCAGTCTGGGACTCTTGGGAAGTACCTCTCATTTGATCAATGAGTAGGGAAATGGGGTTAGGGACCATTAGTAGTACTATCGATGGATGCATCGTTGTATCTACCGTACTCCCTATGCTAGGATGACCTCCATTGATTTGGGATCAATGAAACTGATCTGGGATCAGTATGAGTGGTTTGAGACACTCTCTTGTGATATTGATCTAGGATCAATGACACTGACTTCGGGTCAATAAGAGTGGTATGTAATATCCCTTATCAGGAATATTCCTCAAACACAAGCAAACTCCAACCAGAGATTGACAGGGAGGGCATTTACCAGATATGTCGCCTCTGAAAAGAGGACGAGATCCAGAGGCTACCTAGCCCTTTCCAGACTCTGTCTAACAGTATAAGAGAAAACACACAAGTGGTATAATAGCCGATAATGCTCAAAGAGATAAAAATAACAATGGTGCTACATATCACAATATAACCATAAGCAGATACCCAAGAAATGTAGAAAGAAATGCTAAGCCATTTTATTACACTGAGTAATAGGATGAGTACAGGAGGTGACCAAAAAGATGGCACCTCGACTTGCACAAGGCAAGTGAAGAAATACACTCAGAATAGCAAGGAATGACCCCTCTCTGAACTGCATCCCAGCTGCTAGAGAACTGTCGTGCTACTGCTGCTGCTAGAAATCAAATGAGGATTTGGGGCTGCTCCCCTCCTCAGAAAAAGCTGAAACTCTGGAATCGGACTCTACTCAAGAAACCCAGAAAAACCCAGAGAGCTTTTCTGAAATGGCCGACCCCCGAAAATCACCCCCTTGGGGTTCTGCGCAGTCCCTCAATGCTCTGCACTGCCACTGAATGAAACCCTCCAGAAATCTACTTGAAACCTCTGCCAAAGCTCTCCAATATGCAAGGGTTGATCCCCTGCTCTATCTCTCAGCACAAATCCAACTGCAAACCCTCACCCAGAACTCCTGCCAGAAAGAACTGCGTCACCCCTCTCAGTGCTGCGCAGTCCTCAAAAACGTTGATGAAACTGCTGCTGAAATGCTAATGAAACTACTGTTGAAATGCCAATGGAAATACCTTGCCCGAGCAGGCATTCGAAGTCCCTCGGGGCTAAGGGTGAGATCTCCGAACGGAGACACTCAATGCACTAAACAGTGCTACAGACTAGCTAAACAGCCAGCGTGCTCTAAGTCGAAATGACTATCACAAATGCTCATAATTGAATGATCAAAATGAGGGGGCTTCTCTCTCCTTTATAGCCTTTGCCTCTCTCAATCCCAAGGCTCACCTTCTCCAACGTAATTCCCCTCTTGCCACGTGTTTCTTCCCTTCTGCGCAGTCCCTCCATGTGTCTGCGTGGGCTCCATCTCTGCGTCCCCCTTTGGCCCCCTTGGCTCCCCTTTAAGTCACAACGTTGTGCTACTAGGAAGTGACTTTTATTCTAAAAGTGAGTTATGTCCCCCTTCCTCACTTTTTTATTTATAAATAACTATAGAAAGCAAAAATTGAGCAAAATCGAATATTCCAATTAGCCATGGCTAATTAGGAATATTACAGTCTCCCTCGGCAAAATGTTGCTTGTCCTCAAGCAACTGAAGTGATGGATGCTGCAAGATTTTCTCACTCTCCCAAGTGGCATCCTCATCCGGCAAATTCTTCCACCTCACCAAGAATTCCCGGATCGTCCTGCTCCGTAGCTGCCTCTCCTTGGTATCAATGATAGCCTCCGGCTGCAACACCAAATGCCCCTCATCATCCATGGGTGGTAGCTCATCTGTCACTATCACCTGTTGCCCCAATGCCTTCTTCAGGCATGATACATGAAAAACGTTATGAATCTTGCTGCCTTGGGGCAGCTCCAACTCATATGCTACCTGTCCAACCCTGTGTATCACCCTATATGGCCCATAAAAGCGGGGCTTGAGCTTCTCATCCCCCTTCTGTTTCAGAGACGACTGTCGGTATGGCTGCAATCGTAGGTAGACCACGTCCCCTACCTCAAACTGTCTCTCCACCCGACCCCTGTCGGCATATAGCCTCTGTTGGTTTTGCGCTGTAGCCATGTTATCCTTGAGAACTCGGAGGATATCCTGACTCTCTTGGATCCAAATCTTGGCTCTAGGAGCCTTGCTATCACTAAACATCACGTCAGCAAAAGATAAAGGATGATACCCATATAAGGCATAGAATGGTGACATACCAATGGACATGTGATGAGAAGTGTTGTAGCAGTACTCCCCCAGATGCAACCACTTCAGCCATGCTCGCTGCTGCCCACTGACATAGTTACGCAAGTAGCCCTCCAGCCACTTGTTAACTATCTCTGTCTGTCCGTCCGTCTGTGGGTGATAACTGGTACTCGGTGTCAACTCCGTCCCCACCAACCGGAAAAGCTCCTGCCAAAACCCGCCCATGAAACGACTGTCCCTATCACTGACGATGGTCTTAGGAAGACCATGTAGCCTGAAGATCTCTCTGAAGAACAGCTCGGCCACCTGTGCTGTTGTATAGTGTGCAGATAGGCAAAAAAATGTGCGTACTTCGTCATTTGATCAACGATGACAAAGATACAATCCTTGCCCTGTACCATGGGCAACCCTGTGATGAAGTCCATTGAAATACTCTCCCACTTCCCCTCCGGAATGGGAAGAGGCTGCAATAATCCCGCGGGATGGCTCATCTCTCCCTTGTTCCTCTGGCAAACATCACACTCCCGGATATGCTGGAGTACGTCCTCCTTGAGGCCCTTCCATGAGAACCTCTCTCTAATGGCCCTGTAGGTTTTGGTAAACCCCTGATGGCCTGCCAATGGTGAATCATGTGATGCCTGTAGTATCTTCTTCTTGAGCTGAGACCCCTCAGTCAAGAAGATCTGGTCCCTGTAGTAGATGATCTCATCGACCACCCTGTACCTGTCACCTGTCACCTACCACCTGCCCATCCAGAACCTCACATGCAAACCTGTCCTCGGAGTACTCTACTAAGACTCGAGCCCTCCAATCTCTATCCAAGCTCATAGGAGACAACATGGCTGGTCTACGTGAAAGGGCATCTGCTACCACATTATTCTTACCCTTGACATAATGTCAAAGTCATATGCTTGGATCTTACTGATCCGCTTCTGCTACCTCTCTGTAGCTGCTTCTGCTCCAAAAAGAATCTGAGACTGTTGTGATTAGTCCTCACCCTGAACCTGTTATCTACCAAATACTGTCGGAACTTGGCCAATGCATGCATGATGGCCAGCATCTCCTTGTCGTATATAGAATACAACCTCTCGTGCGGAAGGAGCTTCCGGCTCTCATAGGCTATAGGGTGACCTCCCTGCATGAATATTGCGCCGATCCCCTCTCCTGATGCGTCACACTCCAAAACGAGTGGCTGCGTGAAATCTGGCAATGCAAGCACTAGGCAGCTGCTCATAACCTCCTTGAGCCTGTTAAAGGTTCACTACGCTATATCCGACCAACTGAAAGCCCCTTTCCTCGTCAAATCTGTCAGGGCCCAGGGGTGCAGCAAGCTGGGAGAAACTCTTGACAAACTTCTAGTAGTAAGTACAAATGCCAATGAATCCTCGAAGTTCTGTCACGTTTCTCGGCTCTGGCCATTCTCTGATGGCCCTGATCTTCTCCTTGTGGACTCTCACTCCGTCCACCCCTATGATGTGTCCCAGATACAACATCTCCGTCAACCCAAACTCACACTTGGAGAGTTTGGCATAGAACTGCTGCTCCTGTAAGATATGCAATACTGTCTCAATGTGTTGGAGATGCTCCTCCCAAGTCCTGCTGTAAATGAGAATATCATCAAAGAATACCAACACAAACTTCCTCAAGTGACTGCGGAAGATGTGATTCATGTAGGACTGAAATGTAGCGAGGGCGTTGGTTAGCCCAAAGGGCATCACCAAGAACTCAAAGTGCCCATAGTGACACCTGAAGGCAGTCTTGGGAATGTCCTACTCCCTCACGCGAATCTGATGGTACCCAGATCTCAAATCAATCTTTGAGAAGAACCGTGCTCCTCTCAACTCATCCATCAACTCATCGATCCTGGGTATGGGGTACCTGTTCTTCAGGGTCTTCTTGTTCAGGCCCTATAGTCAATGCACATCCTCAATGTACCGTCCTTCTTCTTCACCAACACCACAGAAGAAGCAAAAGGACTCGTGCTCGGTCGAATGTGCCCAAGAGCCAGCAACTCCTGGATAGCCCGCTCAATCTCATCCCGATAGGCCTTGGGGTGCCTATAGGGGGTGGTAATCACTACCTGTATGCCCTGCTCAAGCTCGATGGTGTGCTCAAACCCCTGATCCGGTGGCTGTCCTGGTGGAATCTCCCCAAACACTATGGCATACCGGTCAAGGATGGACTGTATCTCTGGATGTACCGTCTGCCCTGTAGTCCCTGCCTCTGATGCACGCAGCTCCACTGCCCACTCTATGTCTCCCTTCCGGAAGACTGCCTCCATCCGATGAGCCAAAACAGTCTGAGGCAGATATGTGTGTTGTCCCCGTATCTTCTCATGCCTCCCTGTCTTCTCATCATCCCACTCCATCTCTAGGGTCTTCCAATCCATCGTGACCTTCCCTAGAGTGATAAGCCACTGAACACCCAGTATCATGTGGTGTCTATAATATCGACCACGCAAAAGTGGTCAGTCAATGTGTAGGTGCCCATCGTCACTGAAAGCTCTGGAACATAACGAGCACACATCATGGTCTGATCTCCTGGGACCAAGACTGAAAACCCATCGAAGTTCTCTATATGTATACCTCTCCGCTCAACCATCTGTGCATCAATGAAGTTGTGGGTTGCCCCACTGTCAACCAAAACTGATACTCGCTGGCCACATACTGTCCCCTGTACGCGTAGCATCCGATACTTGGGAACTCCTCGCAATGCTACAAGGGCCCCTCCGGTGGGTGCAAAAGATGCACCACCTGCTGCTGGCGGTGGAGGGGGTAAAGGTCCTTGTACAGTATGGCTATCTCCTGCCTCCACATCATCCTCATCATCCTCTTCTCCACTGCTCTTGGAGAAGACCTCAATAAAGTGTGCTTTGCCAGTAGCACATCTATGTCTTGGTGCCCACGGCTCCTAACAGATGAAGCACAACCGCTTCTTCTTTCGTTCCCTCCTGGAATCGTCGTCAAGCTGTACTCGTCCTGGATTCCCTTTTGGGGGTGGAATCCTCACATCCTTCCCCTTAGACTGAAAAGTCTGTCTCTGGGGGTAAGGTGTCCGGGTCCTACGTAAGACATCTTGTAAGTCCTGGGTCCTGCTGATAGCATCCTGGAGTGTGGCTGGTCTAGTGGATCGGACTAAACCCCGAAGTGGCTCTACTAACACCTCAACATACATATAGACCCTCCGCGCCATGGATAGGTCAAGCACCATCACAGAGACCCTCAAGAAATCTGCAATGTAGGTCTCTGGGCTCCTTGTCTGTTTGAGCTCGTCAGCTCAACAAAATGCTGCTCTGGATCCCTCCGATCAAATCGCTCCATCAATCTCCTGGTAAACTCAGCATATGTCGTCACTGTGGAGTGCCCGAGTGTAACCATCCCACGAAACCACCAATCCTGGGCCTCACCATCCAAATGCAATGTTGCCACCTTGATGGCCTCTGTCTCCAACATCTGGTTAAGCTGCAAATAGATATCCAGCTTCTCCACCCAAGACTTTGTCGAACTGTTTGATGAACCATCAAAATTAGGCAAGTGGAATCTACTCGTTGCACGATGGGTGTCACCATCATGGTAATGTCGGTACCCTCTGTGATGGTCGCGGGGTCTATTATCCCGCTAGAGCTGAACAAAATCTCTGAATGAGAGGGATTCCCTGAACTCCTGCCCATATGCCTGGTACTCTACAAAATAATCGCCCATATGTTCGGGCTCTGCCTCCTGCTGGGCTACAGCCCCCGTGTCGGCTCCTAAGAAGGTGGGCATGGTAGAGCGTGTAGGGGCATGTGAGGCCACCTGCTGTGCAGTATCATGCTACTCTGGCAAACTGTGGGATGCGCTCGATCCCTCACCAACCTGGAAAACCCGTGGGCTCTCACGCTGTCTGGCCTCTACTGCCGTGAATCTCTGCCCCATCACCTCAATCTGCCTCGACAGATCCTGCACTGATTTGAGGAGCATATCCGCAAATCTCTTCCCGTCATCATCTACCATCGGATCCTTCTGCTCTGCGTCCACCACAGGCTCCTTCTGTTCTGCGTCCACCACAGGCTCCTCCTGTTCTGCGTCCACCACCGGAACACAGTCTCCCTCTCCGTAAGTGTTCTCCAACCTACGCCCAGTGTCTCTGTATCTCCAACCTCTATAACAGATGTAGGGTTTTTCCCCCAGTGTCATAGATTGCTAACTCCACAGGCTGAGCCAGATCTATGCTCTGATACCACTGTAATATCCCTTATCAGGAATATTCCTCAAACACAAGCAAACTCCAACCAGAGATGGACTGGGAGGGCATTTACCAGATATGTCGCCTCTGAAAAGAGGACGAGATCCAGAGGCTACCTAGCCCTTTCCAAACTCTGTCTAAGAGTATAGGAGAAAACACACAAGTGGTATAATAGCCGATAATGCTCAAAGAGATAAAAATAACAATGGTGCAACATATCACAATATAACCATAAGCAGATACCCAAGAAATGCAAAGAGAAATGCTAAGCCATTTTATTATACTGAGTAATAGAATGAGTACAGGAGGTGATCAGAAAGATGGCACCTCGACTTGCACAAGGCAAGTGAAGAAATACACTCAGAATAGCAAGGAATGGCCCCTCTCTGAACTGCGTCCCAGCTGCTGGAAAACTGTCATGCTACCGCTGCTGCTATAAATCAAATGAGGATTTGGGGCTGCTCCCCTCCTCAGAAAATGCTGAAACTCTGGAATCGGACTCTACTCAAGAAACCCAAAAAAACCCAGAGAGCTTTTCTGAAATGGCCGACCCCCGAAAATCACCCCCTTGGGGTTCTGCGCAGTCCCTCAATGCTTTGCGCTGCCACTAAATGAAACCCTCTAGAAATCTGCCTGAAACCTCTGCCAAAGCTCTCCAATATGCAAGGGCTGATCCCCTGCTCTATATCTCAGCACAAATCCAACTGCAAACCCTCACCCAGAACTCCTGCCAGAAAGAACTGCGTCACCCCTCTCAGTGTTGCGCAGTCCTCAAAAACGCTGATGAAACTGCTGCTGAAATGCTGATGAAACTACTGTTGAAATGCCAATGGAAATACCTTGCCCAAGCAGGCACTCGAAGTCCCCCAGGGCTAAGGGTGAGATCTCCGAACGAAGACACTCAATGCACTAAATAGTGTTGCAGACTAGCTAAACAGCCAGCATGCTCCAAGTCGAAATGACCATCACAAATGCTCCTAACAGAATGATCAAAGTGAGGGGGCTTCTCTCTCCTTTATAGCCTTTGCCTCTCTCAATCCCAAGGCTCACCTTCTCCAACGTAATTCCCCTCTTGCCACGTGTTTCTTCCCTTCTGCGCAGTCCCTCCATGTGTCTACGTGGGCTCCATCTCTGCGTCCCCCTTTGGCCCCCTTGGCTCTCCTTTAAGTCACAACGTTGTGCTACTAGGAAGTGTCTTTTATTCTAAAAGTGAGTTGTGTCCCCCTTCACTTTTTTTTTATTTATAAATGACTATAGAAAGCAAAAATTGAGCAAAATCAAATATTCCAATTAGCCATGGCTAGTTAGGAATATTACATGGTATGACACACTCCCTTCATATGGAACTGAATTCGGATCAGTAGAGAATGGTATGAGACATTCTCGATCAATTCTTCTTCTTCATGGTTCAGCAGAGTAGAGCTCAGCAGAGCAGAGCAGAACAGAGCTCAGCAAAACAGAGCAGAGCAGAGCAGAGTAGAGCAGAAAAGTGCAAAGCACTGATGGCAAAGATAGTACAGTCGGACAAATGGATCAGCAGATGGAGTTCTCCCTAGTTGAGAGGGAGTGTTAAAATTGGCAACTAGGGCCAAATTCCATGTGGGTCATCTTATTTATGGCAGCTGATATTTTTCTTGCACTCCTCTCATCGAGAGAGTAGAATTAATCTAAAGATCATCCAATTCTGATAAGTATTCATGGAGTTATGAATTTATTTGTGTTATAAGAGAAATTCGTCAAGGTCGGCCAACAACCAAATAAACCCCACATGTGCTCAACGTTTTAGTATAAAATGAGATGACTTGATAGTCATTTCTAGACACACTTCTATCTTGATGTCTTTCCACTTGTCTTGGGTTTTAGTAGAAGAGAAATCTAGGAGTGAAAGCCCTAGACGTTGGAGGAAAAGAGGCTGCCCTAGCCTCAGCAAAGAAGGCCGCCCTAAACGTTGTTCTAAGGCAGCCCTAATGCTGTCCTAAAGGCAGCCCTAAATGTTGTTCTAGGGCAATCCTAAAGGCAGCCCTAAAAGTTGTTCTAAGGCAGCCATAAATGCTGTCCTAAAGGAAACCCTAAACATTGTTTCTAGATAGTGCTGCAAAGATGCATGGACAGCAAGGCTAAATAGTGCTGCAAATATGCATGGACAGCAAGGCTACATAAGTGCTGCAAAGATGCATGGACAGCAAGGCTAAATAGTGCTGCAAAGATGCAAGGACAGCAAGGATAAATACTGCTGCAAAGATGCATGGACAGCAAGGCTACATAGCGCTGCAAAGATGCATGGACAGCAATGACATTGTGACATGGCAGCAAAGGTACATGATGCTGCAAACTCATTGGACAGCGCAATGATGGGACAGCACAATGATCAATGACACTGTGACATTGTGCAGCAGAGATACATGGGACAACTAGTATTTAGTGCAGCAAGTTCATGGTGCTGCAATAGTATGGTACATGGGACAGCAACAATAACAAGGTGCTGCAAGCACATTGGGATAGCAGTATGGTACTTGGTGCAGCAAGTACGCTAAGCAACAATGGTGCAGCAAGCACATGGGTGACAGCAGGGTGCTGCAGTGGCACAAGGTACAACACTGCTAAACACTGGGACAACAATGCATCATAAGGTGCAGCAGTATGATGTCTACAACATGGTCATAAGGTCCAGCATTCTGATGATGGGTGCAGCATGGTGCAATGAGGTGCAGCGTGATGACAAGATGCAGCACAATGATAGGTGAAGGAGTCACCTTGGAGAATCAGTTGAAGCAACATGTCTTCAACTGATCTCATGTATCATATTCTTAGAGATGATCTATTCTCTTATCTAGATAAGTCAAAGTGTTGACTTCTGTTGTCAATGTACTATCTTTCTTTCTCTCTCTGCTGAACTATTGAAGAACATATAAGAAGAATTGATCAAGGGTTTCCCCACATTGGGGTTTGTCCCTGGCTAGCACCACATCTTGTGTCCTCGTCTTGGCTTGTCTTCTACGATTTATCATTATGTTCTATCTGCAATTTACTTTAATGCTGGTGTGATTACTAATTTGGAAAAGATATTGAGCTAACTGTGAAAATTGAAATAAATTGCTCTTAGCATAGAACATACCTAAAATTAACAGGCCTCCCAAGATCAAATTCAAATTTCAACTCAAGAGGTGGACCATATTCCAAGAAGAAATATCATGGAGATCTTTATGAGTAATGGGATTTGTATCTAGTATTTAGGGATAAGTTGAGACAAGTATGGATCTAGTAGATATTTAAGGGATCTACATTTATTGAGTAGATATCCCTAATTCATGTATAAATAGGAGGAGCATCCTTCAAAGGAAGCTAATAGTTGTCATTTTATTCATTAGCATCAGATTTATGATTGTTCATTCAACATGAATAATATCATTTTCTCCAAATCATGAGTTATGAGTGTTGTTTGATTCTTAAGATGTGATAGTTGTTCTTGTGTGCTCATTGAGGAATGGAAGGATCCCCATCAACCACAATCTGCATACAACTGTAACATAGTTTGATTTCTGTTATTTCCTTTCATGCAAGTGTGCTTTACTTTCTATAAGTGTGATTTGCTTTCTGCAAGTTTGATTTACTTTCTTACATTTGATTTGATTGTCATTAAACTGCTTTCTTACTAGCTATCTTAGTTTGCTTGCTTGACAACTAAATCACTAGTTGCTATTTACTGCTTTCTGGATTAATTTACTGCTTTCTAGATTATCATAGTTTGCTTCTTATAGTTGTTCATAGATTAGTTTGCTTTTGAATAGTTTAGAAAGGCCATGGCGTTAATTCATTCATTCCATCTTTAGAATTTAATTTAGTTTTCTTGCATGAGATTTCTTTTGCAGTTTTCTTTAGTTATATTTGTAATATGTATTCCCTCTCTCTTTCAATTCTAAACAAACTTTCTACAATAGTTTCATTTGAGGTCCCATATATTTTGGTTTGCTTCTAAGTTTACGAAACCCTCGGGTTGACATATTAAAATGACAAAGGATTTAGCATACCATTAAAACACCCTACAGTGGTCCCATATCTTGTCAAAGTCAACTCTTCAACAACCACTTGGGAAACCAAGTTCAACAAGGATTTTAGGGTTTAGGAAGCTCCTTTAAAAGTAACATCCCCTAAGCCAAGCCCTCAAATCCCTATTCCCCTATCCTAGAGAACCATGCACCTTGCTTAAAAGGCAAGCAAGTCCCAGTCTTGAGTCTCTCCTAGGAAAGGGTCATCGGGATCACTTCACATCCATTTTAGTTGATTTACCCTTCATAAGTGATTCTCTATATATCGGGTCTCCTCCCATCTACGAAAGTCCGTAAAGAGTAGGAAGCTTTAGTCGTGGTGACAGTGAGCTTTAGCTTCATTGTTGCTCTTGACCTAGCAAGTGCCCCTTTAGAACCCCCTACTAGTCTGAGCAATAACACAACCTGCTACAAAACTCTCAACGCCCAAACAAGGAATCTGCTCAGCAAAAATCTAAGCTATAGCTGCTCTCTCTACCTACCAGAATTACTCAACTGGAAAACCGAATTTTTCTGCCAACCTGCACTAAAAAATCGAACTTCCCCAAGCAATTCGATCTGCTTGGCTTTGCTCTGCGCAGCCTCTAGAAATTTGTCCTGTTGCTCCCTCTGAACAGCAAATTTTTGCTTCTGCTTCTGAGCTTCCTCGTCTAATCAATCACGCTCTGAAAGAAATCAGGAAACTACCACACACATGATAAGGGAAATTCCAACCAGAACAACTTATCGACATCTGAATCACAAGAGCAGAAAACTAAGTCAGACTATATATTTGAACCATTCAAAACAGGAACAACAAATTTATGTTCCAAGGAATTATGAAGTTTGCAAAATCCAGTCCTATGGTAACCACTCATTACAAATTTCCAGTGATCGGAAGATTCCACAGAACATTAATCTAGGATGGTCAAATCGATTCTCAATCTGACAATTTTGTTTTTATCACTCAGAGCATCATATCAACATGTATCAACGAAGATGACAGTTCCGAGATGAGAAGACGTTCGAAACCAAAAATGAGATCAAGCCTTTTCATCAACAAGCTTCAAGGACAAAGCCTTTTGAGGAGGAAGGCAATGTTATGAACAATATATATATATATAGAATGATGATAATTGTAATAATGATTAGTTATAATAATTAGTACTGAAGAGGCATGTTTAAATGGGACATGACCTTCCATGAAGAGATACCTGCCTAGGGTATATAACCAGGCCCTCACTCTCATTTGTATCATCTTTTTTTTGCTAAAGCAAGAGTCGTGCCTTCTTTTTCATTAAATCAAACAAAATTTACAATATTTACACTTTTCCATCAAACTGTGTGGTACAAGGAAAAATAGGAAGATGTACTAAAACAAGTTCCCAAAACTTCCCGCCGAACACTTTTGAGAACCGACAAAAACAAGTTACGGGAGTCGTTGGGCACCTGAGCCCTTCCCGCAAAAACCCGCTTCTTAATCACTGTCGTCCAAACTTCTTAAACAATCCAATGCTGGAGATACATATCGCTTCACAAAGGAGCAAGATGTTTAAACCCCGACCCCACCGAACCGCTCGTACAATCCTGATCGTTGATCGGACATGATCAAATCAGACGGTGGAGTTGCAAATCGTGCACCATAAAATCATTGAAGTTTATCGTGCGATGAGGATGGTTTTCAAACCCATCCCACATCCACGTGTCAAGCATTGTATGGTATCGCTGCCAAGAATTCGAAACCACCTTTAACTTGAAAGTGGTGCGATCGCACCAAAACCATTCGAGGGGTGGTTTTGTCTCCCAACACTGGGAAAAATGGGAAATGGTGCCGCCAGCACAGTTATTGTTCTCAACCTTTCTTCTAACTGTGAAAACCCAGTGCCCTCCTTCGGGGATTTTCAGCGAAGTGATGACTTTAGCTGCAGAGGCCGCCTCAGGCGGGCTATCCTCCGTAGACCTATTTGACCAAAATTGTGAATCCTGCAGAAATATGCTCATTGCGTATTAGCTTCCTTAGTTCTGTCTTGATACACTTTTTTATCCTCTTCTGCCTGGTTGTGGCAAGTCCACTCTTCCTTGCTAGAGTAAGCCCTCCAGCAAGTCCACTCTTCCTTGCTGGATATTTAGATTGTCGTGTCCCAGCGTTGAAAGCTCGGCGCGTAGTCGTGGGGTCTTCAAAGCTCTTGGTCGAGTTAGGCATCGGCTAGGTGAACTCCACCCGCTCCAATCCAACCCGGCGATGTGTGTAACACTTTGCAACCTCTAGGTATCTCCATCCTCCAGGTCGTCGCTTCCTTATAACACATTGCCTCTGGCACTCTCCCTTTGGGTGTTATCTCTGGGATGACGTGTCCCGGTCCTTTCCTTCCCGGTCGCATAGACTCGGGTTTCAACACGATCCTTCTAGGCTATTCTTTCTAGGTAGGGTCCACCATGCCACATAAGCCCAACACTTCCAATTCTGTCTCCCGACTCTGTCAGTTGTCGTTCCTCGGCGCCGTCGATTGACAGACTTTCCTCCAAATGTTAATTTTGCCTAAGTGTTGGCCTTTCTTGGTCTTTCTGCTCTCGGCTTCTCTCGGCTCTGTGTTGGACTCCCCCTTCGGCTCTGTCACATGCTTCCTCTATGTACTCTGATTTCACTCCTCCTTACTCCTTTTACATTGTGCGTGTAGCACTACTCCAGTCCTCCCACAGCCCCTCTCGGTTGTAATGTGCACGTAGCACAGTCCTCTAATCCTCTCACAACCCTTCACAGATGTACTGTGCGTGTAGCACAGTTCTCTGATCCTGCAAGCAAGGTTTAAG
Source organism: Pinus tabuliformis (assembly GCA_031772625.1). Taxonomy (NCBI): domain Eukaryota; kingdom Viridiplantae; phylum Streptophyta; class Pinopsida; order Pinales; family Pinaceae; genus Pinus; species Pinus tabuliformis. Next base: position 17,651,366 of record CM062805.1, read on the forward strand.
AATGCATGAGTCCCTCCTAAGCTTTAACTCCTGCAGTCGTTAAAAGATTGGATCTGTGCATCCGAACATTAACAAGATTAAACAGTGACAGAGGCTAACACTTCAACTGCACTCGAAACAGAGTGTTCTGCATTTATATATACATAATTAGAAAGAAACAAAGGCCCTTGGCCTGAAATACAATGATTTTTCCCTCTCTGGCCTTTTGGCCTCTCTCGGCTCCTGCAAGCCTCTCGCTTGTCTCACACTCACCCCTCTCCACTCTTCTAATTTTAAATAAAAATATTTGTACAAGGAGGACTGAAACTAATTTAGTTTCAGATCCTAGAATCTCTCTAGATCCATAATAATCTCACCTAGACCCCTCAACTTAGGCCTATGAATCTTATCTAAGATCTAACTAACTCAATATTCTCTCTATCCCATTCCCGAGATCTCTCTTTGAGAGAGGTCCTATTATATTAATCCAGATTTTGTACATTTGTCATAAAAACATAGGAAAAATACATAAAAATAAATAATAAAATCAAACATTAGGGAACCAACTCCCTTAGTAAATAGCTTTGACCCTCCCGGTCAATTCTGCAGTAAAAATGGTGAGTTGATGCTCCTACATCACACCTCCATGGGAGAAATTAAACAAATAATATAATCAAGGAGTGGTTGTAACCTACAACAAGATAAATCCAAGAAGATAGGGTGAATTAGGGTTTCAACCATGCTACGACTTCAACAAATAAATAATAAAATATTTCCTCCACATGTGCACCCTCCAATATGAAACTCCAAGAATAGTAAGAAGACCAAGCAAATGCATGCAATGTGTCACGTGTGATCCTCCTCAAGTTCTAAGTGCACACAAGGGGACACTTCTCCTCATGTGCTACACGCCCCTCATAACAACCTCCAATAAAATAATACATATGTGCCAAGTCAAAGAGGTAAGGGTGCTCTCCATGATAGCTGAGATAATGCCAAGCGTAGCTGAAAAATCCATGCAATAATGATTAGAGAACACCTACAAGAGGTGCACCCTAGAGGACTGTGCCATGTAACTATCTCAACCAACCATCGAATATTAAATATCATCCATATGAAGGGCATCCTAGTAAGAAGTGCCAAAGTGGTTAGTTTGATCAATATGCTTGCCAAAAACATGTGTTGTTTTTGAAAAGTTAAAACCATTAACTAATTTCCCTCACAAACCAAACTGTCTTATCAAATAGGAGTGTCAGAAAATAGAAAAGAAACCATATAGGTCAAACTGAATGGTTTAGGGATGCAAACAATGTATGATAGATACCTCTTAGGGTAGTAGTAATCAGTGCACAGGAAGCATAATAAGATTTAGGTAGTGTGGAGTGAAAAAAAAGGTACAAGAGCTGGGGTACAGGTCCAGAAACTTCACAATCGTATTAAGAGTATACTGCCTCTTTGAAGGCATGATCCGGGAATTGATGACTAACTTCCTTCACTAGAGCTTAAATCTTATGGGTTCATACAAAACATGAAATCATGTACGAAGTAGGGGGAGATAGAATCAAAGTCAAGAGGTCATAGTTTTTTAATGTCTTGAAAAAGCTAAAAGGGTTTTAGCAGCTTATCGTTGTTTCTCTTTGGGAAGGAACAATAATTTTCTGTGAATATCTGATAATATCAGATATCGAAATTATTTTGTTTTCCAACTTTTCTATGATGTCCTGGTTTTCAGGCACCCAAATTAAATTTGTTTTACATCACTATGTTTCTTCCTTTAATTAATCTTTAGTGTAAAATTCAACTAACCATGGTTAGGGTGTTCAAACAACAAAAAGACATTCACTTCATTGACATGCTTGTGAATTTTTCATCATGGTTCGAAGTGGAAGTAAACATGGGAAAATATCAGAGGCTAACCAGGCCTATTAGTGATAAGTTTCGAATGAGCTTCCATTTCCCAGGGCTTCCAGCTATAAATCTGAAATCAAAGAACAAAATTCAAGTGATAAATCTCCAGCGACGAGAAGTCCCTGTTATTGCATAAAGAATCACTCAAATGTGTAAAATTGACAGGCATGAAACTAGACTGAGATTTTTTTTAAAAGGCAACTCATTTTACCTTTATCATTGCTAAAAGCATAGTCAAACAGCAATACAAGACATGCGTAACACCAAGGACAAAGAGAAGGCGATGCAGCTGCTCAAGGCTTTCATATGAAACAAAAGGCTCCTGACCCTACAACAGAAAACAACCAATTCTAAAATCAACTCTTTTGCCTTATTTTTGTTCTCTTGAATGGCCTTCAGGCTTACAGCAGTTCTCGAACTCTTGTAATCATGATGTCAAAGTAATACAAAATCTAAAATAAAATTAGGAATCCAAAGAACTGTACTAGTGGAAAGAAGAAACTCAAAATAAATTATTTTCAAGTTGAAAGAGAACAAGAATGCCTAGTAGAGACACAAAATTTGCAAAAAATTACCTTATTGCAGGGATTGCTAACAACAGGCTGTTGTTGATCAGCAACGTGTAAATGATATTGTGGAGTGTAAACACGGCTAACTGATGAGTGGTTTAAATGTTTTTCATCACTTTCATAATCTTTCTTGGAACAAGGATAAAATAGGCTACTGTATAGTGATGATTTCACGCAGATATCAGATATCCCTCTTGAAGATAGAGACAATATCAACGATATCAGTCCCAGTAACATCAGCTCTGTTAACACATACATACACACACATTCTTATGCTTAGAAAAGTGAACCTACATTCATACATTTCAACTTGTATTCTCCTCCACTCATGAAATTACGGAGTACAGATTAAGTATACACACTTACCCTGTTTGATCTTCTCTAGAGCTGCCAGCAGAGGCTTCCGCTTTGTTTTTACCAACCACTGCCCCCAAACCCAAAGACACCACAATTAAACTCATATTTTCGTTCTCGCGTTCAACATTCTTCAAGTTGCTTCTGTCCTCTGCCTTGCAGGGAAAATGACTGTGATTCTGGTTTATAAAATAAATGCTTGCATATGGTATCGACATTGTGATTTTACTTTTTCTGTTTTCCAAAGACTATTGCATACGCGTCACTGCACTCACAGAAGCTGGATGCATTTTACAGTTGGGGTGGGGTAAGGAAGATCCATCAACTCTCGGTATGTGTGTAATGGTATATTTCTGGACCGTGTATTGGATATACTGAATATGGACACAAGCAGAGACCCATCTCAATCCGGGTCTGATATTCACCTCGTAAAGCTCAAGAATGCATATTTGAGTTCACACACAGACATATCCAATACGGAAATTCAAAAACTTTTTAATATGAGACATGGATTTAGAAGAGTCTAGGGCGTTACACACCCTTGCATCAAAAGAAGTGAAATGCGCATTCTACAGTTGGGGTTGGGTGGAATGATTTATCAACCCTCCATACACGTGTGTAAGAAAATACTTTGAATCCACAAAATCCATTGGGGTAGTAGGGTAGGGTAGGCTGGGGTGATATATCAACTCTCCATCTATGTGTGTGAAGGTACATTGAATCTGCACTATCCATTAGGTGCATGGAATATGGACACTAACAGATACCAGTATGATATTCACCTTGAGATTGATAAACTTGTTAATGTGCATATTGAGTACACACATTTTCAATGTCTAAGTATATATCAGACATGGACTTAGATGGGTTTGTGTTTAGACATGGTGATTTATCAGCTCTCCATATATCTGTGTGTGAAGGTACATTGAGTCTAAACTATCCATTGGGTGCATGAAACATGGAAACTAACAGAGCCCTGTATGATATTCACCTCGAGATAGGGAAGCTTGTCAATGTGCATTTTGAGTCCACACACTTTCAATGTCGAAAGTATATGTCAGACATGGATTCAGATGAGTTTGTGTTTAGACATGGTGATCTATCAGCTCTCCATATATCTGTGTGTGAAGGTACATTGAAAATACACTATCCATTGGGTTCCTGTAATATGGACACTAACAGAGCCCTGTATGATATTCACCTCGAGATTGGTAAGCTTATTAATGTGCATTTTCAGTCCAAACACTTTCAATGTCGAAGTATGTACCAGAGATGGATTTAGATGAGTTTGTGTTAGTACAATGAGGATTGCATTCCTTCCTGGAAAAATAAGAAATGACTTGCAGATTTCAAAAGACACAGATTAAGTAAAACTTACCCCTCCAATACGATGAATAGATCGTTCCACCATAAAACAGATGGCGACTAGAACAGTGGTAACTGTAGCTACAGACCATGTTGGAGTTTCAGCCAGGGATCTCCCTTCTCCTGCCATGATTTTTGTTCTGCTCAATTCCAACGGGGAAGGAGATCCTTAGACACTCGTTCCAGATGGTTGGCTGTCTCTACATACTTCATTCGCTTTCTTACATGTAATGTGGTGTGTCCGGCGGATGCTAGACAGTGCCTAGTTTGCACATTAATTGCACTGCTATTTATTACATCTCTTGAAACGAGAAGCTTTGCTCAAACAAAACAAACAGCTGCTAGTGGAAAACAATACAGTAGGCCAGAACTGGTAAAAGATCCCTTGGAGTCTTCACATCTCCGATGACGTGTCCACAGTGTGAACTGCTCCGACAATACCAGTGCGTTCAGCGGTTCATGAAATTGCTGGCTTGGCTCAAAATTTGATGTTTATTAGGAATCTATCACATCTGATTCCTGGGCCTTCTGTTTTTTTGTGACTTACTTGGGAGATAATAATTTATTAGAATATACGGAAAGGGGTTTGAAAAAGGTGTTGGTTTACGAGAAAAAACTTGCACATTCACTTTTGGTCTTTGATCCTCGTGAAGAGATTCCATTCACATATGGATTTCGTTTAAGGGTATTAACGAGAAAACTTGTTAGGAATCACAGAATAGAATAGGATAGAAATTATTTCAACGTCCACGAAGTTAAAGATAGTTTATGGGACAGATTGCTTATTCATCTACTTGATGTATTCGGTCCTTTTTTTGTGAAGCTTCACAATAAATGCTCCCATCTTCTCGACAAACCCCTCGTTAAATAGATTATCCCAAGAGCTAGCTATCAGCGTATCTGCATAACTTTCCCTGTTGTCTTTGAAGGCCTCACATTCTAAAATGAAATGTTTTTCTGTTTCCACTTTTCCGGAAGAACAAAAAATGCATACCCTTTCCTCCCACACTTCCTTTGGCCTTTTCCAGCGCCCTGTTTCACAACGGAGTTGATGAAAATTAGTCCTTAACTGAGCAATAAGAATTTTGGCTCTCCAAGAAATATTGGCCTCTATGTATGCTTTTGGTTGATGATTATGAGTGGGATTAAACACATGCAAAAAATTTGTGATGGTGATAGATCTTTATGAGCAAAAAGAATATTTTCTTGGGATAAGAATTTATATCAATAAAACAAAAATGGGGTAGGAATAGGAGAGGGAAGTAAGAAGTTTTTATGTGAAATATAATCAATAGTTTAGTATGGGTTATAAATAAAATTAGTATAATTACATTAAAAATATTAATGTGGTTGATATAGTTGAAGGTTTCATAAATATAACAAAAAAAAGTTATTGTAACACCAAAAATATCTTACTAATTTATACATTTATCTGATTAAACATGTCTAAAAAAAGTTACGAGTCAATTTTAACTTATGAAGAAAAAAAAAATATATATATATATATATATATGGTGGAACTTATTAAAATTGGAATAATCTCAAATCTCTAGAAAATTGGTGGGCCGTTAAATTTATTAAAAGTCAATACAACCAAACAAACTCTCTAGGCCCTCAATTAAAAAAATTAAATAAAATAAAGTCAAAAGAGCCTCATCCACCTTAAATTGAAATAAGAAGCCTTCCCCAAATATGAAAATGTTGTTTTGTTTTTCAAAAACGCTATTTTCAATGTGATTATTATTATTAAAACAAGTGTTAGGTAGTAGCTAATATTTGTCATTTAATTTAAATATAGTTAAATCTTAGTTTGGACTACTTCGTTGATCAATTAAAGACTTGGTAAAAAAATAGATATGAAAGTGAAAATGTTGTGCTAAAATGGTGTTTTTTGGTGAGCACCCTACCTCTACCTCATTGGTTGTAATAAAGCTCTATAATTTTATTTCATCATACTGTTTTGTTCAAATTGGTATAGAAAAATTTAATTTCAACTAAATGAAATTAACATTACAAATTAAATTGTATTTATAGTTTAACATTACAAAATAAATTTTATTACTTTTTAATATTATTTTAATTTATTTATAGCTAGAGTATCTTATATGATCTAACTTTTCATTATTAAATTTTTTGTTTTCTAAAAGATTAAATAATACCAATTTTGAAGTAATGTTATTTGTTAAAAAATCAATTAATAGTTTAAAACAAGAAGTGAGCCATTTATGTTGAGGATCTCGCACAAACATCTATTTCTAAATATGTAAAAAAATAAATTTTACAGTGCTTCCAGTGTTTTTAAATATGTAAAAAATAATATTTTACAACTTTCAAAAATAAAAATAATATTGCCTAACATTTTAAATATTAATATTTATATGAAACAAAAATAATTAATATTTTAAAAGTAATATTTTCATAATATTAATATTTATATGAAACAAAAATAATTAATATTTTAAAAGTAATATTTTCATTATTTTATATAAAACATGAAAAAAAAATATAATCAATTTATCAATACAAAATTTAGGAAATTTAGTGTAAACTATTATTTCATAATTAATGTAAAATTGAAAACAATTTTATTAATCAATAATACCTAAACTTAAAAAATTATTATAAACTTTCATAATTAATATAAAGATAAAAATAATTTTAAATTTTAAATTAAACAATAATAATAAATTTGTAAAATACATATTATATAATTAATTTTCTATTATTATAACTTTTATCCTTCTACAATTTTATTTTTAAAAAAATAATATTTTTTTTTAAATTTGTGTTGTTTCAATATTATTAAAGTAAAAAGCTAATTAATAGTTGTGAACATAAAGTAATCCATTTATATAAAGGAAAGTGCCCTAATATGAATTCTAAATATATAAAAAATAAATATTTTACAATTCAAAAAAGTTATTGAAAACGTGTTTAAAAGTTTGTATGCATTTAGATTTAAAATATAAATATGTCACTTTTTAGCATTTTGTAAAAAAAAAACATTCTAAGATTTAAAATACAAAACTCAACACTTCACTCATTTGTCAAAAATATTAAAACAATATTCTAAGAAATCATAAATCTCACTATTTTGAGAAAATGTTGCAAACCAAAAACAAGTTAAACAATAATACTAATGAAAAACAAATTTATAAAATATATATTTTTCCATTATTATAACATTTATCTTTTTAAAATTTTATTTAAAAAATTAAAGTAATACGAGTTTTGAAGCTTGTGTTGTTTCAATATTATTATAATAAAAAGCTAATCAATAATTGTGAATAAAAATTAATCCATTTATGTAAAGGAAATTACACAAACATGCATTTCTAAATATGTAAAAAATAAATATTTTACAACTCTTAAAAATTATAAAAACATGTTTAAAAAATACAAAATGTGTCTCTTCACTCTTTGGCATTTTGTAAAAAATATTTTAAAAATACTTTCCCATTGTAAGATTTAAAATACAATGGGAACTTTGTTTGCTTAGAACTTTGTCTAAAATGCTCTCACAAAAATTTTCTACCAATCACAACACTCACTCTTTCCACAACACATATAATTACCACTATCTGGGTATAATCATATAGTAGGGAGTTGCTTGGGGTAATTGTTGTTGTTAGCATTGCACATGTAGCTTTCATCAAAATTGTAAAAGGTTTTAGCCTCTGTTACAGGATATATAAATAATAAAAAGCAATGATTAATTGAAATATAAAAATAAGTAATTATTGAAATTAAAAAGAAGATTATTGAAATTAAAAAGAAGATTACAAAGCGCTCAAAGAAATGGTTGTACTATATGGCAGCAAGATCAATAAAACTAGTGTAGTCAACTCCATAAACATTTTCAGGTTTGGTTGTACCATATGGTAGCAAGATCAATAAAACTAGTGTAGTCAACCCCATAAACATTTTCAGGTTCATAGTTCACTCTCCCCATTAATAATGAGTTTAAATGGATTGAAAATGCTTAAGTGTTGTGTTTACTCTTCTTTATAAATATGTTAATTTTGCATATTAAAAGACCATTTAAAATCTATCTTTTACACCTTAAATGACATATGAAAATATCATTGTAAATAAAGAAGGTGATAAAAATATTATAGTAAATATTATGATAAAATAATTTATAAATAAATAAAATTAATGTAATAGCTCTTGAAAGCATGAAAATGTGAAATGACATCAAAACTGACATTTATTTTTAACTAGACACTATTTATATCTTAAAAGATATAACAACCTTGTATTTTAAATATTTGGATGATCTTAGAGATTGAGAGGAGCAAATGACCCTCTCCAAAATAGATATGTTAATATATGAACATCATACTAACAAAAAAATGTGTGTTATAGTGATACATGTTTAATATTCAAAAAGAAAGAAATTGGAATTTTAGAGACTCTCTAAAACATTGGTAATATCATTTTTTGGAAAACCATGAAAATATTAAAACAAACCAATGTAGATGGAATCCATTGATAGTTGATATTGGATTGAATTTAATCTTATTTTATTGCAATCTTCAAGGGCATCAAGGTTGTTGCCTACCATTATTCTGTTTAGATCCATAGTAAATTGGGTAACCCTAACGGCCTCATCACAACTAACCTCCACTGTAAATCTTGCAATCTCGGACATGTTTAACCGTTGATACCCTATACACAGCTGGAAAGCCAACATACAGAGGTTGTGATGGGAAGTTGTGTCACAGAGCATGCGGACCAGATCTGAGGATCAAATCTGATTAGGCCAGATTCCTCACCATGGGTAAATTGAATACACGCATAAATTAAACCAACGAGAAAAATAGTGGAACATGTTACAACCAGAAGGGCTTTCTTCCTTCTATGTTTCTTTGCCTCGTGGCTTAATGCAGGATGTGAAGGAACAATCTTCTCGTATCCTTTATAAGCATTCATCTCTCTGTCGATATCTAGACACAGATTGGACTCAAATTTCTTAGGTTCTTGGTTCTGCTTTGTACCTTTAAAAGATGAGATTTAAAGAAATGTATGAAGAGAGACGCGTTGTGAAAGTCAAATTGGAACAGTGGGTTGGTGGACATAACAATCCTTTAGTGCAAGGAAATGGAAAGCGCGATCAAAGGTGTGTTGTGAAAATCATATGAGCTCATATCAATGGCAATAATGTCACTGCGTCAATAATCTTTTCTAATATATCCCACATCTAATAGAAATGCAAACAAGGTTCAATACTTTCCACTCCAAAATGCAATCATTCCTATTTTTATCCACTGGTTTTCCGGTTCCACTCTATTTTGAAAACTCGAGTAATGGAGTGGAGCATGGCACACGGGTATCAAATGCATCAGGTGCCAAATGTATGATTACACAATAAGAGTGAATGTTTTGCATGGTTGTAAGGGACTTGCATATCCCTATGATGTTGATATACTCTTGAATAACATAATCACTTACATGCATATGTTTATTGTTTGACATGACCAACTGATTGTGGTTATGTGTGATTTTCCATTGTATGATATGTGTGAATACCTTGAAAAATTGTTGTGTAAGGTTTGTGGTTAGTATTGTGTGTAATTGTTTAAAGAATACCCAATAAATTGTTGTGGTGTGTGTAAATCTATGGGTTGTATAATATAATGGAAAAAGGAGCATCTGAGTCTTAAAACTAATGAGATTTGTTGTTAAAGTATTGAATATAGCATTTCAAAAGACTATATGAAACTTGTCGTGTATGATGGGTCATTACATTTCTTTTCAGTTGTGGTCTAATATTGAGATCTCGCATCGCATATGCCAAGAATAGTTATACAAGGTCGATGAATTCCTAGAGACTTTAGATCCAGGTTCATAGAGAATGACCTTGTAATTTGTTTGAATGAGCCTTGATAATTGTTAAACTAAGAACCATAAAGCTATGAAGGCACTAAGTTAGCAAAGCATTGGATGGGAATTCTTCCACCATCTACCGTAAAATATTCATGTTGCATTGCGTCGAGGATTCCAAGAGTTATTTGTAAAATGGGGCACAGTTGACAGGCACGAGATGGGAAGATGTTCGTCACTTGTTTCCAAAATTGTCATCACATAGTGGAGGTGTGATGGTGGGTACTTGGGTGCATTTGCGTTATTAACGGAGGGCATGACAGAAATCCCTCTTCATCCTTAAACAAGAAAATCATTGTTGCATGAAGGTTTGGGACCCGGTAGGGCCCTTAACTTAACCTAAGGTGGTGTGTGCCACGTGAGACACGAATGACATGTACTAGTGACATGGCTAAGTTTTTGACATGACACACTGACCGTGTGACACGTGGCATGCAGATATGGCATTTTGGTTGTCCAAGTGGCTAGATTTTGAGTGACAAGTGGCAATTTTAGGGAATGTCACATGGTAGGATGATGTCACCCTAACATCGATGTGACATTGGTAGGGCACCAAAGAAATGGGTGACATGGAGGTTAGGATGATTTGTCACTTATATGACACATGGAAGTGGCTTGTGGTGCCACTTGGATTGGGGATTGACACATAGTATTGATGTGGTGATACATGTGGATGGCGACCACATCACCATGGAGCTCAGGATCGCTCATCAGGAGCTCAAAATTTGCCAAAAGATCGAAGTGTCAGAATCTTGATAAGCTTAGCTTTAGATTGAAGAGCTCGTCATTCTGAATCCAATGGTGTGAACGACACTCAAATCCGAGTTCGTATGCAGAAGCTAGAGCAAGTCAAAATTCAGGTTTAACTTGTCCAAGTGGCCAGATTGGATGACATGACAAATGTCCCAGTGAATGGGGAAGCACCAAGTGGCGGGTTTCCATTGGTCCTCGCATATCGCATATCGGAGGTATTACAGAATTGGCCCCGGCGCAGACAGGGTTGTGATGCAATCGCAATTGCAAATCTCTTAATGTTATGGTAATCAGCCCCAGAATAGTCAGGGTTGTGATGCGATATCGCACATCGCAATCGCACAGTCGAGTTGTGATTTTCAATAATCGCATATCGCACTGTTAACCCGCCAATATATATATTTTACCGAGGTTATCCGCCGATTGTGATGAGCAATAAGCCCCGGATGCGATGCGACTCTCGATTCCAATTTATAACCCGGTGGGTCCACTGCTATCTCAGTGTATGGACTTTGATATCCGTCGAGGGAAAGTGCCAATTGCGATAGGAATGTCGAATGCGATATGATATATGTTGTGTTTCATAATCCCGACAGATCTGTGTATCGCAAAGTGCCTATGGTTTGGGCTTGGGTTTTTCCGCCTATTGCGATATCCAACACGGTACGAAACTGTCACCTTTACCACCAAAAAAGCCATTCCGCATATGACCACTCGGCCCTTAACTGCGAGATAGGCTTGAAAGTTGGCGAGACCGCCAATTTCGGCAGAACTACCAGTTTTAACTACTAATAATGAATTTAACTAGTAGTAAGCCAGATTTGGAGGAGAAATTTATGGAAAGACTGACAAAAGTCATAACTAAGGCAATTTTCGACCAATGGGATGCAAAAAAAGGCTAGATAGCCATTTTTGGACATCCTGAACTAATGGGAATAGGTTTTAGGATCAAAGGAGCACTTCTAGATAGGATCTTTGCAAAGTGAAGCCTATGGGTGCTCTGGTCAACCAGATTGTTGATTCAGTTTATGGAGGAGTATGAAGGTGGAGATGACCTTGTAGGGGTCTTCCAACCTCCATGTGCTTTCTGCAGCAACTATTACAACAGTGTTGTAGCTTTATTTCTTCTTTGCTCTATATGTGTATGGAGAAAGAGACTTGTTTAAGTACTTCAAGTGGATTGTAGTATTGTTTATGCTCTTGGAAGTTGGAGTATGGGGTCTTGATTTGAGAGCCCTTAGCTCGTTGATTGTTTCATGAATAACAATAGATTGTCATGTGTTTAGAGTGAGATTTCTTTGCAGAAGAATGTTTCCTTGAAGGGGAAACTAGCCACTCTTTTTGTCAGCACACTTATGTACTCTTTATTACTGAAGAATTTTGAGCATAATGAGAAGGGGTCATGCCTTTAGAGCTGATCCAAGGAGATGTAGCCCAGGAGGGGTGAACTCCTTTATCAATGGTTGGTGTATTACTAATTGATACATGCTTCCATTCAGTGTTTTGGTTTCATGTTTTAATTTTTATTCATGAAACTAACTTAAGTGAAACACACATAAAATTCATGTTTTTTACTTGCTATTTTGGAGCACAAACCTCAAGCACATTTTTATATTCTGAATGGGGAATTAGCATAGCATTGCTAATCTACTTCATCTCAAATCAAGTTGGTATCAGAGCTTTAGTTTGCTTTTTGAAAGGAGGAATTGACTGTTGTTTGCAAGTGAATGTGTCTTGAAGCTCATTGAGGAGGAGGTTTTGGAAAGGAGGGCAATATTGTTACAATCTCTACCACCAATTTCTACCTCAAATTGTAGTAGAAGCTTCAAGAAAAGCATGTCCCAAGGAAGAGTGCTTGCAAGAATGTCAGAGGATGTGAAGGCTTTTAGAAAGGCTTTCTTAGACATGGCAAAAATGGTGAAAATCCTCTTTGAAGAGAGGAATACCAAATTGCAAGGTGAAAGCTCTAGACCTCCAAGAGGAGAATGTTCTCCAAGGGAAGAAGGTAACAAGAATGGTGATAAACCACCATATTCTCCACAATATTCCTATTTTTCTACAACACTTATATAAGATGCTAGTGTAGAAAGTCCTTCAGAGAATATAGATGGACAAGTTTGTTCCTTTTTTCCACATGATGTGGAAGATGAGGTTCTATCAACACCCAAATTCAAGGAGCTCAAAGAAGAGATCCAAAGAGTCGAAGAGGACACATCTAAAATCAAAAGGGAGTTTGAAAACATCTTGGTATGTCAATCAAAAGATGAGGCAAATGGTAAGAATTTACATGCTTCTTCCTTATGTGAAAGTGTTGACGTAAATTCATTTGCAGCCTTTGAAAAACATAGTAAAGGCATTGGATCCAAGCTCTTGACCAAGATGGGTTACAAGGGAGGAGGCCTTGGAATAAGCCTGCAAGGCATTAAAAATCAAATTGAGGCCAAGGAGAGGCCTAAATACGGAGGTTTAGGCTATGTTGCAAAAGAAGAATGGTTTTCTAGCGACAGCTCATGGGTATCGTGTTCCTTTTGCCGTAAGAAAGGACATGAGGAGGCAAGATGTTGGGAGTTGCATCCAGAATTGGTTCCCGCTTGGTTCCTCAAGCGTAAGGAGGACTCAAAGTGCAAAGTGTCTCCAAAGAGAGATGAAGATGTTGAAGAAGAAGGGAAGCTAAATTCTTCTTGCCACACAAGTTCCTCATGCAAGCAACATAAGCCAAAGGACAACAAACAGAGGTATATCCATTTTGTTAATTCGAATGTTGTTCAAATGAAAAACAACACACAAATTCGAATAACATGTTGAGGAATATGTTTCCATATACCTTTTGCCTTTCAACTAACCATTGTGTAGATAAGTGTGATAAAAGGAAAGCATTCATCAAGAAGATGGAGAGGAGCTCAAAAGAACTTTTGTACTCACTGTAATATCATTGTACATTGGGTCGAGAAGTGTTGGAAATTGTTTCCACAACTTCATCCTAGTAAGGTAAAGAAAATCATGCAAGCACCAGAAGAGGAAGCGACAAAAGAAAAAGTGGCACAATATGCGACCATTCCTGAAGCAGCTTCAGAAGAAGAGAAAGTTCAAATAGAGGGTTCATTTACTTGGTTGGGTAAGAAATGGGATGACTATTTGTCCAGCTAAAGTTTGTAGATTTCTGTTTTGCACTAGTTGCATATCCCCATAGTAATTTGTAAAAGTGATGTTCATAAATAAATCACTTATATGCAACAGTGTTTTCTTTAAGCATTACAATGCTATTTTGGCTTGTTGATAGTCAAGTTGAATGAAAAATTTGGGAGTCAAGTTTATTCCATTTTGTAAAACGCTTTCTCAAACCATCGATTTTAAAACTATTGTATGAGTAGTCATAGCACATTTAGTATGTTCCAAATGTGTTTAGTAGTCAAGTTATACAAGTATTCACTATGTAAGGTTTGTTTTGGTTCATTTGGAAAAGTATTTTTATGATCTTATCCTCGATAAGGATTTTGCAGATGAGCACCTTGGAATTCTTCTGGGGAAGGATGTTGTTATGGATGGCCATAGTGACATGGACAAGCCGAGAAGAACATCGAACTTGAATTCTTTTGTCAAGTTATATTTTAAGTTCAGCTTGAGAAAAAGCCAAGACAAGTACAAGTCAGGGAACTTCAAACATTTATTGGATCAAGTTTGGAAAAATGAAGGAACTGTACCTTAAAATGTTGAACAATTGAAAGTACACTTTTGGAGACCAAAAGTTTTTCAGTGGGGAAGAGTGGTCAGGAGCTCAAAATTTGCCGAAATATCAAAGTGTCAAAATATTGATAATCTTAGATTTAGATCTAAGAGCTCGTCATTCTGAATTCAATGATGTGAATGATACCCAAATCCAAGTTCATATGCAGAAGTTAGAGCAAGTCAAAGTTAAGGTTTGACTTGTCCAAGTGGCAGGATTGGATGACATGGAAATGTCCCAGCAACTCGGGAAGCGCCAAGTGGCAGGTTGCCATTGGCCCCCCCATATCGCATGTCAGAGGTATTACAGAATCGTCCCCCGGCGCAGACAGGGTTGCGATGTGATCGCAATTGCATATTGCTTAATGTTATGGTAATCGGCCCCGAAGCAGTCAAGGTTGCGATGCGATATCACATATCGCAATCGCACAGTCGGGTTGCAATTTGTGATAATTATAATCACATATCACACCGTTAACCCATAGATATGGATATGTTATTGAGGTTATCCACCGATTGCGATGAGCTATAAATCCCGGATGTGATGCGACTTTAAATTCCAGTTTATAACCCCATCGGGTCTACTGCTATCGCAGTGTATGGACTTTGATATCCGCTGAGGAAAAGTGTCGATTGTGATAGGACTGTCAGATGTGATATGATATATGTTGTGTTTCATAATCTCGACAGATCTGTATATCACAGAGTGCCTGTTGTTTGGGCTTGGGTTTTTCTGCTAATTGCGATACCCAACAGGGTGCGAAACCGTCGCCTTTACTGCTGGAAAAGCCACTCTGCATGTGACCACTCAGCCCTTAACTACGAGATAGGCTTGAAAGTTGGTGGGACTGCTGATTTCAGTGGAACTTCTAGTTTTAATAGCAGATAATGATTTTAACTGGTAGTAAGTCAGATTTGGACAAGAAAATTTGAAAAGACTGACAGAAGTCATAACTAAGGCAATTTTCGACCAAATGGGATGCAAAAGAGGCTAGATAGCCTTTTTTGGACATTCTGAACTGATGGGAACAGGTTTCAAGATCAAAGGAGCACTTTTGGATAGGATTTTTGCAAAGTGAAGCCTATGGGTGATCTGGTCAACCAAAGTGTTGATTCAGTTTATGGAGGAGTATGAAGGTGGAGATGACCTTGAAAGGGTCTTCCAGCCTCCATGTACTTTCCTCGGTAGTTATTACAACAGTGTTGTAGATTTATTTCTTCTTTTCTCTATATGTGTATGGAGAAAGAGACTTGTTTAAGTCCTTCAAGTGGATTGTAGTACTGTTTATGCTCTTGGAAGTTGGAGTATGGGGTCTTGATTTGAGAGCCCTTAGCTTGCTGATTATTTCATGACTAACTGTAGGTTGTCATGTATTTAGAGTGAGAGTTATTTTCAGAAGAATGTTTCCTTGAAGGGGAAACTAGCCACTCTTTTTGTCAGCACACTTATGTACTCTTCATTACTAAAGAATTTCGAGCATAATGAGAAGGGGTCATGCCTTTAGAGTTGATCCAAGGAGATGTAGCCGAGGAGGGGTGAATTACTTTATCAATGGCTAGTGTATTACTGATTGATACATGCTTCCATGCAGTGTTTTGGTTTCATGTTTTAAGTTTTATTCATGAAACTAACTTAAGTGAAACACACATAAAATTCATGTTTTTTACTTTCTATTTTGGAGTACAAACCTCAAGCACATTTTTATATTCTGAATGGGGAATTAGCACAACATTACTAATATGCTCCATCTCATATCAATCGCAGAGGAAATTTGTGGTGCCATTTTATGACAAGCTACAGAGTTAACAAAATATGTGGGTAGGCGGAAGGCATGCACAATGAAGGTTGGGTTAATTTAACATAACACCTCTCATTCATATAGGATTAGGCCAAGGGAGTGGGAGGGAGCATTACACCATCTTGCAGGTATCCTTTTCAAACACTAGTTTACACCTGCATTGCTCGTTTTGCTTACAGAAATCAAATTTTTGGCCAATCCAGGGAGGTTCAAAACAACAAGGAGTTTTCTAATCCTTTCATTCGTGATCTTAAACTTGACTTTTCCTCGTCCTAGTATTCTAGTTTTTGAGTCAACATATATTTCATACTTATAAAACAACTCCTTATGAGGACTCATACGAAAGGATGCACTTGAGTCAACCAACCATGCCTTGTGATCTACATGTGTATTTGAAGAAACCAAGTGCACATCCACCTCCTTCATTTGAGGAGGTTTGTGCTTCTACAAAAGGATCATCTTTAGATCCCTTCCTTTTCTCAGAAATTTTAGATCTAGATGCTTTCTTGTAATTCGCTTCTTTTCCACATCTCTAATATACCTTAACAAATTTTCCTGTAGCTTTAGATCTTCCCATAGGTTTATATCTCCCATTGAAGGACTTGTTTTTATTTCTATTCCGATAGCATCCTCTTACAAACAAGGCATCTATGTTCTGACTTTCCATGTTTTTTTGTCTCATCTCCTTCGATAACAAGGATGGGACTGTCTCATCAAAACTCAAGGTAGTTGCATTACTACCTATGTCAATAACTAGACTATCCCACGAATTTGGTAAAGAACACAACAAGCTAATACACTCATCTTCATATGAACTCTTAATATCAACAGATAATAGTTGACTTACCACAATATTGAAGGCATTCAAATGCTTTGTCACCAAGTCTTCGTCCTTCATCCTCAGGTTATTTAGCTTTTTCCACAAGAAAAAATTGTTCATCGAGGAATTAGATTGATACAAAGCCCCTAACTTGTTCCACAAATACTTTGTTGTAGATTCCCTTGAAACATTCATTAATATTGAATACGAGATACACAATCGTATTGTGGTCTTTGCCATTCAATCCAACTTGGTGAAGTCTTATGTTGACATCCTCATTGGTGTAGAACCCATATCCACAGTGATCCACTAATTTGTGTCCACCAACAAATCTTCCATCTTGAGCTTCCTTAGCTTAAAAATCATCCCATTTAATTTCTCGATCTTTATCATTGAAATTCTTGCCATTTCCTTTCACCATAAGAATCACTTCCATAGATATCCCACAGTGACAAGGTCTACCATAAGCTCGAGTCAGACCCCTTAGCTACAAAGGCGTTCCCTTGAAGCCAAAATTGTTCTAGTACCAAATGCAGGTTTTAACCCTATAATTGATTGTTGCAAATGTATTCTTAATTAAATCATAATAGATGTAATAGAAAACACACACATTAACATAGAAGATTTATACTGGAAACCAAAAGCATGAAAAGTAGGAAGATTTTTTCAATATATTATTTTGTACAGTATTATATTACAATATATATCTTGCAACATTCATAAATTGCAAATCCATTTACCATGGATTATAATACAACCATAGTTCCTTAACCAACACTACAAAACCATGGCCAAAACCACCATGCACCAACAAACCACTAAATGTGAAAATTGTGTGCCAAAAATCACCAAAAAATGGATGCAAAAACGCCCAATTTTTTTTTCCGAGGGCACTACCCCCTTGCAACCCCCCGTTGTGTCTAACACAACATACAACACATGACAATAGCCATACAAAGAATATATCACATATCCAACAATAAACTCTATGATAATCATTAATAGAAATATTTAAATATAGAAAATATATATCAGGTTTCCAAATTCATCCAAATTCAATGCTTTCTTTAAAAGAAAACCAAAAAACAAAACAAGACAATCTTGGTTTAATGCCATCATATTTTGTTTGTCGTAGTCTAACGTGACCACAATTTTGCTCGGAAAATAATGGAAATTCTAACAATATTTTGAGAAAATCCGCATAATTTTCTGGAAGTCCTGATTACTGCTATCAAGCTTCAAGATTTTGGGTGTCCCAGGGGTTCTTAATGGTGTTGAATCCATTCCCACCATAAAAAAAATAATTCAAATATTCAAAAAATTAGATTTCTTGAAAAACATTCTTTGAATTCTTGCAAGAATTTGATTGTTCAGGCGAAATTGTGGCCTCGGTAGACAGTGCCACTTTGTTTTGTTGTTGTTTTGGCAAATGATAATAATAATTCATATTTCTCACACCTACCGAATTAAAAACTAATTAAATTACAAATTGCATTGTTATTATAATAGATCAATACAAGGGGTGAATCTCTCATCATGTTATTTTATTTTTTCTACCATAAAATATATTTAAATTATGTCTTTTAATGATAAAGAAGCCAAATTTCTCCTAATTAATTCTTTTAGAAATATACATGTTATAGCTTGAAGGCTAGCTCATACTAAGCCTTTGTACCATTTGTCCATTACATTTTTTGCAAGAAATTGCTCATCCTTTTGTCCAATGATTAATTAAAACTAACATATATATATATATATATATATATATATATATATATATATATATATATATATATAGATCTCTCTCTCTCTCTCTCTCTCTCTCTCTCTCTATATATATATATATATATTCCCTTTACATTCATGTCATGGTATTTTTATCTATTGACTATTAGTGTGATGATTTGATAATTATTGGCACATGGTACAAATGAGCTATTTTGAATACTTTGTACCTTCACCATTGACATGGTGTCATTTTCAATGTCACACCCAAGAAGAAATATGGAGGTAATTAACACTCCAATGTATATGGTGAAGAAATTTGAAAGCCTAACATGGTGCCATCTAAGTGCCACATACCCCTAAAGATAGGGTGTCCAAGCACTCAATCATCCCCCTATATCCCTTTTAAATGTCTTTGTTGTCATAATTACATTCATGCTTTCCACATAGTGTGGGAAATTTAATCAACAAACTGAATCCTCTCAAGGACAAGGAAATTGTGGAGTTTAACAATCTCGAAAAATTCAAATAGAGAGTAATAGACCCCAAGGACCTATTGATCAATTAATGAATTTGGAATCTTAAGCAAGAAGTAAGGGACTCTTCATCTATCCTTTTTGAATCACATCATTCTCACTCTCTTCCATCTCTAGTTCCTTCATATTTGAAGAAATTCCTTATTAGAACCAATGTTGATCCTATTAGTTGTATTACAAAATTTTGTAATTCTTAATCAAACTTTGATCTCAACCTATCTAAGTCTACAAGTGGACTTATACATTGCAAAACTATAAGCCTAATTTACGAGTTAACCAAGCCATTAGATTCTCTTTTGGAAAGATTCATAGACCTTGATTGTGATTCTTGCAAACTTACCTTGATATGCTTGCAAGATTCCTTTATGATATTCTTAAAAACCTTAATCATAAATGCCTTGAAAATGCAGTCCTTCATTGCAAGTATCCATCCAAATCACAAACTTGGAATGCAAAGCATTATGAGGATCAAATCATAATCACCACCACCAACAATTTGAATTCTCATTTACAAACCAACTCTTATTATATGTTAATCAAGAGAGAGAGAGAGAGACGGACACAGAGATAGAGAAGTCAAGAAGAAAGAGGAATATACAACAATAGAAGTTATCTTAATGAGAGAGTGATCTTTAAATATTTGTTGCATAAGACTTTGCCTTAATTAAAACCCTTCATAAACATGGACACATATATCATTTTTTTTTATAGCTATTGTAAAGAAATTAACATTGTTACCACAGCATATAGCACTTTAGCACAAAGCCTCACTAAGAACCCTAGATTAAGAGCAACAATGAGATCAATCACCATTGTCGAATTAGCCATTGTTCCCCTTCTATTTTGTGGTCAAATGTTATCGCCGCAAGGGAGGCCTCCAGTAGATCTTAGGGATTAGATAGCCTAAGTGTTTCCAAGCTAAATACCCCTTAAGGGTTCTACTAGTAAAATCACCCAAGGATAATATTTATTAAGGTTGTAGGTGAGATGAGATGTAATTCTAAGATAACAAGTTTGAAGGACCAGACTAAATCTAGACAGATTCATAACTCCTCGAGAGGCTCAAGTAGGTTCCCAAACACATGTTGCCTTTAAATTATTAGTTGTTGTTATAAAGTAGGGTTTTTAGCAACACAATTACAATATGCAAAATTTATAAAAACAATAGAAAAACAGCCTAAAATTGATAATAAAGAAGTTGAAACAAAAGGTCATTTAAAGAAAAAAATCAGAAAAAATGATAACATATTTCAATGGCCGAAAACAACTAAAACAACAATAAAACCCATAAATGTTAACCCCAATTAATGGTTAAAAATGCATGAAAAATGATATATATGTTTTTCGCAAAGCTTAACCCTAGGACTATAAATTCTGTTAGAAAATTGTATATTACAGAGCAATGGAACACATAAAATATTGCAGAAATATAAACACAGAAAATGCATAAAACAAGAGAGACACAGATATACGTGGTTCACCCAGTTTGGGTTACATCCACGGAGAAACAACCAGTCCTTCCTTTTATATTATCCAGCAAACTGAAGAGATACAACCTATAGTAGATCTGTTGTAACTCCCTCTTCGCTCTCAATCTCCTCTCTCTTCCTCACTCAGAATACAGATATACATAGACACAATACAATTCCCTCATATATAGCGAGGGGTTGCCTTCTAGGGCAAAAAACCCTAAATTAAACATAACTTCTACCGTCAGATCTCCGCCTAATGAATGACCCAGATTGACTACGAAATTACAACATTTTACAAGGAAATTTTACATCTATTCTTAGCTTCGGGGGCATCCCAAAGGTCGTAGCCACCCCCCCCCGGACCCCCCCTGCAACGAATATTTTATGGCCGGCGTTGCTACCCCATTATGAACTGGGGTCCAATGTGGCAATACCATTGAATACATAAGATAATCAGGCTCCACACCCAACAAATTCCAAGGTGAGTGATGCTAGTAAATCTGTATTTTGTTGTAATCTAACCCTAATTTACCTAGAAAACATAAAAATAAAAATAATGGTTTTAAATTTTATGATTTTAAAAATATTGACACAACAACAAACTAGTGTGTTTCTCAATCAATGGGTTTTTGGAGTATAAGACAAGGTCTATGGAAGAGGATCGATGGGATGATTTGTGTGTGTGAGAGAAAAACTACAATGAGTTTTCTCTACTCCACAAGATCCTAGCAAATTTCAATCAAATTGGAGAAAATTCAAGGAAGATATACTAATGTTCCTTGATGGAATTTTGATGATAACCTTGTAAGGAGATACTAGAGCCACAAAATATTGAATACTCTACAATAAATAAAATATGAAAGAAGATACTTACAATAAATTTGCACAAATCACCATTAATCATCCAAGATAAAATCAAATGCAATCACAATATCCTCCCAAGACAATTTTCCCATTTAATACTCCATAGCGACCAAGAGAAAAATACATCTAGTGAACACATTCTCAAATGAGTGTATGGGTGTGTGTGACAATGGTCCAAGGCTAGAGTGACTTCCCTATATTTATATGAGGGAAACAAAGTCTTTTTGGCCTTAAAATTGACTACAATCCTTAAAAATAATAAAATATGTGATTACAAGTTAAGTACATCACAAGCCAGCCTCAAAAGATAGACGTCTCAATGAATAAACATAAAAACAAGCCACATTTAACCCACACGCATGAGCAAAAATACCTCCAAATGTGACATCATCCTCCAAAAGGTGTGTCTCTCTTCAAAATATGTCATGTATGGCTAAATAAAGAGTTCCTCACTCAAAAGTCACATCTCCTCCTCAAAAGGTGTCCCATCATCAAAAAAAGGTCTCCTCAACAAGGAATCATCATTAAACAATGCCATGTCATGACTCCAAGCCACATGAAAGGGACTTCATGAAGCTAGGGCATGATATGATCATCTAAAGCAATGCACCATCCCATCCAGAGGGGTTTCAAGTCATCATCATCATCAAGTAATCCCGTAGATAGAGCAACGCCCATCATGAAGGTGCAATGCTAACCTAAGGGTTTCTTATCATCTCTAGGCTACACCTGCTCTCTAAGCAATTCCTTGGTTCACATGTGTAGGGTTTTAGGTCTTATAGGGAGAGGAGAGTGTCATCAGTGGTACTGGAAATGTCTTGAGGTCAATTATCCTCAACACGCTGCCAACATCCTAGCTTTGGTGCCGAGTGAAGTCATCAAATATGATTGGATGTCCTCTATCAAGTTATCGAGAAGCATCACACTAACTAGACAGTATCACAAATGTTTTTGAACCCGTTGAATATCATTGAGATGTACAATTATCTCATTGCAATATTCCTGCTTTTCTTGGATGACTCCTCCTAGTATCGTAGATAAATGTCTTTCAGATTACTCACATTATTAGGATTTGGTCGTTTTCATTTTCCAGTATCGAGTGATAGAGTGGAGGTATTGATTCCTACATACCCTAGTATATCTGGGATCTAGAACCCAATCAACAATGTCCATATTAATCTCAAAGAAAAAGTGGGTCTTCTTTTCATGAACAACCTAAGATTCTAGAAACTAGATTTTGTCCTAAAGTTCCCGGGGGGGTAGTTGCATGGTAGAGGTAAGAAGTAGTTTGGGCTTGCGACTAGGTGTGAGGCCTTCCAGAAGGGCCATGGCCACCTAAGCCACATCTCGACTGCATTTATTTAGTAGGAATGATGATAATGAGGTGAATAAACCTAGTTAGAGAGACCCTGGGAGATTGAAGGAATTCTAGGGATTGGAAACCAAAGTGAGACCAACACACAACATGCAGAGTGGAGAACTTAAGGGACAAGGGGTGGTAAACTCGCTAGAGGAAATAAGAGATGCAAATGAGTGGTATAAACATGAAAAGGTGCCACGAGGTCCTTATTGGGAAAGAGGAGGGCTAGGCCACCTCTCCCCAGGATACCATGCTAAGCCTCCACCAAAAAAAATCCTAGACCAAACAAACTAGAGCAATATGACTGTAACTAAAAAACCATCTATAAGAAGTTAAAAGAAGAAGAAATACTAGGGTACTTTGGGGAGATGACTTCTCAAGTACTTGGAAGAATTCTTGTATAGATCCTCCCACCAATGAAAGCATGAACTAACTACATGTAACCCCACAAACACTTGGAAATTGTAGAGAGTCCAACCAGTGATATAGAGTGAATGGTGGCCAAACTAGGAGGCCCTGGACCTTCCACAACTATTAAACCACAAGTGTAGGCGTTATGAAGGGAAAATCCCATAAGCATCCTGGTAACACAAGATTGGCACTAGATATATGCAACTCACCCCAACGATTCCATGAAGTTGAGGAGGTCTCAAAGGTTTCTGGATCAATGCTCTACATTGTCATTAATCGTTGGCATGTGTGATTGCATGGGAGAGGGTAGCCACACCATCCCCCTCTTTAATGATTGGGGTGACAACGAGGTGTTAAGTCTACACTCCTCCCTCCCTAACACACATTTCAACATCCCCATTAGGGTAAAATTAGATAATTATTATTATAATGATAAAATTATATATTTTAATATCTAAATACATATGTATATATAAAGAATAATTTTCATGTATATTTACATTATTTATATATTAGTGTAATTATATAAATTAAACGCTGGATAAAAGTTCATAGGCATCAATACATGGTGGGCATCAAGACACTTACCTCGTGATTCATCTCACATTGTTAAGATTAAAACAAATCATAAAAAGCCCATGGGGGCAACTCAATTGGTGATCACCTTGTTATGAAGTATTGTGTGAACCATAAGATTGAAAGTTCAAATCCTCCGAGGGGAAAGCTAACAAAAAAAAAGCACTCATGAGGTGTAAACCAGTTGGTTTGTGTGGGGTTCAGTCCCCACCAGGTCATAGGTTCAAACCTCATGGGGAGGCGTTGAGGATAGAAGCTACTTTGGGGGACGTAAACTATCCCAAGGGGCGTCTAAGCTCAACCAAGCCTTGCTCAATCCTAGTGATAAGCATCCCACAGTGATTTGATCATTCTTCTTTCATCCAATAAATGGGCTAGCCTCGATCTAGGTTCAACCTAGTCACACACAAAAAAAAGGTCATAATTATTTTTTCAAAGAAATGATTATGAGGTTTTTATTAAAAAAGAAAGTTGGGGTTCGACCCAGAACCGTTACATTTCTTCAAGATTTATAGCGTCCTCTTTGGATTGAGCACAAAGACTCAATCCTATCTCACAAATAATTACCCCATGCTACAAAAATTTCAATCTCATCCCAATGATTTTTTTTCCTATAACACTTCCAAGATCAAAATGCATTTACATTCCATTTTCACAATTTGAATTCACTACCATCCAAGTTTGCAAAACAATAATTGGAAGATATCATCAATTTGAGATTGACTTCCAAGTTTTTGTTTAACTTTTCTTCTACCTCTCTGAGTTCCTTCTTATAGTATCTCCCCTGTCCTCTTTTGGAACTTCTTGTCTCTTGACTGTTTTTTTCATCTCCCGAATTCATCATCATTCCTTTTCTTGCTTATCTAGTCAATACTTTACCGATGTCATCCTCTGATTCCTTTGGTATTGTAGGCATGCTTCCCACTTGATATGAAACCAGTGAGTATTGATTGTTGATTGGAGCCCTAGGTAGCAGTTGCTCTTTTGCCTTTGACTTTGATTCTTTTGCAAAAAAAAAATTCATGGGTTTTCTCCTTCTCCGCTTCTAGAGTTACTTCTTCCTCCTCTAGAACCTCTTTTCGCCTATTATTTTGCAGCGCATTTCTTCTTGTGGTTGTAGGATCTCTATTTCTGTATCGTTCTTTGGATTGTTAACTTCCCCTTATCCTATATTTGGGTCCGTGACTTCTTCTTCTAGAGCCCTTTTCCTACCACTTTCTTCGTGAGTATGCAAGACCTCAAAATCGTTTTGTGAGGTCAAGGCATCGTTTCTGCTCAGTGTAGACTAGGATTTGGTTGTTGACGTTTTCCCTTTATTCCCACCATTTTTTTTGTGTTTTCCAATATTCTTCTTGACTTGTTTTCAAAATTTCCTCTTTTCCTACATGTAACTTCTTACAATCTCTTGCAAAATGGCCATGTTCATGGCAAAACCTGCATTTAAAGGGTAATTGTCCATAGTTAAGGATATGACAATGAGACCATTCACCTTGGGTGAGATTTGTTTTTTATGGCAACCCTTTCTCCGGATCTACTTCAACACAACTTTTTCCACATATGAACTGAAGTCCTTTAGGTTTAGCGATATCCAAATATTTCCCCAACCCATTTTTGATTGCATGCAAACAATGATCACTCTAGCACGAAAGCGGAAGCCGAGGAAGCTTGACCCAGACAGGGACTTCATTTGGAATGTCTTCATCTAGATCAAAGTCCAATGACCATTTGTTCAAATATATACCTCTGGCCTCAAAAAAATATGGTCCATTACAAAAAAATACATTTTTATCTTCGTGAAATTCAAATAGGAAGGCAAAAAATTCATTCTCGCATGCATACATTTCAATATTTCCTTTTATCAATGTTTCCAAATTTCTCCATAACTCAAATATAGCTTGGGGATGACCACATTGAACTTCCCCACCAAAGCCCTATCCATACATTTCAATATTTCCTTTTATCAATGTTTCCAAATTTTCTCCATAACTCAATATATCGTGGGGATGACCACATTGAACTTTCTCACCAAAGCCCTATCCGAAAATACCGAAGTAGTTCTTTGAAACCCGAGTGGAAGAGCCACCAACGAGATTGGCTATGCTTTCTTCACAAATTTTGCTTACGCCTCCTTAGATCTGAGCTTTTTGGAGAGAGAAGCTATGAGGGCCTAGAAGCCCACAACTTCATTCTACAAAGGGGAGATGAGTCCCTCCGGAGAAACCATCTAGAAAACAAATCTAGGGTTTCAACCCCTCGACCTTCTTCCCATATTTCCTTAAACCTGGATCAATCATGTACAAGCCAGTGTCCGCGGGTACAGAGGAGCGATTCAAATTCAGAGACGACTTTAGCGGGCGATTTCTGTAAACTTGAGGCTCCACGAGTTCCAAGAAATGACGGCTTTTGCGGTCATGGATCTGAATCTATTGCCACAATCGTAATCCTTAACGAACTCCTGCAACAAGATTTCTGCGGTTGCGGGTGTTTGCGTCGATGGGTTCCATAGAGGCAATGGTGACGTAGAAATAATTGCGCAGACCTGACCATGGAGGCCCTCTCATCTATTCAATTTTCACCACCCAATTATTAAATCGCATTTCAAATGTCAGGGAAGTGCACATTCCAGCTAGCCCCAGAAGTCTTGAAAATGACATTGTATAAGTGGCCATAATGATTAACTGAAAAAAAAAAAACAAGTGGCTATAATGACATTTGTCATTTGCTTTTTTTTTTTTTTTTTTCTCTAAATCTAAGAGAATGGGTAATCCGTGCGAGTTATCCTGAACAGATCTAGGATCAAATCTAACTCACTGCCACTATATACCTAGGCTACGTGCAACCGCCTGCAAGTCGCATAGGTCATTTCCATATAAATTGGCTAGAAATTTTAAAATATTTTAAAGATTTGATAAACTAGAAATTTTATTTATTATTCGCACCCAAATAACACTATATTGAATATCATTTTAATATAAATTGATTAGAGATATCAAAATATTCTAGAAATCTAATGAACTAAATTGACTGGAGATTTCAAAATATTCTAAATATGTGATAAACTAGAAATTTTATTTATTATTCGCAGCAAAATAACACTATATTGAATATCATTTACACATAAATTGATTAGAGATATCAAAATATTCTAGAAATCTAATGGACAACCACTAACACCCAAAAGCCAAACAACCCAACCAAAACATCAAAGAAATCTCTTCCAGAAACACAGTCAACGTCCTTGAGATTTAAAGCGCGTGTTCCCCACCTGGGCTTATGCTGGGTCATTAATGTCTGCTCGCGTTTACTAACTGTATGTGGCCATTGGGAAGAGAACATGTGATCTGTCGCCAACCAAATTATGCTGCAAGCTTCCAGAAAGTCTACGTACACTGTAGATGGCCAAAGTCTTCTTGACATCAATTTTTTTTTGAGGAGGAACGCAAATGTTTAGACACATGTCGTCCAACGTCAACCCGGGCCCATCAAGAATAACTCCGGGCCCATCAAGAATAACTCCCATAGTTCATCAAACTAAAGCCATCCATAAATCGCTGGTTTGTGGTAACAAGAAAATCTTCATTTTGGAGAGCTCGCGGACCACAATTTCTATACTCCATCAAATTAGTCCCATTAATAAAGTGAATCTTCATAGCGGAAAGTGATTCATACTTGTAGGTGGTATCGTTGACGTGAGGTTTGTAGTGCTGGATAAGATAATTTTGATTTATATAATTTAATTGTATTTTTGGGTAGTGGAATTGGGAAAACATTTCATTTTGGAATGTGATGTTTTCAAAGAGACATCTAGACATAGTTATAGTAATAAGTTAACATTGGTTACTTGGTATTGTATTTTCAGGCCACGACCGTTAGAAGGTTGAGTCAGCTCATCATTATTTCTAATTTGAATAATAAGAGAATTGAATTATAAAAGGCAAAAAGCAGGGACGTTAGTGGTCCCATAGACTATATCTAGTTTCGTGGATGTTAAAATTTCACTTCATTTTATTTCCAATATAAATGTAACTGGGGCTATTCGAAAGGGGGATGGGATAGAGTGAATGCAGAGAAATTTTAAATAGAAAAAGAATTGCCTGCATTCATATATGGAAATTGGAGCACCCCATTAATTTGTATTTTGATGAGCTCCAAGAAAAATGCATAGAGTATATAAGCTTGGTTTGCGAGGAGAGCGAGGATAGTGATCAAGCGGGTATGGCGGTGATGGTGTGGGGTTTTTTTTTCCTGAAGAAGTTGTTGGTATGGTGAGGGGGTTTTTCTGAAGTGACCTCCATCCCACATCCACACCTCTCCCCTGGTCATCTGATCTTTATGTGAAAGAATTGTTAAATGAAAAACAAAGTTTTGAGGTTTTAGAAGCTAAAGGGCAAGAAATAGATCATAAAATTCATACAATAACCACTTAAAACAAGGCTTTAGCAGAAAGCAATAAAGTTTTGAAAGAACAAGTGGCATTGCTACAGGATCATAAAATTCATACAATAACCACTTAAAACAAGGCTTTAGCAGAAAGCAATAAAGTTTTGAAAGAACAAGTGGCATTGCTACAGGAAGCTCTCCTGATAGGGAAGACATAATGGCAACGCATGGAGGCGGATGTGCAAAAATAAAGAAATCTGTAGTGGAAAGTATAAAGGTGGTGAATACGAAACCATCCCATGATAAAGGGAAAGTTGTTGCCCAAATAGACAACCATGAAGAGAAAGCAAGAGAAGAAAGGAAAGGAGATTCCACAAAAGCTTCCAAAACTTGGGGTCAAGTTATTAGCAATTTTGTTAATATGGAAGGAGAAACAAACATTCGGGTTGGCAACATGCTAGATAGAGAAAGCAAGGAAAGACAAATTAGAGAAGCAAACATAATTATTAAATGGGCGAAAGACTATTGGAAAAATGAATGTACTCTTGACCTCGCAAGGGACTTCTTAAAAGACAAGTTGCTATGGCAAGAACAAATATGCCAAGCATGGAGGGTGGGTAAGTTTAACGGTGAAAGTGTCAGGCCCATAAAAGTCATCATGCTTAGCTTACGTGATAAATATATCATTCGAAGCAAAAAGCATCTCTTGAGGGGTTCTTGCTTTTTTCTAGAAGAAGATTTAACTGTAAGACAATATGAGGAAAGGAGGGAGGAAATGTCAAAGGTTAGGGCAACAAGAGATGAAGGCAAGAGAGCATGGATTTATAAAGACAAAGCTATGATAACGCGATTTGGACCTCCTTCCAAAATAGAGCTGCAAGATGGTAATAAAAAAGAGGCAACAAACTCTTCAACAAGAAATTAGGAAGTAATGTTAGTATGGGAAAGCAGAGACACAGACTCAACTGTGAGTCTTGCATGTCAAAATAAATAGAAATCAAGTCATACCTAAGTTTCCTTAAGATTAGTTTGATGGAACTACAGAGGTTACCCATGGAGACGAGGACCTGGGTTAGGGCTTATTACAGAAGATAGAAACATAATTTGCCTCATAGAAACACATGAACATGAAGGGTGCAAGACATCTTTGTTTGAAGGACATTAGAAGATGGCAGTGTGGAACAAGGCAACATGGAATGGAAAAGGACACGAGGGTATCATTGATCCAGGTGGATGTTGGTGGCCACCCACCTATCCCATCTGAACCCCCACAACTATCCCTTTCAGTTTTTCAGTTTCCTCAATTATAGCGCAGTTTACTATTTTTAGCAGTTTTTCGGGTCCTAAACTTCCGGAGCCGTTTTGAGGCCCTAAACGACGTTTTTTGGGAAATCTACCCCCAACGATTTTTCTACCAAAAAATCGTTTTTTCCGTCGTAGTCCTCGGAGAGATCTTTCCAACGGGCTATCATGCACGTCAAATGGAGACAATACGACCAATTCGCCACCCCGGGAAGTTGATGTACCAACTTACCCAAAAACAAGGCCCACAATTTGGCGTTTCATCTTCTAGGGTTAGGTTTTGGAATGTGAAGGGTTTTCCATTGTTTCTCAACAATAAATAGGCCTTCGAGCCTCATTGTAACACAATTCAGAGGCATGTAGCCACCACAACTCTTCTCAGAGATAAGCTACAATCGCCCTAGCTGGTTTATTTCTATTTCTGGTTGTAAGCATATTTTAGTATTTTCCATTAATGAAATGAAGTATTATTTCCGCTGCATATTTGTGTATATGGTTATCTCTGTAATTTTTTTGCGTTCCTGTTTAAATCCGGATCAATCATGGTATTAGTGAGGGAAAAAAGAGGTCGTCTCATCCAGTTAGAAAAAGAAGACTCAAATAAACAATTCATTTGGTTTAAAATAACATAAAATAGAAATCACATCAGAATTGCAACATGTTATTTTGCGCTGCAAATTTCAAAAAACTACAAAAGTAGAGGTCTTGACCACAAAGATCCTTTTGCAACCTTAAAATCAAATATTGCAACATATTCTCATCTAGGTGAAGTTCTTATAGTGGGTGATTTCAATGTTAAGACTGCAAGTGAGCAAACTAGCATTCTTTGTTGTAAAGAAGATTGCGACCCTATTTGGCTTACAAAAAAGAGTAATCATGAGTGGGAAATAATTTCAGAGGAAAAGGGTTGCAATCTCTTTGGGGAACAATTGCTTACTCTGTGTGGGGCCTTTGATTTAGTCATCTATAATGGTTTGACTGGATGGGCAAAGTCCGGTAGTTTCACTTGCAATACTTACAATGGAGCAAGTGTAGTAGATTATGTAATTTGTTCACATGGTTTGTGTGAAAAAATGGAGGAATTTTTTATTGGAGATCATCTTTGGGACTTAAAATGAGATCACAAACCAATTTATTTAAGTTTCACTTGCACTAGAGAGAAGCAATTAGAGTCAAAAACTCAGTATGTTCAACAAAATCTCCCAAAGGGTAGAATTATTTTCACTCCAGAAAATTGTAATACCTTCAAAATGACGCTAGAGAGGCTCTTCGAGAAGGACAAAATCCAAATTCATGGCCTTCATAGTCACGAACTAACACATTTAATTTAAAGCGTACTTGCAGAGTGCAAAAGAGCACAAATTAAGAAGTCTGAAACAAATTGCTTTCTGGTTAATGCTTGGTTTAATGAGGAATGCAAAAAGGCAAGGAGAATGTGGAAAGAGTCAAACAAGGATAACATAAAACTCAAAACTTACAAACATATATTAAGAAATAAAAATGTCGATTTCATGGTTTCAAGGAGGGAATAACTAATCTTCCTTTGGAAAAATAACCCCAAATTATTTTGGAAGGAGCTCCGACTGAGAAAGATGCAAACTGAAAATAATGTTACAACTTCTAAATGGTTTGACTACGCAAGACAACTCTATGAGCAAGATCTTAAGGTTGACCCCCCCTGGTCAACATTGATACTGAACTCTTCACAGTGCAAGCCTACTAGTGTGGCAATACCTCTTTTCAAGAGCGGTGATGTCAATAATCCCTCCAATTATAAGACCATAATGATAAACCCCTTATTTGCAAGGTTATTTGGAAGCATGCTAGAAAATAAAATCAGCAAGTGGGCAGAAGAAAGAGATAAGCGTGCTAAAGGGAAAGCAGGTTTTAGACCTAAACATTCCATAGTTGATAATTATATAACTTTAAGGCACATCATTGAAAAAGTTTGGGAGAAAAAGGAAGAATCATTTTGTGGCTTTGTTGATTTCAAAAAAGCGTTTGACACGGTTCTTAGGGATAAGCTTTGACACAGAATGAAGGAACTTTAGGTCCCTAAACATTTGATAGCAGTTGTGCATAGGTTGTATGAAGAGGTGAAAGTCAAAATTAGAACATCAACAGACATTTATGAATGTTTTAGAAGCGATATCGGGGTCAAGCAAGGTTGCCCATTGTCTTCTACCCTTTTTGGTTTATATATCGACAAACTTGAGGAGTGGTTAAATTTGCAAGGGGTGATGGTATCCATTTGGGCAAGTTTGTTATAAGGATTCTTTTGTATGCAAATGACCTTATTCTGATTGCTAAATCTGCTCTTGGTTTCAAGAGCACTTACTATCCCTTGAGCATTTTTTCAGAAGGGTGGGGATGCAAGTTAATATTAGGAAAACGAAAGTAGTGGTTTTCTCTAAAAAAATAAAATATAACCAACATAAGTTCTACTTGAAGACAACATTCTAGAAGAAGTTGTGAATTACAAATACCTCAGAATTGACTTCAATAAAAATCTAATCTGGGATGGCTGTAGAAATAAAAGAACTTTGGGGGGTTGTAAAGCATTTTATGTTGTTCAGTATAGGTGCAGAGAGACAGAGTTATGGGACTGGAAAACCACTCAAACTGTTTTTGGGCTTCTAGTGATTATGATGATTCTCTATGGTTGTGCACTGTGGGCCAGTCGTACATCTGACATTCAGTGGAAACAAATTGAGGAAATTTAGAAGTGTTTGATTACTAACAAATTCAAAATTTAAAGTGCAGTTGCTTATCATATCTTGTTAAGTGAATCATGGGTTGCTCCTATTGAAGCAATTGCTATGGTGCAAGTCATAAGGTATTTAAAAAAATTTGAGCAAATGGAAGAGGGAAGATGGCCTAAGGTTGTCTTTAATGACATATTATGCAAAAAATAGAAGACTCAGATGCATCAAAACAACAAATGGTTTAGTAAATGGGGTATTTGCTTGAACTTGTGTCCCATAAATAGTGAAGAGATACAAAAAACTGTTATGGATAAGTTCCACAAGCATATTTGGGATAAGGAGCTAGGGAG
This sequence comes from Pinus tabuliformis, assembly GCA_031772625.1. Classification (NCBI taxonomy): domain Eukaryota; kingdom Viridiplantae; phylum Streptophyta; class Pinopsida; order Pinales; family Pinaceae; genus Pinus; species Pinus tabuliformis. Next base: position 17,684,203 of record CM062805.1, read on the forward strand.
AAAGAAAAAATACTAAATTGAAGTGTTTAATCTCATTCATAATCATCAACAAAAAGCATACAAAAGCATACATAGAGGCCAATATTTCTTGGAGAGTCAAAAATTTTATTGTTCAGTTAAGGACTAATTCTCATCAACTTCGTTGTGAAACAGGGCGATGGAAAATGCCAAAAAAAATGTGGGAGGAAAGAGTATGTATTTTTTGTTCTTCCGGAAAAGGGGAAACTGAAAAGCATTTCATTTTAGAATGTGAGACCTTCAAAGGCAACAAGGAAAGTTATGCAGATATTATGGAATCTAGCTCTTGGGATAATCTATTTAGTGAGGGGTTTTTCAAGAAGCTGGGAATGTTTATTATGAGGATTCACATGAAAATGGCCGAATACATCAACCAAATGAAGAAACAATCTGTCCTATAGAATATCTTTAACCTCGTAAACATTAAAATAATTTCTTTCTTCTTTTTTTTAAATAATTTATTTATAGTAATACTTGATGTTTGTAATAATTGAGATAATCTTACCATCGAAATGTGAAAGAATGAGATGCAAATCAATATCGCAACTTCCTTACAAAATATAGACTTTATTCATCTATATTTCCCAATGCTATATAATTATTTTGTGCTCTAATGCCATATTTCCCAATGTTATGTAGTCATTTTGTGCTTTCATTATGTTGTATTCGTTGGACGTTCTAGTTATTTGTGATGGTTATTTATGCGTTGAGATAATGGTTGGTGTGTGTATTTGGTTCATTTTCTTTTACATTAAAACATTAATGTATATCACATAATATTACATGTGAGACATATTTTTCCTTGTGTCACAATAAATGTCATTACGGTTGAGAGTAGTCGTCTTTGGAGCTTGACAGGAAATGAAGGAGGAGCAAGAGTGATGCAATGACATCCCTTGCCAAGTAAGCTATTATATTTGCATTTGAATTTGTACATTTATCATTCCTACGTGGTCCTAAACCTGAAGAGCCATAGGATGACTATATTGGAGCATTTCATGTGACATTAGAAACTTTAGTGAAAAATGAAGAGAATTTAATGAGATATTTTTGCTTGAAACTGTGATGATTTATAAAGTGGTGAAATATTTCTTTCTTTTAGTGAATAACTCTTTGAATATAATATATCAAATTTAAACAATTGGGTAGTTGAAATACCACAAGCCAAATATCACAAGTAAGTTTAAATGTGAGCTTTGTAAATGAGCAAAAAGTCATTGGGTTCTCAGAGATTGGCCTTCTATAATTAGGTTTATGTAGTATCCATAAACAATGATGGTTTTATGATCGTAATAAAGCTAAGAGTTGATGCATTGAGATTAAATAAAGACAATAAAATTATGGTCCAATGAGCTATAAAGGTTATATATACACTGCACCTCTCACTTATTATGTATTTTTCTTTTCTTAACAAATAAAATTGTGTTTGAGGACTCTTGGTGAAGCTATAATTATATCAAAGAGTCATTGAAGAGTCATGGTGATGAGAATATCATAGTAATGAATCATTAAATCAAGGGGACTTCAAATCTTAGCCTAGATTACTTTGTTAAGCAAAGGAACATCTTCAAAGATATTTTTTGCAATATCGGTCTATAGCAACTTCAAACAATAATTTTGCCATCAAATTGCTCTATAACCATAAGCTCAAGCATAACACAATAGAATCCTTTACTACGAGTTGAGTGAGATTTAATTTCTCTTTCAATGTAAACTAAGATTTGGAGTCCAACAATGAAGAAAAACATAAAAAATCAATGTGAGTAGTTCTCAACAAGATGTAGGAAGAAATCAACAATTATTTTATTCGTGTGGGAGTTTGATGAACTACAAAAATATGCTCTTATGATACTAAAATTTCATAAGACTTGAAATTGGGGAAGACTATGCAAAATGCCCATTATTAGTAATCATTTTCGAAAAATATTTTCAAAGCATTTTGGTGTTCACATTAGAAGTATTTCAATGCACACACACATATCATTTTGCTCTTGAAATTAAGTTATTTTGGTTTCTTATTTATGGTTTGGCTTTATCAATTATTTTTTGTTGAATTCCCTCTCAGTGGGTGACCATCAAGACAGATTAATGGGGATCTCCTATGCACTGATGGCGCCATCTCCTTAACTCATGCTTCAGGGACATATGTTAAAGTTAATTGCTACATGTGCAATGATAAGAATGTCATTCATTTCAACCTCTCCTTGATTTCTATTATGATTTCCCCAACAGTGGAACATCACTTCATCAAGAGTGACAAGAATATTGCATTGAGGACGAGGATTAAGGGGCATTCATAGCACAATGTTGATCCATTTCATGTCTCACTTTTAATCTCTAACTTCTCCTATACAAAGAAACTTTTTTTCTTTCTTCCCAATTTTCTTTTCATCCATATTTTACCATGTAATAAAAGGGATTCATGAGTGCATCATACTTAGTCATTGTTCAAACCTTGTGTAGTGATCCATTCTTTTGAAATTATGTTCCTACACTCCGCACAAGATTCCTTTCCACACTCACACAAGCTTCCTTTCTGCACTAACCCTGCCCTTCCTTTATTTAATTGCTCAATGTAGCTGTGCAGAGAACCTCACATCCCATCCATTTCACACAAACCAATTCTTTACACACCTCATACCTCTGCACATCAATAACTTGCACCTTCAGATTGTCTAGCCACTCAACATTGGTTTCTCTCTGTTGGGTGTTATACTTAGTATAACTTTTGAAATGTTATATACTTTCAACACCTTTTGAGGGTAATTTATAAGTCATTAAAGGAGTCCCAATATACAAGGCAAAGGGTGGTAATCCAGAGTAATATTAATCAATTATCATGTGTTTCCATGAAAGATGTGCCTCTTTCAATTAACTTCCAATTATCATTTTCACATGCCTTGAAGAAGATAGTACACCATGAGGATATGCTAGAGTAAATACCATTCATGAAATGAGCTTTAAAATAGCTAAGAGGTTTGTAATGCAGGACTAAAGTTGTCACACATATCAAAGTGTGTTGGAAGAATAAGAAATATGGAAAATAAAAGAAAAGGAAGTTATGTGGGTATATTGTTAATTCCCTTTCTCATTAGGATAAAAAAATTCATTTCTCAACTAGCTATCAGTGGTTTTTAAGTCTAACTCTAGAACGAAAGCTCAAGTACAAGATTTGGATTACTAGTTTAGTGAAAGTTGGTTTTTCCCTTGAGGTTTTTGATCTAGGGACCTAGTTTCTTGGTGTGGTCGTCATTTTGATTTTAAAAGCAAAACAATTCAAGTCACAATGGAAGGGGAGAATCTAGTTCTTACACCCAAAGATTTCAAAAGAATGTTGTGACTACTATATCCTAATAAAAGTATAAAGTTTCCTGAGTTATAAAGGGAGTCCTAAAGGGAGTTATTTCCTAAGTACAAATATCTATGAGGCTATATAGATATAAAGGGAGTCCTTTGCTCCTTCCAATATTTGTTTGTGATAGATATTTCATTGTTGAAGTTTGTAGACAATATAGGTCGTGGACTATTCCTTTGAACAACAAGAAAAAAAAAAGCAATTTATCTCCTTACCTTTTAGTGTATCTGATATGACCATAAGAAATTCTTATCATTTGATAGGATTGTTTGAAACACTTAATGCTTTTATTTTAAATAAAGTTAAACCCCTCAAAGGTTTTGAACCTGAAGGAATATTTTCTAAACATCTAACATCTATGAGATATGGCAACATATTCATAAGAAATACAAAAGGAATTGGTGATAATTGTTGCACATATGTTATTATTGATGTCAATTGCAGTGTATTTGATGTTGAAAAGTATAACTAGGTTCGGTCTTCATAATGACATGTAATTATGATTTTTGTAAATGATGAAAAGGAAGAAAATAAAATTATTTTTGCAATGCCTTGCTTTATGGGTTTCATGAGCAAGAATTTTATTTTTAGATGGCTCCCATTGCATGCCTTTAGGAATTAATGTCATGTATGAAGATCTCTTCTTGAGCATGTGTCACAAACACACACACACATAAATCCCTCCAACGAAAAGCACAAGTCCCTCTCTTCAAGTCGGCCTCTAGAACAAAGTGAAGATCTCATGTCAGCCTTCCCTTATGTAGAAACATCGATTCACATGGCTCATGTCAGCTTATTTATGGAAGACCAACCATTATATATAGGGTGAAGGAACTTCACATGAACACAGTTTAGAAGTTCAGATTCCTCTGTAGTTTCGGTGGACAATTACAATGAAGACTACAAATGTCAAAACACAGTACATAATTCAGATGAGTAAGGACAACGAGGAGATTTAGGGACAAAAGTCTGGATGTCTCTGTGATTTCAGGATGGACAGTGGCAGAATGAAGTTCACATGTATCTCTGATATTAAGATAAGGATACACAGTGAGTTTATGATTTGGTGCCATAACCACTAGGAGAATTCGTTGCCTCACAAAAGGAAGGTCACAGGTGTGTGATAAAAGATCTCAGTGTTGTTACAAGGAATCAAGGTCTTGATGGTATCTCAGAAGGTTGTGAATATGGTGGCATGTATTCATGATTCGATGTTGCATTTGAATAAGAGGTTTGGTATCCTTCACTAACACAGTGACCACAATTCAGTGTCATCACTTATGGTACAAAGTCTGAAATAGAAGGAACCCTGAAAGAGAAATTGAGAAGGTGGAAGAGGACTTCTGTCTTGATCTTGGAGTGGCTAATAGTTAAAGGTTCTTGGTCTTGGTATTCATCAACTGGCATCTCTATAAGAATAATTTGTGCGGGTTTTCCTCTTAAAGAGTGAGAGATTTTTGCCTTGGCTGAGAGCCTACATTTTGTGTCTCTTGTCTATTTATATTCATGCATTGGTAGTTGTTTGATGAAGAAGAACACTAATAACTTAAGCATAAAGAAGATCCTAATCGAATGAAGTAAAAATCACTCACAAGCAGTTACTAATCCTAGAGAAATCACCTAATACTAATGCTCTAGATTTCTCAACACGGTATCGGAGTAAGGTGTTAATGTTAAGGAAGGGAATCTTATCAAGGGACACTTAAGGGTCTACATTTAAGAATAAAACCTATATCAAAGAAGAAATTATACTTCAAAAGAAGTCTTGGGATCATCAAATAATCAAGGCCAAAGCCTTATTTCTACTCAAGGCAAATAGATCTACAAATCAAGGCAACTATAAGTCTACACAAGCATAAGTATTGGATCCTATAGTAATCATCAAAAGACCACAAAGACCCTCAACAATTTGAAGATATCTACAAATCAAGGTAGCCCAAAGCATAAACATCCAAGAGAAGCACTTCAAGGATGAAGATCACATCATCTTGGAGAAAGTCGAACCCCTAGAAGCATTTCTGATCTGCACTTATTCACTACCAAAGAAGTCGAAGTATCATGAAGGCGAGAAGGAATTATCATCATCTTCAAAAGATATAAGGTAAGCTCCCTATCATTGCAGCATGGATCTCCTCCTTATCCTTGAATAAAATCATTTGAGGAAGCATCAAAACATCCTCATAAATCACCATCAACAAAGGAAGCTAGATCTAAAGGCGTTGATATCATAAAAGGTGCAATCTCCTTTATTGAAGAAGGGTTTTCATTTGAAAGAATATCATCCAAAAGGGGCACTAATACATCTTCTTCAACCACCATCAAAGTGATCAAGTTGAAGATTTCATCTTCAATTGTCAAGTAAGTATCTTTCATTTTATAATAAAATTTGGTAAAATGACTTCATTTTGCAAGGAGATCTATAAGATGGTTGGGTCATCGAAATTACTTGCATGGAATGAGGATAGACTTAGTCCTAGAAGAAAGTGAAGTCATTGAACATATCAATAAAAGGGTCTCCTTTGAATACATGGAAAGGGATTCTTATGAAAGGTCCCCTCATATAGATGCACTGGAGACATCAAAGATATATATATGATAAGCTGGTAGAACTATTATCTAAAGATGCAATAAATAAGGTCACATCACTTAGATCTGATCTACACAAATTGAAGGTATCAAAGGATAAGGGGTTATCTTCATAAGATCTCAATTACAAGATCTAAAATAGATAATCCTCATTTTTATAAATGCACTAAGTAATGAACAAGGTAACAAATGTCTATGAGGATAAGAAAGCTATCCCATTCAACAACTTGTGGTTTCTATGCAAGATAGGAGATGACATGTTAAGGGGAAAAGTTTTGAAGGATCAAATGAAAGGATTCAGACGTTTTGTCGAGAGGAAGGAAGAACATAGGTAATATTCAATGCTATGAGCATTATAGGAAATATTTCCCTAAACTCAAGAAGGGAAATAAAAAGAAAGATAGAGAAGAAGTCCATTTCACCAAAGAAGTGGAGAAAGTTGAAAGAATGAAGTCCAAGAAAGAGGAAAAGCATTAGAAGTAAGAGATTGTGACATCACCATAGGAAACATGAAGGATGTCTAATAATCAACTATGAAGGGTATAGCTCTTGAGAACATCATTGGAAACTAAAGGAAAGGAAGAAGTCATCTAGGACAAGGCTCATCATACATCAAAAGGAATCATTTGCTTGATAAGGATATGAAAGATCCTCAAGACTCATTGATGGAATTTGTTAGTATCAGTCTTTGTAGCCTTCCTCCAATGATCAAACATGCTCTTACAAAGTGATTTTAAGGTGTCAAGGTCAAATTTTGTCATTTCAGTGAGTATTCAAGTAAAATTTGGTCACTAGGTATTAGGTCTAGGGTTTGCTTTTACTCCTTTCAAAATTGTCCAAATGTCGGTCCATGTCACCATTCAACTGAGTGTACCATCATTTAGAGGTTGTCATCATCATGACAGGTTCCAATGGGTCATTTTACACCTTGTTCATGCTTCAGTTGTGCCTAGGTAAGGTTCTCCTAGGGTTTTGAAGGTAATTTCTCTTGGATGGTCAAATCATAGACAAAACTTGTATCCGGATTTTCATACACCTTCCCCTATCCTTAATTTACCTTATTAAACACTTCCCATCATTGAGATCCCCTGAATTCCTCATTTTCGCACAAACCCTAGTTTCTTGCTACAACTTGACAATTTTCTAGGCTAGGCCTGTGTTTTTCCCTTTTGGACCTCCTCCCCTCACTCAATCTTTGAAATTCCACTTTCCCCTACTTCCTAGCATCCCTCCCTACTTCCCAAAATTTTCTCAAGAATTTAGAAGCCCTTTATCCCCTTCATTTCACTTCATTTCGACAAATCCCCTGTTCCACACATCGGGATAGGTTTTACTCCAATGATGTTTCTGAGCAATAAAAGATGAATTTTGGAAAAATGAGAGAGGTTTTTGTCCATAATAGTCCAAGGAAGAAAAAAATCCTTCAATTTTTACACAGGTGTCATGGTTTTATAGAAATGTCAAAAATATAGTTGCCTCAGGAGAATTGATGCACCTCTGAAGTGACCTTGGGAAAATCAAGATTTCTCCTAGCTTGGTTGGCCAAATGACTTTCTTGATGAGTCAAATGATAACTAAACACAAATAAATTTTCAGTGAGCTATCATGAGCTCAATTTGGAGTTGAGGAAGACCTTCAAACGTTGACTGCAACAACACTCTGCCTTGAGGCAGCCTCATTTTGCACATTTTGACCAGTCTTGGGAGATTTGACTTTTGACAGGGAAAATGAACTCCAAATTGAAAAATTAAAGTTGGGTTGGAAAGTAGACTCAATAAAATTTCCAACGAGCTATCTCACACCCAATTTTGACACCAGGAAGGCCTCCAAAAGTCATCTGAAAAAAGGCGCGGCGCACCTGGGTAGTGGCGTGGCGCATCAGTGGTCCGCACCTTTAACAAAGAAAAGGTGCGGTCAGGTCCACGGAGACATGAGCACTAGGTGCGGAACCGCAAGTAATACATAGAGAAAGTGCGGAAATAGAAATTTTTGAGCAAAAACTGGCTTTTCTGCCCAATGCGCCGTGCCACGTGGTGCTCGCTTTTGCTAAGAGCCTCCAAAGCACAAAAACTCAGTATTTTTGGATTTGGCATGGAAAAATATGCTTGCCTACCAATGGCCAAGAAATTTGGGCAGGTTTTGAGTCCTCAAAAGGGTCAAAAACACTTAAAAAATGACCTTACTGCCCCTATTTTGACACACAAGAAGCAGTGTTGGGAGAACTGACTTTTGGAGGGGAAAATGGAGGCCAAATTGAAAAATTCCACTTGGGTTGGAAAGTAGGCAGGCAGACCTTTCCAACAAGCACACCTGGAGAAAATTTGGACATTGCAAAGGCCTTCAAAAGTGGGTCCAAAAAGGCGCTACGCATAGAGAATCAGGCGCGGCTCATAGAGGAAATTTTGCTAGTTTGACCAAGTATTACTCTGTTTCTCGCCCAAATTTGGCCAGTTTGACTTTTTCACTTTCTTAATGGAAAATTTGTGATGTAATTTAATGTACATTGATGGATCATGATGTAAATATGTTAAATCTTCACTTGTAGAGGTAGATTCATCAGTTTAAAAGTTGTTTGAAATTGAATGAATCAGTTTCCTTGTTTCTAGAGGCATGTTGTTCTGTTGCCTAATTTCTAGTTCTCAATTTAGAATTAGTTGGAACAACTCCTAAACATGTGAGCTCGACCCCTAGAGGCTAGGATGAGCTATGGTTTGTCTATATTATGTTGTTTTTCAGTCATTAGCATGGTTGGACTCTTGAGAAAGCCTTGAGCTTTATTGTACACTCATATCAGCATTTTGGCTAAGGAATTGAGACCAGGATTTGCAGCACTCTTTGGGATCCCTGTGGCAATTTGTCTTGGTACAATTCTTTTCTTTGTAATTGTGAATTTGCTTATATGTCATGTATGCCATTCTCTATCTTGTTTCTTTTGAACTAAACAAACAAGAGTGTAAGTAGAATCCATTGAAATTGTAGTGCTCTACTTGAAGTTTGCTTTAGTTTTTTGATGTTTTCAGCTGATTGGGGAGGATCCATGGTTTCTCTTGCCCTCTTCAACACCTCACCCATCTATTCCTTTCATCTCATTCAATTTTAAGTGCCAAAAACAATTGCCTACCTTACCCCATTGAGATCTCTGCAGGACTGAGCCTCAATCCCCGCACCCAAAATCTACCTTTCCATCTGAGCCAACAAAAACATCATTTTATTCAATCAAACTCTCTTGCACATATACCTAGCCTAAGATTAGTATTTCTATCAGTCATCTCAAGCCCTATTCGATTATAATTTCCTGAGATTGACCCGGAGAGAGCCCTCTCCTGACCTGGTAGGGCTAGCTACCAGGCTGAGCGTGGTTTGATGTTGGCCCTGGATCCTACCTTTTCAGCCTGAGGTAAATCTAGGCACTAACATAGTGGCGACCATACTCGGGAAGAAAAGCTTATTTGTTTGTTAGTGTTCTTGCTTTATAAACTACAGACAGAGCTTGAAGTTATGCGAGGAAGCCTTTGAACTGCACATTGCGTTGCGAGTGCATAAGATAAAAGTTGCTTCAGTCAATCTCCGGTCTAGTCTTATAAGTTGAACATCTGACTTGCAAATTGCCCCAGTAACATGTATCAAGTTCAGATCTGATTGTTGATGGTGAACAACGATCAGACACAGCAAGGCTGAAATCATTCACCTGGCGATTCCAAATCATTTTCGAGATCAGATCCAAGGACTCCATTGGGGAATGAACCTGACCAGTGGAAACATGAAAGGACAATATGGAAAGATCAGGTATTCAAGTTGGAATTTCATCCAAGAAATTTTGTTCTTTGTCATAAATTATTTCTTCTCTTTTCCCAAGAATGGTAAGAAGTCTTTGCAAAGTATATTGTATTTGAGAAAAGATCCTCGGCCTGCATTTGATTCCTTCCCCTTGAAGATTGTGAATACCAAAGATTTGCATGCCTTTGAGCTTGATCAAGACCCTTTTTCTGAATCTTGTGATGACCGTCTTCAAACTGATGAGCCTCAAGAGACCAAGACTGATTCTACACCTTTTGTACATACCCCTATACCTTGTAAAATTCCAGATCGATACAAGCCTTTGATTTTACCTCCTATATCCCATGATTTCCCTAAAAATCATGATCTATATCTACCAAGATTTGATGGTGAATGTGACAATATCACTGCTGAGAGACATGTATTGAATTTTGAGTCCTTTCTTGACCTTTTTGAAGTTGATGAAGAAGATGTCAGTATTAGGCTTTTTGCTCTTTCTTTGCAAGGCAAAGTCAAGAGTTGGTTCAAAACCCTGGCTGATGCAAGCATCTCAGATTTCTAGCAATTTGTCAAAGTTTTCCTCGACAGGTGGATCATTAGACGAAACCCTTTCTTGATTATAGAAGAGTATAACCAACTGAAAAGACTGCTAGGGGAGACAGTACAACAATTTTCTGCCAGATTTAACCAAGTTTATTATTCGATGCCTGTTAATATAAGACCTCCTCCTGGATCCGCTCTCTTGCACTACCCGGGTGCCTTTGATCCAGAAATGGAGTTTCAGCTGAGAGAAAGGAATCTTGCAACACTTGAAGAGATGCAGAACAGTGTAGTAGATGTAGAGGCTCATTTATTGATCCGAAGGGCAAAGTTGAAGGAAGAAGAGATGAAAAACATAGATCCGGAGGAATCGACATCTCTAGAGGTAAAGCTTGACATTTTGGCAAGTGCAGTGGAAGAGATGATGCAAAGAATCACCACAAGGAATAAGTATAATGTTCAAGCCCATGGCTCGTTGATTGAAGAAGAACAAATGGCTGCTCCAAAACATTTTCTTTCTTATCCCAGTTGTCATAGATCTGATAATGATTGTTTTGTAGATCATCTTGGAGAAGAGAGATATGTTGATATGACATGTATTCTTGATGATGTCTTTTATACTGATGTTTTGCCTCAGTTTGATCAATATGATGATGATTATGTTCTCCAAACAGAAGCTAATCTTGCAGACAAATCAACAACTAGTTTGTGGGAGGAGGAAGTTCATTTTCAGCAGCTCGAATACAGTGATTAGCCGATGCATATCAGCTATGATAGTGACGAGGAAAGTGCAACAAATTTTGAAGTAAGTGAAGGATCTTTGCCTTTTTGTTTTGCTTCGTTTCTGTTCATCAGAGACAACATTCATGCAATCAGGAATCAACTATCGACAAGTCTTGATTTGGACCATCTTGAGGGCAATGAAAACCTTGTTCAAGATTTTTCATATCTAGAGTTGCAACCCCAAAATGCCTTTGATTTTCAAATTGCAAATGAGGACTTGGAAGCTGGACCATATGATCAAATGACACAAGACAATTCTGTACCATTTTGTTTTGAATCATTTCAGGTTTTGAAGGGTAAATTGCATAATATATCTTCAAATGAGCAGCCTGTAGGAAATCATGTAATCTCATCGGAACCAATACAAAATGGGTTGCAACAGTCTTTTCAAGTTTTTCATGATCCAATAGCTGATGTGTTGGATGAGGTCTGCAGTCAAAGTCCTTCTCCTATCTGTGAGCTTGACAAAAGTATTGATACAAACTTGATCCGACAACCGGTTTCTTTGTCATTTTCAGTAGGAGTCTCGTCACAAAGTTCAGATCAAATTTTGCATTCATGGTATGAAGAGAAGATAAGTAATCCATTGGATGAGCTAAGTCCCAGTGTGCATGAATTTCGAGATCCTTATGCAGTGTTTTTAGAGGCAGATAGAGAATCTATAGTATTCAACAGATTTGTTCACAAGTTTTCCTGGGAGTTGCCTTTTAGTATTTCTCTCTTGTTGTTCATAAGCGAGCACTTGTGGAGAATTCAAACAGCAGCCAGAATACTTACTTGGTTGCATTGGTTGTTTCATTTCACTTGATCAGGTGATGAATGGAACAACTAGAGTAGGTTGTATTGAATAAGCTCCATTTTGAGCATATTTTCTAGTTTGTCGGTTGTGTTTAAGTATCGAGTTAGTTTTTAGTTGAGTGAGAGTCAATTTGTGTCGTCAAGTCATCAGTTTTCAGTCATGCATTTCAGCTTGAGTTTTTGACTCCATTGCCCAATGGATGAAGGCACTGTCTGCTTTCCAAAGATCTGTAGTTCTTGGCACCTCCAAGGAGCTACCATCCCCATTGGAGCCAATGTTAGTGTCAGTCTTTGCAGCCTTCCTCCAGTGATCAAACATGCTCTTACAAAGTGATTTTAAGGTGTTAAGGTCAAATTTTGTCATTTCAGTGAGTCTTCAAGTAAAATTTGGTCACTAGGTATTAGGTCTAGGGTTTGCTTTTACTCCTTTCAAAATTGTCCAAATGTCGGTCCATGTCACCATTCAGCCGAGTGTACCATCATTCGGAGGTTTTCATCATCATGCCAGGTTCCAATGGGTCATTTTACACCTTGTTCATGCTTTGGTTGTGCCTAGGTAAGGTTCATTTCCCTCTCCTAGGGTTTTGAAGGTAATTTCTCTTGGATGGTCAAATCATCGACAAAAATTGTATCCAGATGTTCATACACCTTCCCCTATCCTTAATTTAACTTATTAAACACTTCCCATCACTGAGATCCCTCGAATTCCTCATTTTCGCACAAACCCTAGTTTCTTGCTACAACTTGACATTTTTCTAGGCTAGGCCTGTGTTTTGCCATTTTGGACCTCCTCCCCTCACTCAATCTTTGAAATTCCACTTTCCCCTGCTTCATAGCATCCCTCCCTACTTCCCAAAATTTTCTCAAGAATTTAGAAGCCCTTTATCCCCTTCATTTCACTTCATTTCGACAAATCCCTTGTTCCACATACCGGGATACGTTTTACTCCAATGATGTTTTTGAGCAATAAAAGATGAATTTGAGAAAACTAAGAGATTTTTTTGTCCAAAATAGGCCAAGGAAGAAAAAAATCCTTCACTTTTTACATAGGTGTCATGGTTTTAGAGAAATGTCAAAAATACAGTTGCCTCAGGAGAATTGATGCACCTCTGAAGTGACCTTGGGAAAATCATTATTTCTCCTAGCTTGGTTGGCCAAATGACTTTCTTGATGAGTTAAATGATAACTAGACATAAATATCTTTCCAATGAGCTATCATGAGCTCAATTTGGAGTTTAGTAAGACCTTCAAAAGTTGACTGCAATAGCACTCTACCTTGAGGCAGCCTCATTTTGCACATTTTGACTAGTCTTGGGAGATTTGACTTTTGACAAGGCAAATGAACTCCAAATTGAAAAATTCAAGTTGAGTTGGAAAGTAGACTCAATAAGATTTCCAAAGAGCTATCCCACACCCAATTTTGACAACAGGAAGGCCTCCAAAAATTATCTTCAAAAAGGCGCGGCACACCTGGGTAGTGGCATGGCGCATCAGTGGTCCGCACCTTTAACAAAGAAAAGGTGAGATCAGGTCCACTGGAGACATGAGCACTAGGTGCAGGACCGTAAGTAATACATAGAGAAAGTGCGGAAATAGAAATTTTTGAGCAAAAACAGGCTTTTCTGCCCAATGCACCGCGCCACGTGTTGCTCGCTTTTGCTAGGAGCCTCCAAAGCACAAAAACTCAGCATTTTTGGATTTGGCATGGAAAAATATGCTTGCCTACCAATGGCCAAGAAATTTGGGCAAGTTTTGAGTCCTCAAAAAGGTCAAAAACACTCAAAAAATGACCTTACTGCCCCTATTTTGACACACAGGAAGCAATGTTGTGAGAACTGACTTTTGGAGGGGAAAATGGAGGCCAAATTGAAAAATTCCACTTGGGTTGGAAAGTAGACAAGCAGATCTTTCCAAAAAGCAGACTTGGAGAAAATTTGGACACCGGGAAGGCCTTCAAAAGTGGTTCCAAACAGGCGCTATGCATAGAGAATCAGGCACGTCACATAGAGGAAATTTTTCTAGTTTGACCAAGTATTACTCTATTTTTCACCCAGATTTGGCTAGTTTGCCATTTTCACTTTCTCAATGGCAAATTTGTGATGTAATTTAATGTACATTGATGGATCATGATGTAAATATGTTAAATTTTCACTTGTAGAGGTAGATTCATCAATTTAAAAGTTGTTTGAAACTGAATGAATCAGTTCCCTTATTTCTAGAGGCATGTTGTTCTGTTGCCTAATTTCTAGTTCTCAGTTTAGAATTAGTTGAAACAGCTCCTAAACATGTGAGCTCGACCCCTAGAGGCTAGGATGAGCTATGGTTTATATATATTATGTTTTTTTTTAGTCATTAGCATGGTTGGACTCTTGAGAAAGCCTTGAGCTTCATTGTACACTCATATCAGCATTTTGGCTAAGGAATTGAGACCAGGATTTGCAGCACTCTTTGGGATCCATGTAGCAATTTGTCTTGGTACAGTGCTTTTCTTTGTAATTGTGAATTTTCTTATATGTCATGTATGCCAGTCTCTATCTTGTTTCTTATGAACTAAACAAACAAGAGTGTAAGTAGAATCCATTGAAATTGCAGTGCTCTACTTTAAGTTTGCTTTAGTTTTTTGATGTTTTCAGCTGTTTGGGGAGGATCCATGGTTTCTCTTGCCCTCTTCAACACCTCACCTGTCTGTTCCTTTCATCTCATTCAATTTTAAGTGCCAAAAACAATTGCCTACCTTGCCCCATTGAGATCTCTGCAGGACTGAGCCTCAATCCCCGCACCCAAAATCTACCTTTCCATCTGAGCCAACAAAAACATCATTTTATTCAATCAAACTCTCTTGCACATATACCTAGCCTAAGATCAATTTCTATCAGTCATATCAAGCCCTATTCGATTATAATTTGCTGAGATTGACCTGGAGAGAGCCCTCTCCTGACCTGGTAGGGATAGCTACCAGGTTGAGCGTGGTTTGATGTTGGCCCTAGATCCTACCTTTTCAGCCTAAGATAAATCTAAGCACTAACAAAATCTTCATCGGAAGGTTAACCAATCTAGAGTGGCAACAAGTATTTCATCGGGAACTCCAACTTCTGGAATTCATAGGATGATGGTATGATGACATAAGAGATGAAGCATATCAAGGGGTTGAAGTTCTTTTCAATCAAGGAAGATGTTGAAAGAAGCCTAGATGACCTAAAGGTAAATGATGTATTTGTGCTTGTACTCAATATTACAAAGTCATTTTGTATGGTTGCAAGTAACATGGATCACTACTCGAACCTGAGAAGCACGATCAAAGGAAAGGAATCTCTTCCTATGAAAGGTTGTTGGAAGGCATGGGTCACACTTGATGAAATCAACATAATATTTCCTCATATGAAGTATGAGGTGACTGACTACAATTGAGGAAATCTGAATGGAATCTCTTGGGAATGAAATGTGTGAAGAAAGGAAGGAAGAGATCAAGAGATATGAAACCATGGTAAAGGAAATAAACATCTGCAAGACCAAGAATATTTGAATAAGAAATCTCTCGGAGAGATATGAAGACTCTAATGGAAGTCTAAAAAAGATGGAGATCCTTGACAATGGATATATTTGGGAGATGTGTCAACATGTATGCAGGATGCTAATACCTACAGGAAGTCATGATGAAAGAGCATAAAAAAGGTAAGTCTGATTTAAGTGTTCATTTCTTATTTTGAACAAGTATCTAGATGGGCTTATGTAGGACTATCAAGGGAAGAACTATGGTTGTCTTCCTAGAGCACCATGTATAATTATGTAAGATCCTTCCAAAGAAGACAACATGACATGAAGCAAGACTAGATGTAGATTGATGGATCACTTTCTGATGAAAGGAATGATAACATGACCATGGATGAAAGTGATGGATGGTTTGTACCGTATGGAGAAGCCACAAGAGGCAAAGACTCCTTGACAAAGAAATTCATGACATCGAAGGAAGGAGCTCTTCAAGCAGCTGGTTGAGGAACTGTTGTAGGTCCCTAATTAAGAGGTGATCAGGTGCTCAAGTTTATGCTAAAAAATAAAAGTGTCATAATTTTGTCAATCTTAGCTTCATATTTAAGAGCTTGTCATTCTGAATCCAATGATGCGAACGCCACTCAAATCCAAGCTCATATGCAGAAGTTAGGGCAAGTCAAAGTTCAGGTTTGACTTGGAAACGTGGCAGGATTGGATGACATGGCAAAGGTCCCAACGAATGGAGAAGCACCAAGTGGTAGGTTTCCACTGGGTCCTTCAAGTTGCATATCGAGGAAAAATAGAGGACGCGGGTTAAGAATCGGCCCCAACGCAAACAAGTTGCGATGTGATCTTATCGCAATTGCATATCGCAGGTGGAAGGTATTACAAAAATTGGCCCCTAGCAGGTTGGGTTGCGATGTGATCTTATCACATATTACACCAAAACCCTTATGATATTTATGTTACCCTCGGTACTCCGCCAATTGTGAAAGGTCCCCGAACGCGATATTTTATGGACTAGGTTTGATAATCCTGGTGGGTCTGTAGAGGTATGGAATTTGATATCCGCCGATGGAAAGTGTCGATTGCGATTTTCGATTGGGTTCCCAGATGTGATAATTTATTTGTTAAGTTTAATACTCCCGGCGGGTTCGCCGTATCGCATTTGCATATCACCCGCCTAGTTCACAATCCATAAGATCGTGGGACTCCACCAATTGTGATTTATGATATGGTCGATAGGTTATGGCCCGCGACACAGACAAATTCTCGCGCAGTTAGCGGATTTTGGAGCAAATTTGTGGGATTATATCAGTTTTGGAGCAATTTGTGGAACAAATAGTGGGATAACTAGGGGAAGTCGTAACTTATTCAGTTCTTATCCAAATTGGATGAAAAAAGAGGCTAGATAGCCATTCTTGAGTATTATAAACTCATGGAGATAGGTTTCAAAGGCATCTGAGCATTGTAAACAAAATTTTGTTGTAATTTGAGCATAATAGAGAGGCCCAAGCCATTGGAAGCTGGACCAAGGAGACGTAGCCCAGGAGGGGTGAACTCCTTTATAATGTGCTTGATGTGTGTTGTATTTTGAATTGTTCTTTGCTTTTGTTCAACATATGTTTTATGTTAAATTGTTTCTAACATTTACATAAGAAACTCTCATGGGAATCAATTAATTATGCAAAAATATTGAATCCTTAAGCACTTGATAAGAAAATGATAAGCATCTTGGGTTTTATTCTGAAAGGGGAATTAACACATCATTACTAATATGCTCCATTTCAGATCAATTTGGTATCAGAGCATTGGTTTCTGCTTACTAGATTTTATTTGTGAAAGAAGGATTTAATTGCTTGCAATTTTGTGTCATGCTAACAAGGTTAAAAGTCAAAAGAGGAGAAAGAAAGCTAGTTGGAAGCCCTAAAGTTGGGTCAAGTGGAAGAAGAGCAATGTTGCCAAAGTCTTATACACTAGTACATCCTCAAGTTGCAGAAGTTGCAATTGAGTCTTTAGAGACCCTGTCTAATAAAGGAGAACCTATCATGATAGAAGATGAGAAGACCTTCAGAAAGGCTTTCTTTGATATGACAAAGACGATGAAGGTCCTATATGAAGAGAAGAATAGCATATTACAAGGAGAAAGTTCCAAACCTCCCAAAGGAGAAGGCTCTTCAGGAGGAGGTAATGGAAAATGAGGTAATGGGAATGGAGACAAGCCTCCACCCTCTCCACCATATTCTTCATCGTCTACTTGACAAGCATCTTCACACTCTTCCACTAATACAACCCTTACTCATACTCATCATCATTCTGCAAAAGAAATTGGTAAATCACCTTTTCTAAAGCTTGATGTTAAATTCGAGTTGCCTCTGTACAATGGAGAAGTTAATGCAGAAAAGTTGGATAACTGGATTCGTCATTTGGAGGTGTATTATAGAATTCAGAACCTTCAAGAGGATGATGTCAAAATTCAGTTGGCTTCATTGAGAATAGAGGGTGCAACACTTGTATGGTGGGAATCAAGGACTCAAGACGAGATCAAAAAACATGGTGAGATCTCTATAACTTGGTCTGATTTCATTGCTGCTATAAAAATACAATTCTACCCTTTAGCCCATATGAAAAAAGCTATCATGAGTTGGCAAAATTTCAGACAGTTAAAAGGTCAAAATGTGCTAGAGTATACTTAAGAGTTTAGGAGAAGAGCCCTTATGCTAGGAGTAGAATTATAGTCACAATATACTTAGCTGAAATATATAGGAGGTTTGCATAACTATCTTCGACAAAACATTCTTATGTTTAATCCCATGAATCTTGATGAGGTCTGTGTTCAAGCTACACTCCTGGAAGCAAGAGGGAAAAATGTACAAGAAGAAGGTAAAAAGAAGCTATTCCAGAGTGGTGCAAAAGGAAAGACTTTCAAAGGAAAACAAAATAAAAATGCTTTTGTTAAGAAAGAAGGGGAGAAACCCGTGTGCAAGAATTGTTCCAAAGAGGGCCATGATGAAGCGCATTGCTGGAAGCTTCATCCTGAATTACGACCGAAGAAATCTAACAATAAAGGGAAACATAAGACAAACATTATTGTACAACAAGACTTGGGTTCTGACTCAGGTGATGAATCAAATATTGCAGCCACAGTCACTAAGGGAAAAGCCGTGTCAAAAGCAAGTAAAGAGGAAGTCGTGGCAAGTACCAGTGCAACAAATAACTCCAATAACACTTCAAATGAGGAAAACAGAATTGAGTTGTTCCATATCCGAGTTATTTCCAAACACACCAAGATTGATATGTTGTTTGACAGTGGATCTCAAGCAAATTTAATTTCTACAGATTTGGTCAAGAAATTGAATTTGGAAATCGTGCCTCATCATAAACCGTATCTGTTGGGTTGGATAACCAAGGATGCAAATATTTAGGTCACAAGGAAATGTGTTTTCAGGTTTTCTATTACTGCCATGTCATTGATGAAGTCGAATTAGATGTAGTGCCGCTAGATATTTTCTGGAATTGTGTTGGGAAGCCCATATCTGTATGACAGGAAAGTTGTTTTCCATAGATTTGAGAAAAAATATCATTTCTTTAAAGACAGAGTGGAGTATATTGTGAGAGTCCATCGTAGGAAGCTTAATCTGTCTTTGGCAATGTTCGCTTAGGGGTTCCTGACCCAGGTTCAAAGTTAGATGGCCAGCCAACAAAACCCTACACTACTAACCCTTTCGGCAACAACCCGCGTAGTGTAGGCTGCAATCTCACCCGAAGCAGTATGGGGGGATGCAAGAACGAAGTTTCTGCATCTAGAGACTAGTGTGATGTATTTTAGTGCCTCAGATCTTCCTTCGTGCAAATCGATAAACTCTTAGGGCTCACTATTGCACTCTATTAAAATAGCCTTCAGACCTTCGCGAAGGTCTACGATCAGTCCTTGTGGACCTTTAATAGTTAATTCTCCTACTTACGCGCATCAGAGAGCAGTCCTAAATTAGTGTTCGTGCAGATTTACTTAAGTTATTAGTAAACATAAGAGAATTCATCAGAGTCTTTACGAAAGTACTTAGACATGCATTGCGTACATCATTAACACTTATTCAAGAGAATCATGTAACATTGAATCAATATCTCATAAAATAAATCATTCATTGAAGGCATATATCATTAACAGAGATAAACATAAATACTCAAGAATTCTTCGGAAAGTTGTCTTTATTGATCTTCAATTCAAGATTACATACTCAAAACTGCCCTGCGCACACAGCTACAGGGGTTCGTGCACTTAGCTGTGGACTCTACCTAGGCCTCCGCACACTCAGCTGCGGAGCCTTTCTTTTCCTCTCTAAGTGTAGGAAGCAGAGCCTTCCTGCCCTAGACTCTTCAATAAACCCAACTCTATATTTTTTTTTCTTAGTTAATTACCTCTTCCTTTCACTAATATACATTAACTATAGACCTTTTCATACAATACCATGGTTTTTGGACCATGGGTGAATCTCAAAACCGACTCAAAACTTATCCAAAACAAGGGGCTAAGCCCCTTTGACTCCTATTCTTCTATGCGCTCCACATCCACAAATCGTGGAGACTTTTACATTATTTACAGAATTGTACCAAAAATTGGGTTATCTTAACCATAAACTAGCCCAGGGGACCCCATCCTAACAGGCCCCCAACACAAAGATCGTGACTCACCCTCAAGTCACTACGTTGGTGTCGCGATCTTATTGCGAAGATCTCCCTGCTCCACCTAGATCACTACAACTTCAGCAGTGTTTTGTGTTGCTGCTTGTCGAATCTCCTCGACCAATATTTCAGTGGCTCATCCCTCTACTGCCAGCGTCATAATTTGTGTAAGAATTTACAGGGTAAGTTCCACAGAAAGAATACCAAAAGGACACCGCTCACAACCAGATCTCAAATCAATACACCAGTATTTTTGACGTGGTTAAAACCCTCAGAGTGCAAGGAGGGAAACAGTCCACGGCCTGTCCCAACATGGGTACTACAGGCAATTTATTAATCAAAGAATGAAAATTTACATAAGCTTCTCTCATGCACGGATTACCCGAACAATGACCCTCCATGCGCTTTAAATAGAACTCATGGACCAATCGGGTGTCAAGCCACGGATCAAGTGTCGGTAATACCGAGGTGAGAGTGAATCGTCGGATCACTACATATTGTGACCGTCGGATTGTAAGTTACAAAATGTACAACGGTAAAGAAACACACTTTACCTAACTCTAACCTAACTCTATACTAGACCAAGTTGAACTTAACTATATCCTATGTGTCGGAATATCCTAACATCCCCCCTTAAGAACAACTTGGGATAGGATTGAAGGATTTACAAATATGACACAATAGGAGAAGGAAGGAGGCACTAGAGCCTATCCCCCCTTAGTGACAACTTCCTGAACTCCAAGCATATATCGAAGTTTAGTGAACTTCGCCTCTGTGAGAGCCTTTGTGAAGATGTCTGCAACCTGATCATCTGTTGGACAATATTGCACTTCAAGAACATGGTCATGAATGAGCTTTCTGATGAAGTGCATGTGTAGTTCAATGTGTTTGCTGCGCTGATGCTGGACTGGATCTTTGCATAGCTGAATGGCACTTTGATTATCACACCAAAGTGTGGTTGGATGCTGCTGCTCAAAGCCAAACTCTGATAGGATCTGACGAAGCCACAAGGCTTCCTTACTAGCTTCCACGGCACCACGATACTCTGCTTCTGCTGACGAAAGAGAAATTGCAGCCTGTTTCTTACAAGCCCATGTAATAGGTCCTGAACCAAGAGTGAAGACATAACCGGCAGTAGACATCCGATCATCAGGGTCACCAGCCCAATCAGAATCAGTGAAACCAACTAACAGAGGAGCTGCTTTGGCACTGTAATGAATCCCAAACTGTACTGTACCTCGAACATAACGAAGTATTCTTTTAGCTACTTTCCAATGACTTTCACGGGGGTTTTGCATAAAACGAGCAACAAGGCCAACAGCAAAGGAAAGATCAGGACGAGTATGGGTTAAATACAAGAGTTTTCCGACAAGTTGACGGTATAAGGTAGCATCAACTTCAGGAGAAGTACAAGAGACTGAAAGTTTGACTCCAGACTGAAAGGGAGAAGGGGCTGGCTTACAGTCTTCCATGTGAAAATGACGAAGAATATCACAAGCATACTTGGACTGGGAAAGGAAAATACCCTCTTGGGATTGCAAGACTTGAAGACCGAGAAAATAGTGTAAGTGGCCTAAGTCTGTCATTTCAAATTTCTTTTTAAGGCTTGACTTCACATGGTTTATAAGGTTGGGATCACTACCAGTAAGAATAAGATCATCAACATAAAGAACAAGGATGATAAGAGAGTTGCCCACTTTCTTGGTGTAGACAGTATTGTCAGAATGACACCTAGAAAAGCCAGATTCTAAAAGAAAGCTATCCATTTTGGCATACCAAGCCCGAGGAGCTTGCTTGAGGCCATAAAGGGATTTCTTAAGTCGACAAACAAGGCTGGAGTCTGTTTGTATGAAGCCAATGGGTTGTTCCATATAGATTTCTTCCTGCAAGTCCCCATGCAAGAAGGCAGATTTAACATCCATCTGATGGACTTCCCATTTTAAAGAGGCAGCAAGGGAAAGAACAAGGCGGATAGAGTTCATTTTGGCAACAGGGGAGAAGGTTTCAGTGTAGTCAATGCCTTCAACCTGTGAAAAGCCCTTAGCAACGAGACGAGCTTTATGTTTATCAACTTTCCCATCTGGTCCATACTTGGTTCTGTAAACCCATTTACATCTAACAAGTTTGCGTCCCTTTGGTAGAGGAACAAGATCCCATGTATCATTTGTCATCAATGAATGATATTCTTCATTCATAGCTGCTTCCCAATGTGGATGGCCTGAAGCTTCTGCAAAAGTGTCAGGATCAT
This sequence comes from Pinus tabuliformis, assembly GCA_031772625.1. NCBI lineage: Eukaryota > Viridiplantae > Streptophyta > Pinopsida > Pinales > Pinaceae > Pinus > Pinus tabuliformis. The sequence goes on from CM062805.1 coordinate 17,706,480, forward strand.
GATTTACTGGAGCTTGAGCCAGTAAAGAAGAGGCTCTTTCAAACTGAGAACGTGTACGTCGCTGATCTGTAGGATCACCGGCAAGATCACCTGCTGCATCCCGAGTAGCATGGACCCATCTTGGAAGTTGAGGATCCTGAGAAGGTGGGGGAGGATTATCATCCTCGCTTTCATCATCTGAAGAAGAAATGTTTTCAAAAGTAGAAGAGATAGGAAGAGGTGGCACATCCGCCGGACTAGGCTCGCAGGCCGATTTATTTTCATCAAATTTTACATCTCTTCTAATGATAACATTTTTGGACTTAAATGGAATAAGTCTATAACCTTTTACATCTTCAGAATATCCAACAAAAGTACATTTCTCACTCTTAGGTTCTAAAGCTTTATGCTTTTCATCTGGAATATGGGCCCATGCTTCACTTCCAAACACACGAAAGTGACTTACATCTGGTTTAATGGAACTCCAAGCTTCTTCTGGAGTGATATTCTCTAGAACCTTAGTAGGAGTGCGATTGATTATATAATTTGCACAATTAATTGCTTCGGCCCAAAAACTAAGACTGAGTCCTTTAGATTGCAGCATACAATTAGCCATTTCCTTTAAGGTGCGATTTTTCCTTTCAGCTACACCATTTTGTTGTGGAGTGTATGGAACAATATGTTGCATTTGAATTCCATTTTCGGTGCAAAAGTTGATGAATGTGTTTTTAACATATTCTCCACCATTATCAGTTCTTAGCTTAAGAATTTGATGTCCAGATTGTTTTTCAACAAAGGCTTTGAAGGCCAAAAAAGTGTTAAATACTTCACTCTTGAGTTTTAAGAAGTATACCCAAGTGCGTCTGGAGAAATCATCAATGAAAGTTACGAAGTACTTGCAGCCAGAGAATGAAGCAACAGGAAGAGGACCACATAAATCACTGTGCACAAGCTGTAAAGGGGCTGAGGCGTGCCAAGAGGCACGTTTGTCAAAACTGTCCCGATGATGTTTTCCGAGTACACATCCGGAACAAACACCATCTCTGCAAGATACCATAGGAAGACCTGTCACCATATTTTCTTTACATAGATGCTGAAGGGAGCGATAGTTTAAGTGACCAAATCGCTCATGCCAAAGTTTGCTCACTTCATCATTATGAGCAACAAATACTGAGGGAAGATTGGATGACCCAAAGTTGTGAAACTTATACAACCTTTTGGAATCATCAGCAAGACCAGTAGCTAGAATCTGTTTAGGATCTTTTAGATCCTTGATTACAACATCATGAGGTGAAAATTCAACAATTTTACCTTCACCTGAATGAGTTATCTGATAGACAGATAGAAGGTTGCAGGATAAGGTTGGAACACATAATACATCATTAAACTGACCATTGTCTAGATGAACAGTTCCAGTCCCTACAACATTAAGAGATCTATCATCACCAATATATATATTTTTGGTGTTACAATCATTTAAAGAAGAAAACATGGCTTGATTTTTGGCCATGTGACAAGAGGCTCCAGAATCAATGAGCCACTCATGAGAATGAGAAGAAGAAGAAGATACATTTAATGCATAACCAGACTGAGATGATTGATAATGACATGCAGAAAGTGCCATTCCGGAAGTTGAAGTTGAAGTAGGCTCCACATGGATGTTATGTTTCTTCATTGCGGCTTCCAAGGCTTCCATCTTCTTAAAGCATTTAGATTCTAAGTGGCCATCTCGATTACAAAAGTTACAATGTCTATCAGACTTCTTCCATTTGTTTTTATTGGTCTTATCATTTTGCTGAAATGATCTTTCATTTTGAGGCTGAGATGGTTTAGGACCATTCTTTTGAGGATATGACTTCTTAGGATTCTTTGAATTTGGTTGCTGCTGGGCGGCTAACGCTTTCGTGGAAGAGTTTCCAAGATTAAGAAGACCAAGGTGTAAGAGTTTTTCTTGTTCTCTTATTAAGGAATCACAAAAGGAGTCAAAGGAAGGGGCCTTGTATTCTTGTCCTTGACAAATGAAAGCTTCCCTTGTAGAATGGAAAGTGGAAACAAATACAGAGTAGGCTGGTCCCAACTTAGTAAGGATGGAATAAATGAGGTTACCATCTTCTTTCTTAACTTTAACACCTTCCAAGAGATATCTAAGGGTCTTGAATTTGGACAAGAAATCTTCAATGCAAGAAAAATTATTAGGATCCAAAGTAAGCAGCTCATTTTCAAGTTGATGGGCTCTAATTTCATTTTTAATTCCAAAAACTTTAGCAAGTTTTTCTAATGCTTCATGAGGAGTCTCAAGTTCTGCAATGTGGAATCTAAGATCAGGAGAAACAGACATCCCTATCAAACCACGTGCTTGATCTTGTCTATTTTCCCATTTTGCCGCCTTGTCTTCATCTTTTGGTTTCTTCTCTTGGTCTGTGGCTATTCTGTAGAGACCTTTACTTCTAAGTAAATCTCCCATGTAGGCTACCCATTGGAAGTAGTTAGTGCTGTCAAGAATGACTTGGCATGGACTTTCCATTTTAAAAAAAACTGAAGCTGAAGATGCTAAAAGTAAGTGTTCCAATGGATAGATCTCGAAAAAATAGGCGGTTTTAAAAAAAACGGCTCTGAAAAAGGCTTCCGGATGAAGAAGTTATGGCTTTTTGAAAAAAAATTGTTGACATTGCCGGCAAAGTGCGCGAATGTGCGGGAATGAAAAAAAATCGCCCCCACAAAATGGAGACTTGAACCCAAGACCTCTACTCTCTTAAAATAGCTTTGAACCAATTGATCTATACAAAAAATTTGAGAGAGAGAGAGAGAGAGAGAGAGAGGGGGGGGGGGCGGGGGGGGCCTTGGTTTGCGTGCTTGCCTTGAGAAAGCTCTTTTTCCCTACAAAACACAAAACACAAAACCCAACACGAATATGCAAAGAAAAACGAACCTTACGGCTCGAAGTTAGCTTTAGCCAAAAAAACTAGAAATTTAAAAAAAAATCTCAAAGTTAGCTTTAGCCGAAAATCTAAATATTTTTCTCAATGTTTCTGATTTTCCGAGATCACACTAAGGTGCAGGGAAAAGAGCATACGCATGAGAAAAATCCTTCCTTTCTGTTTCTGATTTGCCCAGATCGCACAGAGTCGCAGGGCAAAGAGCATACGCAGAAATGAAAGGTATAGATCCGGTAAAAAAAAAGGCTAAATAAACTGAGACCGAAATAAGCAGAGAGAAAATAACAGTAAACTGCAAAAAAAACACTGTATACCTCCCGATCTGAAAAATGACGCAGCTAGGGCTACCGGAAACCTTTTCGCGTGAAACGAAAGGGGTTCCTCACTGGAACAGATGCTCCGAACGCAACAGAGCAGTACTCTCGGCCCGAAAGCAGTCAGAAACAGCAGATCTAGGAAACGACAGCCGCATGCAGTTCTACCGGCTTCAGATTTGGATCACCAACGGACGCGGCCCTCAAATAGCTCTGATACCATGTAGGAATTTACAGGGTAAGTTCCACAGAAAGAATACCAAAAGGACACCGCTCACAACCAGATCTCAAATCAATACACCAGTATTTTTGACGTGGTTAAAACCCTCAGAGTGCAAGGAGGGAAACAGTCCACGGCCTGTCCCAACGTGGGTACTACAGGCAATTTATTAATCAAAGAATGAAAATTTACATAAGCTTCTCTCATGCACGGATTACCCGAACAATGACCCTCCATGCGCTTTAAATAGAACTCATGGACCAATCGGGTGTCAAGCCACGGATCAAGTGTCGGTAATACCGAGGTGAGAGTGAATCGTCGGATCACTACATATTGTGACCGTCGGATTGTAAGTTACAAAATGTACAACGGTAAAGAAACACACTTTACCTAACTCTAACCTAACTCTATACTAGACCAAGTTGAACTTAACTATATCCTATGTGTCGGAATATCCTAACAATTTGTTGTGTCTGTTGTAGTCCCTTAAGCTTATCTTGAAGGGAAGTCATGACCTGATAGGCCTCCTCTAACCAAGGCTACAACTTGGCCTTTAGCAAGGCCTCTTTCTTCTGCGCTTCCTCTACCTATGCTAGTAGCTGCTTTCCTTCCTTTAATTTGGCAAGGCGTTGTGTTGGTGCTAAGGTGTGCGTAGTCACCCTAACCTCATCATATTGGCACTGCAGCTCCCTTTGTTTTGTGTTCAATTTCTGCAGGTTCAGGTCTGTTAATGCTCGAATTTGCCCCAGGCTGAGGAAGGCAAAACTCAAGGCAACATCAAACCACGCTCAGCCTCGTAGCTAGCCCTACGAGGACAGGAGAGGGCTCTCTCTGGGTCAATCTCGGAAAAATATAATCAATGAGGCTCGAGATGACTGAAATTGTAACTAATCTTAGGTTAGGTATTAAGTGCAGAGGTTTAAAGGTGAGTTTTTGGGGTTTTTGTTGAATCAAAGGGAAAGGCAATTTTGGGTGCGGGGATGAGACACAATTTCTGCAGAGGTCTGATTGGAGCAAGGTAGGAAATTGTTTGATGCCTTAAAGCTAATGAGGTGGGTAAATTAGATAGGTGAGGAGCTAAGGAGAGCAAGAAAACCTCAAGAGTTCTCCTTAAACAGATGAAAACATAGGAGATCAAACAAACTTAAAGGCAGAGCATTACAAATTATGAATTATACCTTAACACTTCATTTGTTCAATTGCAGAAGATGAGAGAAGGAAAATGATACACATAAAAACTTACAAGTACTGAAAGAAGCACACCATCAAGACATAAAGCCACACGAATTCCAAACAGTGCTGCAAAACCCTGGTCTTTCCTTTGCCAAAATGCTGAAGTAAAATGTACAATAGAGCCTCAAAACCTCTTCCCAAAGAGTCCAACCCTGAAAATGACTAAGAAAATACATAATATAGGCAAGCTAACTCATTCCCTTGCCTCTAGGGGTAGAGCTCATCATCCTAGGAGTTGTTTCAACCAATTCTAAACAAAGCACTACAATCTAGGCAGTCAAAACAACTTGCCTCTATAAGGTAGGAAACTGATTCATTCATTTAATTTTCACTTTTTAGTGAATGAATCTTCTAGAACAAGTAATAAAGTGCCAAAATTACATCATGTTTCATTAATTACATCAAGAGGAGTGAAAAAATCACATCACAAGTCAAAACTGGTCAAACTGGCTTTGTTTCCTGAGCTGAAGATGAAAATTGTGCCAAAAAACCCTGTGCGCCGCGCCCCTGAGCCCTATGCGCCGTGCGCCTTTCCACCTATTTTTGGGGCACTTCCCAACATCAAAATTGAGCTCAGGTTGGCTTGTTGGAAAGCCTTGAATGTCTATTTTCCAACCCAAGTGGAATTTTCCAATTTGGTGTCCATTTGCCCCTCCAAAAGTGCATTCTCCCAAGACTACTTCCTGTGTGTCCAAAAAGGGGCAGTGAGGTCATTTTTTGCATGTTTTTTGACCTTTTGGGGACCAAAACCTTGATGAAATGCCTTGGCAATAGCTGAGCATGTATATTTCATCATGAAAAATCCAAAAATGCAAACCATTTGTGATTTGGGCCTCCCAAACTTATGGGTCGCGCGCTGCGCGCTACGCGTTGAGCCAAAAAACCTGTTTTGCAAGCCAAAAATTTAAAATTGACAAAATTTTCTCCAAATTCCTTGAAATTTGGGCTGAAGGCACATCATCAAGTGCCATGTTCAGCCAAAGAATCTTCGGCCAAGATTCGAAGTCTATCCTCCCTTTTTAGACATTGTAGTGCCCTTCTGGTACATGCAGTTCTGTGGTAGAATCACTGTCTCGGTTGTATGATGTGTCGGTGTCCGTCTGCATGGTGTTACCAGTCTATGCCAATGATATGTTCAGCTCGTTGAAAATGAGAAATTGGTACCTTTATCTCCAATTGCCAAGTGTATGAAATGAGAATTTGGTGCCTTTTGTTTCAATTATCAAAATATGCCAAGGAGGAAGGGGCTGTGGTACATAGGGATAGTGGGTATAGGATTAGGGCATGTGAATTTAGGGGGTGGGAGAACTTAGGGAATAAGGAAATGAATGGACAAATGGAATAAGGGAGTGATGGAGGAATGATAAACTTGGTAGCAAAACTGTCAATCATAACCCTAGCACTGTTGCTTTGGAAATTATGAAGAAGTAGGGTTTGATTTCTTAAACAATCACCATTCATCAAGCACCATGAAGTAAGCACCAAACTTGGATAAAAAAACAGAGATGGAGGCCCTACCTACTTGTACAAATGATGATCCAAGCATATTGGGCAATTTTGGAGCAAAATTTTGAAGTTTTTGGGCTTGTTGGCTGTATGCGCCGCGCCAGTGTATTTTTACACTGTGAAAACTTGCTCAATGCGCCGCTGATGCGTCGCGCGCCACATAGTTCATTTTGCAGGAGGCTTTCAAAGGCATTCCCAGTGTTGAAATCAAGTGCAGGATAGCTTGTTGGAAAGGTATTTTCATCTACTTTCCAACCCAACTGGAATTTTTCAATTTGGAGTTCATTTAGCTTGTCAAAAATCAAATCTCCCAAGACTAGTCAAAATGTGCCAAATGAGGCTGCCTCAAGGCAGAGTGCTGTTTCAGTCAACTTTTGAATACCTTCCTCAACTCCAAATTGAGCTCATGATAGCTCATTGGAAAGATATGTTTGTATAGTTATCCTTTGACTCATCAAGAAAGTTATTTGGCCAACCAAGCTAGGAGAAAACCTGATTTTCCCAAGGTCACTTCAAAGGTGCATCAATTCTCCCGAGGCGATTGTACTTTTGACATTTCTCTAAAACCATGAAACCTGTGTAAAAAGTGAGGGAGGTTTGTCTTCTTTGGCATGTTTTAGATAAAAACCTCTCTCAGTTTTCCAAAATTCATCTTTGATGGCTCTGAAACATCTTTTGAGTGAAATTTATCCCGATGTGTGAAACAAGGAATTTTGTGGAAATGAAGCGAAATGAAGGGGATGAGGGGCTTTTAAATTCTTGGGGAAATTTTGGGAAGTAGGGAGGGATGTTAGGAAGCAGGGGAAAGTGGAATCTTAGAGATGGAGTGAGGGGAAGGGGTCCAAAAGGGCAAAACACAGGCCTAGCCTAGAAAATTGCCAAGTTGTGGCAAGAAACTAGGGTTTGTGGAAAAATGAGGAATTTGGGGAATCTCAGTGATGGGAAGTGTTTAATAAGGTACATTAATGATAGGGGAAGGTGTATGAACATCAGGATACAAATTTTTCTGATGATTTGACCCTCCAAGAGAATTTACCTCCAAAACCCTAGGAGAGGGAAATGAACCTTGCCTAGGCGCGACTGAAGCATGAACAAGGTGTAAAATGACCCAATGGAACTTGACATGATGAGTAAAACCCTAAGAATGATGATAGACTCAGCTGAATGATGACATGGACCGACATTTGGACAACTTTAGAAGGAGTGAAAGTAAACCCTAGACCTAATGCCTAGTGACCAAATTTTGCTTGAAGACTCTTTGAAATGACAAAATTTGACCTTGATACTCTGAGACCACTTTGTAAGAGCATATTTGATCACTGGAGGAAGGCTGGAAAGACTGACACTAACAAGGTCCTCCTTCAGATTGGTTAATAGTTCCATAGTTTGCTCAAATAGTGTCGCACAGTTAGTGACTGTGGCATCCAAGGTAGCCATTCCTTCCTTTATTGCAAGTCTGCACTTCTCCCGGACCTCAGGCGGAGTCGTGGGCTGCAACTTTAATTGCAGCTCTGCAATCTTCATGTTGAACTTGAAAGTGACTCATCCAACTTCTGCTTTAGCCTCACACACACCAACGGTTAGTTTTCTGATTTTGGCTTATGGCTATGCATCCTTCAAGATGTGAAGCTCAGGCACTGTCTTGCATGCCTATGTTACTGCTAACTCTAGACTTGAACTATGCATATGAAATGCCTCCTTTTCCTTCAATGCCTGCGTCTTTTCAATGAACAGCTTCTCATTTTTTACTTTGTACTCACTTATGAGGTTGAAGGTGCATTTCTCCCTGGTTCTCAATTCATCTTCCACCCCCGTATGCAGTGTGTGGAGGGTTTTGTTAGAGAGCGTCGCTATGTTCAGTCCTATGTTCTTGATTGTACTCAGTATAATACGATTGTCGGTGGACTCTACGTGAATGGACCCATCTGGAAATGGTATGATTATGACATCTAGGGTCCTTACCAGCTATGCTACTTGGCTTGTCGTGCGTGTCAGGCTCACTTGCTCCATGCTCGTTTGCTCCATGCTCGCTTGTCCAACTCCCACCTGTATTCTGCTTGTTTGGATCTGCATCTCACGTAGATCCTTCTGGACGCTCCCCAACATCTGCATGTATTGCTACTCAAACTGTTGCAGCACTTCTGTCATTGTATCCCTGATTTTATCGCCGATCTCATCAAGATCGCCTTCTGTTAACACCATGGGATCAACCTGTGATTTATCAGATTTATGTTTTTTCCGCGTTCCACCCTGTTGCTCCTTGCCACGTCATTTCAAAATAAATGGGGTGCTCTGCCCCTCATTGCTTGCGCTGCCTTGTCTTGAAAGTTCTTCTTCCTGTCTTCGGCGAAGGTGACTTGTCACCTTTCTGTCACTTGCATTGTTCTTGTTCTGCCTGCTCCTTAGCAACACGTTCTTTCTCTATGCAAGCCTTTTCTGCAGCTTCCTTCTTTTTCTTCTCTGCTAAGTTATGCACAACTTTCTTAGCCGCCTCATTTTGCTTCTGTGCAGTAGAACATTCTGCACCTGTGCTTGTTCCAACATCTAAGTTTGACGGGGCGCGCCACTTTGTAGGCCATTTCGCTACAATTTCCTGCACATATGTTTCTGACACCAAATAGGGCAATTGATGCCATTTCTGCTCTGGATCCTTCCATGCTTGGATATAGATTCTTTGGAAGTCAACCTTGAACGCCGCATAGGCTGACAACTACGTGAACAAGGTTGGGGACAACCTTGGACGCTGATTGATTTCCATATGGAGATCCATTTCCACCAAAATCCAAAATATCTTTATCTATGTGATTCACATGACATCCTTTCTAGACCATAAGGAAGTGAATTGCACCGCCTCTAGCAATCCTTCCTCGAGTGGAGGAAATTAGCTATCCTCCGACAATCTCCGTGTAATGAGCAAAATTGACAGCAATAACCAAGAGGTTTTTTCCTGGGCATCTCGGCATTTCGCAAGGAACTCTTGACAGAGGTACCTTTCCCAATTAAATTGCATCCATTTCGTGCACTGCACAACAAGGGAAACTACGGGCGCTAGAACTTCATCTGCACAGAATTTTCTCATGACCTTCGTTGCTAAAATTTGGGCAGCAAATTGAACTGTTGGGTATATTATGGAAAGAATAGAATACCCTCACGATTTCTTGAGGAGGTCGTACTCGCTCTTCATCTTTTCTACAAGATATTTCTCCCCAGTATTTACTCCAAACTCCTTAGATGGGTTTGTGCCTTTGTAAGGTAGCCACGTGATTCTGTGAATTAACATGTTCGTGATGGGGATAGGTTCTCCTAGCCATAAGCACCCATCGTGCACCAGTGTGAGAAACTGGCACACACATATCGTATTAATGGGGGTGTGGTGATAATGTGGCACCAACAATAGATTGAGTAAACCTGATTGCTCAACACCGCGGACCCATTCCTACATTTCCAATGTTGTAACACCTGTTTCTTCATAATATACCTTCCGCATATATATTGTCCATCGCCAAATGCGGAAATTTAGTGTGGTCTGCGAGGTCCCAATCCTCCATTTTAATAACGGGATTCAAAAGGGACCTGCTCAGGTAGTAGGGGTGTGGATACTATAAACTTCTCTGCATCCAGGTCTTTCGTGACCTTCACTTTTCCCTTTCGCAAAGGGATATATTTAGGTAGCCTTGTCATGGGTTCCACCCCTTCCGCATCGATGTCCTCTGTTCCCTGGAATTCTTCCACCTCCAGGTCCACTGCCCTCTTTGGATGCTTATCTTTCTTTTGTTTCTGTTTTGCTTGGGTTTTGGTATGTTTTCTTGGGAAGGGGTGCACCGACACCTTCTTATGCTTATCTTATGTGGATTGTTTGGGCTTGGGAGGTTGGCTTTGTCTGGTAGGGGTGGGCTTCGACCTAAGCGACCTCGGTGCCGTAGGCACAGTAGCTGGAGCCTCCATACTTACAACTTCCGGGGCATTAGTCTCAGAGGCAACATCACCATTACTAACAGTTTCAACAGGACTTGGTACAAACATTTTCTCAAGAATAAGCTTCTGGCTTATCTCAGGTAATTCGACAAACATGGGGCTTGTGACTAAATCTTCCCAAACTAATCAGTTCATAGACAAAACATAACAAAATTCACCAATAATTCTAAGAGCGCCAAGTGTTTTCTGTTGGATTGGAACGCGTAATTTATAAGGGGTTTTGAATTCAAATCCGATCGTTCCCCCGAATTTCTGACAATGAATTTTGTTTTGGCGACAAATCTTCAAATATTTTTTCCTTAATTTCCGCCACCCTACTCCACTTAACCATCTTCTGGCCGTCAAGTTATGAATAGTAACTCCAACGGTCATTTTCCTACTACGTTGCACGGTGCATTCCTCCATGGCACAACTTCCTAAGCGCAGCTTCATGGGTTGCATCTTCATCACTCTCCATGCAACCTGTTCGCTGCGTTGTCCTCCAAGCTGGGCAATGTAGTTTATAGTCTTGCGCTCCCTTGCAACTGCATGGAGCACTAAGAATATCTTGCTGCCATGTAGTCATTATGCAGGATCCCCTGTATACAACTTCAACCTGCTCCCATCCACTCTTCCTGGGAAGGGTTCCCCATTCAGCTTCGCGAGTTGAACTACGCCTCCATCTGTAATTTCTTTGACAATATATGGCCCTAACCAATGCATCTGGAATTTACTCGGAAATTTAGTGAATTTACTATCATATAACAGGACAAGATCATTTACCTTGAACGTGCGAAGCTTGATATGGTGATCATGCCACACTTTTTCACGTTCATTCTGTACTTGTTGATGGAATCCTGCCAAAAATCGATCTTCCTCGATCTCATCAGCTGTGAGAGTCATTCCTCCAAGGCCTTGCGATTCAACATATCTGTCAGCACTGCTATGTGCAGACTAGGTACAATGTACTCCATCGACATTACGTTTTCGACCCCATATACTAATCTAAACGACGTTTTCCTTGTCAGCTTCTTACAAGTAGTCCTATAAGCCCAGAGTATTGTAGGTACACACAAATCCCAGTCATTTCGCTACGCGTTACAGATCTTCATCAGCGCATTCTCCAAAATCTTATTAAAGGCTTCTACAATTCCATTTTCCTATCGGTGATATGGTGTACTCTTCTGATGTAGACCTGGAATTCTTCAGTCAATGCGTTGATTGTTTCATTTAGAAAGTGCATACCCCGGTCACTCATCAACATTTTCAAGCAGCCAAATCTAGTTAAGACATATTGAAACAAGAACTTTGTTACCGTAGCTCCTGTATAATCCTTAATCGTCTGTGCTTTCGCCCATCTGGTTAGATATGTTGTCACGGTGATAATATAACGCGCACCTATTTTCTTTCCTAGGGGCTGAATTGGCCCAACAAAATCAATCGCCCACTTCTCAAATGCTTGAAAGGACACCTGAGGATGTAGTGGTAACTCATCCCTTCACGAGGGTCTGCCAGTTCTTTGACATGCATCGCATGCCTTACAATATGCCTTGGAATCCTTGTGCAATGTTGGCCACCATAGACTCGCGCGCAAAATCTTCTAAGCAGGTGCATAACTTGCATAATGGCCTCCTGCAGCTCTTGCATGAACTGCAACAGGAATGTTATCCTGCTCAAAGTCTGGCACATATCTTCGTAATATTTCACCATCCCCCATTTTATACAAGTGTCCTACAATGATTGAAAAATTGGCCACGCGCACTACTAATTCCTTCTTTTGTTGGCCTGTATATCCTTCCGGTGCCATCCATGTAGTCAAGAAGTGAATAATGCATGCAAAATGGTCGTCTGCTACATGTACCGCAAAGAGATGCACATCTGGCAACTCTTCCTCCATATTATTAGGATCCTCTCCCGTTTCGATCCATGACAGATGGTTAGGTCCCACATTTACCCTCCCTGGCTTCACAATGACTTCAAAGTCATACTCTTGAAATAGTAGAAACTATCTGCAGACCTTCCCCCCCCAACACAGGCTTGTTGACCAAGTATTTCAAGGCAGAATGATCTGTGTACATCTTGAAGTGCCCTCCTAACAGACAATGCCTGAATTTATGCAGCATGTACACCATAGCCAATCCTTCGCACTCAGTGGTTGAATATTTTTTCTCGGGCTTCGATAACTTCCTACTTGCGAAGGCTATCAGATGGTCCATTTCTCCTTCCCCGACCTATGTTAGCACTGCACCCAATGCAATGCAAAAGGTATACACATGTATGTGAAACTCCTTTTTCCAATCAGGGAATACTAAGATCGGCACTATGACCATTTTTTATTTCAAGACATCTAAGTTGCGTTGACATTCTTTGTCACAACAAAATGTTGCGTCCTTCTTTAGCAGTTTCTCCATGGGCGCAGTAATTTGAGCACAAGCTTTGATAAATTTTCTATAGTATCCTGTATGTCCCAACATCACGTGCAACTACTTGACGTTCCTAGGGGCCTCTAGATTCACAATTACTGCAATATTGGTACGGTCCACCATCAATCCTTGTTTTCACACCACATGACCTAGCAAGATTCCAAAAGGAACACAGAATATGCTTTTTTTCAAATTCAGCATGATCTGGTATCTGGGACACATATCCAACATTACACACAAACTTGAAACATGGCGTTTGAATAATCCAAACACCATCCAATCATCGAAGTATACCTCTAGGAATGTGTGAATGAAATCCTTGAACCCTGCTATGACTACGTGGGAGAATATCATAGGCGCATTCTTAAGCCCAAATGACATCACCGTGTATTGAAAACAACCCCACTCCATCACAAAGGTCATTTTTCTCCTATCCTTTGGTGCGATCTTGATCTGATGATACCTGGAAAACTTGTCAGTAAAGGAATAGGTCTCCTGCCCTCCAACGTTATCTAATACTTCATCTCTAAATGATGTTGGGAATGGGTCATGAACACACGCATCATTAAGCTTCTGCAGATCTACGTAAATCCTTATTTCTCCTTTTTGTTTCTTCTCCTGAACCATCATCAGGCTTACCCAGTCCGATTCTTCAACAGGTTCTATGATGCCTGCCTCCAACATTTTATCTAGCTCTTGGCGAACCTTTTCCTTGTATTTAGGATTAAGGCGATACGGCCTTTGTTTAATAGGATTCACGTCCAGCTTCAGAGTGATCTTCATAACACCCAAATCGCCAACTATGCCCTTTAAATCTGAAAACTTGGTAGGGAAGAGATCCTGGTATTCACGGAGTAACTCAACAACTTTATCCATGGTAGCATCGTCCCAATAATCTCTAATCTTCGCAAACTTCAGTTCTTCTTTAGTTCCAATGTTTACTTGGTTTGTCTTCAAAGGTGCAGAGATGTTCAGGTTTTCTATTTGTGGGCCCTCGACTTTGCAGTGCCCTTCTGCCTCTGGAATATTTATGTTTCTAGGATTGTCATCTTCCCCTTCAACAGTCACATTATAGCATTCCAACGCATGGCGCAGCTGGGTGCTCCAGTCTGGTTGGGTCCATTTCATAGGTTTCGTCGGCGTTCTGAAGATAACCGCCTTAATTTCTTGTAGCGCTTCATCGATTCTTGCGAAGCCGTCTTCAAAGCTAAAGCTTAATAAGAACCCTTCCTTCAATAGGTCCCATTCCACGGTGCCATGGCAGAGCTTCGTTTCCAGATATCGCTTGATGGTAATGGTGTCCAAGGTATGAAAAAATATGTGTACCCACTCTGGATGCGGTTTTGTTCCCCATGCTTTAGTCCATTTCTCTAGGTGATCACGTGGATCATCCCTTCCATTATATTTCTTAGTCATTCTAGTGTTAGCATGCCTAAACCGTAGCTTCATCATTCTTCTTCAATATCGCCATCTAGCAAAGCTATCCTTATGCGTACCCCACCATCGTTCGGGAGTAGCGCACAGTGCCAACTCTAATGCTTGGAAGCAATTATCCTTAGGGACTTCACACTCAAATTCATCCAAAAAAAGATCCACGTCAGTTAAACCATCATAATAGGGTAATTTCCTTACCTCCGACGAAACACAGTGCAGCGACTTCGTCATCATATTGCATCGCAGGGTAGACACTTCATGTAAGCGATTCTTCCAATGTTCTAACTCTTCATCTAAATCATACTTGCATGAACTCTCCTGGTCCCATGCAATCCTCCCATCTGCTATCGGATTGATCCAATCCTGATCTCGTGCTGTTATTTTGTAGAATTGTTCCAGTTCATCATCACTTTCTTCATAATCGCGGACTGGTTCAGTATATCACGCCCCTTCTGTAGGGTCCAACGGTACGATAACTCAAAGCGACTTCCTCTTAAACGACATTGTCCTCTTCTTCAAATTAATGACCCCATTCATATCAATTGCCCAGTCAATTCCCAAGAGCACGGGGTAGGGATTACTGTCATCAATGATTTCCATAACTTCAAAGTCTGCTACCGCACTCACACCTTCAATATCAATTGTTACGCCATATAACCACCCCATGGGGATGATTTTCTATTGGTTCGCCATTCTAAGTTGAATCGGAGACCACTGAAGCGCGAGTCTCCCCATGCTTTCCCATTTTTGTTTCGGTAATATGTTTGCATCAAACCCTAGATCCAAAATGACCTAGTCCATCTCATAATCACCTATCTGTGTAGTGAGCCTCATCTTGCGCCCTATTTGTGCCTTATGTTTTCCAATCTTTCTGACTACGTGGTGTCTATCAGGGGATTTCTCTTTACCGAAACATTTTTTATTAATTCTTACAGGCCCTCCACGACATTGCTATCACACAACGGTTTCATGCAGGTCTCCAAAAACGTAGTGAGTACAAAGGGGTCAACTTCTGTAGGCGCTTTGATTTCTTGCATCTTGTCCTGGCTTCCATAAATGTTTCCTTAGCATGATCCAAATCAAAGCCGACTTATTTTTCCGGCGCTTTACGGACCCAACCTTATTCTTCAGGTTGTTTACCCTTATCAGTGCCAGTCATCATTCCACTTCTTAGCACAATGTTGAAATTTTGATCTTCTTCACGGGGCTCAGCCCTCATCATCTGTAAATTTTGCGTAGGTTGTTGAGGTTGCATTTTCTTCTCTTGCATCTTAGCTATCAACACCATGCATTCTTCGATAGTATGGTCAAACTATATGCAGTATTGACATGATGGGTGTGTAGGATTCTAGCACTCTCACACGTATTCCCTTGATTGTCCGCAATTGTACCAGATAATATGACCGCGGCCTCTACCAGGTCCTCCTCCTCCACGACCCCATCCTCGACCCTGATATCCTCCGCGCGCTCCTCTAGCGCCTTGATTTGGGTGCTGAGTTTCTGCTTTCATCTAGTATGTAGGCATCCTTTCCATCATGAGCTCATAGCTTCAATAGTGGCGCTCATCGTGGCCCACAGATTTGTAGAAGCTACATAATAACTGTTGAGGTGTCTAGACGAACTTTTGAAGTAAATGGAAATTATCCGTCACATGTTGTCCAACAGCCTGACAAATAGCACACGATAACGTAGCCCCCACGCTCGGCCCTACTAGGGCTTCTGGATTCAGGGGAATTGGCCCCCCTCTTGTAATATAATTTGTGTACACTAGACAATGATCTTTATCGTGCCCCTGTCCCTTACAATTAAAACACCAAACTTCTGCACACACTTCTGGTTTAGCCTCCTTGTCTTTCTTCAAACTCTATAACTCTAGGTGTAGGATTGTTAACTGTGAGTGGATTTGTTGTACCCCTAAGTTTGTATCCTAAATAGGTGATCGTGTAGCCTCATCACAATTTCCAAGGCTTCTGCCTGTATTGATATCTTCTACTGTGACAGAGCGATTATCAAATGGGGCAAAAGCAACACAATAAACCAATCGTGATGTTGGCTATCCGTGATCTGCATGTTAGCTTCTCTGATCTGACACTTCAACCTCTGATCAAATTCCCAGGGTGTCTCATTGACCCTCATCGTGATTTATTTAAATCCAAGTACTGACTATGAGTCAAACTTAAGCTTACTAGAATCTTTGTTTGAAGCCGCCTTAGTCTCTACTAGCGTTGCAAGAGGATTATCATAACAATAATTAATATACCAGGTTAGCGCATGACCTGCAAAGAGGTAACTAGCTATGCCTTCTTTATATTGTCATCAATAACCTATTGCGGTGTCCATACATCATTCGCAACAAACTAAACCGCTCTACATATTCACTCCCTATGCCTTTGAAGATTGGCATTTTCATCGTGTTCTCCATCTTGAATGGTGGTGTTGGAGGTGGAGCTATGGGCGAAGGTGTATGCAGTGGAGGTGGAGTGGAAGGATGATTTATTCAAGGAATCCCCTGAGTGATTAGTTGAATCGTGCTTCATGGCGTAGTCTCTCCCGCCCCTTCGTTGTCACTTGAAGGAGGTTCAATTAATGGACTATACTTCGGTCCTCATCCTTCACGGTTTCTAAAGATTCGTCCACTTCGCATAGCTTTGAACATCAAGGTAATGGAATCACTTGTTTTTCACATTACAACATTTTAATCCAAGTATTCAATGATCTTAAATACTTACCTCGCGGTCCTTTGAAAAACCTCTGCTCCGCTTCGCTATAGGTGACTAACGTATCAACTGCAAATTCTGTAACAAATCGATCGAGCCAGTGACCGATAGCCCACACGATCTTGTTTTCAGAGGTTTGTAATCATCACACTAATTCTGGAGTCCACACTATAGAATTATCGAGCTTCCACCTTCCTTGGCTATCTGTCGATTTAGCCAATCATTCATACAACTCCATGGGGAAGGTGTCGAAGAAGGTCTCGTGTATCTCCGTATGTAGATACTTGTTCAACCACTCTTCCTTCGACAAGCACGAACTCCTATTTTCTTTCACCGTGAACTTGTGAATCTTCCGATCCAACCACTTTTCAATTACTTTCTTGGTTTGATTCCAATGATGCGACATCACACATCTCTTTCAAGTAGATCTTGGTCCCCGTAATTGAACCATTTGTTGGCTTAGGGGGTCCTGACCCAGGTTCAGAGTTAGTTGTGCCAACTAAAAAAACCCTACACTACTGGCCCTTTCAGCAACAACCCGCGTAGTGCAGGCTGTAGTCTCACCCGAAGCAATATGGGGGGATGCAAGAACCAAGTTTTTGCATCTAGAGACTAGTGTGATGTCTTTTAGTGCCTCAGATATGCCTTCATGCAGATCAATAAACTCTTATGGATCACTGCTGCACTCTGTTAAAACAACCTTCAGATATTCACGAAGGTCTACGATCGGTCCCTGCAGACCTTTAACAGTTAATTCACCTACTTACGCACATCATAGAGCAGTCCTAAATTAGTGTTTGCGCAGATTTACTTAAGTTATTAGTAAACATAAGAGAATTCATTAGAGTCTTCGCGAAAGTACTTAGACATGCATTGCGTACATCATTAACACTTATTCAAGAGAATCACGTAACATTCAATCAATATCTCATAAATCAAATCATTCATTGACGACATATAACATTAACAGAGATAAATAGAAATACTAAAGAGTTATTCAGAAAATTGTCTTTATTGATCTTCAATTCAGGATTACATACTCAAAATTTCCCTGCGCACACAGCTTCAGGGGTCTGCGCACTCAACTATGGACTCTACCTAGGCCTTTGTGCACTTAGCTGCAGAGCCTTTCTTTTCCTCTCTAAGTGCAAGAAGCAGAGCCTTCTTGCCCTAGACTCTTCAATCAACCCAACTCTCCATCTTTTTTTTTCTTTCTTAGTTAGCTACCTCTTCCTTTCACTAAGACTCATTATTTCTAGATTTCAAAACTTATCCAAAATAAGGGGCTAAGCCCCTTTGACTCCTATTCATCTACGTGTTCTGCATCCACAAATCGCTGAGACTTTACATTATTTACAGAATTGTACCAAAAATTGGGTTATCTTAACCCCAAACTAACCCAAGGGACCCCATCCCAACAGGCAAGCGTAGGGAAAATGAAACGACTGATCAATTCTAGCAAGAGTCTCGTGCTCCTTATGATCAAGCAGAGGAATGACACGGAGCATGATTCCTTTCCAGTCTGTGACGTGAAGCTGAAAGCTGAATTGGTTGATGTGGTCAATCAATATGGATATATGTTTCAAGAACCAAAAGGATTTCCACCAAAAAGGGGAATTCAACATGAAATTCAGCTACAACAAGACTGTCCACTCCCAAACATCAGTATGTATAGAATGTCAATTCTGGAAAGTTTAGAAATTAAGAAACAAGTCCAAGAATTGTTAGATAAAGGTGCAATTTGTCCCTATACTTCGCCATGTGGTTCACAAATTGTTTTGGTACCCAAGAAAGATGGAACATGGCACATGTGTGTATATTATCGAGCTTTGAATAAAATTACCATAAAGAATCGATACCCACTACCTAGAATAGATGATTTGCTAGATCAATTAAAGAATGAATAATATTTCACTGAATTAGACTTGAGAAGTGGATATCATCAAGTTAGAATAGTTGAGAAGGATATTTGAAAGACTTCTTTTAAAACCAAACATGGATTGTTTGAGTGGCTAGTTATGCCTTTCGGTCTTTGAAACGCTCCAGCTACATTCATGAGAGTTATGAATGATGTTTTAAGATCCTTCCTTGATGATTTTGTAATTGTCTATTTAGATGATATTTCGATATTTAGCAAATCACGAGAAGAGCATGTCAAGCATGTGAGGAAAGTGTTGGATGTCTTGAGAAAAGAACAGTTATTTTGAAGATGTTTAAATGTGAATTCGGGAAAACTTCCTTAGTGTATTTGGGCGACATAGTTGGAGGAGGTGACCTGAAGATTGACCCCTCTAAAGTTTCGATCATTGTGAATTGGCCAATACCCAAATCAATCACAGAATAAGGAGTTTTCTTGGAGCAACGCAATACTGGAGGAAGTTCATTGCCAATTTCTCTTCCATAGCAGCGCCACTACATGCTTTGACTAGCATGAAGGTTGTCTTCCAGTGGGGTGGAAAACAACAAAAAGCATTTGATGCTTTAAAACAAAATATCGGTTCAGCCCCAATTTTAGCATTGCCATATTTCAAACAACCATTTGAAATACAAACATATGCAAGTGACTATGCCATGGGTGCAATTCTTTTAGAGCATGGTAAGCCCATTTCATTTCATTCTGATATTTTTAATGGTGTTGTTATTAACTATCCTACATACAATAAAGAGCTTTACGCATTGGTGCAAAGTGTGAAGAAATGGAGGCATTACTTGATGAGTAAATAAACCATTATCCACACCGATCATCAACCTTTGCAATATCTACAATCTCCAACAAAATTGCGGCAATCAAGGCACTTTCGTTGGATGGCATTTTTACAAAAATTCCACTTGGTAATCAGGTATAAGAAAGGTATTTATAACATAGTTGCTGATATGCTTTCTAGACCAGTTGTTAATGTAGCCATTTTATTCAAGAATAATTTTGTTTTGCCTGAAAGTTATGTTGAACAATACGCACATGATGCTGACTTTCAAGAGGTATATTCAAACTTTAGTCAAGGCCACCAATTTGAGGAATTAGACTACCATGTACATGATAATCTGTTGTATCATTTGGGAAAACTTTATGTTCCACAGGGAGAGAGAGTAAATATCACAAGGGAAGCACACACTTCTCTTATTGTTGGACATTTCGGTGTAAGTAAAACAATGGAAAATCTTTAAAGGTATTTTTACTGGCCTCGTATGCTTGAAAGTGTGTCACGTTTTATCAGAGGTTGTTCATTGTGTGCAGTCAGTAAGCCTAGTAATAGAAAACTAGGATTGTACACACCACTTCCAGTGCCTTCACGTCCATGGGAGAGTGTTTCTATGGATTTTGTAGGAGGTCTTCCTTTATCAAGAAAATGTCATGATTATTTTTACGTAGTTGTGGATTGGTTCAACAAGGTGTGCATATTAATTCCTTGTAAAAGACAAATTACAGTTGAACAAACAACTCAACTTTTCTTTCAAAATGTGTGGGTTCATTTTGGATTACCTACTTCTATTGTAAGTGATTGTGATTCCCGATTTGTTGGGAATTTTTGGTCAAGCTTATGGAACTTGATGGACACCTAGTTGAATAAAAATACAACCTTCCATCCGCAAACAGATGATCAAACTGAAGTGGTTAACATGAAAATTATTCATTTTCTAAGAGGATATTGCAACAAACATCCTAAGTTATGGGATGAATAGTTGAATTATATTCAACATGCTTGCACTCGAGCAAAACACTCTTCTACTCTAACTTCGCCCTTTGAGGCATGCCTTGGTTATTTGTCTAAATTGCCTTTGGATTTAATCTTTGAGAAATATGTAGCTGTCGATGGACATAGCGACATAGATAGAGAAAATAAATTCATTGAGAAAATTCAGTTGATTCACCAAACAATTCAATAACAACTAGAAAAGAGTCAAGGCAAGTATAAGGCAATACATGATAAGCATCGTGTGGATCATCAGTTTCAAGTAGGTGATGAAGTTTGGCTTTAAATTAGCAAGAAAAGGCTTCGAGGTGAAGGTAAAAAGATGAAATCAATCCGTTATGGTCCATTTAAAATTCTGGAAAATATTGGTAATAATGCTTTCAAGCTTGATTTGCCTTCATATATACAAATTTATTCTGTTGTTAATGTTGAAAATTTGAGATTGTATGAGATTCCTTTGATTGAATATCAAGGAGAAAGTGTATAGGTTCCATCAATTGAAGATTTTTCTCCAAAATTTCTTGATGAGCTTCAACAAGACACCATGCTTGGTAGAAGAACGAGGTCATCAAAAATGGGAAATGTTAATTATCTTCAAGTGGGTCTCAAAGGTACAAATCCATCAAAGGACAAATGGATTGAAGAGGGGAAGGTGAGGGAACAATACCTTCATCTGTTCAATAACTGAATATAATCTTTTAGGGTCCAAAAGGCTTCCAGTGGGGAGGAGTGATCAGGTGCTCAAGTTTATGCTAAAAAATAAAAGTGTCAGAATTTTGTCAAACTCAGATTCAAATCAAAGAGCTCGTCATTCTGAATCCAACGGTACGAATGACACTCAAATCCGAGCTCATATGCAAAAGTTAGGGCAAGTCAAAGTTTAGGTTTGAATTGGACACATGGTAGGATTGGATGACATGGCAAAGGTTCCATCGAATGGGGAAGTGCCAAGTGGCAGGTTGCCCCTAGGTCCCACATGTGACATATTGGGGAAAAATAGAGGATGCAAGTTAAGAATCGGCCCTGGCGCAGACAGGTCACGATGCAATCTTATCGCAATCGCATATCGTAGGTGGAAGGTATTACGAAAATTGGCCCTTGGCAGGTTGGGTTGCAATTTGTGATAATCTCAATCGCATATCGTACCAAAACCCTGCTAATATTTATGTTACCCCTGGTACTCCGCCAATTGCGAAAGGTCCCCAGGCGCGATATTTTATGGACTAGGTTTGATAATCCTGGTGGGTTTGCAGAGGTATGGACTTTGATATCCGCTGATGGAAAGTGTCGATTGTGATTTGCGATTGGGTTCTTGGATGCAATAATTTATATGTTAATTTTAATACTCCCGGCGGGTCTTCTGTATCGCAATCGCATATCGCCTGCCTAGTTCACAGTCCATAACACCGCGAGACTCCACCGATTGTGATTTGTGATATGGCTGACATGTTATGGCCCGAGACGCGGCCAAATTCTCGCTCAATTAGCAATTTTCGAGCGAATTTGTGGGATTATGTCGGTTTTGGAGCAATTTGTGGAACAAATAGTGGGAGAAATAGGAGAAGTCATAACTTCTTCAGTTCTTATCCAAATTGGATAAAGAAAGAGGCTAGATAACCTTTTTTGAGTATTCTGAACTAATGGGGAGAGGTTTTAGAGGCATCTAAGCATTGTAAACAAAATTTTGTTGTAATTTAAGCATAATAGAGAGGTCCAAGCCATTGGAAGCTGGACCAAGGAGACGTAGCCCAGGAGGGTTGAACTCCTTTATCATGTGCTTGTTGTGTGTTGTATTTTGATGTTCTTTGTTGTTATTTTGCTGTTGCTCAGCATATTTTTTATGTTAAATTGTTTCTATCATTTACATAAGAAACTCTCATGGGAATCAGTGAATTAAGCATAAATATTTAATCCTTAAACACTTTATAAGAAAATGATAAGAATCTTGGGTTTTATTCTGAATGGGGAATTAGCACATCATTACTAATGTGCTCCATTTCAAATAAAGGGGGAGCCTGAAATTCCTGAGACAAGAAGGAGCTTAGGAATTGATATGTTCTCCCTAATTAAGAGGGAGAAATAGACATATTATTCTTGCCTTCAATTGGGAAGACATAATAGAGAATTGGGGGTTGGCTACCCAAGATAAGAATAGTCCCATGGAAGGTTATACTCGGTGAACACGTGGGTGGAGTATGTACCTTGAGAGACAATGATTATGGTGTCTATACATCATTGGTCTCGCCAGCATTGTGCTCGGAGCTCGTGGAGAGATAGAGCTACTAGTCAAGGCCTTGCTATGTGACAATGCTGGTTGATATGATGCTATACAGATGGGTTACCAATCCGACTCTTCTTATGAGAAATTCTTCAGATTGAGAATGACCAAGTACCATTATGAATACCTCCCTAGTTAAAAGGGAGTGTTGAAAA
This sequence comes from Pinus tabuliformis, assembly GCA_031772625.1. NCBI lineage: Eukaryota > Viridiplantae > Streptophyta > Pinopsida > Pinales > Pinaceae > Pinus > Pinus tabuliformis. The sequence goes on from CM062805.1 coordinate 17,729,321, forward strand.
GTGTAACTAGGTTCAATATTCATAATGACATGTAATTATGATTTTTGTAAATGATGGAAAAGAAGAAAATAAAATTATTTTTTTAATGCCTTGCTCCATGGGTTTCATGAGCAAGAGTTCTATTTTTAGATGGATCCCATTGTGAGCCTTTAGGAATTAATGTCATGTATTAAGAACTCTTCTTGATCATGTGTCAAATATATATATGTCTATAAAGCCCTCGAACGATAAGCACAAGTCCCTCTCTTCAAGTCGGCCTCTAAATGAAGTGAAGATCTCATGTTGTCCTTACCTTATGGAGACACATAGATTCACGTGGCTCATGTCGGCTTATTTATGGAAGACCAACCACTATATATAGGGTGAAGGCACTTCACATAAAAACACTTCAGAAGTTCAGATTCCTCTGTAGTTTTGGTGGACAATTACAACGAAGATTTTAGATGTCAAATCACTATACAAAATTCAGATGAGTAAGGAAAACGAGGAGATTTAGGGACAAAAGTTCGGATGTATCTGTGATCTCAGGATCCACTGTGGCAGAATGAAGTTTACATGTATCTCTGATATTCAGATAAGGATACACAGTGAGTTTATGATTCGGTGCCATCATTACTAGGAGAATTCGATGCCTCACAAAAGGAAGGTCACAAGTGTGTGATAAAAGATCTCAATGTTGTTACAAGAAAAGAAGGTCTTGATGGTATCTCAAAAGGAAGCGAATATGGTTCAGTGGTATGTATTCAAGATTGGGTGTTGCATATGAAGAAGAGGTTCAATATCCTTGACTAATACAGTGGCCACAGTTTGGTGTCATCACTTATGGTACTGTTGACGGTGTTGTACCCACCAACATGTCAAGGGGATCTCCCCGGTAAGAAGTCCCAATTAGACCTCATATCGTTTGGTGTAGGAGTCTCAATAGTGGGTCGTAAAGCAATTCCTTGAACGTGATGTCGCACAGAGGCAAGTAAGATAAATCTATCAGTAGCAAGGGTGTGACCACTGCAGTGAGTCAAGGAAGGTGTATGAGAGGTTCTAACACATGGGGGGTGAGATGAGTGCACCCCTTGGCAACCTGTAATAATACCCAGCTGGGAAAGGAACACATGAGAAAAGATACATCACAAGCTGGAAAGAAGGTTAATCGACAATCCAAAGTGATGGTTAAACCAACATCACATCTGCAACAAGATTCATATAATTCCATACAAAACAGTTCATACACAACTACATAAGTTAAATAACATATATCGCTAAAGCAACCGGAAAAGTCCAACTACAATAACAACATATGCATGAAAATGTGTCGGCTCTTATTATATAAAGACGTGTAAGTTCCAGGCATACAATACATCCATGTAAACCCGCTAGCCCCAATAGTGGAATGTTACAGCCACATCCACCTGCTCCTCCAAAGAGATGTACTAGCTCCATGCAGTGGAGAAGCCAAGGCGCGTTACAATATTGTCCAAGCTCTCTCCAAGATAGTCTTATCAGAAGATTGGCTGACCAAAAGCCTATACAACGAGTTATGAGGGACTATTTATAGCAAAAGGTGGGGTGACCCTTGACATTCCCCTTTGTGACAGTTCATCTACCCACATGACTCTTGTTCTCTTAGAAACCATTGTACCTACATTGTTGAGAGGCAAATGAACACCTACAATACCTGGAGACATGGCAACACTCATGGCAAGCAATCTGTCAGTCGAAAACCAAACTGAACTTGAGAACTGACTTGCAACATACCTATGTGACTGATCATGAAGGTTGCATAATTTCGGTTGGGAGGTCAGGAGACTGACTACCAAGACTGCAGAAGGCACAGTCTGGACTACTGGGAAACTAACTCGCTGTTAGAACTGCGCAATGCACAATCCAGTCTGGCTGCTGGAATTGCGCAATGCACAATCTCAGCTGGCAATGGCTGCAGGCTTAGTGATTGCATTGCACAATTTTCTTGGCTAGCAGTCACTGTCCCTTAGGATTGTGCAAAGAAGGCCTGGGCAATAGCTGCTGGGTAGAAATGCCCATTTCTTTAAGGAAGCAGAGCCTTCCCTCTCAGGATTGCGCAATGTTGTCTGGTGAGGCAGAGTCCAGGCCAAGGTTGGCCAGACTTTTCGATGGGCAACTGAATGTGAATGTGAATGAAAATGCATGGTGATACTAAGTGTATGCATAAGTGAATGATCATGCATGCAAATGGTGAATGACAGATTCAGAAAATGGAACAACATGCATGTGGGTGAGGCGAGTCGCCGAATTGACGACCGTTCGTGAAAAACAGATTCATGCATGTGAAACCAGTGAGATATCAACGAAAACTGAGATAGTGCTAGGACAAGCTAATATACATGTAAACAACAACAAGCATTCAAAGAAAACAAGCAAAAAATACTCATACAAGTGAAAACAGAAAAGGGACAAAAATGTAACACAAGTCATGGAAAGTGGGCTTACCAAGAAACAGCTGAGCTGAATGTGTTGACAGCTCCTAGATGTGATGTGGAATGTCAAAGATGCAAGGTTGATGTGAGGGATGAGCTCTACAGCGTCTGGCTGATGATTTTTGATAACATCGAAGTTCTGATGTGCATTCCACAAATCTAGGGAAAGTGACACTTCGTGGGAGTTTTTTGAAGTGATCCTTGCATGTAACCTACAAATGCTAAAAGTAGATCCCTGAATCAAGGGATTCCTTTGCATGCTGCCTTGGGAGAAGCATCCCATGCATGCAAGTTAGTTTTGCTTGGTTCTGGAGAGAACCGATCAACTCAGCTGCACATGCAAAAGGTTGTTCAACTGCTGGGAGAAAATACGCATTTCTAGTTGGGAGCTGGGTTGGATGCCCAGTAGATTTGCGCAATTTATGGGTAGAGCAGCTGACTACTAACCAGATTTGTGAAAATTTTGGGCTGAGCAGCCTTGGTGGGGAAAATTTGCGAACTTTTCTCTGTGAGGGTTGACTGGCAGAATTGTGCAATTATGGAGTCCAACAACTTGCCAGACAGGATTGCGCAATTTCTGGAGGGAATGCTGGTTTCCCTCCAGAATTGTGCAATTTCTTGGGGGAGTTGCTTAGCCTACAACTGGACCAAGTGCAGGTGAACAACCTATGAGGGGAATGCATCGAGATGTGATCAACAGGCATCCTTTGTGCAACCAAAACACTGAAGCTCTTGAACTTGACGAAGCAAGGCAAGCTGTTGTGAAAAGTTGGTAGGGAGGCTCCAAAACGAAGCTAAGGAAAAAATTTGGAGGGTGGTTCTAGCCGCTACAACACTTGGCGACACACTGGTAGAAATCCAGCTCTTTGAATGGACCTTGTTCGTGAAAAGCAAGTCTAACACCTCCGGAAGTATTGCTCAGTTCTCAGATCATCTTGGTTTCACACTAGCTTGATTGTAAGATGTAGCATTTGCCAAGCTCTGAGTCGATTGACACACATTCCAAGCCAAGGCAACAAAGTTGTTTCGATTGGGGTTGAGGGGTATATAGTTGCAAAAGCAGTATAGTCATTAGAGTCTTAGTTTCATCTCTGGTGTTGCTTCGCTGCTAGCAGGCCTGGACAGTACCTCGACGGAGTCACATAGGAACAAAAGCATGGCTCTGCTGCTAGGGAGCCTTGTCAGTACCCCAACGGAGTTACTCGCATCACCTCCCTGTGCAGGAATCCTTTCTCTTCTTTCACCTTATTCATTTTCCATTTGAATTTTTTGTCTATTTCATTTTTTTTTTGAATTTTTTTTTCAATATTGCATAACACTTATTCATTTTAGAGGCAGAAGAGGGATCCCGACTTATTGAGAGCAGAAGAGGTTGTTCCAGCAGAGAAGTAGTTTATTGTATCTCTGACGTGCCTATTAAGGTTCCCCCCCTCACCTTACTCTATTTGACTGAGCTAACAAGGCTTAACCCAAAAACAACTGACTAGAGAAGGTGACACTAGTTAGCGCGCAAGCATTGTGTTTTCACCAAGGTTCACTTCGAACAATACATATTTTCCTTTGATGTATCACAGACTAAAAGTAACAAGCTCTTCATACAGAGGCAAGATGGCATATAACCAAGTAGTGATAGTTGTACAAGCCCTCTTGTACTTCACCCAGCTCGTTTCAAGAGTCATACATGGTTTCATGCGAAACTAACCTATGAACGAAACAAGTGAACTAACAAAAAGAAAAGAAAAGAAAGAGCAGAAGCGAAAGCGAAAGCACAACAAGTAAGAAAACAAACAAGTAGACAAATAAACAATCAAAGCAAGTAAGCAAACAAGCATGCAAGCAAACTGACTGAAAGTAAACACTACTCCTACTCCTACACTAACGGTGCATGGGCCTAATCACGTGAAGTGATATTTCCAATGCAACCACCGGCGCATTGGTTGACCCATGTTGGTGAAGGCTTGGTCTGCGAGCAACCCAGTTATGTGAACTAGCAAACAAGAAAGATATAACAATGAAGAAAACCACACTTTGCGTTTGATAGTGCCCACAGGACATAAGTGAGTGCACGTGCATGATGAGCAGTGCGTGGACTTATCATAGTGTTGTGTGACACTGCATGCAACTTTGGAGCATAAGCACACTCTTGACTGTGACATGAAAGCAAACGAAAGAAACAAAGATAACTTGCATCGCAAATGAGTGCTTGCAATGTAAGATTCCTCCAATGCATGAGCGATGGGATCGTGCAGTTCGAGAGGAGGAAGTATGATCTATGTGTGAGATGGATCTTCAGAGCATACAGATGAGTGATGAGGAGCCTTGGGCGTGTTAGTGTCGGTATCTTCATCCCTCAGTCAGAGATCAAATACTCTTGTTGCATTGCATATTAAGTGTCCCGCCCAGCCAACTGCATTCCATTAGGAGCATGGATCATCTGACGGTAGTGGCTTGCTCTACATTTGCCCTCATGTTCTTTACATGCTGGCCCATTTTTATTTATCAAAATCCTCTGCAGTCACTTTTTGTCTTTACAATTTCAAAAGTATTTTCTAGGGTTTCACTATCATTAGGTCTAGGGTTTCATCAAAAAGGTTTTCAGAATGTCCAATAACAGTCAGCAGGCACATGAGGAGGTTCCAGTACCAATAAATTTCATAATCAAGTGCTCAAAGATGTATTTTTCCTCAAAACTCTGTTTTGAGGAAAAACAGAGTATTTTAGGTTTTATTGTATAAATTGATGTAATTTCATTTCTTTCATATGTAAATCACTTTGGCGGCAACCCTGGTCACTTTCCCAAGCCTCAGTAGCTCCAAAAGCTCATTCAGTTCATCAAAGAGCTCAAATAAAGTGAAAAGCTCAAAAAACAGAGTTAAAAAGTAAAGTCTTATTCTAAACATTGTAAAAGTGGGTTTTTATGAATAAAAAATTGAAAAGCTCCTTGTATATAAATTATTTTCTCAATTCAAAAGCTCATTTTCATCCAAGAAGAAGAATTCAGCAAAGTGAAGGCTGTGTTTGAGTAAAGGAATTGAGCTTGGAGAAAAACTGTCCAAATTCAGAGGCGCAATGCACTGGGTGAGAGGCGCGGTGCATACAGCTGGCGCGGTGCATAGGGCTGCGATTTTCAGTGTAAACTTGTTCTGGCGCGGCACACTCAGGAGGCGCGGCGCGTTGGGTTTGAGGCGTGATGCATAGAGCTGCCAAGCCTGATTTCTTCAACAACTCCCTCAAATCGCCAAAATCGCTCAAATTTTCCATTGTGCAAGTAAGTCATGATCTCTTCATTGCTAGTGAAGGAGTTTTTCATAAAATTTATGGTGGTTATGTAAAAGAAAAATCAAACCCTACTTCCTTGCCATTTCTCAAGAAAACATTGCTTAGGGTTTGCACTTATCATTTGGCTGCCAAGTTCATTCTGCCATTCCCTCACTTTTTCACTCCTTCATTTATTTTCCCAGTTTATTTCCCCATTCCCTAACTCCCATATTCCCAAAAATCATCTACCCCTATCCCCAAATCCCATTTTCCCAAATCCTCAATATAAATCCCCAAACCCTAATTGTTGTCCCTAAAGCTTACATATCACTCCCTAATCCCCTGTTTCCCAAACCAAACCCTGTCCTAATAGTCCCAAAATCCCTCATACTCTCTCCCTCCACAGTCCCTCATATACTTTTCCCTTGGTGGCAGAAAATTAAAGACACCATAAATTTCCTACTCCTCATCAAGAAAACTCACTTACTAGCAAGCATGGAGTCTGATCCTTCATATGATCGTGAAGAAGAGACACACAGTGACTCTCCTATAGAGGTACATGCACCAAGGAGGCCTCATAAGGGTGGCAAACATATACGAGAGGAACCTACTACCCTTGTTGAGCTACAGGCCTGCCCTCTCGCCATCACATGCTTCTAACACCAATCCTGCTACGAGTTCTGTGAGATGGTTGCTAGAGTCCATTTTCACCATGAGTTGGCTCGGTTTTTTGTGCTTCATTTACATGATGGTCAAGCCACTCTAGCTGGTGTAACATTCACTTTAACACCATAATCTATTTCTCTACCAACCGGTATTCCTAATATTGGAGAGCAATGGAACAAAAGGCAACAATTTGAGAGGCAACATTATGAACCATACATCAAGCCCGATTATTTGAGACAACTCAGTAGAGTTTTCCTTTTCGGTACCTGAAAGATTCCTATGCTCCTTTGATGAAACTGATAATGAAGTATTTCAGCTATGAGGGCGTTTTTCTCATTTATATGCCTATCATATTAGGTTGCTGATGCATTTTACCAGGGTGAGGATGATGAATCTCACCTACTTCATGTGCCAAAATATTGAGAAGATGACCACCCTATTACAACAAAAGACTCCTCAGTAGCAGTTCAACAATATTTACCATTTTTCTCTCATTAAGATTGTGGTCGTGCATCAGCTTGGTTTGCAGGGCATCTCGTGGGAGGATTTCATTTCTCGTGAGTTCTTCACAGCTCCTCAGGTACTTCCAGAGACTTTTCATGAGGCAGGTGGACCTTCTCATCAGCAGGAGGGTAATGAGACACAGACCACTAGTGTGCCGGTGTTTATCACTTATCAAAAGGGCACTAGACGGTTGTTTGCAGCAGCCAAGTGAGTATTATCTCCACCCGGGGTGGAAGGGGTCTCTCTTCCTTCATCGGCACAACAGGTTCAGGACAAAGGCAAGAGGCCATTGTAGGATGAGGGACCATCAGGTGAGCAGGAGACTGAGTTCATTCTCATTGAGGGTGATGATACTGATTTGGACCCATAAAGCTCAAATCTCAAAGAAGTCATCCAAGAGCAGCAGGCGAACATCAATGCTTTGTCTCTCAACTTGGAAAGAGCTAAGGGGATAATAAAGTACCTGGAGTGAAGAAATAAGCAGCTTGAGGATCAACAAGCGATTATGGAGTTGCAAAACATTCGGGAAACCCGCCAAGCTGCCAAAAGGAGGAACGTGAAGCTCACATCGCTTGAGCAAGAGATCAATGGCGATCGAGAATCTTGGCTTGAAAGAGCTAATATCCACTTAGAGAGGTTGTTAGAGAAGGCAAACAAGGAGAAGGCATTGTTGAGGCATATGGATTATCATTACATGGTGAGAAACAAAGTCTGCAAGGCAAGAATCAAGAGCTTGAAGGCAAAGTTGAAAAGGGCATTGAGGAGGAAAAAGGAGAAAGATAGACTTCAGATATTGGCTGAGGCTTCCTTGGCCCAAAAAAACACTTGATGGAGAAGAATCAGCCCAAATTTCAAAAAATTTGGGTCACTTTTTGCATTTTTGGAATTTTTGGCTCAAAAAATAGAATTTTCTGCCCTATGCGCCGCGACACCTGGCGCTCACTTTTTATGGGAGCCTCCAAATGACAAAAACTCAGCATTTTTGAATTTGGCATGGAAAAATGTGCTTGCGTACCAATGGAAAAGAAATTTTGACAGGTTTTGAGCCCTCAAAAAGGTCAAAAACACTCAAAAAATGACCTTACTGCCCCTATTTTGACACACAGGAAGTAGTGTTGAGAGAATTGCATTTTGGAGAGGAAAATGGAGGCCAAATTCAAAAATTCCACTTAGGTTGGAAAGTAGATAGGCAGACCTTTCCAACAAGCACACTTGGAGCAAATTTTGACACCAAGAAGGCCTCCAAAAGTGGCTGCAAATAGGCGCTATGCATAGGGAAATCAGCGCGGCGCATTGGGTAAATTTTGCTCAGTTTGACCAAGAAAACTCTGTTTTTCGCCTAGCTTTTGACAGTTTGACTTTTTCTCCTTCTCAATGTCAAACTTGTGATGTAATTTAATGTAAATTGATGGATCTTGATGTAATTATGTCTAATTTTCACTTATGGAGGTAGATTCATCTATCAAAAAGTTGTTTGAAACTGAATGAATCAGTTCCCTAGTTTCTAGAGGCAAGCCGTTTCACTGCCTGATTTCTAGTTCTCAATTTAGAATTAGTTGGAAAATCTTCTAAACTTGTGAGCTCGACCCCTAGAGGCTAGGATGAGTTATGGTTTGTCTATATCTTGTGATCTTTCAGTCATTAGCATGGTTGGACTTTTGAGAAAGCAAGGAGCTTCATTGTATAGTCATATAAGCATTTTGGCTAAGGAATTGAGACAAGGGTTTTCAACACTCTTTGGGATGCATGTGGCATTTTGTTTTGGTATAGTTTTTTCCTTTGTTATTGTGAATTTACTTATGTGTTATGTATGCCATTATCTATCTTGTTTCTTCTTAACTAAAACAAACAAGGGAAAAGGTAGAATCCATTGAAATTGCAGTGCTCTACCTAGGGTTTGCTTTAGCTTTTGATGTTTTCAGCTGTTTGAAGAGGATCCCTAAGCTTTCTTACCCTCTTCAACTCCTCACCTGTCTAATCTCTCCATCTCATTCAATTTGAAGTGCCAAATCAGTTGCCTACCTTGCCCCATTGAGATGTCTGCAAAACAGAGAGTCATTCCTGCACCCAAAATCTACCTTTCCATTTGAGCCAACAAAAACATCATTTTATTCAATCAAACTCTTTTGCACATATACCTAGCCTAAGATCAGTATTTATATCAGTCATCTCAAGCCCTCATTTATCATATTTTTGCTAAGATTGACAAGGAGAGAGCCCTCTCCCGACCTAGTAGGGCTAGCTACCAGGTTAAGCGTGGTTTGATGTTACCCAATATCCTACCTGTTGAGCCCGAAAAATGGATAATTATTTGGGCTCATTCAACCTCCTAATTCGACTTAATCCACCATTCTCATTAGTTCTTTGCATGTTTTTATTATATTTATGCTAATAGAGTGAATTGGGTTAGTCATTATGCCAACAAGTCTAATGTGTGCTTTGTGTAGCCTTTTTGGTCAACTTGGAGACAAAATTGAAGGTTTTAATGAGCACTTGGCAGCCAAATTCGTGGGAGAACAAGGGAGAGGATTTGTAGGAAGGTGTCCCCTTCATTTATGGGCCCTTACCTCGAATTCTCCTCCATCAGCTCGGAGATCAAAGGCCACCAAATCAATTATCACAAGGGCAACCAAGCAAGTCAAGTAGGACTGCTGTTAACTACAAGTTTTGGGCAGCCGAGTCCTTCAACACATTAGCTTTGCTTTCAGCACATTTTCAAGTTCTCCTTGTGGACAGTTTTTGGAATGTAACATTTCTTGCTCAATAAAGATGAATCCAGCTTTGCACTAGCTCTAAATCTCTCTTAGGAGGCTGTAGCTCTTGGGGTTGGGCCCATCTCAAGCGCCCAATACCTCCTTTTTTTACTTTCATGTGTCTTTGCTGCATTCTTAGAATAAAATCTGTTATTTAGATTTAAACCTTGTTTTATTATTTAGGTTGTTTTTGATGAGTAAAATAGCTTTTCATGCTCAGATTTAGTTGATAGGTTGTTAACAGAAAAAGCTTCAAGAAAAGGGCCAACAAACATCTGTGGTTTCACCTCTCCCTCAGTGGGATCAGGAGCTGTGACTAGGATGACTTTGCTGCCCACAAAAACACTGATTTTGCTTTGCCATGCAATCACTAGTGTTTGATCTTCATGTGTAGAAGTTGGTTACAAGTTCAGACTTTCATTTGCTTAGTTGCATGAGTTAAAATACATGGTTTCATTGCAGGTCACACTTCTGTTCATTCTCTTTACTGACAACTAGCAAATTAGGTCAACGTAACTAGGTCTTTGAATTTACAAGTCTTTGTTGGTTCAGATTGGAAAAACGACTTGCAAAGCACCTGTACCACTCCTTCATCTGCTTATTCTCCATCAGCACCATCCACTCCACCCTCTACTTAGAATCCTTACCTCACATTTGCCACATTTGCTCACATAACCCTAGTTTTTGTACATCATTGTTTAAGCCTTCTTTGAGCCAACTTAGCTATCTACACCTTCTCACCACTCCATCCACCAGTCCCTGGGCCACTTCAAACCCCTATCCTACCTCCATATCCATTCATGCATCTTCACTCACTCACCCATCCTCCAAAATCCAATTTTAAAACATCCTGTAGAAATTTCTGAACATCTTGTAGAAATTCCTGAAACATCCTATAGAACCCCTGCAGACTTCCTGTAGAAGCTCACGAATGAGGTTTCTTGATAGCCAAACTCTGTGAAACTCTCTGGAAGGGTGTTAGGGACCCCTTAGGCCCTCTCTGAACCTTCCCGACCTCTTCCAAGCATTTCCTCTCGCCAATCCACATCTGCACAGTAAAAAACAGTTAAATTGTATGCATGATAATTGTGATAACTTATTCAAAAATACAAAAAGATGTTTTCTTCAGATAGTGATAACTTAGACACATGCATTTTACCTTCCTAGAAGTCAATGGCATCTCTTTCAGTAGCTTGCATCCTCTTTTTTGCATTAGTAGGGCTAGCTGGTAAAATTAGGGTTTGCATTTCCTTTCCGCTTTCCAGTTTCTTTCTGCAAGTAAATTAGCCCCTTTGAGTTAGCTTTCATTCATCAGTTAAAAAGCTTCTTCTAAGAGCTCATAAAATTTGGCTTAAGCTCCTAGCGGACTTGTGCCAACTGACCAAGTGACAGCTGCGGCAAGAGCTAGTACTTGTGCATACTGCACCGTCACTTCCAAGTTTGTTACGAACTACTGGGTTGATAAAATTAAAGAAGGGAGTTCCAGGAGTTGCAGCATTATTGCTGCAATACTGGAGCTCACCACTACCTTTCTTAGCCTAAGGTAGATTTAGGCCCTAACATAGTGGCGACTCCACTGGGGAAGAAATTGTTTGTTTGTTAGTGTTATTGCTTTATAAACTATAGACGGAGCCTGAAGTTATGCCAGGTAGCCTTCAAAACGCTTTTGCTTTGCATCAACAAAAGTAGATAAACAATGCTTCAGTCAATCTCTGGTCTAGTCTTATAAACAGAACATTTGACTTGCAAATTTCCTCGGTAAAATGTAATCAAGTTCAGATCTAATTGTTGATAGTGGACAACGATCAGACATCAGAAGGCTGAAATCATTCACCTGGCGACTCCAGTGTCGAAAATCGCAAGGTTTTGACTTTTTATGGTGAATCTACTCTTCAAGAAACAGTAGCCTGAAGGATTTCTTGGTCAATTCATTGTTATCAAAATGGATTTGCTTACTCAACGGTATGCTCCCATGAGCCGAGATGACATTCCAGGTTTTCCAAATAAAATTCCGAAGGTAAATTGGCAAAGGAATTTGCCTATGTTTAAAGGTGATGATAAGAATGATGCTGCTTTACATCTGGTTAGATTTCACGTACATATTTGCAAGTTGAAGGTTGATTTTCCTGAAGATTGCATGATGAAAATATTCATGGCCACTCTGGAAGGTGAAGCCTGATCTTGGTATGAAAGTTTGCCGCCTGCTTGTATTTACTGTTTGAAGGATTTTCATACCATGTTCTTTGAGAGGTATAAATAATCTTATCCATCCTTAACCTTAGTTCAAGACTGTTGTAAACATGTTTATAGTTTTATTGAACATCTTGAGAAAGTTTATGAAGATGATGACTTCATGGACGATGAGATCATGGAAGTTCTGTATGAAAATCCATTTCAGCAGCATAAAGAGGATATTTATCAAGATGCGCAAGAAAATTTGCAGCTGGATCAAGATCTTACTACAGTGGAAAATTATGAAAGAGAAGGTTTTATTTCAAATATATAGAAGAAAACAATACTCAGGAAAGTCAAGTTTCAATTTCAGAATGTGATAAAGTCAAGTCGGCTATTTCAGATCAAGATTCAGATCGTGATGATCAAAAGTACCTTGGTATGAATTCCATGAAGGAGAGCTCCGTTGTTGAGATCATCTGGAATGAAGAAGATAGAGTTATTGACCCAAGTGTTCTCATTTCGTTAGAACCAAGCCTGCATGAGGAGGTAATCCAGTCATTTTATGAAAAATAAGATGAGATCTTTGTTCAAGTAAGTGAAAAATCTTCTTTCAATAACTTAGTGGTAAATGATAATTTGATTGCCATGTCATATGAAGATGATCAACAATGTTTTCAAATTTCAGAAGATCAGGGAATAGAGGACTCTCAGTCAGGTTTTTCATGTTTTGAAATGTTATTTCAAGAAGACAATACTTGCTTGAGCAAAAGGAAACAAATAGTCTTATCTCCTTTGTCTGAAAATGAAATAGATCAACTCCTAAAAGGTCATATTACAGCCCAAGCTAATGCAGATCTGTAGTGTGCACATGGTCAAGAAGGTGTTGGTGAAACTTTTTCTTCTTTTGAAAATGATGACAGTCTTGAAATTAGAGTTATAGATCAGCGAACAGATAATATTTTCTTTCATGAAGATGATAAGGCTGTCATGTTTGATAATCTGGAAGATTGTTTTCTGTTTAAGAATGACCTTGACCATGAAATTGAGGAATATGAGCCTGAGAGAGACAATATGCCAGAATTTTTTATGCTCGAGGAATTTACAGCTAACACTCAGATGGCAGAAGCTTATACTTCTCTATGCTTTCCTATCACTCAAAAACTAGTTGTTCTTTCATAATGAAGGGAGTACTTGTATTTTTGCTGCTTGATCTCAAGACAAGCTAGTGCTTCAGGATTTTCAAGATCCTTTCGGAATTCTTTTGCAAGCATCAAAGAAGATGAATGTTGGATGGTTTGTTAGCATAAGCCTTGGTTTCAATTGTTATTGTGAGTTGCCTACATGTACATCCTTCTGCTTGCTCGGGGAAAGTGAGAGCAGGATTTCATTGAGTAGCCATTTGTTGGATTGGTTACATTGGAAGTCCCACTTCACATGATTGCACATATTTCATCAGTAAGCAGGTAGTTGTCGTCATGATTTGAAGCCCTCAAATCTCGATGGACTGCTGCCCTTTGAAAGCTTTGTAAGTACTTGTTTCAGTTAAGTCAGTCTTTAGTCATTTTTTGTTGTAGTCAGTTCAGTTTAAAGATAGTTTCAGCTGAGTGTTTAGTTTTAGCTTTTGAGAGTCTTGTTTTAGTTTTGAATTAGTCAGTTTAACTATGAGTCTTGAGTCAAAGTTTCATGGTAATTTGTTTTTTGTTTGTCGAAGTTATTGACTCCATAACCTAATGGATGAAGGCACTGCCTGCTTTCCTAGAGATCTGTAGTTCTTGGCACCTCCAAGGAGCTACCATCCCCATTGGAGCCAATGTTAGTATCGGTATCTTCATCCCTCCGTCAGAGATCAAATCCTGTTGTTGCATTGCATATTAGGTGTCCTACCCAGCCAGCTGCATTCCATTAGGAGCATGGATCATCTGACGGTAGTGGCTTGCTGTACATTTGCCCTCATGTTCTTTACCTGCTGGCCCATTTTTATTTATCAAAATCCTCTGCAGTCACTTTTTGTCTTTACAATTTCAAAATTCTTTTGTAGGGTTTCACTGTCATTAAGTCTAGGGTTTCTTCAAAAAAGTTTTCAAAATGTCCAATAATAGTCAGTAGGCACATGAGGAGGTTCCAGTACCAATAAATTTCATAATCAAGTGCTCAGAGATGTATTTTGTATAAATTGATGTAATTTCATTTCTTTCATATGTAAATCACTTCAGCGGCAACCCTGGTCACTTTCCCAAGCCTCAGTAGCTCCAATCCCCTGCAAAGAAAACAAAAAACAAGTCATTCAGTTCATGAGTTTTGAGGACAAACATAGTATTTTAGGTTTTATTGTATAAATTGATGTAATTTCATTTCTTTCATATGTAAATCACTTCAGCGGCAACCATGGTCACTTTCCCAAGCCTCAGTCGCTCCAATCCCCTGCAAAGAAAACAAAAAACAAGTCATTCAGTTCATAAAAAAGCTCAAATAAAGTGAAAAGCTCAAAAAACAGAGTTAAAAAGTAAAGTCATATTCTAAACATTGTAAAAGTGGGTTTTTATAAATAAAAAATGAAAAGCTCCTTGTATATAAATTATTTTCTCAATTCAAAAGCTCTTTTTCATCCAAGAAGAAGAATTCAGCAAAGTGAAGGCCGTGTTTGAGCAAAGGAATTGAGCTTGGAGAAAAATTCTTCAAATTCAGAGGCACGATGCACTGGGTGAGAGGCGTGGCACATAGGGCCGTGATTTTCAGTGTAAACTTGTTATGGCACGGCACACTCAGGAGGCGTGGTGCGTTGGGTTTGAGGCGCGACGCATAGAGCTGCCAAGCCCGATTTCTTCAACAACTCCCTCAAATCGCCAAAATCGCTCAAATTTTCCATTGTGCAAGTAAGTCACGATCTCTTCATTGCTAGTGAAGGAGTTTTTCATAAAATCTATGGTGGTTATGTAAAAGAAAAATAAAACCCTACTTCCTTGCCATTTCTCAAGAAAACATTGCTTAAGGTTTGCACTTATCATTTGGCTGCCAAGTTCATTCTGCCATTCCTTCACTTTTTCACTCCTTCATTTATTTTCCTAGTTTATTTCCCCATTCCCTAACTCCCATATTCCCAAAAATCATCTACCCCTATCCCCAAATCCCATTTTCCCAAATCCTCAATATAAATCCCCAAACCCTAATTGCTGTCCCTAAAGCTTACATATCACTCCCTAATCCCCTGTTTCCCATACCAAACCCTGTCCTAACAGTCCCAAAATCCCTCATACTCACTCCCTCCACAGTCCCTCATATACTTTTCCCTTGGTGGAAAAAAATTAAAGACACCATAAATTTCTTACTCCTTGTCAAGAAAACTCACTTACTAGCAAGCATGGAGTCTGATCCTTCATATGATCGTGAAGAAGAGACACACAGTGAATCTCCTACATAGGTACATGCACCAAGGAGGCCTCATAAGGGTGGCAAACATATATGAGAGGAACCTACTACCCTTGTTGAGCTACAGGCCTGCCCTCTCGCCATCACATGCTTCCAACACCAATCCTGCTATGAGTTTTGTGAGATGGTTGCTAGAGTCCAGTTTCAGCATGAGTTGGCCCAGTTGTTTGTGCTTCATTTGCATGATGGTCAAGCCACTCTAGCTGGTGTAACATTCACTTTAACACCATAATCTATTTCTCTAGCAACTGGTATTCCTAATATTGGAGAGCAATGGAACAAAAGGCAGCAAATTGATAGGCAACATTATGAACCATACATCAAGCCCGGTTATTTGAGACAACTCAGCAAAGTTTTTCCTTTTCGGTACCTGAAAGATTCCTATGCTCCTTTGATGAAACTGATAATGAAGTATTTCAGCTGTGAGGGCCGGTTTTCTCGTTTATATGCCTATCATATCAAGTTGCTGATTCATTTTACCAGGGTGAGGATGATGAATCTCCCCTACTTCATGTGTCGAAATATTGAGAAGATGACCACCCTAGTACAACAAAAAACTCCTCAGTAGCAGTTCAACAGTATTTACCATTTTTCTCTCATTAAGATTGTGGTCGTGCATCAGCTTGGTTTGCAGGGCATCTCATGGGAGGATTTCATTTCTCGTGAGTTCTTCACAGCTCCTCAGGTACCTCCAGAGACTTTTCATGAGGTAGGTGGACCTTCTCATCAGTAGGAGGGTCATGAGACACAGACCGCTAGTGTGCCGGTGTTTATCACTTATCAAAAGGGCACTAGACGGTTGTTTGCAGCAGCCAAGCGAGTATTATGTCCACCCGGGGTGGAAGGGGTTTCGCTTCCTTCATCGGCACAACAGGTTCAGGACAAAGGCAAGAGGCCATTACAGGATGAGGGACCATCAGGTGAGCAGGAGACTGAGTTCATTCTCATTGAGGGTGATGATATTGATTTGGGCCCACAAAGCTCAAATCTCAAAGAATTCATCCAAGAGCAGCAGGCAGACATCAATGCTTTGTCCCTCAACTTGGAAAGAGCTAAGTGGATAATAAAGTACTGGAGCAAAGAGCTTCATCCCTAGAGGCTAGGATGAGTTATGGTTTGTCTATATATTGTGATCTTTTAGTCATTAGCATGGCTGGACTTCTGAGAAAGCAAGGAGCTTCATTGTATACTCATATCAACATTTTGGCTAAGGAATTGAGACCAGGGTTTGCAGCACTCTTTAGGATTCATGTGGCATTTTGTTTTGGTATAGTGCTTTCCTCTGTAATTGTGAATTTACTTATGTGTTATGTATGCCATTATCTATCTTGTTTCTTCTTAACTAAAACAAACAAGGGAAAAGGTAGAATCCATTGAAATTGCAGTGCTCTACCTAGGGTTTGATTTAGCTTTTGATGTTTTCAACTGTTTGAAGAGGATCCCTGAGCTTTCTTGCCCTCTTCAACTCCTCACCTATCTAATCTCTCCATCTCATTCAATTTGAAGTGCCAAATCAGTTGCCTACCTTGCCCCATTGAGATCTCTGCAAAACTGAGACTCATTCCCCGCACCCAAAATCTGCCTTTCCATTTGAGCCAACGAAAATATCATTTTATTCAATCAAACTCTTTTGCACACATACCTAGCCTAAGATCAATATTTATATCAGTCATCTCAAACCCTCATTGATCATATTTTTGTTGAGATTGACAAGGAGAGAGCCCTCTCCCGACTTGGTAGGGCTAGCTACCAGGTTAAGCATGGTTTGATGTTACCCCAAGAGAGCGAGGGCTTGACATAACCATCAGCCTGGGCTAAAGTGCCTTGACATTCTTGGGTGTTTTGACTTCTTCATCAGATAGATCATCATAAAGCGGTGGCTTCAAAAGATCAACTGCGATAAAGCCATAATCGTGATCAAATATGGAAATAAATCGGTCACGATCACCACGATCAGAAAAATCAGTGATTGCATCAACATCCTCATGATCATATGAATAAAATATAGGGGTAGATGAAAAGAGAACAAACTCATCCTGTGTGTTTTCGGAAAAGACAGATGAAAGATCAAGTGGATTTTCAACGAATAACTTATCCTCTCTGTTGTCGAATGATGGAACAACATCTAGCGAGTCCTGCGAGTGATCAACAATGGGTGTGTTTGTGGATGAAGACACACATGTGAAATTGTGGATGGCAGGTTCACCAAAGATGTTAGGAAAGAACAGAGGGGGCTTGGATGGAAGGAAGTCTGTTAGGTCCCTATAATATTAGTGATTCCCCCATTACTATTGTAGTTGTATCCCTTATTGTTATTCTTGTGCCCCTATTGTCCCCATATTGTTATTATTGTGCCCCATAGAATCCCTCTATTGTTCTTTTTGTGCCTTTATATTATTATTGTTAGGTCGGCTTGGTTATATTGTGACCCCTTAGACTCCTATATATAGAAAGGAGGTTTTGTCATTTGAATCATCCAAGAATTCTTCATTTGTGTAATGTAAATGAGGTTTCACCCTCGAAGAGGCTTATTTCTAAGGCGTTCATCTATCTTTTCTATCTTTTGTGAGCTGGTTTCATAACATTTGGTATCAGAGCTTTGGATTCTAGGGTTTCGCTGCTACAAACATGCCATCGTGGAATTTTCGCTATAACTTTTTTTCTGTGACATTTCACAAGCTAAAAAAAAAACCCATTTGAGAAGAAACCGCGCTGAACCTTAGTTCCTAATTTCATATCTTGTCTCGCTATATTTTCAGAGATATGATCTGAGGAAGTTGGGGATTTTGCAAGCTCCATAATTTCACCTAAAAAAGGTCATCGTAGAATTTGCACTATAATGCTTTCGCTACAAAGTTTCAAAAGCTTAAAAAAAAGCTATTTGAGAAGAAATTGGTCTAAACCACGGCTCCGAATTTCAGATCCTATCCCTCTATATTTTCAGAGATATAATCTGAGGAAGTTGGGGTTTTGAAGACCCCCGAATTACATTCCAAACAGGTCACCTTGGGAAAATCGTCATAAATTTCTCTTTGAGCATCAGATTGAATTTTCGTAAGAATTTAAAGAAAGAGGACAGATTGTAGTTTTTCGGGTACCATTTTAAGATCCTAAGGTTGAAACAATGACTCGCAACACATCGTACAAGTTCGCTCTACTGAACAAGTCTATACTTAGGTCATCGTGGGAGATTTGGAATAACTCTTCATTGGAGAATCCAATCTTGATCAGACTTGCGCAATTAGAAATACTACTCAGAGGGTTACTGCAGGAAGAAATTTCAGACATTAGAGATCTAAAATTACAGAAATATATCAGATTCAATATCAAGCTCCTACAAAGTAAAAAAAAAGGTTTGTAGTTATTTTTTTTTTTTTTTTGCATAAGCTTGGTTTGAAAAATTAGTTTGAAGGAATTCAAAGGGCATAGTGAAGCGTTATTATCGGTAGTTGATGCCCCAAAGAAAGAAAATGGAAATACCTAGTAAGCAACCTGAAAGATCCAGCATGAATCATGAAGAAGAGGAAGAAATGCAACATGGTATATCAAAATTACAAGACCAAGTGCAACAAATGTCACTCACACAAAAAGCAACGGAATCTAAGATGGATGGTTTAAAGAAAGACGTAGAAGCTAATATGGATGGTTTAAAGAAAGGCATGGAAGCTAAGATGAATCGTTTAAAGAAAGGCGTAGAAGCTAAGATGAATGGCATGGAATCTAAGATGGAAAGCGTGGAAGCTAAGATGGACAATTTGAAGACAAATTTGAAGACATGCATGGAAGATTTGAAGATATATTTGAAGACAGATTTGACAAAGTTTCTACAAGAAATGCTTACTAATGGTGAAAGGGTAGTAAAGGAAACTCATGATGAGAACAAAATAAATGTTAATCATGATTTCATAGACCCTAAAGTTGGATCGAAGAACCACCATGTTCCAAAGATCGATATGAGGAAGTTTTGTGGCAAGGATCCCGGAACATGGATACTACAGATGGAGCAATTTTTCGATCTCCATAATCTGCAAAACACACAAAAGGTATGCATTGCAACTTTATATTTGGAACCAAATCAGTTTGTATGGTATCGATGAATTTGCTCTCGTAAACAAATTGTCACTTGGGCTATTTTTACAGATGAAATGATAACACATTATGACGATACAAAAAGCAACACTTTTTTTAGCCAATTGATAAATCTCAAACAAAAGGGTTCAATGATGGAGCACATTGAGGACTTCCAAAAATTGAATATAAGGGTAACATATATTCTAGAGGAGCATAGGATTGATGTGTTCATAGGGACTTTAAAAGATAACATCCAACATGAGGTTTGCCTTTGGGAACCAGATTCATTGGAGAAGGCATTCAGGTTGGCAAGAAAAATGGAAAGCAAAATTATGGCAACAAGGAAGCCTACCACTCACAATCATAAATATGGAAGTGTTACTGCCCCTAGCCATCCACAACCTACAAGGTTGACACCACAACAATTGGAAGAAAAAAGAGCAAAAGGGCTTTGTTACAGTTGTGTTATCAAATACACTAAAGGTCATAAGTGCACCGAGAAGAAATTATTTTACATAGATTGTGAAGAGGAGGAAGAAAAGGAACAAGAAACGTCAAAATAAGAGGATATACACCAAGATCAAATCTTTGAAAAAGAAGAAATGAATATGACCATATCTTGTAATGCATTGGTTGGAATTACCACTCCTCAAACTATCAAGATAGAAGGGCATATCAAGAAGAAAAAGGTAATAGTGTTGATTGATTCGGGAAGTACCCATAATTTTATTCATTGTAAGATAGCCAATGAATTGAATTGCTTCCTATATCTAGCACCAGAGTGTCAAGTGATGGTTGCAAGTGGAGGAACCATAAATTGCTTAGGAAAGTGCCATAATATCAAGATATCCATGGGAGAATATGTATTAAATAGCCCAATGCTTTCCATTCCAATGGGTGGCATTGGTGTTGTACTAGGAGTCCAATGGCTACAATCCTTGGGTACAGTAGCTTTTAATTTTCAAGAAATTTTCATGAAATTCTCTTCAGAAGGAAAGGAAGTTGAATTAAGGGGTATCGCAGGGAAACCAAGAAAGATAATCAGCTCTAACAGAATGACAAAGCTTCTAAAGAAAGAACAATGAGGCATAATTGCACAATTATGTTCACTAGAGGTTCCCACATTGAAATCATCCATTTCTCCAGATCTCCAAAAAGTCTTGGACAATCATTCCAAGGTATTTGAGACTCCCAAAGGCCTCCCACCTATTCGTGATCATGATCATGCTATTAATTTGATTCCAGGAAGTGTTCCTCCAAACATCAGGCCTTACAGATATCCCTATGTCCAAAAGAGTGAATTTGAACGTATGGTTGCATAAATGCTAGAGGTTGGTATAATTCAACCTAGTCAAAGTTCTTTCTCTGCTCCAGTAGTATTGGTTCACAAGAAGGATGGATCATGGCGCATGTATCTAGATTATAGGGAGCTCAACAAGCTCACTATTAAAGATAAATTTCCCATTCCTGTCATTGATAAATTATTGGATGAATTGCATGGATCAATTTACTTCACCAAGTTGGATCTTCGTTCACGATATCATCAAATCAGAATGAAGACTGAAGACATTCCAAAAACAACATTTAGAACTCATGAGGGTCATTATGAATTTTTTGTCATGCCTTTTGGCCTTACTAATGCACCTTCTACATTTCAAGGTTTGATGAATTCCATTTTCAAACCCTTCCTTAGAAAATTTGTGTTAGTATTTTTTGATGATATACTAATCTACATCATTTCTTGGAAGGATCATGTCCAACATGTTGACATGGTGCTCGAACTATTGGAGGAGAAACAATTGTATGTAAAAATCTCCAAATGTTTCTTTGGAGTACAAGAGGTGGAATATCTGGGTCATATTATATCTCATGAAGGTGTTAAGGTAGACCTTATCAAAATTAAAGCCATTAAGGAATGGAAAATCCCCACATGCATAAAACATCTACG
The DNA here is from genome assembly GCA_031772625.1 of Pinus tabuliformis. Classification (NCBI taxonomy): domain Eukaryota; kingdom Viridiplantae; phylum Streptophyta; class Pinopsida; order Pinales; family Pinaceae; genus Pinus; species Pinus tabuliformis. The sequence goes on from CM062805.1 coordinate 17,750,572, forward strand.
AGGATTTCTCGGGTTGACAAGGTATTATCGCAAGTTTGTTAAGAATTATGGGAGAATAGCAGCATCTCTAAAAATATTATTGAAGAAAGATGCATTTTCATGGACTCCAGAAGCAACGAAGGCCTTTGAACATCTTAAAGAGGCAATGTGCCAAGCACCAGTCTTAGCTACACTGGACTTCACAAAAACCTTTATTGTGGAATGTGATGCCTTAGGAAATGGAATTGGTGTTGTTGTAATGCAAGAAGAAAGACCCATTGCTTTCGAAAGTCGTCCAATCAAAGGAAAGTATTTACACAAAGCTATTTATGAGAAGGAAATGCTAGCAATACTACATGCACTTGAGAAATGGCGACCCTACTTAATGGGAAGACACTTCAAGGTAAAAAAAAATCATGATAGTCTTAAATACTTTTTAGAACAAAGATTATCTTCAGAAGAGCAACAAAAACGGGTCACAAAGATGTTGGGTTATGACTTTGAAATCATCTACAAAAAAGGGAAGCAAAATGTTGTGGTAGATGCACTCTTAAGAAAGGATGAGGACGTGGAAGCATTTCTTTGCGCCATTTCTATTATCCAACCAGATTGGATAAATGAAGCAAGGAATGAATGGAAGAATGACGAGGAAGTGTGGGAACTTATTCAAAAGATACAACAAGATCCCAATACATTTGATACATTTAGCTAGAAAAATGATTCGTTATGGTATAAGGATCGGTTATACCTATGTAAGAATTCCCAACTCAAACAAAAGTTCTTAGGGAATTGCACACCTCTCCCTTAGGAGGGCACTCAGGGTTTCTAAAAACCTACCACAGGGTTAAGAAGGATTTCTTTGGGATGGCCTTAAATTGGATATTCAAAAGTTTGTGGCAGAATGTTTGGTTTTCCAACAAAATAAAGTTGAAACAATTAAGGCCACAGGACTATTACAACCTTTATCCATTCCAAGCCAACGTTGGGAGGAGGTTTCAATGGATTTTATCATAGGTTTACCCAAGTCCGAACGAAAGAGTGTTATCATGGTGGTAATTGAGAGACTTACCAAGTATGCACACTTTTGTGCATTATCTCATCCATTTAAAGTGAGTACAGTTTCTACTGCATTTATGGAAATAATTCAAAAGCTACATGGAAACCCAAAGATTATTGTAAGTGACAGAGATCCCATTTTCACTGGAAATTTTTGGATAAAATTATTTTCTTGTCTTGGCACTCAGTTAGCTCATAGCTCATCTTATCATCCTCAATCTCATGGGCAAACTGAGATAATAAACAAATGTTTGGAAGGATATCTTCGTTGCTTTGTATATGATAAATAGACACAATGAGTCAAATGGTTGCCTCTGGCTGAATGGTGATATAACACTTCCTTCCATACTGCAACAAAAATGACCCCATTTATGGCACTTTATGGATATCATCCACCATCCATCACATCATATTTAAGAGAAAATTCTAAGGTTCAATCAATGGAAGATCACATCGAGCATCAACAACAAGTTTTCCAAATCTTAAAGGATAACCTCACCTTAGCGCATAATAGAATGAAACAGCAGGCAGATCAACATCACAGCGAAATAAGTTTTGATGTAGGTGATTGGGTATTCCTACAGCTACAACCATATAAACAAATGTCCCTCAAGCAATCTAAGAAGGATAATAAATTATCACCAAAGTATTATGGTCTGTACAAGGTGTTGCAGAAGATAGGTACTATGGCGTACAAATTGGAGCTTCCTGCATCTTCCTGAGTGCACCCAGTTTTCCATGTTTCATGCTTAAAGAAGGTTATAGGTGACAAGCTTCTAGTTCAAACAATATTGCTAGAACTTGATGAGGAAGGAAAAATCATATTGGAACCTGAAGAAGTCAAAGAAATAAGGACTCGACAGCTACGAAATCGATCAATTTCAGAATATCTCATCAAGTAGAAGAACTTACCCGTTGAAGATTCCACATGGGAGGATGAGAATTTTATACAGAAGCATCCAAAACTACTGAAGCGTTGAGGACAACACTTTTTTGAAGGAGAGGGGCATGTTAGGTCCCTATAATACTAGTGATTCCCCCATTACTATTGTCGTTGTATCCCTTATTGTTATTGTTGTACCCCTATTGTCCCCATATTGTTATTATTGTGCCCCATAGAATCCCTCTATTGTTATTTTTGTGCCTTTATATTATTATTGTTAAGTCGGCTTGGTTATATTGTGACCCCTTAGACTCCTATATATAGAAAGGGGGTTTTGTCATTTGAATCATCCAAGAATTGTTCATTTGTGTAATGTAAAGGAGGTTGCCCCCTCAAAGAGGCTTATTTCTAAGGCATTGATTTATCTTTTCTATCTTTTGTGAGTTGGTTTCATAACAAAGTCGTCCTTCGCCAAGTGTTGACGTTCAAGCTCCCACTCATACTCTTCGTGAATAACAACGCATGTTGCTAGTGCAACACTAACTCCATCAATGGGTTATTCCTCGTTCACAACAAGTGAAGATTCTGGAATGAATGAACACAAGACAATATCATCTGGGGGAACACCCGAGTACGAAGACGGAGGTCGTAGAACATAATGCATATGAGAAATCAAAGGATTCACTACCAAATCTGCATGAAAATTGAGTGAAGTGATGTTGGGAGAATGTGAAAGATGAACAGGTGTGTGAGCATGATCTTCAACATCACTAGGTAGTGGTGGAGATGTTGAATTAAAGGAAGGCGGACAGTCAGTCGATACAGTGACCACATCCCCATGAGATTGCACAGCTCCATCAGTGAAGAATTTTGAGCGAGTCTTGATTTCAAGCTTCTTCTTGGGACAAGCAGATTTCTTAAGGTAATACTCAAACCCGTCCCAAAGATACGCAAATTTCATCTGGCTCCTCGGAGCTTGAAATTGTAAGTCACGAAAGCGTTGCCAAAAATCAATAACTGATATAATGCAGAGCCTTTCGTTACTGTAACAGTTTCCGATCAAGATAGTCTGGATCAAAATGATAGAAAGTGTCTTCAATGAGATCACATAAGTGCTCAAGTGAGTGCATGCTGTCAGCCGGTAGGCTGAACAACCATCGACTTAGAGATTCGTGAAGTGTGCGTACAAGCAACAAGATGGCCTGTTCGTCAGAACACCCATATTCCTCATGAAGCATGAAAATAAAGTCATGTAAGTACTCAAGCCAGGTCACTTCGCCTTCACCATCATACATGTAAGTGGACAAGAGATCAAAAGACTCCCCTATGATGGAGACATCTTCATGATTCGAAAAACATCGCAGAGGGAGAAGAGTGCAAGAATCCATGAGAGGTAAGTAAAGGTTCAAAATTGGATTAGAGGACACAGCTTGTCATCTGGCCCTCCTTCTAGTGCCAGAAATGTTAACGGTGCTGGACCCACCAACATGTCAAGGGGATCTCCCCGTTAAGAAGTCCCAATTAGACCTCAGATCGTTTGGTGTAGGAGTCCCAGCAGCGGGTCATAAAGCAATGCCTTGACCGTGATGTCGCATAGAGGTAAGTAAGATAACTCTATTAGTAGCAAGGGTGTGACTGCTGCAGTGAGTCAAGGAAGGTGTATGAGACGTTCTAACACATGGGGGGTGAGATGAGTGCGACCCTTGGAAACCTGTAACAATACTCAGCTGGGAAGGGAACACACAAGCGAAGATGCATCACAAGCTGGAAAGCAGGTCAGTCGACAATCCAAACTGATGGTTAAACCAACCACACATCTACAACAAGAGTCATATAATTGCATACAAAATAGTTCATACACAAATACGTAAGTTAAACAACATACATCGCTAAAGCAACCGGAACAATCCAACTACAATAAAAACATATGCACGAAAACGTGTTGGCTCTTATTATATAAAGAAGTGTAAGTTCCAGTCATACAATACATCCATGTAAACTCGCTAGCCCCAATAGTGGAACGTTACATCCACATCTGCTTGCTCCTCCAAAGAGATGTACTAGCTCCGTAAAGTGAAGAAGCCAAGGCACGTTACAATACTGTCCAAGCTCTCTCTAAGATAGTCTTATCGGAAGCTTGGCTGACCAAAAGCCTATACAATGAGTTATGAGGGAATATTTATAGTAAAGGGTGGGGTGACCCTTGACATTCCCCTTTGTGACAGTTCATCTACCCTCGTGACTCTTCATCTACTCCATGACTATTACATCCAACTATTAACACTTGACCTACACTTGACATGACGTTACATTACAATGCACATGTACTCATGTGAGACAACATGGCTTGAGTAAGCCATGCAAGACATCACTGAGACTTGGTCCATTATGATGAGACCAACTCTTTGGCATGCTTATGAAGGTGAAGGTGGTGAATGGATGCCAAACTTGGTCGTTTGTGATGGTGTGCATGCACCTCATGGTGACATCTTGCTGAAGCGAACTCTTGCCTCCATTGCAACCGGTGCATTGGTTCGTCTCATTCATCCAACTTGTCTGCTAACATGTGCATGGTCTTCCTGGGTTTGACTAAATCAGCAACACATTGATGCATAGTGTCTGTGATGATCTTCAAGTGTGTGCTGGTGGTCATGCACATCAACTTGCCGAAGTACATGTTCAGCTCCAGTTGGACTTGCTTCTTGTCTTCGCCTTGGTGAGTGTGATGAACGGGTTGGATTGCATGCGTGTACACAATGACATGCATGCTGCTAAATCCCTTGCATGCGATCATAAAAAATGCTCACCATGTTTGCTCCGTGTCAGCTGCTGGAATGGATATTTAACTTGTACAGGCGCAGTTTCAACCGTGAGTGCATGTTGTGCCCACTGTTGTTCTTGTCCTGCTGCAACTCATTCGTCTGTATGTGAAACTTCATGTTCTTCCTTGAGTTGCTGCTTCAGCACATGCAACTCCTTTTTTGTTCCATTCTCTATCTTCGCGTGATCTTCATGTCACACTGTAACCTCATAGCCTGAGTCTCCAAAGTTGTTTTCATCATCAATGGATCTGCTTGATCTTGCAACTTTGTTCTGCCTCTATGTTGTCAACAACCTTCCTCTTGCATTTGTTGTGTTCGATGCATTCGTTGCATTCGTTGTGTTCCCTGCATTTGCTGAATTTGATGTGTTCGCTGCATTCAGTATGTTGCTCGTTATGATATCTTGATGTTCCTGTCTACGAACAACTTGATATCTTCGTGAGTAGGCAAGCTTATAGAAATTTGATCGACTGCATCTCTAGGTGTGCTTTTAAAGGTGTCTTTGACTCTGCCCTCTTAGAAACCATTGTACCTACATTGCTGAGAGGCAGATGAACACCTGCAATACTAGGAGACATTGTAACACTCATGGCAAGAAATCTATCAGTCGAAAACCAAACTGAACTTGAGAACTGACTTGCAACATACCTGTGTGACTGATCACAAAGGTTGCACAATTTTGGCGAGGAGGTCGGGAGACTAACTATGAAGACTGCAGAAGGCACAGTCTGGGCTGCTGGGAGACTGACCGATTGTTGGAACTGTGCAATGCACAGTCCAGTCTGGCTGTTGATTGCTGGAATTTCACAATGTGCAATCTCAGTTGGCAATGGCTGTAGGCTTAGTGGCTGCATTACACAATTTTCTTGGCCAACAATCACTATCCCTCAGGATTTCACAAAGCAGGCCTCAGGAACAGCTGCTGGGTAGAAATGTGTATTTCTGGAGAGGAAGGCAGAGCCTTCCCTCTCAAGATTCCACAATGATGTTTGGTGAGGTAGAGTCTCGGCTAAGGTTGGCCAGACTCGCGGATGGGAAATTGAACGCGAATGTGAATGTGAATGCATGGTGATACTGAGTGTAAGCATAAGTGAATGATCATGCATGCAAATGGTGAATGACAGATTCAGAAAACGAAACAACATACATGTGGGTGAGGCGAGTCGCTGAATCAACGATCATTCATGAAAATCAGTTTCATGCATGCGACAACAGTGAGATAACAATGAAAATTAATACAGTGCTAGGACAAGCTAATATACATGTAAACGATAGCAAGCGTTCAAAGAAAACAAGAAAATAATACTCATACAAGAGAAAACACAAAAAGAAACAGAAATGCAACACAAGTCATGGAAAGCGGGCTTACCCCAAAACAACTGAGCTGAATGTGCCGACAGCTCCTAGATGTGATGTAGGATGTCAAAGCTGCAAGGTCTATGTGAGGGATGAGCTCTGCAGCATCCAGCTGATGATTTATGATAACATCAAAGTTCTGACGCGCATGCCACAAATCTAGGGAAAGCGACACTTCGTGGGACGTTTTTGAAGTGATCCTTGCATGTAACCTCCAACTGCTAAAAGTAGATCCCTGACTCAAGGGATGCCTTTGCATGCTGGCTTGGGAGAAGTAGCCCATGCATGCAAGTCAGTTTTGCTCGGTCCTGGAGGGAACCAGTCAACTCAGCTACAGATGCAAGAGGTTGTTTGACTACTGGGAGAAAATGCGCATTTATGGCTAGGAGTTGGGCTAACTTCCCACGAGATTTGTGAAATTTCTGGGTAGAGCAGCTGACTGCTGCCTAGATTTGCACAAATTTTGGGCTGAGCAGCCTTGCTGGGGAAAATTTGCGCAATTTTCTTTGTGAGGGTTGACTAGCAGAATTGTGCAATTCTGGAGTCCAGCAGGCTACCAGTCAAGATTGCGCAATTTCTGGAGGGATGGTTGGTTGCCCTCCAAACTTGCGTAATTTCTTAGGGGAGCTCCTCAGCCTGGAGCTGGACCAAGTTCGGGTGAACAACCTATGAGGGGAATGCATCGAGCTATGATCAATGGGATGCCTTTGTGCAATTAAAACACTGAAACTTGTGAACTTGACGAAGCAAGGCAAGCTGCCATGAAAAGTTGGTAGGGAGGCTCCAAAACGAAGCTAAGGCAAAATTTTGGAGGGTGGTTGTAGCCGGTACAATAGGTACAAAGTTTGAAATAGAAGGAACCCTGAAAGAGAAATTGAGAAGGTGGAAGAGGACTTGTGTCTTGATCTTGGAGTGGCTAATAGGTCAAGGGTCTAAGTCTTGGTATTCATCAATTGGAATCTCTATAAGAAGAAATGGTGTGGGTTTTCCTCTCAAAGAGTGAGAGGTTTTGGCCCTGGCTGAGAGCCTACATTTTGTGTCTCTTGTCTATTTATATTCATGCATTGGTAGTTTTTTGATGAAGAAGAACACTAATAACTTAAGCATAAATAAGATCATAATCGAATGAAGTAAAAAGCACTCACAAGCAGTTACTAATCCAAGAGAAATCACCTAATACTAATGCCATAGATTTCTCAACATTTGATGTCAAGGTCTAGCAACATGGGAGATTGCTGAATGTGTGTTGTCCATCTAAATAACATGATTGTAAAAGTTGTAGTTTGGATATTATATCTTTGGAGGCATTTATTCGACATCTCCCTATTCTATGAAAATTTCAAGACTAAAATCCTATTGCAACAAATGGAATTAATTCTTCTAATTGTTAATTAATTTAACAATTTATTTGCTACGATAAATATCGAATAAATCACACTACAACCTCCACAAATTTTTTTACAGAAAATAATAGCGCTGGAAACTGAGAAATATTCTAGCTCACACATGTAAAAATTGACACACTTATTTTTTGACAAATGTCCCTGGAAAAACTCAACTTGGGAAAACAATGCAACAACTAAGGGTTTTTATTATAAAGCAATAGTGAAATAATCTGAGTACAATGTGGATGTTGAATACTGGCTATCTTACAAAGAAAATAATAGCAAAAATTGCTTGAAGGAAATTACCCTTACTCTGAGCAGCCCTGGCACTGTCTAAGCTCTGAAAGGCCAACCATCCAACTTGGCTTGCGCAGGCTCTGCATCAACCTAATGTTTCCTACCACACATGTTTCTGAAATCAACTACTAGTCTAGTCGTCATGCCTACTGCAAACTAGGAAAACTCTTCTCTGACACTCTAGGACCCCTTCCCACCCTATGGAACTAAAGGATTCTTCCCTTTAGCTAAAATCGAACTGCCCTTTGAGGGTCCACGCTGCCTCTGTGTAGCCTCCTGGAGAAAATATCGACCTCCTTGCCCCTTTCTTTCTCTGCGTCCTTCTCTAGCTCGAACTCTTCCAGATATTGCCTCTTGGAAATTCAAAATCACTAAGGAAATTGATTTCTATGTGTGTATGTTCTCTATATACCCATCAAATTCTTCTTATAATCTTCTGTTGGACCTCCAACGACCAATATTAGAACTTAATCGATGGCTAAGATTATTTCCTAGTCGATCCGTGTGAGTTTCTAGATGATTCACACCTTATCTCAATTAGTTCTGATTAATTAGCCACTTTTCCTAAGTTTAGACTTAGGAATATTTATAAATAGGCTAATAATCTAATTGAGACACTTCTAGGTGGAATTTCCATATTTTGGGTTATGGAGAACTCCTGTGTTTTAGCCTCTCCATATCGTTTCAAGAATATAACACCTCCGATGCTACAAAACTAACATAGTCCAAATGAGAATGAAAGTTGTATGGTTGAATAGTCTACTCCAAGACCTTTCCAAGGGTATATGGTACTTTTCCTAATGCCCACACACTTAGGATAAAATTAGGTTCAAGGTTGACAAGCCAAAATGGGTGATAAAAGAAAATTTGCATCATTGGATCAGACTGCTTTGGAAAATTGTCAACCAGAGGGGGCCTAGATCCATTCAAAATTTAATGGGGGGGTACCCCTCCCTGCTCTGTACCAAAACCATGAAGGCCCCCGTGCGATACAAGTGGTGTCTTAATGATCAGGAGCTCAAGATTTGCCAAAAATCCAAAGTGTTAGAATCTTGACAATCTTAGCTTCAGATTGAAGAGCTCGTCATTTTGAATCCAATGGTGTGAACGACACTCAAATCTGATCTCGTATGCAGAAGTTAGAGCAAGTTAAAGTTAAGGGTTAACTGGATGACATGGTAAAGGTCCTAGCGAATCAGGAAGCGCCAAGTGGTAGGTTTCCATTGTTCCCTGCCAATCACATATCAGAGGAGTTAAGAATCGGCCCCGGTTTAAGCACGGTTGCGATGCAATTTATTGCATATCGCAATCGCAGAAAGTCCCGCATTAAATTACTGCAGTTTCTCCGCATATACGAAATGCGATAGGATATCCCGGATGTGATGCGACTTTAGATTCCAGTTTATAACCCCGACGGGTCCACTGCTATCACAGTGTATGGACTTTGATATCCACCGAGGGAAAGTGTTGATTGCGATAGGACTGCTGGATGTGATATGTTATATGTTGTGTTTCATAATCTCAACAGATCTGTGTATCGTAGAGTGCCTGTTATTTAGGCTTGGGGTTATTCACCGATTGTGATAAGCAATAAGCCCCGGACGAGATATGTTTTCAAAGTTGTAATTTATAACTTGTTGGGTCTGCTAGATCGACGATCGCAGTTTCTGAAGGAGTGTTGATGTTCGTCTCTCCGCTAATAGCCGATTGCGATTACGATATCCGGCAGGGCTGCGAAACCGTAGACTTAACCGCAGGACCACCACTCACAGGTGACCACTCAACCCTTAACCGCAAGATAGGCAAGAAAGATGGTAGAATCACAAATTTCGGTGGAACTTTCAGTTTTAACTGTGGATTTTGAATTTAACAGGTAGTAAGCTAGATTTGAATGACAAAATTGTGGAAAGACTGGCATAAATCATAACTAAGGCAATTTTCAACCAAATGAGTTGCAAAGAGAGGCTAGATGGCCATCTTTGGGCATTCTGAACTCAAAGGAACAAGTTTCAGGAACAAAGGAGCACTTCTGGATAGGCTTTTTCAAAGTGAAGCCTATGGGTGCTCTGGTCATCCAGAGTGTTGATTCAGTTTATGGAGGAGTATGAAGGTGGAGATGACCTTGAAGGGGTCTTCTAGCCTCCATGTGCTTTTTTTAGTAGCCATTACAACAGTGTTGTAGCTTTATTTCTTCTTTTCTCTATATGTGTATGGAGAAAGAGAATTGTTTAAGTACTTCAAGTGGATTGTAGTACTGTTTATGTTCTTGGAAGTTGGAGTATGGGGTCTTGGTGTAAGATGCCTGTGTTTGCTAAAGATTTACATGTTTAACTATAGGTTAACATGTGTATGGAGTGAGAACTTTTGTAGGAAGTTGTTTCTTTGAAGGAGAAACTAGCCATTCCATTTCAGCAGCTTATGTACTCTTCTTTTCTTGATATTGAGCATAATGAGAAGGGGTCATGCCTTTAGAGCCGATCCAAGGAAATGTAGCCCAAGAGGGGTGAACTCCTTTATCAATGGATGGTGTATTACTATTTGATGCATGGTTCCATTCAATGTTTTGGTTTCATGTTTTAATTTTTCTTCATGAAACTAACTTAAGTAAAAACACATAAAAATCATGCTTTTACTTGCTATTTTGGAGTCAAACCTCAAGCACATTTTAATATTATGACGAGGGGAATTAGCACAACATTACTAATCTACCCCAATTCATATCAGGTTGGTATTAGAGCTATGGTTTTCTTTGTGCAAGAAGGAATTTAATGTTGTTTGCAAGTGAATGTGTTTTGAAGCTTATTGAGGAGAAGGTTTTGGAAAGGAGAGCAATATTGTTACAATCTCTATCACCAATTCTACCTCAAATTGCAGTAGAAGCTTCAAGCAAAGCATGTCCCAAGGAGGAGAACCTGCAAAAATGTCAGAGGATGTGAAGGCTTTTAGAAAGCCTTTTTTAGACATAGCAAAAATGGTGAAAGTCTGCTATGAAGAGAGGAATACAAAATTGCAAGGTGAAAGTTCTAGACCTCCAAGAGGAGAATGTTCTCCAAGGGAAGAAGGTAATAATAATCATGATAAACCACCATATTCTCCACAATCTTCATGTTTTTCTACAACTAGTATCCTTATCCTTGAATAAGATCATCCGAGGAAGCATCAAAACATCCTCATCAATCACCATCAATCACCATCAACAAAGGAAGCTATATCTAAAGGCGTTGACATCATAAAAGGTGCAATCTCCTTTATTGAAGAAGGGTTTTCATTTGAAAGAAGATCATCCAAAAGGGGAACTAATACATCTTCTTCAACCACCATCAAAGTGATCAAGTTGAAGATTTCATCTTCACTTGTCAAGTAAGTATCTTTCATTCTATAATCAAATTTGGTAAAATGAATTCATTTTGCAAGGAGATCTATAAGTTGGTTGGGTCATTGAAATTCCTTGCATGGAAAATGAGGATAGACTTAGTCCTCGAAGAAGGTGAAGTCATTGAACATATCAATAAAAAAGTCTCCTCTGAATACATGGAAAAGGATTCTTAGGAAAGGTCCCCTCATATATCAGTATTGGAGACATCAAAGATATATTTATGATAAGCTGGTAGAACTATTCTCTAAAGATGTGATAAAGAAGGTCACAACACTTAGATATGATCTACACAAATTGAAGGTATCAAAGGATAAATGGTTATCTTCATAAGATCTCAATTGCAAGATCTGGAAGAGATAATCCTCATTTTTCTAAATGCACTAAATGATGAACAAGGTAACAAATGTCTATGAGGATAAGAAAGCTATCCCATTCAACAACTTGTGGTTTCTATGCAAGATAGGAGATGACAGGTTAAGGGAAAAAGTGTTGAAGGATAAAATGAAAGGATTCAGACATTCTGTCAAAAGGAAGGAAGAACAGAGGTAATATTCAATGATATGAGCATTACATGTAATATTTCCCTAAACTCAAGAAGAAGTCATCCATGACAAGGCTCATCATACATCAAAAGGTAATATCTGCTTGATAAGGATATGCAAGATCCTCAAGACTCATTGATGGAATCTTCATCAGAAGGTTCACCAATCTAGAGTGGAAACAAGTATCTCATTAGGAACTCCAACTTGTAGAATTCATAGGATGATGGTATGATGACATAAGAGATGAAGTAGATCAAGTGGTTGAAGTTATTTTCAATCAAGGAAGATGCTGAAAGAAGCCTAGATGACCTAAAGGTAAATGATGTATTTATGCTTGTATTCAATATTTGAAAATTAATTGTATGGTTGTAGGTAACATGGATCACTACTTGATCATGAGAATCATGATCAAAGGAAAGGGATCTATTCCTATGAAAGGCTTCCGGAAGGCATGGGTCACAATAGATGAAATCAACATAATATGTCCTCATATGAAGTATGAGGTGGCTGACTACAATTGAGGAAATTTGAATGGAAGCTCCTGGGAATGAAATGTGTGAAGAAAGGAAGGAAGAGATCATGAGATATGCAACCATGGTAAAGGAAATCAACATATGCAAGACTAAGAATATTTGACTAAGAAATCTCTCGGAAAGATATGAAGACTCTCATGGAAGTCTGAAAATGATGGAGACCCTTGACAATGGATATATTTGGGAGATATGTCAACATGTATGCATGATGATGATACCTACAAGAAGATGTCATGTTGAAATACCATCACAAAGGTAAGTCTGATTTAAGTGTTCATTTCTTATTTTGAACAAGTATCTGGATGGGCTTATGCATGACTACCAAGGGAAAAACTGTGGGTGTCTTCCTAGAGGACCATGTAGAAGCATGTAAGATCCTTCCACAGAAGACAACATGAAGAAGGCATCATGACATAAAGCAATACCAAATGTAGATTGATGGATCACTTTCTGATGAAAGGAATGATAACATGACTGACTCATGGATGAAAGTGATGGATGGTTTGTACCCTATGAAGAAGCCACAAGAGACAAAGATTCCTTGACAAAGAAATTCATGACTTCAGAGGAAGGAGCTCTTCAAGAAACTAGTTGAGGAGCTGTTGTAGGTCCCTAATTAAGAGGGAGCCTGAAATTCCTGAGCCAAGAAGGAGCTTAGGAATTGATATGTTCTCCCTAATTAAGAGGGAGAGATAGACACATTATTCTTGCCTTCAATTGGAAAGACATAATAGAGGATTGGGTAATCATTTGGCATCTAATACTCTTTGAGGATGAGATAGGGCATCCAAAATAACATGAGTCATGGAGGACCGATTCTTTGAGGTTTGGCTACCCAAGATAAGAATAGTCCCATGGAAGGTTATACTCAGTGAAAACGTGGGTGGAGTATGTACCTTGAGAGACAATGATTATGGTGTCAATACATCATTGGTCTCACCAACATTGTGCTTGGATCTCGTGGAGAGATAGAGCTTCTAGTCAAGGCCTTGCTATGTGACAATGCTGGTTGATATGATGCTATACATATGGGTTACCAATCTGACTCTTATTATGATAAATTATTCAGATTGAGAATGAACAAGTACCATTATGAATACCTGCCTAGTCAAGAGGGAGTGTTGAAAAGTGTAACTAGGTTCAATCTTCTTAATGACATGTAATTATGATTTTTGTAAATGATGGAAAAGAAGAAAATAAAATTATTTTTGCAATGCCTTGCTCCATGGGTTTCATGAGCAAGAGTTCTATTTTTAGATGGCTCCCATTGTGAGCCTTTAGGAATTAATGTCATGTATGAAGAACTCTTCTTGAGCATGTGTCATATATATATATAAATCCCTCCAAGGACAAGCACAAGTCCCTCTCTTCAAGTCGGCCTCTAAAACGAAGTGAAGATCTCATGTCGGCCTTACCTTATGGAGACACATCGATTACATGGCTCATGTCAGCTCATTTATGAAATACCAACCACTATATATAGGGTGAAGGCACTTCACATAAAAACGGTTCAGAAGTTTAGATCCCTCTATAGTTTTGGTGGACAATTATAGTGAAGAGTTTAGATGTCAAATCACAATACAAAATTCAGATGAGTAAGGACAATGAGGAGATTTAGGGACAAAATTTCGGATGTATTTGTGATCTTAGGATCGATAGTGGTAGAATGAAGTTTGCATGTATCTCTAATATTCAGATAAGGATACACAATGAGTTTATGATTCGGTGCCATCACTGCTAGGAGAATTCGGTGCCTCAAAAAATGAAGGTCACAAGTGTGTAGCAAGTTAAGTGGGGTAGCAAGCTAAGTGGGCTTGATTGTGGGGAAAACTCCATAGTTAAGCGCACTTGATCCAGAGGTGATCTAGGATGGGTGAGCTCCCTGGTAGTCCTGGTTACCAATTGCAAGCCCCGGAAGTGATGATTGACGCTATGTGATTCATTTCACTAGTTTCAATCCCTCTTCTTCACCCCTGTGAGCATCACCCGATGCAATGAGTGCTAAGTGAACTATTCAAAAATCATGATAAATTAGTCAGTTACGACTACCTCTCATGGAAATGGTCATACATGAATGACTTACTTAACGCAGTTGAATCCAAAAATGATATCTAATATAATGCACTTTGTAAACCCCCTAATACTTAAGATCAAAGTGTTGTTACAAGAAAAGAAGGTCTCGATGGTATCTCAAAAGGTATCTTATACGGTTTAGTGGTATGTCTTCAGGATTCGTTGTTACATTTGAAGAAGAGGTTCAATTTCCTTGACTAATACAATGACCACAATTCGGTGTCATCACTTATGGTACAAACTTTGAAATAGAATGAACCCTGAAAGAGAAATCGAGAAGGTGGAAGAGGACTTGTGTCTTTATATTGGAGTGGCTAATAGGTCAAGGGTCTTGATCTTGGTATTTGTCAATTGGAATCTATATAAGAAGAATTGGTGCAGGTTTTCCTCTCAATGAGTGAGTTGTTTTGGCTGAGAGCCTACATTTTGTGTCTCTTGTCTATTTATATTCATGCATTGGTAGTTTTTTGATGGATAAGAACACTAATAAATTAAGCATAAATAAGATCCTAATCGAAAGAAGTAAAAATCACTCACAAGCAGTTACTAATCCAAGAGAAATCACCTAATACTAATGCCCTAGATTTCTCAACATTTGATGTCAAAGTCTAGCAACATGGGAGATTGTTGAACGTGTGTTGTCAATGTGAATAACATGATTGTAAAAGTTGTAGTTTGGATATTATATATTTGAAGGTATTTATTCTCCATCTCCCTAGTTTGTGAAAATTTCAAAACTAAAATTCTATTGGAGCAAATGGAATTAATTCTTCTAATTGTTAATTAATTTAACAATTTATTTGCTACGATAAATATTGAATAAATCACATTACAACCTTCACAAACAAAATTGCAGAAAATAATAACGCTGAAAATCGAGAAATATTCTAGCACACATGTAAAAATTGACACACTTATTTTTTGACAAATGTCCCTGGAAAAACCCAACTTGGGAAAACCGGTTCAATTTTAAGCAGTAGTGAAATAATCTGAGTAAAATCTAGATGCCAAATATTGGCTATCCTACAGATAAAATACTAGCAAAAATTTCTTGAGGGAAATTACCCTTATTCTGAGAAATCCCAGCACTGTCTGAGCTCTGAAAGGCCAACCGTCTAAATTGGCTTGCGTAGGCTCTGTGTCAACCTAATGTTTCTTGCCACACGTGTTGCTGAAATCAACTGCTATTCTAGCCGTCATGCCTGCTGCTAACTAGGAAAACGCTTCTCTGGCTGATCCAGGTGGATCTTCAGAATGGTACCAGTAACATGGTAAAAGGCTTAAAATTCAAAGTGGCAGAATCTAGATAAACTTATCATCAGATCGAAGTGCTCATCATCTTGATTCCAATAGTGCAAATGACACTCAAATCCGAGTCTAGATGACAAAGTTAGAGCAAGTCAAAGTTTGAGTTTGACTTGTTTAGGTGAGAGAAGATGACATGGAAAAAATATCAGCGAATGAGGGAACGCCACATGGCAGGTTTCCACTGGGTCCCACATATCTCATATTGGTGCAAGAGGAAGAAGCGGCTTAACAATTGGCTTCGTACTATCCCGGCTGCGATTGCGATATCACACTTGCAAATCAGAGGAGTTATGAATCGACCCTGGTAGAACTTAGTTGCAATGCGATATCGCATATCAAGATCGCAGATCAGAGGAGTTATGAATCAAACCTGGTGGAGCTTAGTTACGATGTGATATATATTGCATATCACAATCGCATAAAAGGGTTGATGTTTGTGATAACGGTCTAACAGTAATCGCCAATTGCGAATTGCGATAGATTGCCCAGATGTGATATTCTTACAGTTTTCAGTTTATATCCCCCGTAGGGTCCGCTAGTTCGCCTGATTGCATACTGCAATATGATCAGTCCCATATATGAGAATCACCTCTAGCTAGCCGATTACGATTGCGATGGGGTTATGTAGATCCTAGAATCTATGTATTTCGGTTAATAACTTCGTCGGATCCGCCTTTATTGCAGAATTTCTCATCGCTTAATGTAAAGGTATAAGGTTTGTCCGCCGATGTTAATCCGTTAAAGCTTCTGTTTGAAGTATTAAAACGTAGTTAAGGAATCAAGTGGAAACATAGACTATGGAACTATATTCTGGTGGGTTTCTTTACTATGTTTGAAAAGGGTTGTTCCTCGTGCACTATTTAGAGACTATGGTTGAAACCAACGGCCTAAAGTTATCATTTCAGCTTAAACTTGGTCTATGGTTTTAAAACTGCCCGGATTATGAAGGATCCTGCCACACTAAGATATATATATGACTATTTGGGTTTGAAGAAGGGGGAGAGGAAGAGAGTAGCGCAAATTTGCATAGAAGAGAAGTGGCATCTACTCTTGACAGGTAGACGGAACCGTTCTTCAGTAGTTCAAGAGGTTCTAAGAAGGTTGTAGAAGGCCTGATTATCTGAATGGAATGTTCGGATAAGCATTTTTGCACTAATATTTTTTTCTAGGAAGTCAGTGGTGTTGTCTATTTCTAGAGCTGGGCTCTCCATTTTCCAGCTATCTTTCCAACTATCTTCTTGATTGGAGGTATAAGGATGTTTATGTAGGAATATGCTTATACTACTCTCTTTTCATGCCACTTAATAAAAGAAGTCCTCCCCATTATTGAGCAAGGCCTAGAGATGTAGTCCAAATGGGACAAACTCTATAATCAAATCTCTGTGTCATGATCTGATGTGTGATTATGTCTCTTTTCTCTTCATTTTTCATGCTTATGTTTTTATGGTTTTTAAGCACTGTAACTCATGTGAACTTTGATGCATCTATAAGAAAAAATAAATCTTAGATCAAGATGGTATTAGAGAAGGGCTTAAGTGATGCAAATTGCATGAGCGCGCTAACCAGAGATAGGCTTCAGAGGATGAGCATCTTAAAAAACAGGAGACATGGCGAGTATTGAGGCTCATGGGGGAGAGATACGATACAATTGTTGTTAGAGTGTGTGTAAATGACATTGTTGTGCGTGAATGATTAAGTGTGCAGCCATGGAGCGCGACAAGGGAATGCGTGAAACTTTCTTGCGAATGTCCAAAATGGTGGATGTTATGTATGTCACGTATGAAAAGCGAAGAGAGGAGGAGACAGAGAGATCAGAAAGCGATGCGTCGTCCACATCTTTCGGTGCTTGTGCATCCTATTCATTTCCTTCCTCGAATGAGGAAATTAGCCAGAAGATTCAAGAGGAGAACTTTGAATTAAGAAAGCTCATGTGAAAAGAGAATGAGGAGAGGCAGCGATCGTAGCTTCATATGTGAATCATAGATGAGGCCCTGAAAGAATTGAAGCACAATGACCAGAGTCTTCAAGCAAAGCTCGCTGGATTAAGGAGGCTTCTACAGAAAGAGGAAGATGAGAAACAGAGGCTGCTATGCCAGCTGCAAGCTAAGGATGAGGCCATAGAAAAGCCACAGCATGACTCCCGTGAGGTAAAAAGTAACTCTTCGACTTCATTTATGTTTCCTGATGACGATTTCGCTGCTTTTGAAAACCATACCACAAGAATTGGCTCCAAACTGTTAAGGAGAATGGGGTATGATGGGAAGGGCCTTGACATTAATGGCCAAGGAATCATAAACCCCATCAAAGTAGAGGAATTACCCCATCAGGCAGGACCTCTGTCAGGAAGGAAGTTTGGGAATGCGCTAAAACATCCAGCGAGCCACCAACGATAGATGATGAGAATCCCTCATCAGTTCTTTCCAACTCGACAGTGGAGGTAAAATATGTTGATTTCCCTTCAGTTTCGTTTTCACATAGTATAATTTCTATTGGAGATGTGGAGATACCAATCACAGGGACAAACATGAGACTCCTTACCAAGATGAGGTGCAAGGAAGAAGAAGGACTTGGTGTTAATAAACAAGGCATAAGTCAACCATTGGAGGTTGAGCAAAGACCTCAATTTGCAAGGTTGGGATGCACCAAAGGAGAATGCTCAAAGATGTCAGAAGCTTCCATGACATTGTTGAAACAGTCGATGAAAGAGGATGATGGGAATACATCACCATCAACCTATGGCAGTATGCAATGCAGAGAAACAGCTGAGGCAAGCTCTTGTTCCCATGATCATATCAGAGAGCAACAAGAAAGGTATAACCAGTCTCGGTATTTTAATGTTCATTTTGATTACAACCGTATTGTTAATAATAAAAACAATTCATGGCATAAAACAACTTGCAGTTTTTGTGGATTGCATAACCATATGTTTGGTGAGTGCTGGAAAAGAATAGCAGCATGGAAAAATATGAAGCATGAAAGACCCTCTCAACAACAGGAAAAGAAGAAGGTAAAGCAGATATGGACGAAGAAGGCTTATTGTAGTCATTGCGACAGTGGTGTTCATCAAAGCGCCACATATTGGAGGCTCCATTGAGAACAATGTCGCAAGGACAAAGCATCCGAGCATGAACTAGATGAAACAATTGTTCGACCAATGAATGCGCCACAAGGAGGTGACCCATTCACTTTGATAAATGAGAAATGGTTCTTCTAGGTGTGGTATAATGTCATGACATTGTTTTTTTCATGTGTTACATTTTTAAATTATGAAAGTGATGATGTGTTTTCCATCAATTGTTGAAGAAACAATGATGCTTGGCCTTATTTTGTGTTGCATTTTAAATTGTGGAAGTGATGATGTGTTTTCCATCACTTGTTGAAGCAACAATAGTGTTGGGCCTTGTTTGTGCAAATCATGTGTTGTAGTGATGATGTGTTTTCCATCGCTTGTTAAAGCAACAATGATGTTTGGCCTTGTCTTGATAGCTGGAGTATTGTTTCCATTTTTATGTAAACTTGATCACAAAGTATGTGTTATAAACTCATGGCAAGTATGGGATGCTTGGTTCATTTTTTTGGTCATAGAACTAAACATGTGGTTTGCAAGATATTGTAGTACAGGTTTGCAGGGGATGCAGGTGTTGGCCCATCACTTATGGATCCAAAGGACAAAGGTGAAGGAGAAGGAAGGATGACCTATTAGGACACTTGCAATACAGACAAAGTACATAGTAGTTGCATATTAACTAATGCTTTTGGAGGGCCAAAATATTCTCTTAGTGGGGAGGATTGATCCAGGTGGATCTTCAAAAAAGTACCGATGACATGGTAAAAGGCTCAAAATTCAAAGTGGTAGAATCTGGATAAAATTAGCACTGGATCAAAGTGCTCGTCATCCTGATTCTAACGGTGTGACTGAAACTCAAATCCGAGTCCAGATGACAAAGTTAGAGCAATTCAAAGTTTGAGTTTGACTTGTCTAGGTGACAGGAGAAGATGACATGGAAAAAATCTCAGCAAATGAGGGAACGCCACATGGCAGGTTGCCACTGGGTCCCACATATCGCATATCAGCGCAAGAGGAAGAAGCATCTTAAGAATCGTCCTGGCAGGATCTCGACTGTGATTGCGATATGATAATCGCAGATAGGAGGAGTTATGAATCGATCCCGACAGATATTAGTTGCGATGCGATATCGCATATCTTGATCACTGATCGCGATCATAGATCAGAGGAGTTATGAATCGGCCTCGACAGAACTTAGTTGTGATGCAATATTGCATATCGTGATCGTAGATCAGAGGAGTTATGAATCGGCCCCGACAAAGCTTAGTTGCGATGTGATATATATCACATATCGCAATCGCATAAAAGGGTTGATGTTTTCAATAACGATCTGATAGTAATCGTCGATTGCGAATTGCGATAGACTCCCAGGATGCGATATTCTTACAAGTTGCAGTTTATATCCCCGTCGAGTCCACCAGTTCGCTAGATCACATACCGCAATGCGATGAGTCCCGTATATGAGAATCACCCCAGCCTACCGATTGCGATTGTGATGGGGTTTTGCGAATCCAAAAATCTATGTATTTCGGTTAATAACTCCATCAGATCCACCTCTCTCACATAATTTCTTATCGCTTAATGTAAAGGTATAAGGTTTCTCCGCCGATGTTAATCCATTAAAGCCACCATTTGAAGTATTAAAACGTAGTTGAGGAATCGAGCAGAAACATAGACTATGGAATTCTATCTGAGTGGGTTTCTTTACTATGTTTGAAAAGGGTTGTTCCTCACGCACTATTTAGAGACTATGGTTGAAACCAATGGCCTAAAGTTATCATTTCAGCCTAAACTTGGTCTATGGTTTTAAAATTTCCCAGATTATGAAGGATCCTGCCACACCACACACACACACACACATATATATATATATATGACTATTTGGGTCTAAAGAAGGGGGAGGTGAAGAGAGCAATGCAGATTTGCAGAGAAAAGTAGTGGAAACTGCTCCTGGCAAACCATTCTTAGGTGATTTATGATGTTTCAAGAAGGTTGCAGAAGGCCCAATTATCCGAATGGAATGTTCGGATAGGCATTTTTGCACTAATATTTTTCGCTAGGAAGTCAGTGGTGTTGTCTGTTTCTAGAGATGGGCTCTCCATTTTCCATCTATCTTCTAGATTGGAGGTATAAGGATGTTTATGTAGAAATCTGCTTGTACTTGTGTCTTTTCATGCCACTTAATAAAAGGAGGTCTCCCCACTATTGAGCAGGGCCCAGAGATGTAGTCCAAATTGGACGAACTTCGTAATCAAATCTCTATGTCATGATTTAATGTGTGATTATGTCTCTTTTGTCTTCATTTTTCATGCTTAGGTTTTTATGGTTTTTAAGCGTTGTAACTCATGTCAACTCCGATGCATCTATAAGCAAAAAAAATCATGGATCATTGGCACTCTGGGACCCCTTCCCGACCTCTGGAACTAAAGATGTCTTCCCCTTAGCTAAAATTGAACTTCCCTTTGAGGGTATGTGTTGCCTTTGTGCAACCTCCTAGAGAAAATATTGACCTCTTTGCAAAGTACTCACTGGATTTGGAAAAATTTCCTCCAACTTCACTGTCCATGCCCCTCTCTCTCTCTGCCTCCTTCTCTAGGTCGAACTCTTCCACATACTTCCCCTGGAAAATCAAACTCGCCAAGGAAATTGATCTCTATGTGTGTATGTTCTCCATCTACTCATCAAATTCTTCTTATAATCTTTTGTTGGACCTACAACGACCAATATTAAAACTTAACCGATGACTAAGATTATTTCCTAGTCGATCTATGTGAGTTTCTAGATGATTCACACATTATCTCAATTAGTTTTGATTAATTAGCCACTTTTCCTAAGTTTAGACTTAGGAAATATTTATAAATAGGATAATAATATAATCAAGACACTTCTAGGTGGAATTTCTATAAATGATTTTTGGGTTATGGAGAAATCTTGTGTTTTAGCCTCTCCATAATGTTTCAAGACTAGAACACGTACGATGCTACAAACTAACATAGTCCAAATGAGAATGAAAGTTGTATGGTTGAATAGTCTACTCCAAGACTTTTCCAAGGGTATATGGTACTTTTTCTAACTCCCACACACTTAGGAGAAAATTAGGTTCAAGGTGGACAAGCTAAAATGGGTGATAATAATTTTTTTGCATCATTGGATCAGGATACTTGGGAAAATTGACAACAGGAGGGGGCCTAGATCCATCCAAGATTTAATGGGGAGTTACCCCTTGTGGTGGAAATCATCATGGTTTACTGATTGGATAAGGGACAACATGTGATTAGTTGCAGACCCCCTTTTCTCTATACCAAACTAGGAAGGCCCTCATGTGATACGAGTGGTGTCTTAGATGAATGTGGTACATGAGCCCCTCATTGGATTAGTGCTGATGACTGATGGTCGGTGAATTGACAATTTGTTGGTCACAATGCCCAAGCATAAGGAGTTTGGTAGTAAGCCCCTGCAAGCTAAGATTCCATCGACCATCGAATCCGAAAAGCAAATATCAGGAGGGAAACACTACTAAAAACCCTTAGCCTCAAGATCTAAGACCCAACACATGTGGCAGTAGTAGAGAATGACATGTGGCAATGTGCTGACTTGGAAAATGACATGGAAGAGATGACGTAGTAAGAGAACCATGTGGCAAGTTCTGATTGGTTCTTAGAGTTTTGACATGGCAACTCTTGAAGCTTTGGGATGCACATCAAGGATTTGTTTGGTGGATTTT
The DNA here is from genome assembly GCA_031772625.1 of Pinus tabuliformis. Lineage (NCBI taxonomy): Eukaryota > Viridiplantae > Streptophyta > Pinopsida > Pinales > Pinaceae > Pinus > Pinus tabuliformis. Next base: position 17,772,973 of record CM062805.1, read on the forward strand.
TTCTTTTGTAATTCAATTCTCCCAAAGTGGGCCCTTATCATCATCTAGGTTTATGATGATTGATCTAGGTATCTAGTGGTCCAAGGGCATAGGTTACATGCATATTAGTATTATCTTCAGATCTCATTCAAGTAAACTAAAAGATAAGGTCAAAATATTAATGAGTCAAGGTTTTGATTGGAAAAAAAAAACCAACCATCTAGGTATCTGGAGGTAGGTGATGTTTATTGCTAACAATAATACCCAAATCTAGATTCAATTGTGAATATAGATGGGTCAATATTTGGTGGTTATTGTTTCGTGTAGAAGTCATTGAAATGTATATGACCTCTGGTTCATCTCCACCTCAAGTAGGTGTGTGACTCTCAAATTCCTCGCTATCAGGAGGTCGTAATTTAAGGTTGTGGCATGTCTAGTGGTCATATGGATGACATTGAATCCCCTAGAGTTGGAGTTAAAATCAACCTAGGAAGAGAAAAAATTGAGTATCTAGTAACTTGCAAATGGACTTGAATCTAGATTAAGTGGAATATCTATTTAACTAGGGTCACACCGTATGGATTTGTGAAACTAAATCTAAGCCCCTAAGGAGCTAAGGAGTCGTTGGTCTAGGTCTTATCCAGGTCCTCTGGATTGGATTTCTAGCTAAGAAAGTAAAATGAATAATCCAGGATTTATTGATTGTCCTCCATGGAGATTCGACCCTTCCAAGTTTTGATTGGCAAAATTTAGTATAAATAATTTAAGTTGGAGAAGCTTGAAAGTAAGAAGAGATGTGACTGTGTGTGAAGTTTGATTTTTTTGTGGAACAAACATTGGTACAATTGTGGTGTTTATGTTGTTCGAAGAGTGAGAAGGAATAGAGAATTCAGACAAAGGGCTATGTGATTAAGACTGGAAGAGGTTTGATAATGAGGTATATGGAAGACATGTGACCAAGGAAGAGTTTTGGGATGAGGTCTCAATAAAGAGTCGAATACTATATGTTGAATTGAAAGATACAAAACAAGGAGTGACAAGAAAAACATAGGAGCAACATACAAAACTTTGACATAACAAAGTTGAAGACATAAAGAAGGGTTATAACAAGCATTTTAGGTTGGTTCTTGCATTTCTCAGGGGATTTTTGTCTCCTTCTGATTGGTGCTAGTAAAGAATTTTAGGTTGGTGCATACAAGGTCATTTTATAATAAAATAAGTTTCATACATCTATCATTTGATCTTATGTTTTTGATATGATTGACATTATATATGCATTGAAGTGTTTTGTTTGGTTAAAATTGGCCATTATATTGATTTAAGCCTACCTCTTAATATAATCATATTTCCAACAATATTGACCCGAATACTCCTAAGAAAAAGGAAAATTTGATATGAAATGGTGACTCTACCATTAAAATCAATACAAATACTCAATAGAAATAGACTAGAACAAGGCAAATAGGGAAGAATACAACCTATGTGTAAACGTCCTTTGTCCCCAAATACGTAATAGGTCCTCTTTTGCATAAAATAAACATGAATCAAGTATGAGTAGAGAGGATAATAATGACCTATGTGCTCAAGGAGATGATGGTGATGAAACTCCCTATATTGAGCTTGAAAAGGCTCTTTTAGTTATCCAATCTACATCATTGATATGGAAGTTGATATTGCTATTATTCTTGATTTGGTAGCAGTGAGAATTGTCGAAAGCTATAAAATAGCAGAGAATATTTCTCAAAAAGAGCCAACTTTTTTTAAAGGAAATATTTGCAATGCATAATGATCAATACCATAAAGCAAAAAGAAAGCCACAAATTGAGAAGGTACATGTTGAAAAATATGCAAGTAATTGAAAAGTGGAATTCAAAAAATTGATGCTTCAGGAATCAAACCTACAAGACTCCTTAAATTACAAATGACTACTGGGGATGCTCTCACTCATTTTGTTTTAGAGCAAGAGCTATAAAACATGAAGTTGAAAAGAAAAATAAGTGAATTAGAGAATGCCTTAAGTATTAAACATTTCTTTACACCACCATTGGCTATAGTTGCACCATATCAAACATTGTAGAGTACACTTGGAACATCAAGTAATATAAAGAACGTTGGTAAATTATTCAGTGGAGTAAGGTTTTATGTCACAAAGAACATTAGGCTACTAAATATTATTTTAGAAGCTTGGGATGTCAATTTGGATTTGAGGAATCTCTCACAATGGGTTTCCTCTATAAAAGGATTTAGAACTTGATCAACATTTTTTTGAAAATGATTTAAACATTTCCATCACATGTGTTTAAGTTTGAGTGACTTTCAAATAAATAAGCAAGGATTGTGTTCCAACCAAAGAATGAAACGGGTCAAAGCAAAATGCTTAAGAAAAATACAAGTATTGCAAGATTATATTGCCAATATTACAAAAAATAATGATACGAGAAGCAATGCTTTATTAAAAGAGATCAAATTTGTTGCGCATCTTGAGGGACCCTGATTAATAGGAGATTTTATGCTAATACCCAAAGATTATTTAGAGATGGAGTTGAGCATAATTAGAGCCTCACGGGATACTGAGTTTGATAATTTCATTGATTTTTCCTAAGAATAAATTAAATGTTGGTTGATTAGTTTTGTAAATGATGATGAATACCACTTGGTGACAATTGAACAATTACACTTAGAATTAAAGAAATAGAGGAGGAAATATTTTCACTCAATTAAAACAAGATATTTTAGTTCCACCCATGAAAGAGTATATTCACGATCAACTTAGAAAGATCTTTAACATAAATTGTTAATCCAAAACAACCACTAAAGGTTATTACATCTAGAAAATTCAAAGCCAAGATATATGCTCAAGGAATTGGAGGCAAGAAGAAAGAGACATCATTCCATCCACTATTCCTCTGTAAATTTTGTGAGTATATTTTTATTCTTGAAGCAATTTCCCTTATTTCATCCCATATTTTTATCATCCAACTTTATTACCTGTATGTTGAAAATAGCAACAAGAAATGATAAAAATAGAATCCAATATATTCCAATTTTAATTTGTCCTTGAATTAAAATTCGAATTTATGTTGGCATTATGATTCAAGTGTTGTCCTTGATGGCAACTCACTCAAAGGTTGGTACAGGTGATGGCAACTTAATCAGAGGACAGATCTTAGTACAGCATGCCAAGAAAGTTCATACACGCAGGTTCGTTAAGCCCAAGTCGCGTATACAAGCAGGTTCACTATATACCAAGTCGCGTATACGCAGGTTCTCTATATATCAAGTCACGTGTACACGCTGGTTGGCTTCAGTAAAAGCGCGTGTATGTGGAAAACTTATCTTTGGTCCACGACGGTTATTCCTTGGAAGTTGTGCCTATGGTTTTGGACCTTGATGTCTCGACGAACGTGTTGATCCCTAGTTTTGAAGCTGATGGTATTGGGTTACTATGGTTTTGGACCGTGGTATTGTAAAGGGCCTAAGGCTATATAAGGAGAAGATCATTAGGCAAGTGAGTGCAAGCATTGTGTGTCAAACGAAGTGAGAAGATCTGGTATCACTGTTTATCTGTTCGGGATGCTTGGCAAGGGTCGGATCTGACAGCGAAGGCATAAGTAATTATTTCTAGATCTGCACGCGGGTTGCCTTTGGAGAAAGCACGTATACACGCGGTTTTGGTACAGTGAAGTAGCGTATGCATAATAAGATCTGATATTTCAGGTTGCTGTTGATTCTGGTGGTTGTTGCAGAGTTCTGGGCTCTGGTTTGGGTTATGTGTTCTTGATGACAGGGTTTCAGTGATTCAGTATTGGGTTGTTTAATGGATTATGATGCAAGTATAAGTTGATGATTGTATTGCAGTAATGTTTGTTTTGTACTCTTGGATCCAGTCTGAAAATTGATGAAACGTGGTCCCTGAAGAAAAAAAAAAAGTTGTAGGGTCAGCACCTACGTACTAGTAAATGGATCGGCTAGTACAAGAGCTGAGGGGGTTGTAGCTCCCTTCCAGAAGTAGTTGGAAAACGAGAGAGGGTTGTAGCCCTCTACAGGTTGTAGCCTGCGTACTGGTAAAGGACTGCACCAGTACATTGTAAACTGAAGTTTCTTATTAAAGAAAGAAATAGACGACTTGCAGCAGGTGGTTTTCACCCACATTGGGTTTCCACCTTATATCATGGTGTTCATGTGTGTGGCTTTTATGTGATGATATGTTCTGTTATACTGCACCTGTTTACTGTCAATGTGGTTAATAATGTTCTGATGCATTTACTGATGATAAGCTAAATGAATCATAAGATTTCTGGATATACGCTAGTTGCTTTAGACACAGTAGCGTGTACACGCGGGTTCACTTAACTGAAGTAGCGTATATGTTTCTGAGCATGAAATTTGAAAAGTTTTATTGATCTGTTAATACTGATTCACCCCCCCTCTCAGTATTATTTCCAACAATTGGTATCAGAGCAGGTCCTTCAGAGGAAGCTTGATCGCTTGAAGGAAAAGATCCATCAGAATGGCTAATCCAGAAAGAGAGGCACACATCAGGCCACCAGTGTTTGACGGGAACAATTTTACTCACTGGAAGATAAGAACCACTGCATATCTACAATCACTTGGAGCAGAAATTTGGGGAATCGTAGAAGGAGGATACAAATTCCCATCAGCAACTCCTACAGATCCAGCAGAGAAAAAGCAATATGAGCTCAATGCCAAAGCTGTTACTGTCCTATTGAGTAGTTTGACACAATCAGAATTTATGAAGATCATGCATTTCAAATCAGCTAAGGAAATATGGGACAAAATCGTCACAAGCTACGAAGGAGATGATCAGGTAAAAAGAGCAAAGCTTCAAACTCTCAGAATCCGGTATGAAACTCTTAAGATGCATAGTAATGAAAGCATAGCTAATTATTTCTTGCGTATGGATGAGATTGTGAATTGTATGAGGGATCTGGGTGAAGAATTTGAGGAAGTTGTCTTAGTTGAAAAGGTTTTGAGATCTCTGTCTGCTAAATTTGATTCTAAAGTATCTGCCATAGAAGAAAAGGAGAATGTGCAGAAAATCACCATGTCACAGCTTCACGGGATCTTAATTGCTTTTGAAATGCGACAAGAGGTACCACCAAAAGCCGCATTCGAAGTGTCAGAGGAAGAAGATGAGGTAAATTTTGTCAAGAATCTTGAACGGGGAACTGGACGGTTCAAAGGTAAGCTACCTTTCAAATGTTTTCTATGTGGTAGAGTTGGTCACTATGCTGCTAGATGCCCTCATAACAAAGGAAAGATATCTGAAGAAGATGGTAGAAACTATTATACCCATATTACAAGTTCATTCAATGATAGTGAAGATATTAGAAGTCTCATGGCACATGAAAAGAAGAATGCTTCATCCAATAATAGCAAAGATATTAAAAGTCTCATGGCACATGAAAAGAAGAATGCAGAAACAGAAGAAGTTACCAAATTAAATGAACAATTGGAGACAGTAACCAGGGTAAGGGAGCAATTGCAGGATGTAGTAAAGGATCAGAGCATAACTATTCAAAGGCTTGAATCAAAGATCCTCTCTCTAAAAGAAGATCTTAAAAAATCAAGAGAACAGAACAGAGAAGCTCTTGAAGATCAAGAACATTAGGGGATCAAACTAAAGCGACAAGTGGAAGAAGGAAGAAAAGCTGAAGAAGACCTAAGGAATCAGTATCTGAAAAAGGAAGAACAACATCAAGTTGAGGTAAATATCTTGAAAGGTAAACTAGAAGAAAAGGATAAGCTTTTACGATTTCAAGATAGTACTAAAGTCTTGGATGATATTCTTAATAGCCAAAGGTCTCCTGCTATCAAAACTGGTCTTGGTTTTCATGAATATGTTGAAGGTGAATCTAGTTCACAAGGTGAGGCAAGGAATTCTAATGAGAAATCTGAAATGCTGAACAAGGAACAACCAAGGAAAGAAATTCCTCAAGGAAGATCCTTTACTCCTAACTATGGAAGTGATAGACGATTATTTCCTCCACTGAATAATGTTGAATGTTATGTATGTCATAATCTTGGACATGTTGCAGCCAGATGTAGAAGTAGAATGGGTCAAGACCATTACAAAAGATCATCACATTCCAGGTATTTCAGAGGATATTGCTTTGCCTGCAATGCATATGGGCACAAAGCAATGGATTGCGATAGAAGGAACATGAAATATGTAAGATGTTATAAATGCAACAACTATGGGCATAAAGCAAGGGAATGCAGGAGCAGATTGCAAAATTCAAAACAAGAGGACCATACATCATCACAGTTCCAGGAACTGAAGAAGACAGAGACAGAAAGGTGTGGCATAATTCAGACAGCTGACATAACAGACACAGGGGAATCTGAAAGTGATGAAATTCAGTATTCCATCCTGCATACGCTGATATAATGAAGACAAGTCGCATATATACGCGAGTTACAGGCTGAAAAGTCGCGTATATGAAGAAAGGGCAGCAGAACAGACCCAGGTTCAGTCATGGTTGGCTCAGGCTCAGGGGGAGCAGAACAGACTCAGGAAATGGTTCAGTCATGGTTGGCTCACACTCAGGGGGAGCATATACTTCAAATCATTCATTGTTGGCATTATGGTTAGAAGTTGCTAAATGATACATCTTGTTGTTTGATCAAAGGAATAGTATTGCAGGCTGATGCTTATGGTACAGATCTGAATGGCTGGTCTTAGAACCTGCATCTGCTCAGGGGGAGCATGGATGGATTGATACAACTTGGCATATACAAAGGGGGAGCCAAATCAGAAACTTCAGCATGTACTCAGCGGGAGTATGGACAGCAGTATGGACAGTAAAAGGTATACCAAAGAAGAGAATATCTTGGTCCGCCCTTTGCCCTTGATGTCAAAGGGGGAGAGTGACTTGGTGTGGTGGTTGCCATCAAGTCCAAAGGGGGAGATTGTTGGCATTATGATTCAAGTGTTGTCCTTGATGGAAACTCACTCAGAGGTTGGTACAGGTGCTCAGAGGTTGGTACAGGTGATGGCAACTTAATCAGAGGACAGATCTTAGTACAGCATGCCAAGAAAGTTCATACACGCAGGTTCGTTAAGCCCAAGTCGTGTATACAAGCAGGTTCACTATATACCAAGTCGCGTATACGCAGGTTCTCTATATATCAAGTCGCGTGTACACGCTGGTTGGCTTCAGTAAAAGCGCGTGTATGTGGAAAACTTATCTTTGGTCCACGGCGGTTATTCCTTGGAAGTTGTGCCTATGGTTTTGGACCTTGATGTCTCGACGAACGTGTTGATCCCTAGTTTTGAAGCTGATGGTATTGGGTTACTATGGTTTTGGACCGTGGTATTGTAAAGGGCCTAAGGCTATATAAGGAGAAGATCATTAGGCAAGTGAGTGCAAGCATTGTGTGTCAAACAAAGTGAGAAGATCTGGTATCACTGTTTATCTGTTCGGGATGCTTGGCAAGGGTCGAATCTGACAGCGAAGGCATAAGTAATTATTTCTAGATCTGCACGCGGGTTGCCTTTGGAGAAAGCGCGTATACACGTGGTTTTGGTACAGTGAAGTAGCGTATGCATAATAAGATCTGATATTTCAGGTTGCTGTTGATTCTGGTGGTTGTTGCAGAGTTCTGGGCTCTGGTTTGGGTTATGTGTTCTTGATGACAGGGTTTCAGTGATTCAGTATTGGGTTGTTTAATGAATTATGATGCAAGTATAAGTTGATGATTGTATTGCAGTAATGTTTGTTTTGTACTCTTGGATCCAGTCTGAAAATTGATGAAACGTGGTCCCTGAAGAAAAAAAAAAAGTTGTAGGGTCAGCACCTACGTACTAGTAAATGGATCGGCTAGTACAAGAGCTGAGGGGGTTGTAGCTCCCTTCCAGAAGTAGTTGGAAAACGAGAGAGGGTTGTAGCCCTCTGCAGGTTGTAGCCTGCGTACTGGTAAAGGACTGCACCAGTACATTGTAAACTGAAGTTTCTTATTAAAGAAAGAAAGAGACGACTTGCAGCAGGTGGTTTTCACCCACATTGGGTTTCCACCTTATATCATGGTGTTCATGTGTGTGGCTTTTATGTGATGATCTGTTCTGTTATACTGCACCTGTTTACTGTCAATGTGGTTAATAATGTTCTGATGCATTTACTAAAGATAAGCTAAATGAATCATAAGATTTCTGGATATACGCTAGTTGCTTTAGACACAGTAGCGTGTACAAGCGGGTTCACTTAACTGAAGTAGCGTATATGTTTCTGAGCATGAAATTTGAAAAGTTTTATTGATCTGTTAATACTAATTCACCCCCCATCTCAGTATTATTTCCAACAATTTAGTCTCACCAATTGCTTGAAAAATAATTAATTAATTCATCTTGAGTTAATTAGTTGGAGAAATTCAAGTTAGAAGTCTTTCTGAAGTCATGCAACAGTTATCCCTTAAATTAAGGATATTATCCCTTAATTAAGGAGATAAGATTGAGTTGTAATTAGTTAGCTCAGTTTACTGAGTTAAGTCCAGTTAAATTAGTTCCAAACGGTTTGAGGAACTAAATGTGAGTTATCAGTCAGTTAATGCATGCATGCATCCAACTAATGTACCCTAGATAACTGAAGATTCTCTCATCAGAAACTCATGCATGTCTATTTAGAGAAAGACCCAGTTGAGCTAAATGTCAAGGACAGGTTACTATCAGTTGCATGAGTTTTCATATAAAGGAAACTCATCCATGCAGAAGGAATAAGGTTCCTTGAGGATTGCGCAGTTTTACAGTGTGTAAGAGTAGTCGTTCCACTTGGTTGAAGCTGAATCATCCCAAAGGAACAACTCAAGAAAATAGGAGGCTTGGAGGGCAGAGGAGAAGGTTTGTGAGAAGCTTTGTTTTCCTTTGAGCATCCAGGAGGATTGTACTAAGAGCTGGCTAGCTGTGGGAGCTAAGGCTTTGTGTAATTCTGAGATATTTCCACCTTGCATGATAATACAGATAGTGGGGTTTTTAGCTGAGGCTTTCCCCTGAGTATTTTCTGTGTTTCATATGTATTGATTCTTATTCTCTGTTATATGTGTTCTGCTTGATCTTGCTCAAATCAGTTAAGCTTCCGCAAGTTTGATTGTAGAAGTAGATTAAGTATTTTGCTTTAGTTATATTGCATAATAAAGTTAATCTACAGTCATAATTTCTACATGGTATCAGAGCCATGTTTATCAAAGCTGTGAACAATATACTGAGAAGAGAATTCGAAGTTTGAAGTTCGGGGTTGCAGGTGCAAATCGAATTCATCTCATACTTCAAGGTTGGTCAATGGCGTTCTATGGCTTGAGACTTGAGTATGCCTTGGAAGGTAGCTCAAATTACATAGCATGGAAAGATCGCATGGAGGATGTATTAGAAGACAACGGCTTAAAGGATTTCATTGATCAAGAAATCCCAAAGCTAGGCTCAACTAATGCACAAGAGTTGGCTGAATGGAAGAAGTGTGTGGCGAGGGAGAAACAAATTATCCTTGAGGGAGTTCGAGACCATATTGTCTCAAGTCTCCATGGGAAGGATACTCCATATTCAATGTGGAAGACATTGGAGGACCTCTAACAGAACAATAGCGACCAAAGGAAATTGGCACTCAAGGATAAGCTTCGAAGAATCAAAATGGAGAATTGCGATACTATTTCCACATATCTAAACAAGCTCACCACTTGCAGAGATGAGCTTAGCAGTGTGGGAATAACTACTGCTGATGATGATATGGTGAGCCTCGCTCTCCTTGGCCTTCCAAAGAGTTGGAATAGCCACCAGGACTTTGTGAGTGGAAGGGTGAAACTACCGGATTGGGAACGACTATGGTTGGATCTCATGTAGGAGGAGATCAGGAGGAGCACACAAGATGGTTCTTCATCCAAGGATGATGAAGAAAATTTGGGCTTAGCAAGTAAGGCAAGGGAAGGGAAGGGGAAGGCGTCCTATTCCGAATTGAATTCTTCTCATGGAGGGAAGAAGGTTTACAAGTCTAAAGTAAGATGCTTTAATTGTCACGAGATGGGTCATTATGTGACTAATTGCCCATCGAAGAAGTCCAAGAATGGATCCTCAGAAGGATTGGAAGGTGAGGCATTAGCCTCTTAGTTCGAGATGGATTTTACCCTCATCGCATGCATGGTGTCATCGATGATGGGTTGTGGTTGGTATCTTGACAGTGGAGCCTCATTCCACATGACCGACGATAAAAGTTTATTCAGTACCTTGGAGGAGAAAGACCTCAAGATGCGCATAGAGATGGGTGATGATGAAAGGTATAGTGTTTCAGGAGTGGGCACGGTTGCTTTTCAGAGGGAGCATGGAGCTCTTATCACCTTGACAGATGTGAAGTATGTGCCTGGACTGAAGAAGAATTTGGTATCGATCGCGATGTTGGAGGACAAAGGCTATGATGTTGTCTTCAGTAAGGGAAAGGTTTTCCTTAGACACATCACCACGGGACAGGTGAAACAGATCGGTTCACGAGTTAAGAACTTGTATGCTCTTGAGGTTCAAGATGCATGCAAAGCCTTGAGGAGCAAGGCAAATGTTAAAGACTTGGTGGTTGAGAGGGAGAGTGCATTACCTATCAACATGCAGTCCTAAAAGAAGTCTCGGACAATGGTGGAGGAGCCACAATTAGAGTCAGCAGAGGGATCACATGCAACCATACCTCCAGGTGTGAGATGGGGCAATGTGAAGTGATAGTACCAAGAAGGCTGAAATTGGGCAGGGTCCATTGAGAGGTTTTATCTCATGGATCGTATTTTGCTACGGGAGCCCAAAGTACAGAGTAGTGGGAGGAATCAGTGGGACTGATGCAGTCAAAGATCAAAGTGATAGAGGCTAGAGAAGTCAGATACTAAAGAGCGTAGAGAAGGATTGACAACAGTGCAAAAGGCCGAGTCAACAAAAGCGCAGAGTTTTTCAATTGACAGAAGTAACAACAGTTAGAGACTTTGATGATAGAGGCATCATTCTGATTCAGGTTGGATGTTTTTTTTGTTTCTGGAGTTTGCAGAGCAACAACACTAGAGAGACGTGTTGCATGCAGAACATTCCAAAGGTTCAGGATTGGGATCGAGTTGAATTCCTTTCTTATTGAGAGGGAGTGTTGAAAATAGTAACAAGAAATGATAAAAATAGAATCCAGTATATTCCAATTTTAATTTTTCCTTGAATTAAAATTCGAATTTAGTCTCACCAGCTGCTTGAAAAATAATTGATTAATTCATCTTGAGTTAATTAGTTAGAGAAATTCAAGTTAGAAGTCTTTCCAAAGTCATGCAACAATTATCCGTTAAATTAAGGAGATTATCCCTTAATTAAGGAGATAAGATTGAGTTGTAATTAGTTAGCTCAATTTACTGAGTTAAGTCTAGTTAAATTAGTTCCAAACTGTTTGAGGAACTAATTGTGAGTTATCAGTCAGTTAATGCATGCATGCATCTAACTAATGTACTCTAGATAAATGAAGATTCTCTCATCAGAAACTCATGCATGTCTCTTCAGAGAAAGACCCAGTTGAGCTAAATGACAAGGACAGGTTACTATCAGTTGCATGAGTTTTCCTATAAAGGAAACTCATCCATGCAGAAGGAATAAGGTTCCTTGAGGATTGCGCAGTTTCACCGTGTGTAAGAGTAGTGTTCCACTTGGTTGAAGGTGAACCATCCCAAAGGAACAATGCAAGGAAATAGGAGGCTTGGAGGGTAGAGGAGATGGCTTGTGAGAAGCTTTGTTTGCCTGTGAACATACAGGGGATTGTACTGAGAGCTAGCTAGCTGTGGAAGCTAAGGCTTTGTGTAATTCTGAGATATTTCCACCTTGTATGATAATACAGATAGTGGGGTTTTTAGCTAAGGCTTTCCTCTGAGTATTTTCTATGTTTCACATGTATTGATTATTCTTCTCTGTTATATGTGTTCTGCTTGATCTTGCTCAAGTCAATTAAGCTTCCGCAAGTTTGATTGTAGAAGTAGATTAAGTATTTTTCTTTAGTTATATTGCATAATCAGGTTAATCTACAGTCAGAATTTCTACAATTTTTATCATCCAACTTTATTACCTGTATTGTTAATTTGTAAATCCAACTTCTGACCACATTTCCTGTTTTCTTTGAGGTTATTACTACTATTTGGTCCATGGGATTCCCATCCCAGTTTGTTTGGATGAATACATTTAATTTTATCGTTTATGTATCAAGAACATTTATTATATGATAGGAACACACTTTATTTGAACTTGAATTTCAATTTGTAATTTTTTTTATTCTCGCAAACAACTATTCAAGAATTTTATAACATTTTTGGTTTCAAGAGTTTTTGTAAAGCATGAGATCTCATGCATGTTTCTGCTATGCATCTTATGATTTTAAATGAGTGAGATAATTTAAAGCTCTCTAGAATTTTGGCCATCAGTCTTATTTTTTCTCTGTGATGGAATGAGTTTAGTTATTTCATTTTTGTGAGGTTATCATTTCTCAATTATAATTTATTTATTACCTATTCTTATCAACCACCTAGTCTACTCACAAGTGTATATTTTTGAATGCTAGATTTATTTATGTTAACAAATACATTAAAAATATGAGTGTGAAAGAGGAGTGCCACCTCTATAAAAAAGAAGAAGATGGAATATTAATAATTCCTAGGAGGTTGAATATTTTCCTTGACAAGAAAATAAATCAACACACAATCAGATCATCCCTGCAATTATTATCAGCCTCTCCCTATACTAGAGAATGTTGTGGGTAAGTTCTCCTAGATCCATACATCATTTTCACTATTTCTATTTTATATGCCGCTATTCAGGAAGGATATGTCTCCTTTTCATTGTTTCCCTCCCACATATTTTCCTTCAATCTTAGTTGTGGTTTTGTATAACCTCCTTTCTCCACTTGAACGCTACTCTTTCATTCTCTCATCATAGTACTCCCACTGTGTCCAATTTCCTTTCACTTTGGGATCCTACAAAAACCATGTTTTTTAAGCCCTTGTTAATTCAATCAGCTTGTTCCTTTGCTTATTTTCTAGCCCTCGATTGCTGTCCTATCATGCCTCCGTGGTCACTTATACTCCAACTAGGGTTGCAATAGATGATATTTACCTCCTCGCACTTGTGCCCAGACCAATGTGGAGGCCTCAACCAACTGATATTGGTAGTGCACTACCTAGTAATCTTGTGAAGAAATTGATGTTTTAAAATAAGAGGAATGGTTCAAGCACACATTCTTTTTATACATAGAAGTGTGGGGTGCCTAACATAGACACTAGCCGATCTTGACAATTTCAATACATGTAGACAATAGATTTATATTGGCAGGTAAAAACCATAATGGGAAAAGTTTTGGTTGAGAGAAATGAATACCAAGAAGAAAATTTTCTGTGCATTGATGCTTGCAATAATAGGTCAACAAGATGGAAAAAAAAATCTCAATGATGGCCAAGAAATTAGCCAACCTAGACTTCCACAATAGTGAAGATGATGATTCCTCACTAGCTCCCATTCCCACCAAGGTGGACGCTTCTCATGATCAATTGTGATATATTTAGATTTATTTTATTTTTTAGAAGAACTCACAGGCTTAATAACCTTGTAAACGATCCTTTCTATGGTTTTTATTCTAGCCATCTAGATAGTCATAGACTTAAGTAGACAAAGATTCAAATCTCTTTAGAATTTAGAAACTAAAACATTTACAATTATACATGATGATTAAAGAAGAAACACAAAAAAATTATAGAGAAAATTAATTTAACTATAATTCACACAGGCTCTCACAAATTTCATTATCAAAGGCATATATTTATACATGTGAGTACATGTCTCGAGAATTTTCCATCCAATAATATTTCAATCATCTCCTATAATCTCTCATCAATAACTCCACATTCCTCTCACTCAAAATAACAACTCAATAATAATTATGAATGAATCATTATTCAAACATTTCTCCACAATAATGATTAGTTGGAAATATTCCAACATCATCTATGAATTTGCAGAACTTTTCCTTACATGGAGCTTTGGTGAATATATCAGCTACATGTTCATTTGCTTTGCGGTACTTGATCTCGACCACTCCTTTTTGAAGCAAATATTGAACAAAATTATATTGAATATCAATATGCTTGGTCTTCATATGAAAAACTGGATTCTTCGTCATTTGAATAACACTTTGATTATTACATTTCAATTAAGTGGTTTTCTCTTGCTACTCGTCTAAATCATCTAGAATTATTGTCAACCAAACTACTTCAAATTCTAGTGTCGTTGTTGCTTTCTACTCTATTTCTGACATGGAGAGAGAAATTATGGGTTGATCGTTAGTACTTGAGGAAACAACTGCTAAAACCATGATAAATTAATAACCTGAAGTTGATTCTTCTGTAGATATGTATACCAAACCATAACTAATTGTTCCACATAGATATCTTTAAATCCTCTTAGCTGCATTCCAATTCAATTCCTTGGGTTCTGCCATAAATCTTGATACCATACTGTCTATAAAAGAAATATTTGGTCGAGTTGTAGCTAAGTAGATCAAACTTCCAACCAAATGATGATACAAAGTAATATCAATTGAATTGGAGTCATCATGTTCGTATAACTTCAACCCAACTTCCAAAGGAGTTGCTGCTAGCTTGCAACTCAAATTTTTGAACTTCTTCAGAATGTCCCAAGTATACTTGGCTTGTGACATGAAAATACTGTCTTCCTTCTGCAAAACTTCAATACCCAGGAAATAATGCAACCCACCAAGGTCTATCATCTCAAACTTAGCAACCGTATATGACTTAAATCTTTGAAATAGTTCTTCACTGTTTCCTATGTAGATCAAATCATCAACGTATAAGACAATTATCAAAATGTCATGTCCTGATTGAAAGATATAGAGATTGGGCTCATATAAACTTTTAACTAAGCCATGATCCTGAAAATACTTATCAATTCTTGAATACCAAGCCCTTGGCACTTTTTTGAGACCATACACGGCCTTCAACTTATAAACACAATATTCTTTTCCCATCTCTTCAAAACTCTTAGGCTGCTACATATAAATTTCTTCATCCATATAACCATTCAAAAATATGATTTAACATGCATCTGAAAAATTGTCCATTTGTACTAAGCATCTAATGCAAAAACCATCCTAATTGTATCCAGCTTTCCCAGTGGGGAAAATGTCTGAATATAATCAATTTTGCAACTAAATGATCCTTGTACTTATCAATTGTGCCATCTGATTTATAGTTGGTTATATAAACCCATTTAGTTCCAATTACGTCTTTTCCATTTGGTAATTTGACCAAGTCCCATATATTGTTTTTCACCAAGGCATTTAATTATGCTTCCATAACTTCATTCCATTCTCTCTGTCTTGATGCTTCTGAATAATTTTGTGGTTCATCAATTTTCATTACTTGTGCCATAAGTGCATAATTCAATAGAGAACTTTGAGATCTAGTAACCATTTTTTCAAAATTTATATCGAACAGACTACTCTCTGAATGACCCCTTCCAAGCTACTTAGGTTTCTTCTTTACTTCATCTATCTTTACTGAGTTGGAATTTGATTCATCAACAATATCCATAACATCTTTCCTTAATTCAAATTGTACATGTTCTGGCAAATAGATTCCCCGCTCATCAAACATAACATCTCTACTTATTATCACCTTCTTTGTTTGAGGATCAAACAACTTGTAACTTCTTGTTTCATTACTATATCCAATAAAGATACACTTCACACTTTTATCATCCAATTTCCTCTTTTTCTTAGGAACATATGCACATGTTGCACAACCAAAAAATTTCATAAGTGCAACACTTTGTTTTTTTCATGACCATGCTTATTTTGGAGTCAAATTCAACACTACCTTTGTAGGACATCTGTAAAGAGTGTATGCTATTGTGTGTACAACTTCAGCCCAAAATTCCTTTCCAAGAGAATTTGTTTTGAACATGCTCCTAGGCATTTCAACTATGTTCCTATTTGTCCTCTTTGCGACTCCATTTGGTTGAGGAGAGTATGAATTGTTAAACTCTCACTTTATTCCATTCCACCTACAATAATTCAAAAACTCATTTGACTTGTATTATACCCCATTATCTATTTGTTGGGTGAGAATTTTCAAACCACTATGCTTTTCAACTAAAGCCTTAAACTCAAGAAAATAAGAAAACACTTCAAAATTCTCTTATAGAAAATAAACCCATGTTTTCCTAGAATAATCATCAATGAAAGTGAGAAAATAATGTGTCTCTCTAGAAGACACAGTCTCCATTGGAACACACAAATCTGAATGCACCAACAATAGACGTTCTCTAGCCTTCCATGTTCTATTTTAGAAACTTTCCCAAAAATACACCCTTCACATACTTCATCATCCATCTTGACATAAGGAAGACCATTCACCATGTTCTACTTCCTTAGCAACACCAAACCCTGAAAATTCATATGTCCCATCCTTAAATACCAAAGCTTAATATTTGCTTCCTCTATTGCATTCAAACTCTATTAATTACTTGAATCAAAAGAGAGATTGAAAAGTTTATCTTCAATCATTTCACCTTTTGCTACAACTGCATTTTGATTCAACTTATCCATGATTAAGCACTCCTTATTGATGAGGCTCATCAATGGGTAAATTATATGGACCTTAATGCAACTCTCCAGCTTACTAAAATAAACTTTTCTCATAATTCTTTA
Source organism: Pinus tabuliformis (assembly GCA_031772625.1). Taxonomy (NCBI): domain Eukaryota; kingdom Viridiplantae; phylum Streptophyta; class Pinopsida; order Pinales; family Pinaceae; genus Pinus; species Pinus tabuliformis. Next base: position 17,789,673 of record CM062805.1, read on the forward strand.
CATGTTTTGTTATATTTTTCTTAATGAGAAGGGTAAAGATGAGATGTCATGTCTTGTGGTCTAATGTGCATTGATTGTAGGTTTTGGAGAAAATTTTGGCTAATTAAAGTGTAGGAACTCGAAGGAGACAAGCAAGAGGGATTTTAGGAGATTGGATCTCCCTCCTTAACTCCTCACTCACTCGAAGATTCCTCCATCAAATCTCATCAACTCGGAGTTGCAAGCAGTTGAGCCATTAAGATCATTGGCAACCAAGCCAGTGATAGTTGAAGACCAGTTGATCTCGAGTTTGGGAGCCAAGCCTCCCTAAATTTAAGGAAGTTGTTGGTAACTTCAGTTGTATAAATAAGAAGGCCTAGAGCCTCATTAGGATTCGACTTTTTTTATTGTAGCCAAGAGGCATTTTCGAGTTAAGACATTGTGATTGATCACTCTTGTGTATTTTTGATATTTTAATGAAAATGAGAAGCATTCCCTTGATCCAACACTGAGTTGACTCAGAGGGCTGAAGCTCTTGGGTTAGGGCCCAACCCTAGCAGCAGAGGTTCCTCTTTTTGTATATGTATTCTTAGATTACATTCATAGTTAGCTACTGAACTGATTTTGGTGTTGTTAATTTGCAAGTATTGGGATGATTAATTAGTTTTCTTCCATTTGTGGATAGTTAGAACAGTGGTATCATAGTGACAGAAGACATTTCAGAAAATATGGTGATAGTGGTTTTCACCTCATCTCTCTTTTGGGATCATGACTTGAGGGACACTTTCATACAGCCCAAAAACATATTTCTTGCTTTGCTACATAATCTAGGGTTTCTTGATGAGTAGGTCATTGTCTTTAAGTTTCTTAGGATGAGTTACAATTGTCATTTTTGATCTCTTAAGTTTTTCATTGGTTTCAAAGCACTTCCATTCATGAACTTAGCCATTAGATGGTAATAACTCTGTTTTCTTCCATTTAATAAATCTTTCCCATGTATAGATGAATTTGTGCATAGATGCAGACAAGAATGTATGTTGTTGCAGGAGCTTCTACATTGCAGGGAGACCTCATCTCATTTTCCTCATCCAAGCCTTATCCACCCATGTTTCCAAAATCCACTAAAACCTCAATCCAAATTCTTGTTTTATAAGAAAAAATTGCCATTTCCATTGAGCAAATCCAACCATCTTGAAGCACTTGATTGAGCCCTGGATAGTGTTCACCCCCTCCATGCCTTATTCTCCCATTATCTACCTTTCCCATGCTTCATTCCACCTTCTATACCACTTCCTAAGCTTTCGGCCTGTTTCCTGTAGTAAAATAAGGGATCCTGTAGTAGAACTAGGACATCCTGTAGTTTTCATGTAGGAAATCCTGTAGCAGCCTGTTTTGAGCCTGAATTCAACAAAATCATCACTTAAGTTGGGATTAGGCCTCCACTTGACCTCCATACCCTTAAGACCATTCTAACCCTCTTCCTCCATACCTGTCTCCCCTACCAAAGAACAAGTGAAGATTAGCATTTGCATTCATAAAATGAAAACATAAAGAAAAAGAGTTTTTTATTTTTATTTCTTAATTAGCACATGCATGCAGCAGTTATAATACTCCCTAGATCAGATTCCATGCTCAGTTAGTTTAGATCATCAAATGTGATAGATAGGGTTAATCTAGGTTTCTTGTGCAAGCAAAATGTGTCAATGAGTATCTAAAGGATTTCATGTCACTTTACAAGCATCTTCCAATTCAGTCTTTCATTCCTTGAAATAGGCAACATTCCTTTTCTTTCATTAAGGATAATTTTCCCTTCTCCAGTTGGTAGTCAGACTTCTTCTAGTCAATAGAAGACTGGTTTGAGAAACCCTAGTGGTCTATCGCCCTACTTGAACAATGACAAGAGTAGACCATTACATCTATTTGTGTATACAACATTGTCACCTCTAAGTTTGTACGAACCCCGGGTTGATGAAATAAAGTTGGTAGCCCTAGGAGTTGCAACATTCTTGCTGCAATATTGACGCTCATCATTTATTATCAAATACTAACTTATAGTTTTTCTCCATCATCTATCTTACAAAAATTAGGTTCTTCTTTAATTCTGTTGTTAACAAAGTGTCCTCAATCAACTTCTTCTTTCCATGCAATTCTAGTATTGCAACTGTGCCTTTTCCTTTCACTTCAGAAACACACTCATCACCAAATATGATTTTACCTTAATAATTGTCATTAATTCCAGTAAACAACTCCTCTTGATATGTCGTATGAGTTGAACATCCCAAATCAATATACCATGCTCCACTTTCTTCACTATGTGCCATCAAAATTGAGGTGAATATATTCTCATTCCTAATTTCTTCAACAATGGTATTAGCACCCTTATTATCCATATCTCACATTTTTTCATAACAATCTCTTTCAAGATGGCCATATTTTTGGCAATAATAACACTGTGGCCCTCCACTTCTTCCTTAATTTATTCCTCCATCTCATCCTCCTCCTCTTCTACGAGATCCGTTTGTGCCTCTTTCTCTGAACTGATTAGGACTTCTTCCTTTTCCTCTCGAAGGGGATGCAATTTCTTGTGAATTTTGTTGATTTCTATTTTGATTTTGATTATGATATTGGCCCATGCACCTTACTCTTCCTCTATGCTTTGCAGAAAAAGCATGTTCCACTTCCTCAGATGAGTTATTTTCTTCAAAAGTTTACAAGAATCCACTCAATTCATCAGTTTTAATTGTATTTAAATATTTGGAGACCATGATATTGGTGGTGACCATATGAAACTTAGGCATAACACTTCTTAAAATATTTTCAATTAGCCTTCTTTTTTAAATATGTTCACCTAATTACCTCTTCTGTTTAACAAGATCTTGCATTTTTGTGATATAATCATAAATGGATTCATTACTTTGCATACGTGAATTTTCAAAATTCCTCCTTAATGTTTGCAATTTCGCTACATCCACACCTTCATATGTGTTCTTTAAGATATCCCATGCTTTCTTATATGATACTATACTATTGATTCTTGGAAATATAGATTCTTCAACAAAACTCCCTATAAGTGAAAGTGTTCCATTATCTTTCTTAATAATTTCTTTTAAAGATGTCTTATCATCATCACTCAATGCTTTGAATTCATTAGGAGAAGGCATAGTATATCCATCAGTTACAAGTTCCCATAAATCTTTAATGATGAATATAGGTTACATGTTATTATTCCAATAGAAATAATTTGTGCCAACAAGTTTAGGAAACACAACAATGCTTGTCACCATTGGAGAATTAGAGAGAGTCAGCGAGAGAAAATACACAAATGAACATAATGTGTCCCACTTCTACCTGGGACAAGAACCAACGTCCCAAAAAATTGAGACTCAACCACCACCACAAAATTTCCTTTTATTAATTTCAAGGTACAATAAATGCATCTCAACACAATTCAAGAAGGGATAAACCCTTTACAAAAATATTTGTCCCCAAATGATCTGGAATGGAGAAGATTAGTAATTCTATGCTAATTCCCCATTCAGAATAAAACCCAATATTCTTATCATTTGTTTATAAAGTGCTTAAGGATTTACCATGTTTGCTTAATTAATTGATTCCCTTGAGAGTTTCTTATGTAAATGTTATAAACAATTTAACATAAAAAATATGCTGAACAATAGCAAAATAACAACAAAGAACATCAAAATACAGCACACAACACAATGATTTGATCAGGAGTTCACCCCTCCTGGCCTACGTCTCCTTGGTTTAGCTTCCAATGTTTCGGCCTCTCTATTATGCTCAAAATTACAACAAAAATGTGTTTTCAATGCTCAAATGCCTCTGAACCCTGTCTCAATGAGTTCAGAATGCTAAAAAATGACTATCTAGCCTCTTTTTGCATCCAATTTGGATAAGAACTGAATAAGTTATTACTTCTCCTAGTTCTCCCACTATTTGTTCCACAAATTTCTCCAAAATCGACATAATCCTACAAATTTGCTCCAAAATCCACTAACTGAGCAAACATTTCACCACGCAGTGGGCTATATTGTGTCGGTTGTATTGCAAAATCGTAATCGGCAAAGTTTGGCAGGATGGGTCTTGTTAACATGGCGGCGATGTTGCGATAGTGATATCGCAGACTCGATGGGACATTAAACTGCAACATATAAAATATCGCATCCGGGCAGTCAATCGCAAATCGTAATTCGGCGATTACTGTCAGAACCATTGCAAACGCAACCCTTTTCTGTGATTGTGATATGCGATAAATCACATCACAACTGGGCTTCACCGAGGGCTGATTCTTATCCACCTACGATATGCGATTGCGATTAGATCGCATCACAACCTATCTGTGTTGGCGCTGATTCTATAATACTCATCCACCTTCGATGCAATTGCAAATCGGCGCTGTTGGGGGGCGATTCTTAACCTGCAACCTCTGTTTTTCACCGATATGCGATATGAGGAACCTAATGGAAACCTGCCACTTGGTGCTTCCCCATTCGTTGGGACCTTTTCCATGTCATCCAATACTGCCATGTAGACAAGTCAAACTTAAACTTTGACTTGCTCTAACTTCTGCATACTAGCTTGGATTTGAGTGTCATTCACATCGTTGGAATCAGAATGATGAGATCTTTGATCTGAAGCTAAGTTTAACAAAATTTTGACACTTTGATTTTTGAGCATAAATTTGAGCACCTGATCACTCCTCCCCACTGGAAGCCTTTTGGAACCCAAAAGATTATATTCAGTTATTGAACAGATGAGGGTACTATTCCCTCACCTTCCCCTCTTCAACCCATTTTTCATTTGATGGATTTGTACCTTTGAGACCCACTCGAAGATAATCAAAATTTCCCGTCTTTGATGACCTCGTTCTTCTGTCAAGTATGGTGTCTTGCTGAAGCTCATCAAGAAATTCTAGAGAAAAATATTCAATTGATGGAATTCTGTACACTTTCTCCTTGATATTCAATCAAAGGAGGCTCATACAATCTCAAATTTTCAACATTAACAACGAAACAAATTTGCATATATGAAGGCAAATCAAGCTTGAAAGAATTATTACCAATCTTTTCGAGAATTTTAAATGGACCATAAGGGATTGGTTTCAACTTTTTAACTTCACCTTAAAGCCTTTCCTTGCTAATGTATAATCAAACTTCATCACCTACTTGAAACTTATGATCCACACAATTCTTATCATGCCTTACCTTATACTTGCATTGACTCTTTTCTAGTTGTTCTTGAACTGTTTGGTGAATCAACTAAATTTTCTCAATGAATTTCTTTGCTCTATCTATGTCGCTATGTCCATCTACAACTACATCTTTCTCAAAGATGAAATCCAAAGGCGATTTAGGCAAATAACCAAGACATGCCTCAAAAGGCGAAGTTAGAGTAGAAGAGCGTTTTTCTCGGTTGTAAGCATGCTGAATATAATGCATATGTTCATCCCATAGCTTAGAATGTTTAATGCAATATCCTCTTAGGAAATGAATAATTGTCCTGTTAACCACTTCAGTTTGACCATCTGTTTGTGGGTGGAAGGTTGTACTTTTCTTCAACTTGGTGTCCATCAAGTTCCATAAACTTGACAAAAATTCCCAACAAATCGGGAATCACAATGACTTACAATAGAAGTAGGTAATCCAAAATGAACCCATGCAATTTGAAAGAAAAGTTGAGCTGTTTGTTCAGCTGTAATTTTTTTTTTATATATAAGGCATTAGTATGCTCATCTTGCTTAACCTATCCACAACTACATACAAATAATCATGATCTTTTCTTGATAAAGGAAGACCTACAAAATCCATAGAAACACTCTCCCATGGACGTGAAGGCATTGGAAGTGGTGTGTACAATCCTAGTTTCCTATTCCTAGGCTTACTAAATGCACACAATGAACAACCTCTGATAAAATGTGACACACTTTCAAGCATACGAGGCCAGTAAAAATACCTCTGAAGATTTGCCACTGTTTTACTCACACTGAAATGTCCAACAATAAGAGAAGTGTGTGCTTCCCTTGTGACATTTACTCTCTCCCTGAGGAACACAAAGTTTTCCCAAATGATAAAACAAATTATCATGTACATGGTAGTCTAATTCCTCAACTTGGTGGTCTTGACTCAAATTTGAATATACTTCTTGAAATTCATCATCATGCGTGTATTGTTCAACATAACTTTCTGGCAAAACATAATGATTCTTGAGTAAAATGGCTACATTAACAACAGGTTTAGAAATCATATCAACAACTCTGTTATAAATACCTTTGTTGTACCTGATTACCAAGTGGAATTTATGTAAGAATCCCATCCAACGAAAGTGCCTTGATTACTGCAATTTTGTTTGAGATTGCAGATATTGCAAAGGTTGATCATTGATGTGAATAATGGTTTCTTTTCCCATCAAGTAATGCTTCCATTTCTTCACACTTTGCACCAATGCGTAAAGCTATTTATCATATGTAGGACAGTTAATAAGAACACCATTAAAAATCTCAGAAGGAAATGAAATGGGCATACCATGTTGTAAAAGAAGTGCACCCATGGCATAGTCACCTGCATATGTTTTTATTTCAAATGGTTATTTCAAATTCGGAAATGCCAAAACTGGGGTTGAACTAATCTTTTGTTTTAAAGCATCAAATTATTTTTGTTGTTTTCCTCCCCACTGGAAGACAACCTTCACGTTGGTCAAAGCATGTAGTGGAGCTGCTATGGAAGAGAAATTGGCAATGAACTTCCTCCAATACTACGATGCTCGCAGAAAACTCCTTACTTCTGTGACTGATTTGGGTATTGGCCAATTCATAACGGCCAGAACTTTAGAGGGGTCAATGTTTAGCTCACCTCCTCCAACTATGTGGCCCAAATACACTAAGTAAGTTTTCCTGAATTCACATTTAGACATCTTCAAAAATAACTGTTTTTATTTCAAGACATCCAACACTTTCCTCACATGCTTGACATGCTCTTGTCGTGATTTGTTGAATATCAAAATATAAGCTAAATAGACAATTACAAACTCATCAAGAAAGGATCTCAAAACATCATTCATAACTCTCATGAATGTAGCTGGAGCATTTCAAAGACCAAAAGGCACAACCAACCACTCAAAAAATCCTTGTTTGGTTTTAAAAGCAGTCTTCCAAATATCCTTCTCAATTATTCTAACTTGATGATATCCACTTCTTAAGTCTAATTTAGTAAAATATTTTTCATTCGTCAATTGATCTAGCAAATCATCTATTCTAGGTAGTGGGTATCGATTATTTATGTTAATTTTATTCAAAGCTCGATAATATACACACATGCACCAAGTTTCATCTTTCTTGCATACCAAAATAATTAGTGAACCACATGGAGAAGTAGAGGGATGAATTACACCTTTATCTAATAATTCCTGGACTTGTTTCTTAATTTATAAACTTTCCAGAATTGACATTCAATACATACCGATATTTGGGAGTGGACAGTCTTGTTGTAGCTGATTTTCGTGTTGAATTCCCCTTTTTGGTGGAAATCCCTTTGGTTCTTGAAACGCATATCCATATTGATTGACCACATCAACCAAGTCAGCTTTGAGCTTCATGTCATAACCTATAAAAGATTCATGCTCCATTTCATTCTTCTGCTTGATCATAAGGAGCACAAGGCTCTTGCTAGAATTAACCAGTCGTTTGATTTACCCTGTGCTTGCCAAAGACAGATTAAGCTTGTTGCGATGAGCTCTCACAATGTAATCCACTCCGTCTTTGAACAAATGATATTTGTTCTCAAATCTATGGAAAATGGCTTTCCTGTCATACAGATAAGGGCTTCCCAACACAATTCCAGAAATATCCAGTGACAGCACATCTAATTCGACTTCATCAATGAAATTGGCAGTAACTGTAAACTTGAAAACTCATTTTCACGTGACCTGAATATTGGCATCCTTAGTTATCCAACCCAACATATACAGTTTATGATGAGGCACGGTTTCTAGATTTAATTTCTTGACCAAATCTGTAGAAATTAATTTTTCTTGGGATCCACTATAAAACAACGTATCAATCTTGGTGTGTTTGGAAATAACTCGGATGTGGAACAACTCAATTAGCTTTCATCATTTGAAACATTGTTGGAGTTATTTTCTACACTGGTGCTTTACATGACTTCCTCTTTGCTTGCTTTTGCCACGACTTTTCCCTTGGTGACTGTGGCTGCAATCTTAGTTTCATCACCTCAGTCAGAACCCAAGTCTTGTTGTACAACAACATTGGTCTTCTGTTTCCCTTTATTGTTAAATTTCTTCGGTTGTAATTTAGGATGAAGCTTCCAACAATGCGCTTCATCATGGCCCTCTTTGGAACAATTCTTGAACATGAGTTTCTCTCCTTGTTTCTAAACAAGAGCATTTTTCTTTTGCTTTCCTTTAAATATCTTCCCTTTTTCACCACTCTGAAATGAATTCTTCTTGTACATTTTTCCCACTTGCTTCGAGGTGTGTATCTTGAACACAAACCTCGTCAAGATTTGTGGGATTAAACATAAGAATGGTATGTCGAATATAGCTATGCAAACTTCCTATATATTTTAGCAAAGTATCTTATGATTGTAAGTCTACTCTTAGCATAAGAGCTATTTTCCTAAACTCTTGAGTATACTCTTGCACATTTTGACCTTTGAACTGTCTGAAATTATGCCAATTCATGATTGCTTTTTGCATATGGGCTTAAGGGTAGAATTTTCTTTTTATAGAAGCAATGAAATCAAACCAAGTAATAGAGATCTTACCATGTTTTTTGATATTGTCTTGAATCCTTGCTTCCCACCAAATGCATGTTGCACCCTCCATTCTCAATGAATCCAACTGAATTTTGATATCATCCTCTTGAAGGTTCTGAATTCTACAATACACTTCCAACTGACGAATCCAATTATCCAGCTTCTCTGCATTCACTTCTCCATTTAGAAAAGGTGATTTACCAGTGCCTTTTGCAGAATGATGATGAGTATGAATAAGGGTTGTATTAGTGGAAGAGTGTGAAGATGCTTGTGAAGTAGAATATGAAGAATATGGTGGAGAGGGTGGAGGCTTGTCTCCACTCTCATTACTTCCTTTTCCATTACCTCCTCCTGAAGAGCCTTCTCCTATGGGAGGTTTGGAACTTTCTCCTTCCAATCTTCTATTCCTCTCTTCATATAGGACCTTCACCATCTCTGTTATATCAAAGAAAGCCTTTCTTGAGGTCTTCTCATCTTCTATCATGGTAGGTTCTCCTTCATGAGACATGGTCTCTAAAGACTCGACTAAAACTTGAGGCTGAACTGGTATTGGAGATTGTGGCAACCTTGCTCTTCGTCCCCTTGACCCAACTTCAGGGCTTCCAACCAGCTTTCATTCACCTCTTTTGAGCTTTAACCTTGTAAGCATGACATAAACTTGGAAAAAATTAAATCCTTCTATCACAAAGCAAATCTAGTAAGCAAAAACCACTGCTCTGATACCAACCTGATCTGGAATGGAGCATATTAGTAATGTTGTGCTAATTCCCCATTTAGAATAAAACCCAATATGCTTATCATTTGCTTATAAAGTGCTTAAGGATTCACCCTGCTTTCTTAATTAACTGATTCCCATGAGAGTTTCTTATGTAAATGCTATAAACAATTTAACATAAAACATATGCTAAACAACGGTAAAATAACAACAAAGAACATCAAAAGACAACACACAACACATAGATTTCATGAGGAATTCACCCCTCTTGGGCTACGTCTCCTTGGTCCAGCTTCCAATGCTTGGGCCTCTCCATTATGCTCAAAATTACAACAAAAGTGTGCTTTCAATGCTCAAATGCCCCTGAAACCTGTCTCAATGAGTTCATAATGTTAAAAAATGGTTATCTAGCCTATTTTCGCATCCAATTTGGATAAGAACTAAAGAAGTTATGATTTCTCCTAGTTCTCCCACTATTTGTTCCATAAATTGCTCCAAGACTGACATAATCCTTGTTGGAGAGGTAAATCCCCTCTACGGATAGAGGCGATCCCTACTAGCCCAGCAAGGGTCTAGCAACAATCAGTCAATGCTACTATGCAAGTTCCTAATTGCAATTAAACAAGAGGTAAAGAGCACCTACTTGGATTCCAGCGCTGTTATTTGATGAAGAGATGCCACCTTCGCTCCTTCGCTCTGGCTGGTCACAATCCTCCGCGATCTCCGCGAACAGACACCTGCACACACGAAGAGGAAACAAACACAAGCGTGAAATCTAATAAAAGCAACCATACATCAGTCAGAAAGGATGTAATTCACATTTAACCATTGCATAGACAAATGAGAATGGAACCATAACAGTAGTCATCTATTATTAATCAATAATCAGAGAAAGATACAACCATTGTTCTGACGCTGAGTCCTTCTCAAGAGGGTCCAGCCAGCAAATCTCATAAGCATTCACCCAAGAGGTAGATCTCCCAAGTCAAGCAACTCTCTCTCACACAAAACTCTAAGACTTCACAACCTTTCTCTAGCTCTCTAGCAATCCACACTTTATCACACCAACTACCTACTAGCAGCAGCACACAAAAACACTATGAATTCCTTGATGTCAAAAACTATTCCCAAAAACTAGCTGCTCATGGCAATGGTAGAGGTTTATATAAGAGAAGGAGTCTCCATGAAGGGTGGAAGGATAAGCTTATCCCCAAGAAAGGTGGCCCATATGACGAACAGACATGCCATAGAAGGGAGGGCGATACTCACAAGGCCAACAACCAGGTCTGGAGTCATCTGGAAGGTTGGCTGTTAGAACAAATTCGCCCAAACAGGATCAGCGCGGATTATAACAGGACTGGCGCGCTGACGTCGCACCTCAATAACTGAGAAGGCCATGTCAGCGCGACTCAATACAAAGGCAAGACGCGCTGGCTCGTGAAATTCGATTAGCGCGGAAAACAGGTGTACTTCCGCGCTGGCAGCGCATTTGGTCTGTTATGGAGCACCCATCAGCGCGGTTATTTGGACAAAAGTCGTGCTGATAGCAAAAACTTTGGCAAAGTGGGTTATTTGGCCAGTTTAGAGAGCATGAGCATGATGAATTTGATTTCATGACACAGTAGGGATACTGACAGGATGACAGTGACAAATTGCTGTGTAACAGATGCCCCCTAAAGCATGAAGCCCGAGAGAGTGGGAGGGGTGAAATGCTTTACAAAACTGCCGAACTGGAACACCACCAGGAAGGACCTGCACGTATGTACAACTGATAGCTTGATTACATGTAGTCTAGGCATGGGCGCAGCCATCCAAAAGACATATGAAGAAAGGTCTGTGGTATGGACGTAGCCACCCAGCTGAAGAGACCATGATGATAACAAGGTATGTTCGCAACCATCCTAAAGGACTCAGGTATGGTCGCAGCCATCCATCAATGAGTCATGTAATATCAATCCACAAAAATCGCAGCCTGGCTCACAACAGACTAGAACCAGGGTCTTGCGCTCCATCCCAATCCGAACAAAGTACAAGTTCAAGCATGTGAATACATGAGTTGAAGTCGAACATGCATGAACATCGTCTGATTACCAGTCAATGATGAAAACTGTTAACAGACGCGAGAGGGGCCACCAATAATGACAATGGTCCTCAAGGTACTATAGGTATAATCCACGGCATGCGAATCAATGAGCTGGCATCGAACACCCGCGGAATCATTCAATCGGAGGCCAATGATGAAAACCTCGCGTCGAACACGAAGAACCTGCCATTGAGGCATGCAGGCTCCAAGGTACCTGGAAGGGGTCTCTAAGTTACCGTCCTGGATAATGAGCTGAAGTCGACAGGAGGTAACCTTGATCGAAGGTGGGCCATAATGTTTCCCACATCGTCGACACAAGACAAAGGAAGATTAGTGTGATGAATCAGAAGTATGTGAGGCGTCAAGGGTAGGTTGTAACTCTGCAGAGGTCAACTTCTCTTGAACATATCGGCGGCACGATAGCGGACTTGGCAGTATTTGACATCAAATGAGCAGGGGTCATGGTGACAAGGCAATGAGCAGATGAGAGGTCAAATAGGATAACCCAAACCCACGGAGGCTAGTGAAAAAAAAGATGAGATGGTCCCACCCAGACACGAAGCAGAGGAGTGCCATGTTCAAGAGCGACATACTGCCGACACGACTATGATTACAGTTCCATTTTCCCCACCATTTCTGGCAGGTACCCCGATTATTTTTGGATGACAAGCTTGACGGGGATAGCATATGCTTGAAAAAGTGTCATTTCGACGATACCCGATGTCATTTAAGTTTTAACGAGTCTGACAAAGGAAGAACTCGGCGTCTTTTCCTGTTTAGAGAGTCTGAAAAGACAGCAGAAAAGAAAACTCCAGGGGGGTCCTTTTTCGTAAAGTTGTGTCTCTCGAGCCCGAAAAAGTATAAAACAATGCTCGAAAGAACCGCCCGACCATTACGATCGAGGAGTACTTTTCGTAAATAGTGACCTCGACCCGAAAAAGTAAAAAAGCGGTCAGAAGCACGTCATTTTGGAGCCAATAACGAGTTCGAAACGACAAAAACCCGGCAATCTTTTTAGTTTAAACGGTCGAAAAAAGAGCTTTAAAGGCGACCGCCTCTCATTCCTTTTAACGAGTCGAGGGGAGACTCGACAATCTTTTCATCTTTAAACGGTCGGAAAAGAGCTGAAAGCGGACCTCCATTTTTATTCTCTTTAACGAGTCAAAAAGGGAAAAATACTCGGCAATCTTTTCATATTTTACGAGTCAGAAAAGAGCTTAAAGGCGACTCGTCCTAGAGGAACGAGTGGTATAAAAGGTAGCAACTGGTTCCGGAAATGGTGGAACTGCTCAAAACATGTAATGGTCAAGAGGCTGGCTAATAAAACCACTCATCGCTGCGGTTCCTAGGAAAGGAAAAACAACCAAGTGAGAGCATATGATCAGCCAAAGAGATGGTAGCAATGGAATGAAACAACCAAGGCTCATCGAACAGAATTCAGCAGATAAAAATGGCAATCACGAGATGTAATTCGGGTATGGGTTCATTTTTACACAAGCTTGAACCATGGAGAACTCTGCTTGGATTCGGTTTCATGTTTACACAAGCTTGAAACGAAAAACTATGCTTGTTATAAGCTCGCATGCCCCCAGCATAATGACGCACATCAAGGTACATGCCCCCGAAGCTTCATTGCATTCAACAAAGTGGATGGAATGAAGGTTCACTCTCGAGATCGATGAAAGACTCGACTTGTATTTTACGAGATCTTAATCAAAAGACTCGATTTTGAAAGGGAGGTGTTTCATTTTTTAATGAGGTTGACACAGTAAAAGAACTATCCTCATAACCCTTGTTTCATTTTTTAACGAGCTTGACACAAGATCAGGAACTACGCTCCACTCCTTGTTTCATTTTTTAACGAGGTCGAAACAAGATCAGAACTATCCTCGGACTAAGCCTAGTTTCATGTTTTAAGGAGCTTGACACCGGAAAGGAACTATGCTCCACCCGAACTTCATCATAATGAACAGGAAGTCAGGGCTTCCAAGAGTGGCGCTCCTGGTGGGAGGTCAATATCTCGGAAGTCAGGACCCAATGCCCCCAGGACACTATGCACGACGGCGACATCGCTGGATATAGGCACGGGGGAGGTGGCCACGTAGTTGATCTGGGGTGAGACAGATGCAACAGGTGGATGAAAACCAGGAGGGAAGGACAATTGTGCCGGAGGGGCTTGTGGACGAACGAACGATAATTGATCGATCGTCACTATTCTTCCATCGTGTGGAAAGCAAACCACACGGAAAAGTGAAGAAACAAGGGCTCCCATGGCATACACATAGTCACGACCAAGGAGAAGACTGAAGTCTAAAGAACCTTGGGTAACCGAGACGTCTATATAGACAGTCTTGCCTCCCAAAGTGATAGGAAACTGTGGAAGGATCCCTAATGGTTGACTCGTTCCTCCGTCAAAGGCGGTGAGATTCGGTGCGACAGGTACAATCGATGGGGAACCCAAAGCCTGCCAAGTAGTAATGGGCATAAGACTAACCGATGCGCCTTCATCCAACACAGTGCCAGGCAGCGCCATATGGGAGGCATAGGCGGTGACCCAGAAAGGCACATGGGATGGAAGGGGAGGGGTAGTCAAACGACTCCAATCGAAGGAAACGACCGAACTACTTGGTGGGGGAACCATATGGTTGCCCCCCTGCTTGGAAGGAACCGAATTAGAATTCTCCGGAGAGGTTGGGATGGGAAAACCATTATCAAGCTCAGGAGAATTTGATGAGACGAGAAGAACATGGGAATTTGGCTCTTCCGAAACAGAATGAGCGAGCGGCGGACTCGAGTCGACACTCTTTCCGACCAATGGTTGGTCTGGAACAGGCTGGACACAGCCGGGTTTGGGAAGAGGAGCCTGGACAAGAGAGGAACGTAAACCAATCTCATTGTCGGGAGGCGGATGATCTGCAGCTGCAGAAAGACGTTGATAACCAGTGGGAAATGGATTCGGAGGAGCAGCAAGACTTTCCAACACAGCAGAGGCTTTATCCATGAGTGGACAAAGGTGAAGGGGATGTTTGCCTTCACAAAGTCGACAGGGGATTCGAAGCTTCCCTTTCTCCTTACCATTCCCAACTGGTGAGGTAGCATCGCCATGATCATCAGTGGACGATGAAGGGCGGGCCGGATCGTGAGACCAAACTTCTAATACCCTGGGAATGCCAGGACAATCACGAAGCAGATGGTCCTCCTTGCATAATCGACAAGGAAACTTGACCTTCCGCGGGGGAGCAGAAGGTGACCCGACTTCAGGTATTCTGGAGGGGATAGTTGGACTTGAGGGGGGGACTGTGTGTGTAAGTTCTCCTTTATGAGACTTCTTCTTCTTCTTAGCCACCTGGTTATGCGAATCGAGACTTTCACCAGGCGAAGTATAAGAGGACGACGTAGAAGTAGGCGTCGAAGGGGAGAGATCCACCTTAGGATCAACATGACGTTGTTCAGGTGGAGGGACTGATGGACTAACAGCCGATACGGTAGGGACCAAAGAGGTTGAAAACAACCATACAGGCAACCCGACAGTTAACCCTGGTAGGGACAACGTCGCCATATACGGAGCACCAACATTCCCAAGAGGAGGGAATTGTCCTGGATTCCCATCAGAGGGGGAACCTGGGTTAGTGAATCCCGGAAAAGTTGCCATAGCAACCGAAAACGAAACCTACTCAAACTAACGCACACAAGATCTAACCAGGTGATGTTATCGTGGCCGAATTAATTTTAAGACACAAGAACCAAACTTGACCTTTTCATGTTTCAAGAGTCGAGAAAAGGACGAAAAGATGACTCCAGTCTCCTTCGAATGTTTAATGAGCACGAAGTGACAAGACGCTCACAGGCACCTTTTCATTTAGGGAGTCCGAAAAGGATCAAAAGTGACTGCTCTGGAGACTCTAGGTATAGGGTTTACCAGGCGACCCGTAAAACTGCTTATACACCTTAGCAATCGTATGAGAGCCAAGGACTTTCCGTACTGCAGTCAATCTTCCCAAATGCTGTGTTCGGTGCGTTACGGTTCACAAGGCGGCAGACTCGGCTTCCTATGGATAAAGGATAAAAGCCTAGTGGGGTCTCCCTATATACGCGACGGTACGTGGGAGCACAGTCCGTGTTAGACCACTATCGAGTCACAGAAGGAGGAATCACCCAACCATAATGTGAAACAATAGTGACTATGTTTAAAGACGCCGGAACGCGTCTCTAACCTAGACCTCTAGATGTTTGCGTTTAGTTCCAATGCGTTTTTAGATTCATTCGGTTCATTTTATAGTTGATCTTGAAATTAAGTTTCGATTTCAGGTCCTATCGTATGTTCTCTCACAATTACCTAGATGCAAACTACATGCCAAAGAATTTCATTTTGTTCGATGAATTCTAGCTATGAGAAGGTAAAGAATTTTTGATCAAACAAAACGAATACAAGCAAACAAACAACCTAATGCAGCTAAAAGCAAGGAAAGGAAACTTTTTCTTTTGAAAATGCAAATCAACGAAACGTTCTTTTCCTTTTCAATTCTCAAAAGCAAAGCTACTAGTTTGATTTTCTTTCAATGGCACAAAGCATCTAAATGAATTTGGAGGAACCGGAACACCAAGAAAATCACTTAATGAAAGCACACAAAGTTCCCAAAACGTCCAACAAAGATTTCCAAATCAAAAGGAAAACCAAGTTCCGCACGAGCTATGTGATCTAAGCTCGGCAAGACAAGCAAGGATTCAAACAAGGAGGAAGCGAAAACCACTCGGAAACACAACCAAAAACACTTCAACAATCACTGAACAAGTGCAACAACAAATCTGAAGTTGGCTGGTCAAACAGGAAAACAAGATCCCTACGGAAGGCTTGACACACACACGGCCACCAGATGCCCTAGGGCTAGAGTGCGAAATCAATGGAGAAAAGCAAACACCCGGAGGATGAGAGTCCCAACCAGTCAATTAGAGATTCAACACAATCCAACAACTGTAAAAGTGATGGCGGAAATACAAACCAAACAGCGAAAGCAAAGAGGAAGGTATTTGCAAAACCGGAAAATGAGCAAAATGAAACCCTGTGGAACAAGACTTTCGCAAGCAAGCAGTTCAGAGTTCAGATAATGAAAAACAAGTCACAAACCAAGTGGAGAGAAGAGGGGAGAGCTAAAGCAACAAGTTCAGGAGGATAATCTGGACAAAAATGAATTCTACAGGATCAGCGCGGGTAGCCTTCAGCAACTCGGCGCTGACAGGAGGAGGCCTGTAGCAACTTTGCGACGTCAGCGCGGAAATACACGGATAAAGCGCGCTGTCTCAGAAAAACGAGGTCAACGCGACTATTAATCACACAGGCGCGATGACAGGGAGAACAAAGAAGCAGGTGTGCGACGTCAGCGCGGAAGCACACGGATAAAACGCGCTGTCTCTAAAAACGAGGTCAGCGCGACTATTAATCGTACTGGCGCGATGACAAGGATAACAAAGAAACAGGGGTGCGACGTCAGCGCGTCTGTTCTGAATTAAACCGCGACGAAGGTGAAAACGAGTAGAATCAAGGCAGAAAACTCCCAAACCAAAGGTAGAAAGTCTTTTAACAGTCAAGACACTTCCCAGATGAACCCAGGAAGGCTACAAGCAGAAAAACAATCCCCAAAACTCGAAAAGAGAGAAAAATCAAATTCAAGCACAAAGAGTGGACACAAGAGACAAAAAGGCTGATCCCCAGTGGAGTTGCCAAATTGTTGGAGAGGTAAATCCCCTCTATGGATAGAGGCGATCCCTGCTAGCCCAGCAAGGGTCTAGCAACAATCAGTCAATGCTACTATGCAAGTTCCTAATTGCAATTAAACAAGAGGTAAAGAGCACCTACTTGGATTCCAGCGCTGTTATTTGATGAAGAGATGCCACCTTCACTCCTTCGCTCTGGCTGGTCACGATCCTCCGCGATCTCCGCGAACAGACACCTGCACACACGAAGAGGAAACAAACACAAGCGTGAAATCTAATAAAAGCAACCATACATCAGTCAGAAAGGATGTAATTCACATTTAACCATTGCATAGACAAATGAGAATGGAACCATAACAGTAGTCATCTATTATTAATCAATAATCAGAGAAAGATACAACCATTGTTCTGACGCTGAGTCCTTCTCAAGAGGGGCCAGTCAGCAAGTGTCCCAAGCATTCACCTTTGGAAATGATTCTCCCAAGACAAGCAACTTTCTCTCTCTCACACAAGCAACACAAAACAACCTTCCCTAAGCAATCAATCACTTCCACACCTAGCACACCAAATACCTATAGTAGCAGCAATCTGAGCACTATAAGCTCTATACAATCCAAGCTATTCCAAACTAGCTGCTCATGGTAATGGTGGAAGTTTATATAGGAGAAGGAGCCTCCTAAAAGGGTGGAAGGATGAGCTTATCCTTAAGGGAAGTGGTTGCAAAGGGTCGAACAGACATGCCATAGAAGGGAGGGCGATACTCACAAGGCCAACAACCAGGTCTGGAGTCATCTGGAAGGTTGGCTGTTAGAACAAATTCACCCAAACAGGATCAGCGCGGATTATAACAGGACTGGCGCGCTGACGTCGCACCTCAATAACTGAGAAGGCCATGTCAGCGCGACTCAATACAAAGGCAAGACGCGCTGGCTCGTGAAATTCGATCAGCGCGGAAAACAGGTGTACTTCCGCGCTGGCAGCGCATTTGGTCTGTTATGGAGCGCCCATCAGCGCGGTTATTTGGACAAAAGTCGCGCTGATAGCAAAAACTTTGGCAAAGTGGGTTATTTGGCCAGTTTAGAGAGCATGAGCATGATGAATTTGATTTCATGACACAGTAGGGATACTGACAGGATGACAGTGACAAATTGCTGTGTAACAATCCTACAAATTCGCTCCAAAATCCGCTAACTGAGTGAACATTTCGTCGTGTGGTGGGCTATATTGTGTCATCCGTATCGCAAATCACAATCAACGAAGTTTGGTGGGATGAAGGTCTTGTTAACACGATGGTTATGTTGCGATAGTGATATAGCGGACCCAACAAGACATTAAATTGCAACATATAAAATATCGCGTCTGAGCAGTCCATCACAAATCGCAATTGGGCGATTACTGCCGAAACCATCGCAAACACAACCCTTTTCTGTGATTGCGACATGCGATAAATCACATTGCAACCGGGCTTCACCGAGAGCCGATCCTTATCCACTTGCGATATGCAATTGTGATTAGATCGCATCACAACTTGTTTGTGTTGGGGTTGATTTTGTAATACTCGTCCACCTCCAATTTGTGATATGTGATATCGCAACCGCAAATCGACGCTCCTGGGGGCCGATTCTTAACCCGCGACCTCTATTTTTCCTTAATATGCAATATGCATAACCCAATGGAAACCTACCACTTGGCACTTCCCCATTCGCTGGGACCTTTTCCATGTCATCCAATCCTGTCATGTAGACAAGTCAAACTTGAACTTTGACTTGCTCTAACTTCTACATACTAGCTCGGATTTGAGTGTCATTCGCACCGTTGGAATTAGAATGATGAGCTCTTTGATCTGAAGCCGAGTTTAACAAAATTATGACACTTGGATTTTTGAGCATAAACTTGAGCATCTGATCACCAAATATATGTCAAAATAAGAGATAATTACACCAAAGGTGTTCCTTCTATGGAGTTGGCTGGGCAAACACTGTTCATCCCAACCAATCCCATCTCTCCATTTTCATCCTCCAACTAATAATTTTTTAACACATGGCAATGATCCATTTAGTGTTTTGTTATGGTACTAGTGACAAAGGAGGGTGATTCGCAACACTCTGCTTCAAGTCCTCCATTCTCTGTTACTTGAACTGCCTTCGCCCACCGTCACCGCGCCTAAGCCTCCCAATTCCCCCGTGTATAAAATATGCCCTCTGCCTTTGGACTCCCTCAACCTGACGTTGTTCCATAGAGTTGAAGCAACTACAGGAGGGGCGATTCTGGTCGTCATCTTCCAACCTCACAGAGCAAGTATTTGCGATGTGAAAGCTTCAATCTTTAGGCAATTTCTATGGTGAAATCTCATTTGGGTTTCAGATCTGCTATTTTTAATGATGCCCACATAGAGAACAATGGGTTTTCTTAATCTTGGGAGTTCAACAAATCCAGGTTTGACTTTTATCTCTCTCATCTTGATACTTAGGTAATTCATCCGCTCTGGGAATTTCTTCTTCCTAACTAGATAGTTCCTCATCTTGTTTAAGATCAAATTCTTCTTCTTGATGATGAGGATGCTCCTCTTCTTGTTTAAGATAGATTAGGTGGTTCATCTAGAATGGAGAATTATTCTTATTCATAACCAGGTGCCTCCTCCTCAGGCACAATCTTCGTAGGACGAACCTTTTCAACCTCTTCAACTGAAGCTTCAACAATTTTAGTCATCACACTATCAATTTTTGGGCTATCCCACTCATCACTCGATTTTTTAGTCTCGGGAATGATGAGAACTCGACCAGGCAAAGGATCCAAAAATGGAGGTTCTTGCTCTTTTGTCCCAGTCTCCGTAGTCTAGCTTGAAACCCCCACTCTAACTTCCATTTAAAAATTTTGAAAGAGAAAGAAAAGTGTTGGTACTAGAAGAATCGAAAGGGAAAGGAGCATTGAATGAAGTGGATTGTTCCATTGACAAAAGGATGTTGCATATCAAGGAGTTGCAGATGTATCACACATAAATATCATAGGCATTTTTTCCTTAGGGTGTTTTCCCTAACCTTGGGAATACACATTCCACCAAGGGGTCGAGTTTCTTCCTTGCCAGCTGAGTTATGTTATTGATTTAAGGGGGTCGATTTCTATTCAGAGTGACTGAGTTAGCTTGCCAAGTTCGGGATAAGTTTTGTCATTGTTTTTGTGGGCTGAGTTTCATCCTTTGTGGGCCGAGTTGACCTTCAGTGTGTTGGCTGAATTTCCTTCTAATGATGGCTAAATATTCACTTCCCAAAGAAGGTCGAGTTTGGTTATTTAGGAGTGAATTGTAGCTGCTCACATAGGCCACAGATCTTATCATTTTTTGGCTGAATATACGTGTAGGGAAATAAGGGCCGAACTGTTGCTATAGAGGGGTTGAGTTCTTCCTTTGTGGGCCGTGTGAGTCACTAGAACCATTAGTATTAAGAGGCCAAGTTCCTTGTTGTTAGAATGACTATTGGGTATACATATTTGGGTTGAATATTAAAGATTGTTGCTATTGTTATCAGAAGAGGCCAATATAATCCCACTATTGGAACACACTCATGTTCTATGTTTCTTTAGTGTGTGTACAATATTTATACCAGTTTATAAATCTGAAGTAGAGGTCTTTATTTTCCTCAAACAATGAGTGTAACCCTATATATGGGTCAGGTCGAGTTGTTTGTTCAGTGGGTATATTTGTGGGCTAAGATCCCTTTGGAAAGAGGGTTGAACAAACAATCATTTGGGATTGATATTTCCAAAGATTTTGTTGAAGATTAGTACGCTGTAGCTGCTCATAAATCTCTATTATTGTCTTCCTGAAACATATACCAGGTCCCGTTGCTTTATTTCCCATTGTAAACTCTTACTTCCAGTTGAAGAAATGACTATTTCTCTTAATCGTATGGTTGTTATAAATGTTTAACCAGTGATATGTTCTATTTATGTGTTTTAAATGAATGTCATAACGCTGATTTAGAGTGCTTTTATTAGTCCTTGGACACTTTGTATTAATTTTGGAATTAAAAAAAACAATAGTGCACCTACAACCATTGACACTCAAATTGTTTGACAAAATATCTTAGAGAAAAACTCAATAAAAATTAGAGATCTTAGTGAGAAAATTTTGAGGTATAATTCAACGTAAATGGGTTTTCCTTGGATGTGAGAGGGTGTAATACTTCCTACAATGCAGCTCACATAGTTTGAGACCATGGGTTCGCCTAGAAGCTTGGAGAGAATGAGGAGAAGTGGTGGATTGGGGTGCAAATTTGAGCTTATGGAAGATGGTGGTGGTTTGGCTCAAATGGGTAGTGGACTTCTGCTAGTAGAATCAATTATTAATACTCAGAAGGGTGGCAAGTTTCTAACTCCCCTACTTCAACCCCTCATAATAGTGGAGACTTTATTTTCAACTTTTGGCCTTACCAATCTTACTGTGGCTTTGTGATGATCTCTATTGTTCAAGGAGAAAGAAAGTGCAGTAAGCCTATGGTCCAATTGGAAATGAGACATGTTACATGCTTGGACGATGCCACAATGTTTGTATCCTTTTCAATAGTAGTAGATCTAAGCATGGATGCATGCCATTTTTTTTTACAGGAAGTTGAAGAAACAATTATGTTGCATGAATGACAAATTCTAGAGGGAGAACTATTTTTGATAGGCATAAACAAAATCAGATCCAAGCATCAAACTTTCCAAGGGCCAAGTGAGAACATTGGCATCCTTATTGGGGAGATCATATGGTAGCTATATAACCTTCTTGAAATTTTGATAATCACATAAAAGTGATCTACATCAACAACATACAAAGATATGAATTACATTTGGTATCATGCGTTTCACAATGTGGTGAAGATAGCTTCGTCAGAGTGTAAAATTTTATTGGCATATCAACTTATCAATCCTTCAAGCAACCATAAAAATAATTGAGACTATGTTTGAAAAGTGCAACAATGCAGGGGTTTCATCTAAGTTCAAGTTGTCTGGAGATTGTATGCTTGAAGGTTATTAACTGATCTTCTTGTGAAATCTATAGATGGTGTGGCTTATGTGCTGCCTGTTGTTGATAGCAATTCTTTTCCACATATCATAGAACATGGGAGAGTGATAAAATCTGGCACCAAACATTTTCAAGCACTTGATGCCCTGTTTACACCATAACTTATTTTTGAGGAGGTGTTATGGTTGATATGGTTTTGCACAGTATTCAGGAAATGAACATAGACAACCGTATGTCTCTATACAAACAAATTATTATTAGCAAAGAATGCACATGAGTTTACACGTTTGTAAATGGTAAAGAGTTTTTCATATGTGTAGATGGTGAAAGGTATAAATGGTGTTGTCCTCATAGTAGATTTCTAATCAGTTGAATAGAGCACCTGGTGCAGAGTTCGAGTACACATAACATTTGAACTTTTACAGGAAATTGATGTTGTTTTTGGTTGCCGAGGTCACTAGCTTGAAAGGCCTCATCCTCCCTCAGATAACAGAATATAGGAAGTATCTTGAGGAGGCAATATAAATTGAACATATACCATCCAAATTAAAAGAATATTTTCATATCACATTACAAGAATATAGGATATATGAGCCCTTCTTTAAGAAGAATGTTGAGCTTGTACAAGTTGTTGTGATTACTCTACAAGAAATAGTCATTGAATCTTATAAAAATGCACATTAGGAGTTTTATGCGCCTTGGATTGGACATTGCAAGAAATTGGTTCCACTTTGGAAGATGTGGACATTTCTATCAAAATCAATCCATTGTAAGAAATTGGTTCCACTTTGGAAGATGTGGAAATTTATGTCAAAATGTATTGATGTGGTAATGGTTGAGATAAACATCGTAAAGTTCGAAGTTTTAAAGTTTCCTTAATTAGACCTTGAAGGATTGCTCCTACTATAAATCATGTTATTGATTAAAAGGGTGATATATAGCCAGAGTGTGTTGAATGTCGGAACAAAATTTGGTGAGAAAACGTGCTTGTTATGACTGGGCCAAACCTCTTTAGGTCTAAATGTTGATTTGAAATGAAGGGCCAACTTGTGGAATTTTTATGGAAAATTCAAGGGACATCTTTAGGGACAGTCCTTGACCATAATTTGAAGAATGTTCTGTTTGGAAAATTACGTTGTCCACATTGGTAAACACTTCAAGAAAAATGTTTTAAGTTTTCTGTTTTTTTTAGTGAGTTTGAAATTTGTTAAAATGATGTTTATTAATTGTTTTAAAGGTTTTCAAGGATTTAAATTCTTTTATGTATTTAAAATTACATTTCAAATAATTAAAAACAATAATATCATCGAAATTTGTATTCTTAAAATTTAGTGTAAAAAAACACTTTAGATTTCTCTCTAAATTTTATATTATAATATCTAAATAAACTTAAATTAAAAAATGAAAAATTTAACATATAAACCATTTAATACTATAAATAAACATTTATTGGTCATATCTATTAGTACTTTCCAAAGTATAAAATGTATTTTTATTTTTAAAATTAAGAATAAATAAAAAAAACCATTAGGTTCTTATTAATTCATGCCAAGCTTGTATTTTATAATTAGTTGGTATCAATTTTTTATTTTTTCATAGTAAAAGACAATTCACTTTCTTTTTAGGATAAAAAACTATTGACATCTTATTAGATCATGTTCTTGCCCAACAACAACTATTATAATTACTTCTTATGGTTTCTTTTTCTTTTCAAAACCAAATTCACCTATTTTTCTTTCAATTCAAACATTGCTACCTAAAACATTCATACCTCACCTAACTAGTACTCCAAACATGGGCCATACCTCACCTAACCAGTACTCCAAACATGGGCCATACCTCACTTGCATATGTTGTCATCTTTAGAAGGAACGTGGATTGGTGTCTTGGCATACAGTTAAATATAAAACACAAACAACCACATCGTACTTGCCTAGTACTTATCATGGGCATGTGTTGTCTTTTAAAGAAGTATAGTTGTGCAGATAAATCTTACTCAGCACAGACATGCGTTGTCTTTTAAGAAGGCATCGTTGTGCAGATAAATCTTGGTGAAGGGCATGACGACTAATGGTTGTTGAAGAAAATTGTAGTTTAATTATTCCAAGTTTTGGAGTTTATAGGACATACTTTTCAAAAGTTTTTATTGAAATTAATAGATGTGTTAAAATTAAAAGTTTGAGTTATACAATTGTCAAATTTTAGGTGTTCAGAAAGTTCAAAAACTCATTTTAAACAATTGTTCTAAGTTTTGGAGTTTATAGGGCACACTTTTCAAAAGTTTTTATTGAAATTAGTAGATATGTGTTAAAATTAAAAGTTTGAATTATACAATTATCAAAATTTGGGTGTTCAACAAGTTTAAAAACTCATTTTAAACATTCAAAAATCACAATTTCGCTCCATATGTTTGAGTGCAGATGAAGCCCCACATAGTAGAGTGTAGATGTTGAAGCTCCCCACATAGTAGAGTGTAGATGTTGAAGCTCGTAGATATGACATATTCACCCTAGTCACTATCTTGGTGTCGGGCAAGAAGACAACTACTTTTATCCCTTTAGTGTACCTTTGCACCTTTAGAGACAATTGCTAATATAATCTTATATACAACAACTCATATGTACTCTTCTCCAACACAAACCTCACTCCAAAACCCAACCCATAAATATTATCACATAATGAAAAAGGAAGAATTATAAATCATTTTAAATCCATCATGAAAGGTCATTCAACTAAACAGTTTCACGTCCACATGTAATGGTAAATTATATAAAATACTTTTTAAAACAACGCATGTCAAAAATTACATGCAGGCAGATTTCTTAACGCAGTGCGCACACCAGCTCCATTGTTGCTTCACACACTCACACAATCCAAGCATCAATCCACGCAGGTCCTCTCCATCATAATTTCTCCGTGTCAGTTAGCCACCCTTTGTCCAATGTGAGTGATCCAAGCATCAATCCACGCAGGTCCTCTCCATCATAATTTCTCCGTGTCAGTTAGCCACCCTTTGTCCAATGTGAGTGATCCAACGTAACTATATTCAATGTATTCTTCAACGTAACTCTGCCTAATGCAAATCTACTCCACTTATAATGCTTATTGCTGGCTCCATGATTACCGATGTCTTCAACATTCAAATTATTGAAATGGCTTCTCTATTCCCTATTTTTCTTTTAGATTATTCTCTCAAATGGCGTGTTTTTTTTGTTTGTTTGTTGCAGGCTTCATCCCACATGCATGGGCTTCATTCCAATACGAATGATAGTGCATCCTATAATAAGAGATAGTGCGTATTTACCTCCTCCCGAATTAAGAGGATAGGGTGATCCATTGAACAATCATGGAAGAAATTGATATGCCGCGTTCCCGCTTTGGCGTTCCAACTTTGTGCTCATTTCTTAGGGTGACTGGGACCATATTTTTGTTTCACCTTGTCCGATGCAGACAAGTGACTACATTCATTTTCATCTTCTTCAGAGAAACATTTTTTTGTTTCACCTTGTACGATGGGAACAAGCGACTACGTTCCTTTTCATGTTCTTCATTTTCTCTGATCTCCATGAGACCATCCAACTCACTGAAGCGCACAGAGCTATATGGGGATGCCTGATTCCCTTTGTGGTAATAGCAAGAGGGTGATCCCATAATTCAAAAGAGTTGTTATCGTGCTATTCAGGCGGGATACGCTGAGGACAGCCGGATTTGAAAAACCTTCAAAACCATCTTATAAAAATATTGCATCTGAAACATTGATCACAATCGCATTGCGAGGGGGAGCAGATAGGAATGCCACTTTCGGACCCGAAAAACATTCAAATCCAACTTATAAACCTATCGCATCCGGTCACGCTACGCTTGATCGCAATCACATTGCGGAGGGGAGCAGACAGCAAATACCACTTCCGGACCTGAACACTTTTATCGCAATCGCATTGCGGAGGGGAGCAGACAGAACACTTCTATCGCAATCGCATTGCGGAGGGGAGCAGACAGGAATGCCACTCTCGGACCCGAAATTTTTTCAAATCCAATCGGGTCCGCCAATGTCGCAACAATAAGATGAGCTCTGCCATTGTGGGACTGCTGTGAGAAATCCGCGATCGCAATCGGCAAAGGGAGAAGCTATGGGAGCACAATGGGGTATGAGACTTGCGTTAAGGCGCCACATGACCTACGGGCTGTTTTAGTGCTTAAGAGGTGTGGGCTTATATAAAATTAGAGCGACGGATGATTTGGATGGAAGACACAAGTCTGGAATGAATTACCAGTGCAGGAAATCTCCTGAACGCATCTTCCCCCAATTTTCATGGATGCAATTTTCACAGAATCCTCACTTACAGATGCAACATAATCCCCTGGTTGCATTCCAACACAATGAATGGACTGGCTTTTTATGTCTCTGTAAAGAAAATATGCAATTATCAGTCTCAACATCGATTATCCCAACTGTATTCTCTGTTGTTGCAGCAACAAACTGCCCATGATCAGGTTGGAACCTCAGCTGTCCCTTGCCACCCTGGGAAACCTTTTTGCAGGAACCTTGGTCAACACTCCAATAACGGATTTCACTATTGTCATCACAGGAACAAAGCAGTTCACCATTGCTTGGATCGAAATCCAATGAATTTACTGAGGCTGAATGCCCAATAAATGTCCGCAAGGAGTAGGTAGGATTGTTAGCATCCCATACTTTGAACCGTCTTGTGATGAAGGAAAATGAGTGTTAACTAATCCTTCAGGATTGTTATTGTATATTGTATAATATGTAATTAGTTTTACATTCTGTTTTTACAGTTAATAAGTTACCGAGACACCACTGTCTCGTACCTAGATTTCACATGTATAAATAAGTAATTTTATCATTAATATGATGCTTTTTCATTGTGTTATTTCATTGTGGAGTTTATTTGGGCTTGTACAGTGGTATCAGAGCTGGTTGGGTTGTTCCTAAACTCCATGTATTTGAAGTCTATGGTAAAGGAGACGTGGAGCGTGAACACTGTGAAGATAGAGTGCAACAAAAGGTTAATCCAGTGGAGCAATGCAGTGGATGCCCAAACTATTGACTCTCTGTAAGTTTTATATCTTTTAGTCATAATGAAAGACAATTGGAGAAATTGAGTGGCATAAATTTTTTTAGTAATTACATTTACTGCAGTAAACAAGAGTTTAATCACAGTATTTGCATTTACCACAGTAAACATGAGTTTAATGACAATAAAATTTATGAAGGATAACAAGATACATTTACTGCAAACGGGAGATGTCTGAAGGATACAAAGTTTAAATGATACAAGTTTTTTACAGAAAGATTTCTGAAGAATACAATTTTTTTTTTGAAGGATACAATTATTTTTTACTAAAAGGGATACAAAGTTTGAATGATACAAGTTTTTAATTACAGAGTGGTCAATTTTCTCGGAAGGATATATATTTTTGGTGGCTGAAATTTTAATTGAAGAGTGGTCAATGTATATTTTTTGTGGTTTGAATCAAATTTTTAATTATAGAGTGGTTTTCTAGCAAGGATATATATTTTTGGTGGCTGAAATTTTAATTGAAGAGTGGTCAATGTATATTTTTGGTGGTTTGAATCAAATTTTTAATTACAGAGTGGTCAATTTTATCGTGATTTGAAATACATATATTTTTAAGAGGCCATTGTAATTTTTTTTTGAAGGCTAATAAAATTTGAACCTAGCTCTTTGCTAGGTTATTTTTGGAACTTTCCACTAAACCAAAAATTCAACTTTGTTAAAACAAGAGGAGAAACAAATTTATATCTTTTTAGAAGTATTGCATATATTTTGAATTTGAAAGGATTTGAAGAATATTTGGCTACATAACAATTATGACTTCAATAGTTTCCATAGTTGGAATTGTTCTTAATGGAAAGGAAAATTATTAAGAGTGGTTTAGAAAGATTAAAAGTGCTCAACAATTTGTGGGAAGTTTGTCAAGGCAAGAAGGATAGTGATGGAAAAGAAATTGCACTAGAGCCGCCTGATAATGAGAAGCAACATGCAATTTGGGAGACAAAAGACAACAAGGCATATGCATTAATAACTGCATCGGTGACAGAAGAGGTAAGAAGATATATCGTTTCTTGTGATACTACATTCGAAACACTAAAGAAGTTGAAAGAATTGTATGATTCACACTCAGAACTCGAAATTATTCAGTTATTGTTAAAGTTGTTTAATTTGGAGATGAAGGATAATGATCCTTTGAAGAGTTCCTCTGAAATAAAAGCCATTTTTCATGATATAGAAGCCACTGGAATTAAAGTAGATTTACAACTTACAACTTTTATAAAATTCCTTCACCCTGTCTATTCAAACTATTTGGAATCTCTCCAAGCTAGTGGGCAGCTAAAAGACATTACATTTGATAAACTAGTAAGCAAAATAACCGAGAGAGAAAAATCTTTTGGGAAGAAAGAGGCTCCACCTAATTCTAATGTAGACACTATTTGCATTACATAAAAGGATCGGAAGTAACATGTTGAAACTTCTAGAGGTGATAAAATTAGTAGAGGTCATGGCAGGAGAAATTATAGAGGTAGGGGGGGAAATAATTAGGGAGACAGACAACAAAGGAATTTTAATGATAGACCAACTATCAAATGTTTTAGATGTGGTAAAATTGGTCATACTGCTACTAACTGTAAAATCCCTTGGGAGAAAGTCAGTGAAAGGAGAGAACAATTGAATGAAAAGAAAGAACAACTACCACCAGGTAAGGGAAAATCATTAGAGTCTGCACATTACATTGTTTCTCATTGTAATTTTAATATTAATGATGTTCTCAACACTACATTTTCTTCATGGCGAGATAGTTGGTTTTTGGATTCAGCAGCCACTTGTCATATGACATTTAGGCGAGATATTTTTGAAACATTCAATGATGATATTGATGGTGTTATTTACTTTGCTGACAAGTCATAAATTAAACCATCTGGCATTGGGTCTATTCGTTTGAAGATACCAAATTTTGTAGATTATGCTCTACAGGATGTACTTTATATTCCATAGTTTCAATGAAATTTTATGTCTATTATCCATATTCGGCAACAGGGGCATTCTATTCATATATTTGATGGCATTATTGAGGTAAGAAAAGCATCTGAACATGTAATTGTTATGACTAGTGTGGAAGAAGGTACATTTTAAAAATTAAATGGTACTTCATCTACTAATTATCGTGAAAACTCTGTTCTTTTGGCATAGCAAAGTGACATCATGTCTCCCGACTTCTTGTGGCATGCTCGATTTCGTCACATCAATTATGGCAACATCAAAATTATGAAAAAACAAGGTATTAAAGGTCTTCCGACAGTTCCAAGAAATATTATACCTTGTGATGCTTGTATTATAGGAAATAATTTTAAACAATGTTTTCATAGTTCTTCTTTTAGATCTTCACGAAAAATAGGTCTCATATATTCAGATCTATGTGGACCTATGCCTCTTGCAACTACAAATGGAAATAAATATGTGCTGACATTTATTGATGATTACTCGAGAATGTGGTGGGCGTATTTGTTGAAGAATAAGTCACTAGTGTTTGATGTTTTAAAAAAATTTCATTTGATGATTAAAAATGAAACTCAACAGAATATAGGCATTCTTAGAACTGATAATGGTGGAAAGTACACTTCTCATGCTTTTGAACAATACTTGAAGGACAATGGAATCAAACATCAGACTACCATACCTTATAATCCACAACAGAATGGCGTCGCAGAACGTATGAATAGAACTTTGCTTAATATGGTTAGATCTATGATGTTCTTTAAGAATGTTAAGTTGATCTATGATGTTCTTATATTCTCATTCATTGTCCTCCTTTTGTCATCAATAATAAATCTCCTTATGAAATGTGGTATAATCGTCTTCCTGTTGTTCAACATTTTAGAGTCTTTGGTTCTTTATGCTATGCATTAATTCCTAAACACCAGTGCAACAAGTTGGGTGCTAGGAGTCGCAAATGTATTTTCTGTAGAAATTCTCACTGTAGATTAATCTGATTATGCAATGTACTAAAGCAAAATACTTAATCTAATTCTATTATCAAACTTGCGGAATATTAATCGATTTGAGCAAGATTAAACAAGACACATATAACGGAGAAGAAGAAACAATCACACATGAAACACAAAAGAATACTTTGGGGAAAGCCTCAACTAAAAACCCCGCTATCTGTATTATCATACAAGTGGAAATATTTCAGGATTACACAAAGCTTTAACTCTCACAGCTATCCAGCTCTCAATACAATCTCTCTCACTACTCATAGACAGAATAGACAACTCATATGCCTTTCCCTTTGTCCTCCAAGCCTCCTATTTCCTTGCGCTATTTTCCCTGGGTGTTCCTGCTGTAACCTTTTGTGACACTGGTCTCACACACTACTCAACACACTATAAAACTGCGCAAATCTCAAGGAATGAATTCCTTCTGCATGCAAGAGATTTTCTTATAGGGAAATTCTTGCAACTAATAGTACAATGTCCCTGTCTTTAATCTCAATTGGGCCTTTGTTTGAACTGACATGCATGAGTTATTTATGAGAGAATATTCAGTTATTTGGAGTACACTAGTTTCATGCATGCATGCATTAACTGACTGAACTCACAACTAGTTCCACAAACTATTTGGAACTAATCTAACTGGACTTAACTCAGTTAATTGAGCTAACTAATTACAACTCAAAAACAACTCATCCTTATCTCCTTAATTAAGGGATAAATCCCTCAATCAAAGGGATAATTGTTGCATGACTTCACAAATACTTCATGTTTGAATTTCTCCAACTAATTAACTCGAGATGAATTAATTAATTATTTTTCAAACAACTAGTGAGACTAAATTCTCATTTTAATTCAAGGACAAATTAAAATTGGAATATCCTGAAATGCTATCCTTGGCAATGTTATTTTTAGCATTTCTTGTTGCTATTTTCAACACTCCCTCTCAACAAGAAAGGGATTATTTACCACCCCGATCCTGTTTCTATGGAACTCGAATTCACACTTTGACAATGCCTTAGTCAAAATGTCAGCATCTTGCTCCTCGGTCGCAATATACTACAACAACATGATCCTTCTCGCCACACAATCTCTAAGATGATGATACCAAATGTTGATATGCTTGGACCTGTCATGAAATACTGGATTCTCTGAGAGTTTGATACAACTCTGATTATTACAATAGATCACAGTTTGATCCATCCTCTGATCAAACAAACCAACTAGAATTTTCCGCATCCAAATGGCCTCACATGCTGCCTAACTTGCAGCCATGTATTCAGCCTCTGCTGAGCTGAGTGCAACTGACCTCTGTTTCCTGCTGTACCAAGAAACTGCAGCTGAACCAAGGTTGAAAATTCCTCCTGATGTGCTCTTCTGATCTGATGGACTCCCTGCCCAATCTGCATCTGTGAAGCCCTATAGCTTCACTCCCTCTGACCGTCTGTACCATAATCCATACTGAGATGTGCCTCTGAGGTATCTCAAAACATGTTTAGCCACCTTCCAAAACAGCTTGGTAGGATGAACCATAGCTTGACTCAGTTGGTTCACCGCATAGCACAAATCTGGTCGTGTGTTCACTAAGTACATCAGTGAACCCACAAGCTGCCGATACACAGTAGCTTCTACTACTTCTCCTGAAGTAGCATCCTCCTTCCTCCAGTTACCTGCTAGAGGAGTCTGCATGGGCTTTGTTATCACCCCAAGAAACTCTCCTAGGTTGTATATCAGAGATGATCGGGAACATTACAAACTCAACAAAAATGTTGGATAAATGGTGGATGAATGAGAAAAATGATGCATATTCAAGCCAGATAACCACTTCTACTATGCTTAACCCCAGACATGGGTGAACACTCCCAGACTACAAGGCTTTAAACCACCAATTACTCACAGTTTAAGGAAAATGTGATGATGGAGAACACTGATCACACTAGCAGATGCACAGGACCCTATGATGGCCGGCTGCAACCAGTTAAAAGGTCTGTAAATCTATTTCCTAATGCACAGACAAGATGACAGCTCTCTGGCATTAAAATAACAGAAACCTGCATACAAATTCAATGATACAAGCTAGATTCTAACACAGAGGTGGGATGACAGCCCCTCTAATGCTAAACATCAACAGCACATGAATAAATGCATAACAGACACAGCCTAGAACAAAGAAGAAGAAGTGGAAAGTGAGCAATTAACAACAAAAGAAGCTTGCATTAGCTGAAAATGAAGACCAGAAGCTGCAGGTATCATAGTAGTTACAGTCTCCAGAAGTTGAAGCTTACATCAAAATAACATTCATCAACCATCAACCCCTATTACAATCTATCTTTTGGATATATATAGAGATTGATTACAAAGATATTTTGCTAGGTTATGCGTGGAGGGTCATGGCTGACCACCAACCACATTAATTCTCTGAAATGGGCTTCTGCTACGATCTGTTGGCTTTAATGGACAAAATCGACCTTTTCTGGTGTTCTATAGTCCTTCTCGATCAGGTGGACTCATGTATGGATGGATCTCCATAACTAATAAATGCCTTTTACTGCTCGAGGCCGTCCATTTCCTTCTCGGCCACGCTGCTGGTTAATTGCAGTTGTTGAAGCTTTATTACGCAGAGTACTTGGTAGCAGATGGCTTAGTCCTTCGGGAGCTTAAGACAATCAAAGGAGTAAAGACAGTATAGCGGAGGCGTGCACAGGACGAAAATAATTAATGGCCGTCGAATCCACAGATGAATGACGGAGATCACATCGGGAGCTATCAGGAGGAAATAAGATGGAGAAACAAGGGCCGTCGGATCACGGCTGTGCAGATCTGACAGCCATCGGGTAGCAGCGGGAACGGGTGTTCGAGAGTCGTTAGATCTCCCCGTGGCAAATCCAATGGCTATTGCGCAGGAAAGTGGCATGGGGTTTAACGCGCGGGAGTCGTACAAACAGGCGGTACGTGGGTTTATCGCACCGCCTATCGGAGGTAGGCGGTATCCGTATGCAATGGCGTGATCCCGTAATATTGCGACACGAGGCAGGAACTACGGCGGGGAAACCACCGCGATCGCGCGTTATCGGGCGGGCAGGTCGCGCGAGTGGGGTTTGCGGCTACCGTCCGATCGCGCGATGGACGGCCAGATGACAGGGAACGCGCAAGAAGTTTATCGTGCGGTAAATTAAAGGAGACCGTCGGATCGCGATGCGATCGATGGTAGGGATTAAAGCGGAGGGATAGTGGGGTAGGCGTGGGTTATGGTGCACAGGAGACGGTTAATTCGAGGATCGAATGAAGGCACAGGGCTTCGAAGAGTTCTGTAAAAGAATGGAGGAAAGCAGGGAATGAAGAGTTTCATAAAAGAACAGAAACAACGGAAGGCGAGCGAAGGAGAATATAGGTTTACGAAGGATTTTGGAGGAAAATAGAAACAGCGAGAGGTTAAGAGGGTGTGAGGAAACTGAAAGAGGAAGGAAAAAGAGACTGTTGCGAGCTCCTACTTTGGCATGAACCCACCACTAGGCCTGAATTTGGTCCTTAAACGTTGAAGTTGTAGTAGAGCTAACACTGGCTCCTTCTGGAGATGAGATCCTCCATGTGAGGTCTCAAGAACTGCAGACCAATGCCTTCATGCAAAACCAGCTTTAAAAACTATGCCTAGTATCCATTGGGCATGGAGTCAAACCAAGTCTACTCTAAAACCTGAAAAAGAAACTGCATACCATTGTTAAGGCCAGAAAACTTAAAACTTCAAAAACTGCCCATCTATTGGGCCACCCAAAATTGTTTCTCCTGCTCTCAGCCCCTTCATCATAGAGATGCAAAACAAGATTGATTTGATCCTTTACCTCGAAAAGTTTAGGACATTTGAGCTTAATAGGTAAATATGGATCAAATTTCATCTCCCTTCTGTGTATTTTCCTCCTCGGATGTTTTTCATGAGAGCCTCTATACACCTGCTGAATAACCACTGTTGTTGTGTACTTATCTTTGTCACCTGTGGTCTGCACAAAAAATATGAATGGTGTACCAATATGTTCATGTGTAGGGGACATAGGAACATAATCTGCTCCTGAATCTTTCTTCGAACAATGCTCATCCAAGGAGGAGTCCCAAAATTGTACATCCTCTTCCTCTGTCAACTGATAAGCTACCTTTTCAGTCTGTGTGGAGGCCATCTTAGCAAGCATTAGAATATCAAGACTGAGATGATCAGTATCAGCCTTAGGCTTTAAATTTTGTCCTGCCTCAGTGTTCAGGGGGCAACTTTTAGGAACTGTCATATGAGCAGACAGAGGGACAAAAGATGATGGGGATCTTTCCTCTCCCTTATTGATCACTGGGTTGGGCTTGATAGCAGGCTAGCTAATTTGCAGATCTGCATATCCATGCAAAGCATCGGGCCCAAATTCTTCAAGGATGAGAGGATCTACTGCTGGTTGCTGCTACTGATCAGTTTGTTGTTCTACAGCTACAACAAACTGGTAAGCAGTGCCATTGGATAATGCTTCTTCATATGCAACTCTGGTTAGGAAAGGAGCACCTTCCAAACCATGGACCTCCTCCTCTTCTTCATATTGCTCTTCTTCCATGACTATATTCTGTAAAAGGGGCCTTACCCCTTCATCTTCATTAGCAACTTTATTTCTTTGCAAAATCTGCAAATGATCATGTGCTCCTGTATATGGATTTGCCTTTGAAAGAGTAAAGGAACAAGGAGCTCCTGCTTCCTCAGAATACTGCTCAGCCTTTAGTTTGGAAACTTCAAAGGCCAAGAACTCAATCATCCTATCTAATTCATCAATTTCAAGCTTTGAGGATGATGAGGATTCACCTCCCTGTCTTCTCCTTTCAGCATCACCTTTGAGTCTTTCTACAACAATTATGTTTGCTTCTACCTCAAAGGCTGCATTTTGCATATCAGCCAAAAAAACAGATCTTCTTTCTCTTAACAGCAGGCAGAACTGGGAATCGAAGGCATTAGCATAAGTGAGCATAGCAGAAGCAGGGGTGGGTCTTACTTCAGCTGGCATTCTGCTGTACATATGATTGAATTTGATATTGAAATCAGACAACAACTCACCATCTTCTCTCTGCAAGTTCCCAAATTCAGAATGATAAAAAAGCAGATCTTTATTATTCCCCTAGTGCTTTAAAAATACATCATCTAAGGCCTCAATGTCTGCAATAGACCTGGGGGTAATTCTCTAAACCATTTTCTGGCTGCCCCATCTAGGCTTTGGACAAAAATCCTCATCCACACATCCTCTTCATTGATATCCAAGTTATCAGCATAGCTATAAAAGGCTTCTAAATGCTCTTTAGTTGTTACTCCTTCTGCACCAGTAAACTTTGGCATAAATTCTTGATAATCTCCTGCAGGCATGGCATTCAAAGGGGTAGGCAGGACTAAGGGTCCATACCTAGCAGCAACGATTCTTTCTATCTTTGTAAGAGCTTGCTGGCCTACCATGACCGAGGTAAATGGAAGGATACTGGTAGACTGAGTGGTATGAATCAATGAAAAGAATGACAGAAACAGAGGAATATAATGGACAACATGGATGCCTTTTTTTTTTTTTACTGAGGTCCGAAAGGGAAATGAATGGCTAAGGAGCTAAATGAATCTCTGAAGATGACATTCACTAACAGAGATACATGGAACTTTTAAGGCTTACCTGATCTTGATGCCCTTTTCTACGAGATTTTCTTCTGCTTAACGATCTTCTCAGGATCAGGCACTGGTTCAGCTGATGGTTTCCAAGGATGTCTCCGAACATGCCTCACCAACTGCACCAGAACTGCAATGTGGAGTCCCCAAAGGATGGTCTTCCTCCAATGGAGTCGCCAAATAGATGATTACAACCAGAAATGTGCCCAGACCTTGTCTATCATCAAAATCTAGAACTGTGTCGTTCTCCCAGGGAAGCTGAGCTTCGATTCTCCTCTCCCCAGCAACGGCGCCAATTAATGTTATCACCCCAAGAAACTCTCCTAGGTTGTATATCAGAGATGCTCGGGAACATTACAAACTCAACAAAAATGTTGGATAAATGGTGGATGAATGAGAGAAATGATGCATATTCAAGCCAGATAACCACTTCTACTATGCTTAACCCCAGACATGGGTGAACACCCCCAGACTACAAGGCTTTAGACCACCAATTACTCACAGTTTAAGGAAAATGTGATGATGGAGAACACTGATCACACCAGCAGATGCACAGGACCCTGTGATGGCCAGCTGCAACCAGTTAAAAGGTCTGTAAATCTATTTCTTAATGCATAGACAGGATGACAGCTCTCTGGCATTAAAATAACAGAAACCTGCATACAAATTCAATGATACAAGCTAAATTCTAACACAGAGGTGGGATGACAACCCCTCTAATGCTAAACATCAACAACACATGAATAAATGCATAACAGGCACAGCCTGGAACAAAGAAGAAGAAGTGGAAAGTGAGCAATTAACAACAAAAGAAGCTTGCATTAGCTGAAAATGAAGACCAGAAGCTGCAGGTATCACAGTAGTTACAGTCTCCAGAAGTTGAAGCTTACATCAAAATAACATTCATCAACCATCAACCCCTATTACAATCTATCTTCTGGATATATATAGAGATTGATTACAAAGATATTTTGCCAGGTTATGCGTGGAGGGTCATGGCTGACCACCAACCACATTAATTCTCTGAAATGGGCCTCTGCTACGATCTGCTAGTTTTAATGGACAAAATTGACCTTTTCTGGTGTTCTATAGTCCTTCTTGATCAGGTGGACTCATGTATGAATGGATCTCCATAACTAATAAATGCCTTTTATTGCTCGAGGCCGTCCATTTTCTTCTCGGCCACGCTGTTGGTTAATTGCAGTTGTTGAAGCTTTATTACGCAGAGTACTTGGTAGCAGATGGCTTCGTCCTTCGGGAGCTTAAGACAGTCAAAGGAGTAAAGACAATATGGTGGAGGCATACAGGACGAGAATAATTAATGGCCGTCGGATCCACAGATGAACGACGGAGATCACATCGGGAGCTATCGGGAGGAAATAAGATGGAGAAACGAGGGTCGTCGGATCGCGGCTGTGCAGATCCGACGGCCATCGGGCAACAACAGGAACGGGTGGTTGAGAGTTGTTAGATCTCCCCGTGGCAAATCCAACGGCTATCGCGCAGGAAAGTGGCATGGGGTTTAACGCGCGGGAGTCGTACAAACAGGCGGTAAGCGGGTTTATCACACCGCCTATCGGAGGTAGGCGGTATTCATATGCAATGGCGCGATCCCGTAATATTGCGACACGAGGCAGGAACTACGGCGGGGAAACCACTGTGATCGCGCGTTATCGAGCGGGCAGGTTGCGCGAGCGGGGTTCGCGACTACCGTCCGATCGCGCAACGGATGACCAGATGACAGGGAACACGCAAGATGTTTTCGTGCGGTAAAATAAAGGAGACCGTCGGATCGCGATGTGATCGACGGTAGGGATTAAAGTATAGGGATAGCGGGGTAGGCGCGTGTTATGGCGCGTGGGAGACGGTTAATTCGAGGATCGAATGAAGGCACGGGGCTTCGAAGAGTTCTGTAAAAGAATGGAGGAAAGCGGGGAATGCAGATTTTCATAGAAGAACAGAGACAGCGGAAAGCGGGAGCGGAGGAGAATATAGGTTTACGAAGGATTTTGGAGGAAAATAGAAACAACGAGAGGTTAAGAGGGTGTGAGGAAACTGAAAGAGGAAGGAAAAAGAGACTGCTGCGAGCTCCTATTTTGGCATGAACCCACCACCAGACCTGAATTTGGTCCTTAAACATTGAAGTTGTAGCAAAGCTAACACTGGCTCCTTCTGGAGATGAGATCCTCCTTGTGAAGTCTCAAGAACTACAGACCAATGCCTTCATGCAAAACCAGATTTAAAAACTATGCCTAGTATCCATTGGGCATGGAGTCAAACCAAGTCTACTCTAAAACCTGAAAAAGAAACTGCGTACCATCGTTAAGGCCAGAAAACTTAAAACTTCAAAAACTGCCCATCTGTTGGGCCACCCAAAATTGTTTCTCCTGCTCTCGGCCCCTTCATCATAGAGCTGCAAAACAGGATTGATTTGATCTTTTATCTCAAAAAGTGATCCAGGTGGATATTGGTGGCCACCTGCCAAGTCCACCTGGACCCCCACCATTGTCTTTCTCAGCATTTTCAGTTTCCTTAATTGTAGCACAACTTACTATTTTTAGCAGTTTTTCGGGTCCTGAACTTCTGGAGCCGTTTTGAGGCCCTAAACGACGTTTTTTGGGGAATCCGAGGGAAACAATGATAGTGCTCGGATAGATCTTTCTAATGAGCTATTGTACGCGTCAAACGGAGATCATATGCCAAAGTTACGACCCCGGGAAGTTGATGTACCAACTTACCCCCAAACGGGGCCCACAGTTTGGCGTTTCATCTCCTAGGGTTAGGTTTTGGAATGTTAAAGGTTTTCCATTGTTTCTCAACAATAAATAGGCCTTCGAGCCTCATTGTAACACAGTTCAGAGGCATGTAGCCATCACATCTCTTCTCAGAGATAAGCTACCATCGCCCTAGCTGGTTTATTTCCATTTCTGGTTGTAAGCATATTTCAGTATTTTCCATTAATGAAATGAAGTATTATTTCCGCTGCATCTTTGTGTATATGGTTATCTCTGTAATTTGTTGCGTTCCTATTTAAATCCGGATCAGTGGTATCAGAGCTGTCTGCTTTTTCTCTGTTTTTCTTTGCATGTCCCCAACAAGGTCGGGATATAAGGAGTTAGGGCTTGAACTGGTTGAACCTTTGCAAGACCAGCCTCGCAAATCCCGACGGCCTCCCATGGCGGACGAGAAGAAAGACGAGGGGGCAGGAGATCCCATCAAAATCTTGCTCGAAGAAGCCCTCGAGCGACAACGGAACGCGATGATGGACAGCTTTGCCCAGATCCTTTAGCGGCTACCCAGAAGCAACGCATCGGCTTCCAGCAGCTACTCTGGAAACGCCACACCCTTTAAGGTACAAGTTAATTTTGAAATCCCCATATTCGAGGGTCAGATAGACGCAGATGCCGTAGATAAATGGTTAAATCTGCTAGAGGGTTATTTTTCTGTTCATGAATTTTCGAGTCGGGAAAAGATTGTTTTTGCTCTCCTCAAAGCAGCCCCCCACGTCAAGGACTGGTGGGAAACCTACTGCGAGCAGAAGGATGAAAGTACAGGCTCACTATTTTCAGCCGCACCCACCTGGGATTCGTTCCGGGATGCCATCAAGGAGTAGTACTACCCTGTCGGGAGCTATGAGGATGAATACATAAAGTGGACCACGCTGCGGCAGGGAAGGGACCAAGACGTGCTGGAGTTCACCAATCTTTTCCATACCCTTCGCACAAAGTTGGGTATCAAGGATTCGGAGCAACATTTGATACTCAAATACCGTGGCTGCCTGCACAAGTACATCCAGGAAGAAATACAATTCCTAAATATCCCCTCGCTCGGCGCAGCATACCGGTATGCCGTCAAGGTCGAGCAGAAGTTTAAACAAAAGAAGCGAGACTTTGGATCTGCGAATCCAAAGCAGGGGAAAGGTGCCCCTAAACCACAGAACAAAGGACAAAGCCAAGGCGGGACAACCCAAGACAACCAGTCGAAGCTGCAAGCAAAGAACAACGCCGCGAAGCCGAGAAAGGACACTGGAAAATGGTGCGAGTTCCATAAGAGCTCCACTCACAACACAAGTGAGTGTCGGGCCAAGCAGTCACTGGTGGCTGAGCTAAAGGTTTCAGAATCAGATGCATGTTCCGACTCTGAGTCAGAACCCGACAAGGGGTATGAAAAAGGGAAGCAGATCATTGATGCGGACCCCAGCGCCACTGTTGCTACCGCAAAGATCCAGAAAAATGAACCCGAAGATCCAGAGGAGGAGGAGCGTCTCTTCCACTCCCAGATGTGGGTAAAGGTCTCCCCGATACAGTTCATTGTTGATAGCGGGAGTCAAAAGAACCTCATTTCGGCAGAGGTCGTGAAGCGGTTGGGCTTATCGACCACAGAACATCCACAACCATACACCATTGGGTGGCTTCACCAAGGACGAGATCTTCGCGTGAGCCAGCAGTGTCGCCTTCCATACAACATCAAGCCCTTCACGGATGAGGTATTGTGTGACATTGCTCCCCTTGAAGTTTGTTATGTATTACTAGGACAACCATACTTGTGGAAGCGACATGCTGTGTATGAATCAAGGCCCCATGCTGTTATTATTACATTGGGAAATAAGTTGTTCAGGATACCAGAGGTAGCAACACCTGCCGCCCTCTCTTTGATTACTGCAAAACAATGCAGTAAGATCATTTCCAAAACCAGGAAATTTGTTTTCCTGATGATACGCCCTCAAGGAAAGAAGAAGACAGTGGCCGCGGCCTCCAAACGGGGCCCCTCCACACGACAACTACAGATGAACAAGATTGTGGAGGAGTACGAGGACATCTTCACCTCCCCGGCAGGGGTTCCTCTGCACTGTCAAGTCAAGCACTCCATCGATCTGACCCCAGGTGTGCCACTACCCAATGGACCAATTTATCGGCGCTCCGTTCTGGAGAACGATGAAATCAAGAGGCAGATTCAGGAGCTCCTGCAGAAAGGTCACATCCGTCCGAGTTCATCGCCCTGTGGGAGCCCGATCGTGTTGGTACAGAAGAAGGATGGGACGTGGAGACTCTGTATTGACTATCGGGCGCTGAACAAGATCACTGTCCGTAATAGGTACCCGATCCCGCAGATTGATGACCTCCTAGACCAACTAAAGGGGGCGAAATATTTCAGCAAGATCGACCTGAAGTCGGGATATCACCAGGTACCAATCGAACCCTCTGATGTGTGGAAGACTGCCTTCAAATCCAAGGAGGGCCTCTTCGAATGGTTGGTCATGCCTTTCGGATTGACGAATGCTCCTGCAACCTTTATGAGGCTAATGGATGACATCTTGCGGCCATTCACCAACTCCTTTGTAGTAGTATACTTGGATGACATTCTGATCTTCAACCAGAGTTGGGAAGAGCACCTCCACCACATCCGACAGGTTCTCCAAACACTGCGGCAACACAAGCTATGTGCCAATTTGGAGAAATGCACTTTTGGCATGACCCAGGTTCAGTATCTGGGATACATCATTGATGAACAGGGGGTGCATGTCGATCCAGCCAAGATCCAAGTCATTCGGGATTGGCCCTCTCCAACCACTCTAACAGAGCTCCGCAGCTTTCTAGGTCTTGCCAACTTCTACTGCAGGTTTGTGTTGGGGTTTTCTCATATTTCTTGGCCCTTGAGTCAAGTCACCAAGGGCGGGGCGAAAGCAAAATTCTTTTGGTCTGAATCTCAACAGAAGGCATTCAGGGAGTTGAAGGATCGCCTCTACACGGCACCAGTGCTCGCATTACCAGATTTACAACAACCATTTGAGGTCGAGACAGATGCCTCTAACTATGCTATTGGGGCAGTCCTTACTCAACATGGACATCCAGTGGCATATCACAGTGAAACACTTTCAGACACAGTCCGGAAGTACCCCACTTATGATAAAGAGATGTATTCCATTGTACAGGCCTGCCGACAATGGAAGCATTACATTTTGGGGAAGGAAACGGTCATCCACACAGACCACCGACCCCTGCAGTTCATACAGACCCAAGGGAAATTGCAGAATGATCGCCATCAGAAGTGGTCTACATACCTGCAACAGTTTCACTTGAATATCAAGTATAAAAAGGGCAGCACCAATAATGTTGCAGATTGCCTCAGTCGACCACCGATCATGGCGCTAACCACCGTGCTCAACTCTTGTGGGCACGAGACTTCTGATTGGCCACTTCTCTACAAAAGCGACCCAGAATTCGGCCACACATACCAGACACTCTTGGAGGGTCGGCGGGTTGCAGATTTTCACCTCCAGGATGCCCTACTATGCCACCTTGGTCACCTTTGTGTTCCGTCAAGCGAGCGTGCCAAGATGATTTGGGAAGCACACTACAGTCGGGCTGTTGGGCATTTCGGGGTCGAGAAAACAGTGGCAGTACTGTAAAATTATTTCTATTGGCCGAATCTTCGACGGGATGTTGGGAAGTACATCCGATCATGTACTGCCTGTGCCATTGCCAAACCGGCCATTAAGAAGCACGACCTCTATACCCCGTTGCCTACCCCTAGTCGACCTTGGGAATCCATCTCCATGGATTGCATGTCAGGCCTTCCTTCCACTAAGCATGGA
Organism: Pinus tabuliformis; assembly: GCA_031772625.1. Taxonomy (NCBI): domain Eukaryota; kingdom Viridiplantae; phylum Streptophyta; class Pinopsida; order Pinales; family Pinaceae; genus Pinus; species Pinus tabuliformis. The sequence goes on from CM062805.1 coordinate 17,832,245, forward strand.
AATGACTGTGTTTTTGTGGTCGTCGACAGGTTCTCGAAGATGGCCATTATGGTGGCCTGCAAGAAGAATATCACAGCAGAAGCCACTGCTAAACTCTTCTTTGAACGAGTGTGGGTGCACTTTGGGATCCCATAGTCTATCATCTCAGATCGGGACAATCGGTTTCTCAGCACATTTTGGTCTAGTCTCTGGTCAATGCTGGACACCAAACTCACGAAGTCCACAGCCTTCCATCCTCAAACTGATGGCCAGACAGAGGTTGTCAATAGGATGATTATGCACATTCTGCGCATGTATAACTCAAAGCATCCACGCACATGGGACGAGAGCCTCCCCTACGTTCAGCACAGCTACAACCGAGCTCTTCACAGCTCCACTGGCCATAGCCCTTTTCAGGTGGGTTTGGGATTCCAGCCACTATGCCCCATTGATGTGGCCATGCCACTTGCAGCTACTCACATGAATTCAGCTCATGTCCAGTCCGAAACAGATAAGGCCACCAGCTTCATTGAGCGCATCCAACATATTCGCCAGCAGGTCCATGACATTCTTGAGAAATCAAATGCCAAGTACAAGCAGCGACATGATCAACATCGGGTGCCACACAAGTTTCAGGTGGGCGACAAAGTCTGGTTGCATTTGCAAAAGGAACGCCTTACTGGAGCCTATCGGAAATTGAGACCACTCCGATATGGTCCTTACACCATTACTAAGGCTATGGGAGACAATGCATTTGAGCTCAGCATTCCCCCATTCCTTGGCCTGCACCCAGTGTTCAATGTGGACCGCCTTCGGCCATACTTTCCACCATTGCTAGACACATCCGACATTGCAGAACAACTCAAACCCACAGAATTAAATCCAGATTGCATGGAACAAGCTGCAACTGATCGGATCATGGACACACAGATCAAGAACACTCGCCAACAGAATATCCAACTGTATCGAGTTGTCAAAGCAGGCCAACTCCTTCAGCAGGGCAAGTGGCTCACCAGGGAACAAGTTCAGCAGAAGTTTCCTCATCTCATGGAGGAGCTCAACGCAATGGGGACCATTGCTTCCTAAGGGGGGAGGAATGATCCAGGTGGATATTGGTGGCCACCTGCCAAGTCCACCTGGACCCCCACCATTGTCTTTCTCAGCATTTTCAGTTTCCTTAATTGTAGCACAACTTACTATTTTTAGCAGTTTTTCGGGTCCTGAACTTCCGGAGCCGTTTTGAGGCCCTAAACGACGTTTTTTGGGGAATCCGGGGGCAACATGGGTCCATGGAATGGTCCATGGAATGGACCGATGTTGCCCGTTCCAACAATGATAGTGCTCGGATAGATCTTTCTAATGAGCTATTGTACGCGTCAAACGGAGATCATATGCCAAAGTTACGACCCCGGGAAGTTGATGTACCAACTTACCCCCAAACGGGGCCCACAGTTTGGCGTTTCATCTCCTAGGGTTAGGTTTTGGAATGTTAAAGGTTTTCCATTGTTTCTCAACAATAAATAGGCCTTCGAGCCTCATTGTAACACAGTTCAGAGGCATGTAGCCATCACATCTCTTCTCAGAGATAAGCTACCATCGCCCTAGCTGGTTTATTTCCATTTCTGGTTGTAAGCATATTTCAGCATTTTCCATTAATGAAATGAAGTATTATTTCCGCTGCATCTTTGTGTATATGGTTATCTCTGTAATTTGTTGCGTTCCTGTTTAAATCCGGATCAAAAAGTTTAGGACATTTGAGCTTAATAGGTAAATATGGATCAAATTTCATCTCCCTTCTATGTATTTTCCTCCTAGGATGTTTTTCATGAGAGCCTTTGTACACTTGTTGAATAACCACTGTTGTTGTGTACTTATATTTGTCACCTGTGGTCTGCACACCAAATATGAATGGTGTACCAATATGTTCATGTGTATGGGACATAGGAACATAATCTGCTCCTGAATCTTTCTTCGAACAATGCTCATCCAAGGAGTCCCAACACTGTACATCCTCTTCCTCTGTTATCTGATAAGTTTACTTTTCAGTCTGTGTGGAGGCCATCTGAGCACGGATTAGAATATCAAGACTGAGAAGATCAGTATCAGCCTTAGGCTTTGAATTTTGTCCTGCCTTAGTGTTCAAGGGGCAACTTTGAGGAACTGTCATATGAGTAGACAGAGGGACAAAAGATGATGGGGAGCTTTCCTCTCCCTTATTGATCACTGGGTTGGGCTTGATAGCACGTTGGCTAATTTGCAGATCTGCATAGCCATGCGAAGCATCGGGTACAAATTCTTCAAAGATGAGAGGATCTGCTGCTGGTTGCTCCTGCTGATCAGTTTGTTGTTCTGCAGCTACAACAAACTGGTAAGCAGTGCCATTGGATAATGCTTCTTCATATGCAGCTCTGGTTAGGAAAGGAGCACCTTCCAAACCATGGACCTCCTCCTCTTCTTCATATTTCTCTTCTTCCATGACTATATTCTGTAAAAGGGGCCTTACCCCTTCATCTTCATTCACAACTTTATTTCTTTGCAAAATTTGCAAATGATCATGTTCTCCTGTATATGGATTTTCCTTTGAAAGAGTAAAGGAACAAGGAGCTCCTGCTTCTTCAGAATACTGCTCAGCCTTTATTTTGGAAACTTCAAAGGCCAAGAACTCAATCATCCTAGCTAATTCATCAATCTCAGGCTCTGAGGATGATGAGGATTCACCTCCCTGTCTTCTCCTTTCAGCATCACCTTCAAGTCTTTCTGCAGCAATTATGTTTGCTTCTACCTCAAAGGCTGCATTTTGCACATCAGCCAAAAAAGAAAATCTTCTTTCTCTTAACAGCAGGCAGAACTGGGAATTGACGGCATTAGCATAAGTGAGCATAGCAAAAGCAGGGGTGGGTCTTACTTCAGCTGGCATTCTGTTGTACATATGATTGAATCTGATATTGAAATCAGACAGCAACTCACCATCTTCTCTCTGCAAGTTCCCAAATTCAGAATGATAAAAGAGCAGATCTTTATTATTCCCCTAATGCTTTAAAAATACATCATCTAAGGCCTCAATGTCTGCAATAGACCTAGGGGGTAATTCTCTGAACCATTTTCTAGCTTCCCCATCTAGGCTTTGGACAAAAACCCTCATCCACACATCCTCTTCATTGATATCCAGGTTATCAGCACAGTTATAAAAGGCTTCTAAATTCTCTTCAGCTGTTACTCCTTCTGCACCAGTAAACTTTGGCATAAATTCTTGATAATCTCCTTCAGGAATGGCATTCAAAGGGGTAGGCAAGACTAAGGGTCCATACCTAGTAGCAACGATTCTTTCTATCTTTGTAAGCATGGAAAATTTTAGGGGCTAATGTTCGCCCAGTGGGCTAATTTTCCATGATTTTTCCACAAAAAAGATTCGCCAATTTCCAATTTTATAAAAGACGATTCGCCCAAATTTTAGAATATAAAATTATTTTACCTTAAAAATCGCCAACATTATATAGAGACTATATATAAAATAATTATAAATTTGATTAATTTTACAAATATATCAATAAACATTTATAATTTGCATATTAGGGATTAGTGAGATTCGCCAATGTTTTAAACTTCAAGAAAATTTTCCATCCTTAAAATTATCCTTGTTTGTAAGAGCTTGCTGGCCTGCCATGACTAAGGTAAATGGAAGGATACTGGTAGACTGAGTGGTATGAATCAATGAAAAGAATGACAGAACAGAGGAATATAATGGACAGCATGGATGCCTTTTTTTTTTACTGAGGTCCGAAAGGGAAATGAATGGCTAAGGAGCTAAATGAATCTTTGAAGATGACATTCACTAATAGAGATACATGGAACTTTTAAGGCTTACCTGATCCTGATGCCCCTTTCTATGAGATTTTCTTCTGCTTAACGATCTTCTCAGGATCAGGCACTGGTTCAGCTGATGGTTTCCAAGGATGTCTCCGAACATGCCTCACCAACTGCACCAGAACTGCAATGTGGAGTCACCAAAGGATGGTCTTCCTCCAGTGGAGTCGCCAGATAGATGATTACACCTAGAAATGTGCCCAGACCTTGTCTATCATCAAAATCTGGAACTGTGTCATTCTCCCAGGGTAGCTGAGCTTCGATTCTCCTCTCCCCGGCAACGGCGCCAATTAATGTTATCACCCCAAGAAACTCTCCTAGGTTGTATATCAGAGATGCTCAGGAACATTACAAACTCAACAAAAATGTTGGATAAATGGTGGATGAATGAGAGAAATGATGCATATTCAAGCCAGATAACCACTTCTACTATGCTTAACCCCAGACATGGGTGAAAACCCCCAGACTACAAGGCTTTAGACCACCAATTACTCACAGTTTAAGGAAAATGTGATGATGGAGAACATTGATCACACCAGCAGATATACAAGACCCTGTGATGGCCAGTTGCAACCAATTAAAAGGTCTATAAATCTATTTCCTAATGCATAGACAGGATGACAGCTCTCTGGCATTAAAATAACAGAAAATTGCATACAAATTCAATGATACAAGCTAGATTCTAACACAGAGGTGGGATGACAGCCCCTCTAATGCTAAACATCAACAACACATGAATAAATGCATAACAACCACATCCTGGAACAAAGAAGAAGAAGTGGAAAGTGAGCAATTAAAAGCAAAAGAAGCTTGCATTAGCTGAAAATGAATACCAAAAGCTGCAGGTATCACAGTAGTTACAGTCTCAAGAAGTTGAAGCTTACATCAAAATAACATTCATAAACCATCAACCCCTATTACAATCTATCTTCTGGATATATATAGAGATTGATTACAAAGATATTTTGCCAAGTTATGCGTGGAGGGTCATGGCTGACCACCAACCACATTAATTCTCTGAAATGGGCCTCTGCTACGATCTACTGGCTTTAATGGACAAAATCGACCTTTTCTGGTGTTCTGTAGTCCTTCTCAGTCAGGTGGACTCATATATGGATGGATCTCCATAACTAATAAATGCCTTTTACTGCTCGAGGCCATCCATTTTCTTCTCGGCCACGCTGTTAGTTAATTGCAGTTGTTGAAGCTTTATTACGCAGAGTACTTGGTCGTAGATGGCTTCGTCCTTCGGGAGCTTAAGACAGTCAAAGGAGTAAAGACAGTATGGCGGAGGCGTGCATAAGAGGAAAATAATTAATGGCCATCAGATCCACAGATGAACGACGGAGATCACATCGGAAGGAGCTATCGGGAGGAAATAAGATGGAGAAACGAGGGCCGTCTGATTGCGGCCATGCAAATCCGATGGCCATCGGGCAGCAGCGGGAACAGGTGGTCGAGAGTCATTAGATCTCCCCGTGGCAAATCCAATAGCTATCGCGCGGGAAAGTGGCATGGGGTTTAACGCGCGGGAGTCGTACAAACTAGCGGTAAGCGGGTTTATCGCACTGCCTATAGGAGGTAGGCGGTATCCGTATGCAATGGCGCGATCCCGTAATATTTCAACACGAGGCAAGAAATATGGTGGGGAAACCACCGCGATCGCGCGTTTTCGGGCGGGCAGGTCGCACAAGCAGGGTTCGCAACTACCGTCCGATCGCGCGATGGACGGCCAGATGACAGGGAACACGCAAGAAGTTTATCGTGCGGTAAAATAAAGGAGACCATCGGATTGCGATGCGATTGACGGTAGGGATTAAAGCGGAGGGATAGCGCGGTAGGCACGGGTTATGGCGCGTGGGAGACGATTAATTCGAGGATCGAATGAAGGCACGGGGCTTCGAAGAGTTCTGTAAAAGAATGGAGGAAAACGGGGAATGCAGAGTTTCATAGAAGAACAAAGACAAGGAAAGCGGGAGCGAAGGAGAATATAGGTTTACGAAGGATTTTGGAGGAAAATAGAAACAGCGAGAGGTTAAGAGGGTGTGAGGAAACTAAAAGAGGAAGGGAAAGAGACTACTGCGAGCTCCTACTTTGGCATGAACCCACCACTAGACATGAATTTGGTCCTTAAAAGTTGAAGTTGTAGTAGAGCTAACAGGCTTACACTTCTCCATGTGGAATCTCCTGGGTATCTCATTGGCATACTTGCCTTGAGACACAAACACTTCCCCATCCTTCTGCCACACCTCCATGCCTATAAAGTAGTGCATGAGACCCATGTCTTTCATCTCGAACTCTCTTGCAAGGTCCTCCTTGCAAGACATGATCAACTGATCATCACATGTCAATATCAGATCATCAACATAAAGAACAATGATCAACTGCTTACCTTCTACCATGATTTGGTACAGGTTTTTATCCGCTTCACTCTTTGTGAAGCCCAACCTAGTGAAGTAGTTGTCGATCCTAGTGTACCAAGCACGAGGTGCTTGCTTAAGCTCGTACAAATCTCTCTTGAGTCGGCACACATGCGACTCACAATCGAAGGTCTCAAAACCTTCAGGCTGCTCTATGTAAGCCTCTTCCTCAATCTTGCCATTGAGTAAGGCAGTCTTCACATCCATTTGATGGATCTTCCAAGCCATCTGTGCTGATAGTGCCAACATCGATCTGATAGATGAGTACCTTGCTATAGGAGCAAAAGTCTCATCATAGTCGATCCCCTCGACTTGTGAAAAGCCACGGGCAACAAACCTTGCCTTATGTTTCTCCACACTACCACCAACAGCGTGCTTTACCTTGTAAAGCCAATGGAAACTCACAACTAAATTATTCTTCGGTCTTGAAACCACATCCCAAACACTGATCCAAACTATGGAGTCATAGTCCTCCACCATAGCATCAACCCAAATCGGCTGCTGCACTACTTCCTCAAAGGAATATGGCTCGGTCTCAGCACATTCCCCAACAAGGGCCATGTACCCAGTGTACCTATCAGGTGACCTCCTTTGTCTGCGCTGAGAAGATGGTTCTCCCACATTCGCTCTCACATTTGACAACAATCTGTCAGCTTCTCTCGTGCGCTTTTTCCCATCTCTGGAAGACTCTACTTGAGTGGATGTCTCTACTCCTGGAACCTTTGCATGCGACTATTTCACATTAGTCTGAGGCTCCTCCTCCTCAGGAACCAAAAGTTACTCCATAGCCTGTAGTTGGAGCTCCCTCTCAAGGGAAACTCACATGGCCTTCTGCTCATCAAACTTAAGATCTCTGCAAACCACTATCCTCCGACTGGTAGGCAAGTACACCCGATAGTTGTGGGGTGTATCAGTGTACCCCACAAGTATCCCCAACTCAGCTGTCAGCTCAAGTTTCTTCTAGGCATCCTTGGTCACATGGAAATAAACTGATGAGCCAAAGATCCTGAAGTGACCCACATCTGGTCTCTTCCTGGAGAAAGCTTCCTCTGGTGTCTTCATCCAAAGTATGCGATGCAGGCTTCTATTCTGCAAATAGCCTGCTGTGTTGCATGCCTCAGCCCACAAATGAAGTGGTAGGCCTTGGTCATGCAACATTGCCCGAGTTGCCCCACCAATTGTTCTGTTCTTCCTCTCGGTCACCCCATTTTGCTGTGGGTTATGAGGTGTCGTTAACTCCTGTTTAATTCCTTCTGCTGCACAGAAGTCCTTAAACTCTTGAGAGACATACTCTCCACCATTGTCCCTTCTTAAGGCCCTGATCTTTTTCCCTGATTCTTTCTCAACCAAATCTTTGAACTCACAAAACTTTGAGAAGGTTTGATCCTTCTTCTTCATCATCGAGAATGGTCCACACACATCTGTATGAACTCGCTCCATGATTGTTTCAGCTCGACTGTCTCGATCATGAACAGAAGATTTTTCATACTTACCCAAGGTACAACCTTTGCATGTGTCCACTTGCTCAAGTTTACCTTTGGGAAGTCCGGTAGAAATCTGGTGCATTATATTCAAGGCCCCATGGCGCAAGTGGCCCAACCTTCTATGCCATAACTCACCAATATCTTGGCTTTGCACCAATTCTGCTTTTGAACTCAATGCAGCATCGTCATCTACCTCCAGCTTGTAGAGATTCTTCACTCGAATCCCAATCCTCTTGGTCTGACCCGTGGCTATGTGTCTCAGGAACGCCTTTGCCTTACTGAAGACTACATCATAGCCTTTTTCTTCCAACATCGTGACCGATACCAGGTTCTTCTTCAGTCCAGGCACATACTTTACATCACTCAGGGTGAGAGGAGCTCCATGCTCCCTCTGAAACACAACCGTACCTTCACTTGAAACACAGTACTTTCCATCATCGCCCATCTCTATGCGCATCTTGAGGTCTTTCTCCTCCAAGGTACTAAATAAAATCTTATCGTCGGTCATGTGGAATGAGGCTCCATTGTTCAGGTACCAAACACAACCCACCATCAATGAAACCATACATGGGATGAGGGTAAAATTCAGTTCGAACTGAGAGGCTAGTGCCTCACCTTCTGATCCTTTTGAGGATCCCTTCTTGGATTTATTCAATGGAAAATTAGTTGCATACTGGCCCACCTCATGAAAATTAAAGCATCTCAATTTAGATTTGTCAATCTTCTTCCCACCATGAGAAGAACTCGATTTGGAATGGGAAGCCTTCTCTTTCCCTTTCCTCGCTTTACTGGTTAAGGCTATATTTTCTTCATCATCATGTTTAGATGAAGAACCATCTCTGGTGCTCCTCTTGATCTCCTCCTGCATTAGATCCGACCACAGTTGTTCCCAATCTGGTAGTTTCTCTCTTCCATTCACTGAGTCTTGGTAGCTATGCTAGCTCTTAGGAAGACCGAGGAGAGAGAGACTCGTCATATCATCATTGGTTGTCGTTATTCCTACACTTCCAAGCTCATCTCTGCAGGTGGTGAGCTTGTTCAGATATGTAGAAATAGTGTCGCCCTTTTCACACTTGATTTTTCGAAGCTTGTCCTTCAGCGAAAGTTTCGTCTGGTCGCTGCTGTTCTAATATAGGTCCTTCAATGTCTTCCACATTGAGAACGGAGTTTCCTTCCCATGGAGACTCGAGACAATATGGTCTCGAACTCCCTCCAGAAGAATCCTCCTCGCCTTCGCCACACACTTCTTCCATTCCGCCAATTCTTAGGCATTAGCTGCTGCTAGCTTTGAGATTTCTTGATCAATGAAATCCTTCAAACCATTGCCTTCTAATACCACTTCCATGCAATCCTTCATTGCTATGTAATTCGAGCTTCCATCGAGTGCATACTCAAGTCTCAAGCCATTGAACGCCATTGGTGAACTTTGAGGTGTGATAAGAATTCGATTTTGTACCTGCAATCAAGAACTTCAAACCTCGAATTGTTCCCTTCTCAATATGTTGTTCATAGCTCTAATCACCTTTGCGCTAATACCATGTAGAAATTCTCACTGTAGATTAATCTGATTATGCAATGTACTAAAGCAAAATACTTAATCTACTTCTACTATCAAACTTGCGGAAGCTTAATCGATTTGAGCAAGATCAAATAGAACACATATAACAGAGAAGAAGAAACAATCACACATGAAACACAAAAGAATACTCTGGGGAAAGCCTCAGCTAAAAACCCCGCTATCTGTATTATCATACAAGTGGAAATATCTTAGGATTACACAAAGCTTTAGCTCTCACAGCTATCCAACTCTCAGTACAATCTCTCTCACTGCTCATACACAGAATAGACAACTCATATGCCTTTCCCTCTATCCTCCAAGCCTCCTCTTTCCTTGCGCTATTTTCCCTAGGTGTTCCTGTTGTAACCTTGTGTGACACTGGTCTCACACACTGCTCCAACACACTGTAAAACTACGCAAATCTCAAGGAATGAATTCCTTATACATGCAAGAGATTTTCTTATAGGAAAATTCTTGCAACTGATAGTACATTGTCCCTGCCTTAAATCTCAACTGGGCCTTTTTCTGAACTGACATGCATGAGTTATTTATAAGATAATATTCAGTTATCTAGAGTACACTAGTTTCATGCATGCATGCATTAACTAAATGAACTCACAATTAGTTCCATAAACTGTTTGGAGCTAATCTAACTGGACTTAACTCAGTTAACTGAGCTAACTAATTACAACTCATCCTTATCTCCTTAATTAAGGGATAATTTCATCAATCAAAGGGATAATTGTTGCATGACTTCACAAAGACTTCATGTTCGAATTTCTCCAACTAATTAACTCAGGATAAATTAATTAATTATTTTTCAAACAGCTGGTGAGACTAAATTTGAATTTTAATTCAAGGACAAATTAAAATTGGAATACCTTAAATGCTATCCTTAGAAGTGCTATTTTTAGCATTTCTTGTTGCTATTTTCAACATTTTCTTGGGATATTATGCTACTTCCATAGCTTATAGATTGTATGATGAGGAGAATAAGAAGTTCATTCTTTCCAGAGATGTTATTTTCCTTGAATCAGATAAAAGTAATTCCATTGTTGATAAGCAACTAGCTCATTTGGAGAAATTTGCATTTAAGAAGTTCTATTTTGAATATGATAATGTTGTTCCACACACTGAAGGTGGGGTTATCATTCTATATTAGTCTATGGTTCTTGTTGTTGGGAAAAGTATCTACTCAGAACGCCCCTATCCCACTCTAAGGTGTGACAGTGCCTTAGCAACAAACAAGGAAAACTACTTTCGTATTCTTCTTTATGAAATGTAAACGAAGAGGAATAGGATGAACTAACCTGTGTCTTGCGCTAGTTCGTTGATCCAATCGCTCTCCTCTTCGACAGCTTCCAGCTACCTGCTCCCTTACTTGCCCAGCTTCACCAAGTTCCTGCAAGATCACAGAAGAGGAAAACTACAAGAAGACATAGATTTACATTCATAACTAGCTTAGGATCAGATTTAAGCTAAACATGCAAATATAACAAAACATCATTGATACACAAGCATGTAGGAGAAACTCAAATAGTTTTATTGATATAACAAGAAGATCCAGGAGGAGATACAACCAAGTGAGTCCCGATCCAGCATCAACCTCCCAACAAAGGAATCCCTTCTTCACCTCCAACAAAGCATAAATCACCCAATGCACTGATCTCAATCTCAAAACCAACAACAATTCTCTGCAAAGTACAAAATTCCAGCCTCTGGATCTCTGGGATGAGGGATCCATATATAGATGTAAGCAGAGAGGATGAGTCAGCTTATGTTTTGACTTGTGGCTTCTCTCTGTCAGTTCTTGCTTCCACTTGGAGGCTGAGAGCCTCTTACTCATCCTTGGTCAAACTCAGTGAGGCAAGTGTCATTGAGGAAGATTCTGGAAGCTTCCATTGTCTGTCCACCTCGCGGAATGACACTGCCATTTGGAATTTCTCGCTCAACGCACCCTGGTAGTGCATTTAGGTGCGTTGCAACGCACCTAGCTAGTGTACTTGGGTGCTATGCAACGCAGGTAGCTAGTGGAGCAGCTGAAATGATCCTGATTTGACTGATTCTGAGCAGTTTCTGGCGGAGAATTTCTGGGAGAAGCTTTAATTGGTTGACCTTGTTCCTCTAGGGGTAGGAACAACACTTTTAGGGACTTAGGATCCCTTGGTTTATGGATATTTCATGCTTAGAGCTGTAAGGCACAAAAATGTCTATAACAGTTTCCCCCTAAAGTATGACGTCGTTTATTGGGTGAAATGCTTTATTAGGAGGATCCGAAGTTCTTTCAATGCTGGGAGGAGACCTGTAATAAGATACAATACAATACATTATTTTTCATACTGTTTTCATGATCTAGCTGAGGCGGGCATTCCCATGCTCAGCTTTATAAATTCATTTTTATGTACACAGGACAGACAATTGTCTGATGGTAGACTGATGATTTTGATGAAGTCATCATCCTTTTGGTAGGATGATTATCTGTGCTGCAATGCTATACATGTCAATGTCTTTATTTTTTCTGAATATATATCGCAGCCCGAATGGATGAAACTAGATCCGGGGTCTTCAATCTCGTCCGATCTTCACTCGAAGTACAAGTCGATCCATGTGAAAAATGTTTTGAAGTCGAACATGGAAAGACATCGCTTGATTACCAGTCAATGATGTAAACTGTTAACAAGCGCGAGAGGAATCACCGATAAGGATGATGACCCTCAAGGTACTGCAGTACAATTCACGTGGTGTGAATAAAGGACTTGGCGTCGAACACCACGCAAAATCTTTCGGTCGAAGGTCATTGATGTATACCTGTCGCCGGAAGTGAGAAACTTGTCATTGAGGCATGCAAGCTTCAAAGTACTGAATGGGGTGTTCCTAGATCAACTTCTTGGATAATGAGCTGATGTCGACAAGAAGCGATCCGTCAAAGGAGGGCCTTGATGAATCCCACATCAATGACACGGAATGTAGCAAATGATTTTGATGGAGGTGAAAACAATCTGATGATATATGGTTCAGGGTGGCGGTCATGAAAGAATGAAGTATAATGTATGGTAGTGGATGGGACACGGGTGACTTCTCTGGATGACTTCTCTTGAACATGTCGGCGACACTTATGTGATGGATCGGTAGCATTTACCCCAAATGTGGATGGTATGGCGAGACCATGGTGATGTGACCGGTGAATGAAACAACCCAACCCGACTCAGGCACGGAGTGGAAGTGTCATGTTCAATAGCGACTTGCTACCAATAAAGATTCTTTGAGTTTTTCCCAATTTTTCCCCAGTCATTGTTGACCAGTACCTCTTTATTTTTGTCAAGCTTGAGGAGGATAACATATGCTTGTTCTATAATTTGCCCTTCGGGCAAACCCATCACTATGTTTTAATGAGCCTAGCGATAGTGAAACTCGTTCTCGTCTAAAGACAAGTTTGTCGCTATTAATGTTTTCAACGAGTTTAATGACAAAGATAACTCGGTCCTTTTCATTTTTAGAGAGTCTGAAAAGGTACGTAAAGTTAACTCCAGAATTCCTTTTTCGTCATCTAATCCCTTAAGTCCGAAAAAATATAAAACAATATAGAAGGGATGAATTTTCGATAGTTTTAACGAGCCGAACAACACAAGCGCTCGATCTTTTTGTGCAATAATCCCTCAGTTCCAAAAAGATTAAAATCTAGAGGAGGGATAGCACTTCCGGTCGCTTTAACGAGCTGGAAGGCCAAAACTCGGCAATCTTTTCATGTTTTACGAGTCAGATGAAAAGAGCTTAAAGAAGACTCGTCTTTTGAGGAACAAGTGATAAAACGGGTAGCAGCTGATTCCAGGTAAGGGTTGGAATTTTCCAAGCACGACAGTGTCACAAGGATGGCTAGTGAAATCACTCTTCGCAGCTGTTCCTCAAAATGGGTAAACAATCAAATGGAGGTGAATGATCGACCAATGGAAAAGTGGAGGTGACGGTGCAAACACGACCAAGGCTTTAATGGCTGATAATGCTACATTTACGGTGGTCATTTACCGGAGGATAGTTCATTTTTTAACGAGCTTAAACGCGGATTGAAACACTTGCTCGGTCTTATGTTTATTTTTTAACGAGCATGAACTATGTGCTAAAATTGCTCGATAATCCAGTCATATGATAAGAATGTCTCATATAAAACGGCAACATTTAGATTTTTGCCCCACATCCTTTCTTTATGCAAGTTAGGAAACGACTAATCCTACGAGTTTAAAGGGTTAGCCTACGGGTTTAAAGGGAGGACCTAAAAATTTAAAAAATAAATAGCCGCCCCTTGCTTGCACTCCAAAAGGTTTGCATGCCCCCAGGTATAAAATACGATTTCAAGGTTACCCCTCAATTTGCAGACAAAACATTTGTTCTATCAGGAAAGGCCTACCTCTTTCAGGTTACCAAAGATTGTCTCATTCGCGTTACAAATGAAACACTTCCTCGGCGATGTCTATCGAAATAAACAAAGGTGAGCAGAGACGAGCGCCACTCACATAACTTTGACAAGAGAATCTTTTTCTAGAATAACCCCTCTTCCACCGACGGACGGGGTACAGACTAGTCATATTCTCCCGCGGAAACCTACCCTATACCCGAAGTTTTCCTGCCGAAGCAGACCAAGACGCATGCCCCCTGGGTTCCAGTCATATCCCTCCAAATTACTCGCGCTCATCGGGAGGACGGACCGTGGGTTGAGACATTTCTTGCGTGAAGAGACCATTTAGGGATGGTATATGACTATTTGCGATGCGTGATCCGGGAAATGAAAGCTGGTCCACGAGCTTGACCACTCTTCCTTCGTGCGGAAAACACATTACTCTAAAGAGTGAGGAGACGATGGCTCCCATGCAATAAATATAGTCTCGTCCAAGGAGTAGGTTATAATCCAAGGGTCCTTGAACGACCATTACGTTCATTTGAACTGTCTTCCCTTTCAATGTTATGGGCACATTGGAGAGGATCCCTAAAGGTCGACTGGTTCCTTTATCAAAGCCTGTCAGATTTCTCATCTCAAGCAAAAGCGATGGCAAACCAAGCGCTTTCCAAGCAGTAGAGGAAAGGATACTCACAGAAGCCCCCTCATCTATGATGGTACCATCCATGACCATTCTATATATTTGGACGATAATTCTGAATGGTATGCTTGCTGGTAAACGGGGTCTGCCTAGTTGATTCCAGTCGAAGGAGACAACTAGGTTGCTTGGAGGTGGGACCGAGTAGACGGCCGGGTACGGCTCTAACGAACTTCCTTCCTGCAGTAAAGGAATGGGTAGGTTGCCCCCATGTTCGTCGGAGTCTGTGTTGATGAAGAGAATTTGGACGGTGTCATCCTTGTTCTCTCCAGTGACTGTGTCATTCGAAGATAAAACCTCTGAAGGCAAGACCGGGTCAACTGCCGCCTCGACCTTTTGACTTTCGTCGGGTATGGATTCAGCTGGTCCATCTTCAATGATAGGCGCTTCAGCTGACCACTTGAGCGGGCCAGCTGGATTCTCAACTAACGAAGGACTCGGCAAGAGTTTTTTATATCCAGGAGGAAGTCGTAACGGTGAAACCGGACGATCATCCAAAACTCTTTTAGCTTCGTCTAAGAAGGGACAACGGTGGATGGCTTGGTCGCCTTCGCACAGTTTACAGGGAGATCTAGTTCTCCCTTTTTGTCCTGCGGCTTCACTTTCGCTAGTTGACGGTGTGCTTTCAACATGGCCATTAGAGGTTGACGACACCGGATTGTGCAAACGGGGAGACCAGTCCCTTAGTATCCGAGGGATGCAAGGACAATCTCTGTGAAAGTGGTCTCCCTTGCAAATGACACGTGGCGATTTAGGCCTGGTCGGTGCAATGTGTGGATTTTCGTTAGACGACACTCGTTTGCCCCCATTCGCTTTTGGCTCCTTCTTCTTCTTCTCTTTCTTCTTCTTTTCCTTCTTCTCCTTAGGAACTTGACTTTTGGCTTTGCCAGCCCCATCAAGCGAAGAGGAAGGAGGAGAGGAAGAATTAGAGGAAGTAGAAGGTTGGTGGGTAACTCTGGACTGGTCTAACTGCTGATTCGATTGTTTAGGAATAGTGGTGTTCTGAACGACATTGGTTGAGAAGAGCCAGACTGGCAAGCCAATTGTCAATCCTGGAAGCGACAATGTGGCCATATGGGGTGCACCAACATCTCCCCAAGAGGAGAAGGGACTAGGATTTCCACCAAGGGGAATTCCTTGGTTGGTAGACTCCATTTTCTCAACCTAAGATCAACGTAGGAAAAGGGTATGAATATTCCATTTAAAATAAATTTTACGACGCTTGGACACAACTTGTTTTTTCAATTTTAAAGAGTCGAGAAAAAACAAAAGATGACTCTAGTCTCCTTCGATTTTTAATGAGCCTGAAGTGACAAGTGCTCAGATGGACCTTTTCCGTTAAGGAGTCTGAAAATGAACGAAAGGGACTGCTCTGGAGATCTAGGTAGAGGGTGTGCCAAACCAATCACAAAACTGCAGAATACGTTTTACGGTACGGCAGTCAATCTTCCCGAATGCTGTGTTCGGTGCATTGCGATCAGTAGGGCGGTCGACACGGCTTCCTATGGATAAAAGGTTTTAAGCCTATAGGGGTCTCCCAATATATACTCGACGGTACGTGGGAGCACAATCCGTACTGGCACTTATCGTCTCACAGTGGAGGAATCACCCAACCATCAGTGAGGACAACAGTTACCAGGCTTTACGACGCCAGATGACGTCTCTAGCCTAGACCTCTATGTTGTGCGTTAAGTTCCAAAGCGCTGTTAGATTCATTCAATTTATTTTAAGTTGATCTTTCTTAGAAGTTTGCCTTTTTGGATCACCACGAAATGTAGATGTAATTCCTAAATGCAATCTAAAGATGATAAGCAAGCTTTATCTTAGATATCATTTTGGGATTCAACTGCGTTAAGTAAGTCATTCACGTATGACCATTTCCATGAGAGGTAGTCGTAACTGACTAATTTCTCATGATTTTTGAATAGTTCACTTAGCACTCATTGCATCGGGTGATGCTCACAGGGGTGAAGAAGTGGGATTGAAACTAGTGAAATGTGGAGAACGAATCACATAGCATCAATCATCACTTCAGGGGCTTGCACTCGGTAACCAGGACTTCCCAGGAGGTCACCCATCCCAGAACTCCTCTGGCTCAAGCGCGCTTAACTGTGGAGTTTTTCCCCACAATCAAACCCACTTAGCTTGCTACCCCATTTGCAAAACCTTAGCAAGTATTGTGCCTCATGAACCATTCAAGTAGAGATCCCTTGACTCTTTTTGAATTTAAGTATGGGGGTTTACGCAGTGCATTATATTAGATATCATTTTGGGATTCAATTGCGTTAAGTAAGTCATTCACGTATGACCATTTCCATGAGAGGTAGTCGTAACTGACTAATTTCTCATGATTTTTGAATAGTTCACTTAGCACTCATTGCATCGGGTGATGCTCACAGGGGTGAAGAAGTGGGATTGAAACTAGTGAAATGTGGAGAACGAATCACATAGCATCAATCATCACTTCCGGGGCTTGCACCCGGTAACCAGGACTTCCCAGGAGGTCACCCATCCCAGAACTCCTCTGGCTCAAGCGCGCTTAACTGTGGAGTTTTTCCCCACAATCAAACCCACTTAGCTTGCTACCCCATTTGCAAAACCTTAGCAAGTATTGTGCCTCATGAACCATTCAAGTAGAGATCCCTTGACTCTTTTTGAATTTAAGTATGGGGGTTTACGCAGTGCATTATATTAGATATCATTTTGGGATTCAACTGCGTTAAGTAAGTCATTCACGTATGACCATTTCCATGAGAGGTAGTCGTAACTGACTAATTTCTCATGATTTTTGAATAGTTCACTTAGCACTCATTGCATCGGGTGATGCTCACAGGGGTGAAGAAGTGGGATTGAAACTAGTGAAATGTGGAGAACGAATCACATAGCATCAATCCTAAAATCTTAGACACAATCTTTTCTTAAAGAGCAAAGAGCACACTGTAAATGCACTTTTCCTAAATCAAGCCATACAAACTATCAATATGCAAATGCACATATGCATGTATTTGTTTTCACTTTCTTAATATTGATGCCTAAAAAGAAAGTTGATGTACAAATCTGAATTTGCTTTCAAGTGAAAAAACAAACAAGCTTCTTTTCGAAATCAAAAAGGTAGAGAAGATTACGACACTTTATGATTTTGAAATAAATACTCGTTTCGACACTAGAAAGAGACAAATTCAAACCAAAGGTAAAAGTAAAAGGTATAATCAACTGTCAACAGTAAACAAACTTTCTCCTAATATCAAAATCAATACTTACGACATATCTAAATCCAAGGACGACAGTATGACTATTCTACTTTTTCAGTGGAAAACTGTAAATGATGTAACAAACACACAAAGAACATCTACAGTCTTTTTGTACAAAGGAGGCGAAATTAAGGCGAAGAAAAGGAGTTTTCAGACAGGTACACACACTGATAACAGGCTGCAAAAATCAAAGATAAAACTGGACAAAATGAAGCAAAGAACCTCAGCTGCACAGCGCAAAGGCTGATCAGTGCACCTGTTGCACAGAGAAACTGAATTGCAGCGCAGGTAGCCCTCTCGGGACCTGCGTTGAAATGCAGAACCTCTTCATAGAGCCTGCGTTGGGGCAGAAACGAGACTTCTATCCGGGTTCTGGGTCACGGTTTGCAGTTTAATCTATGGATTTTGGCCGAGTAAAAGCAATTAGTAAGGTACAATCAGAGGGATGATTTAAAGGACTAAGAGCTATCACAAAGGGTAATTAGAGCATTTGTGGATCAGCTGTTCAAATCATAAACAAATCTAGTGAGTGGATTGAAGTAGCAGCTACTTTGCATTTGATAATGCCAAATGCAGTTCGATTGCTACTTCTGTGTTTATGAAACAAACAACAAGAGAAACACAAATAAACTAACTAGACACGATCCCCAGCGGAGTCGCCATTTTGTTGTTGGGAAAAGTATCTACTCAGAACGCCCCTATCCCACTCTAAGGTGTGACAGTGCCTTAACAACAAACAAGGAAAACTACTTTCATATTCTTCTTTATGAAATGTAAACGAAGAGGAATAGGATGAACTAACCTGTGTCTTGTGCTAGTTCGTTGATCCAATCGCTCTCCTCTTCGACAGCTTCCAGCTACCTGCTCCCTTACTTGCCCAGCTTCACCAAGTTCCTGCAAGATCACAGAAGAGGAAAACTACAAGAAGACATAGATTTACATTCATAACTAGCTTAGGATCAGATTTAAGCTAAACATGCAAATATAACAAAACATCATTGATACACAAGCATGTAGGAGAAACTCAAATAGTTTTATTGATATAACAAGAAGATCCAGGAGGAGATACAACCAAGTGAGTCCCGATCCAGCATCAACCTCCCAGCAAAGGAATCCCTTCTTCACCTCCAACAAAGCATAAATCACCCAATGCACTGATCTCAATCTCAAAACCAACAACAATTCTCTGCAAAGTACAAAATTCCAGCCTCTGGATCTCTGGGATGAGGGATCCATATATAGATGTAAGTAGAGAGGATGAGTCAGCTTATGTTTTGACTTGTGGCTTCTCTCTGTCAGTTCTTGCTTCCACTTGGAGGCTGAGAGCCTCTTACTCATCCTTGGTCGAACTCAGTGAGGCAAGTGTCATTGAGGAAGATTCTAGAAGCTTCCATTGTCTGTCCACCTCGCGGAATGACACTGCCATTTGGCATTTCCCGCTCAGCGCACCCTGGTAGTGCATTTAGGTGCGTTTCAACGCACCTAGCTAGTGTACTTGGGTGCTATGCAACACAAGTAGCTAGTGGAGCAGCTGAAATGATCCTGATTTGAATGATTCTGAGCAGTTTCTGGCGGAGAACTTCTGGGAGAAGCTGTAATTGGTTGACCTTGTTCCTCTAGGGGTAGGAACAACACTTTTAGGGACTTAGGATCCCTTGGTTTATGGATATTTCATGCTTAGAGCTGTAAGGCACAAAAATGTCTATAACAGTTCTTCCATCTTTCACTCATGAGAATGTTATCGCTGAATAAAATTTGGATGATAGTAATGTTTCTGCAGGACTAGAAATTGCTCTTGAAGAGCCTATTCTTGAGCGTGTTTTTCAAGATGAGCAACCATCACAACCATTTCAGCAACCCTTACGAATATCTACACGCGCTCGAAAAGTTCCAAGCAAGTATGATAATTTTGAAACAAGAATGTCTTCTAAATGTGATTCAGGTAATGTTTCTCATCACTGTGAATTCAATCATTGTACAATTAGCGAACCTAATTGTTTTGAAGAAGCTGCTAATTGTGATGAATGGAAGGATGCAATGCAAAAGGAATATGATGCACTTATTAAGAATAAAACTTGGAGGTTAGTGGATCCTCCTGCAGGTGTCAAACCCATTGGTTGCAAATGGGTGTATAAGATCAAATACAAAACATATGGTTGGCTTGATAAATACAAGGCAAGACTTGTAGCAAATGGCTATGCTTAAAAGGAAGGTGTTGACTACACATAGACATTTTCTCCTACAGCAAAATGGGGCACAATTAGAACTTTGTTTTCTCTTGCAACTCATAATAGCTGGAAGATACACCATATCGATGTTAAAACAACTTTTTTGAATGGCGATTCGAAGGAGGATGTTTATATGTTTTAGCCTAAATGTTTTTATGTTAAAGGCAAAGAGAAAAAGATATGCAAATTGGTTAAGGCTTTGTATGGATTGAAACAAGCATTTCGTGCATGGTATGAAAAGTTAATTGAACACCTTTTCAAGTTGAATTATAAGTTATTTAATCTGGATGATGCAACTCTTTTTGTTAAGAAAATTGAAAAGTCAGTTGTATATTTGGTTGTGTATCTAGATGATTTGATGATCACTAGAAACAATGATGACTATATAGTGTCCGTTAAAAGAGAATTACTGAAAATTTTTTACATGACAGATTTGGGTTTATTACATTATTATTTAGGGATTGAAGTTGATTAGAAACCCAAATATATTTTCATTTCTCAGAAAAAGTATATTGGACAACTATTGGACAGATTTGGGATGCAGGATTGTAATCCTATCGCTACTCCTATGGAGTAGAATTTGAAGCTTACTTCCACTAAAGGAAGTATGTTTGAAGATCCAACAAAGTACAAGCAACTTGTTGGAAGTTTAAATTTTCTAACTACTACTCGACCTGACATAGATTTTGTTGTAGGGATACTTTCCAGGTTCATGCATAAGCCATGTGAAGGTCATTGGAATGTAGCAAAGCGAGTGCTCAAGTATTTGAAAGGCACTCGAACATATGGCATAAAATATTCCAAAGTTGTAGATTTCCATCTCACCGGCTATTCAGATTCTGATTTTGATGGAGATAAGGAGAATGGAGTCTCTACTTCTGGTTATTTGATGAGTCTTGGATCAACAACCATCAGTTGGAGATCATGCAAGCAATCTGTTCCTGTTGATTCTACCACCGAAGCCGAATATGTTGCAGTAGCTCAAGCTACAAAAGAAATCATTTGGCTTCGCAAAATACTTGAAGACTTGCAGGAGAAACAAAAGGCTTCAACTCCACTACTCGACGACAATTCTTCTACAAGTTTACGAGAGATTTTTCGGCGTAAATCACATGAAATATCATTTGTCGACGCGTTTCGAACCAACCAGTGTGGTTCATCGTCAGGACGATGAACCATGTCCTGACGATGAACCACACTGGTTGGTTCGAAACGCGTCGACAAATGATATTTCATGTGATTCATGCCGAAAAATCTCTCGTAAACTTGATATGGATCACAGAAGCCTCAATTCTACAACTCTTCTGCAATTCAGTTGGCCAAGAATCCCAAGTTTCATGATCAAAGCAAGCATATTAACACCACATATCACTTGATTCGACATTATGCAGAGGCCAAATTTATTCATCTAACACATTGTCCTACTTCAAAGCAGATCGTAGACATATTTACAAAGCCATTAGGACATGAAAAGTTTGAAAAATTCAGAATGTTACTCGGCATGTCAAATGCCCCTTCAGATTAAGGGGGGAATGTTAACTAATCCTTTGGGATTGTTATTGTATATTGTATAATATGTAATTAGTTTTACATTATGTTTTTACAGTTAATAAGTTACTGAGACACCACTATCTCGTACCTAGATTTCACATGTATAAATAAGTAATTTTGTCATTAATATGATGCTCTTTCATCATGTTCTTTCATTGTGGAGTTTATTTGGGCTTGTACAATGAGTAGAGTTTGGATTGAACCTAACATCAGTGATAGGATTGTTGTGTTCCTAAAGAGTGCTTTCCAATTTGAGAGTACTTGTATTCCAAAAAACAACCTTCTTATCATGCCATCAGTTGCTAGAAACTTTCCATCCGAAGAGAAATGGCAACAAACTACTTTACTAGTGTGTGCGCGGAGGCAACCTACTTCGTTGAAAGTAAACCCCTTTGAGGGACCCATTTTTTGCCCTTCAGAACTACTCTTCACGGAATCTAAGACACTTTCTTTCTGTTCTCCACCATCATAAGAGATATAAGATTCTACATTTTCATCCAGAGAACAATCCTCACCCAAATGCTCAATGTCCACTAGCTGATTTGATGGAGAAGCAAGCCTGCATGTCATGTCTGATCCATACATCACTAGATTCTTAGCAATGCTATTATGTTGTGAAGTACCAGTGATTGACATCACTTCTCTAGGTGTATGAGGTGATGGAGTTGACGGTGCTGAATTTCATGAAAGGCAAGGAGTATTGCCAGTTCCAGAGCTATTTGTTGCTTCTGAAGAAGATTAAAGCTTCCTTTTTCTTCCACTATGACCTTTTAGTGCATTCCGTTGATATTGTTGTCACTGCTGCTGTAGTTGTTGCAATTGTAGTCGCTGCTGCTGCTGCAAGTGTTGTTGTGACAACGAAGGCTGTTGCTGGTCTTGAACATAATGTCATTTTGATCTTGCAATGCTTCCCTGCCAATAGAAGAAGTCTCATGCATTTCATAACCCACCCCTTGAGATATATCACTCCCAAGTGGCTGACCATCCTTAACAGTCGGTCCATCCAGCCACAAATACTTAGATTTACGTGGATCTGTTTCACCAAGGAGAAGAAAGAGAGATGATGCTTGTGCTTGAAGCAAGACTTGACGCTGTTGCTGTGAAGACAAGAGTTGAAATTGTTGAAGATGTTGGGGTGATAGCAAAAAAGGTTTCTGTCCTTCTAATAAACTTGGATGAAGTTGGTCCATACCAGTCATTGGCCACCCATTTAATGGTACAGTGCTATTGGGACCAGGATTTGACAGATTAGATTTAGGATGCATTGCTCCATGTGCTCCAAACATGGATGAATCAATGGCAAGGGACCCCTGAGAATTCCTAGGAATTTGTTGAGGGAAACCTTGACCATGCAGAGAAGCTAAATTAACGTTACCAGCTGTATTATGTAGCAACTGCCCAGAAGGTTGTTTTGGATTAGAAGCAGTTTTATGGAGGACTATGCTGCTAGCATCTAGGAAATGTGATGGAGATTCTCCAACTCTCTTCAAAGTGGGATCATCAAATCCTCTCTTTGGGGTGGAGACTTTAAACGTTGCTCAAGGATTTTTGATACCATGACATTGGGCATTGAATTTCCAATCAGATTTTCAGAATTGTTGAAGTTAGCAACACCATTAAAGGAAGGATGATTCTGAGTCCTCCTTATATGGGCATAAAGATGTTGTTGTAATAGCCTTTGTTGTTGCTCCTTTTGTATTTGTATTTCCCTTGATTTCATTTGTTGTACCTGAACATATGAAACTGATTTCTCAGAGTGCTTCTCATTTGTCCGTGAGATGAAAATATCCCAAAACACAGACCACCATTGAAACAAAAAGCCTCCAGGTGCATCAATTGCGATTGGTTCTGGAGAAACTTTTGCCACTGTCATAAATGTCTTGGCAGATGCAAGAAGATTTCGTTTTATGAGATAGTCGTGAATGTACACATCCAACATCTTATCAGCGTCCCACCCAGGCTGCCCCATTCTTGCTCTATAAAACGTAACCTTAAAATAAGCTTAAAATAAATAAATCCGGCAATATTTCAGTTCACTGTGTCAAATTAACATAGAGTTTGAACCATAAAACGAATTGGAGTGGTCAAATTTAACACAATTTCTGAACCAAAAGCCAAAAAGCAATATCATTGCCTTTTTAAACAGTCAGGGATTTTGCGCATTTGCTCTCAACTTCCATTCGATCCAGATGTTCGGAGTTTCCGCTCTTGTGCCATTAGACAGATCCAACCAAAAGGGCTTCTATGATATAAAAGAATGGGGGCTTATATATAATGTATTACGTACATTACAACTTGATGTTTTACAAAAGACTTTGCGGATATGTTTAATGACATGGGGATTATAATAAATGAAATAATATGGGATATGGGTAGAGTTAAATGGAAAAGAATGGGAAAATGGAAAATGGTTAGAGTTTGGAAATATGAAGGGAGAATGAAATTAACTTTGGAAAAGGGAAAAAATGCAGTCATGCGGATAGGGGACAAGTTAAATTTAATTTGGAAGTATTATAATTTGACAAAAAAATTGTCATCAATATGAAAAAGTACAATTGATTACGGATATTCTTCAACATTAACACCCTTATCAATCTCTCTGCATTCCTCTCACTCAAATTAACAATTTAATAATAATTACAAACCAATCATTATTCCAACAATGATAGATACAAATTTTAAATCATACAACTAGTGTATATTACCAAAATAACGCATGGTCCAATCCATCTTTGAACCAAAAGTACATCAACAAAGATACTCTAAATGGCGTTTAGAGTTTAAACAAATCATGCTACAACAAATAACTAATACTACATATTGTCAAAATCATTATATTTGGATACTTATCATGGATATCATCCATTAAGCATTATAATAAGATAGAAAACGCTTAACATGTCAAATCAAGATTTTGTTTAAGTGATAGTGCATTTTTACTATGGTCATGATAGAGGAGTTCAATAATCACTGCGACCAACATCAAGGTGTATAGGAGGAGCAATGTTCTTTATTAAATGCTAAATCCATACTCTCATACATGATAGAATCAACATCAAGGTGTATAGCAGGAACAATGTTCTTGATTAAATGCTTAATCCATACTCTCATACATGATAGAATCAAATGGAAATGTTGCAATCCCTCAAATTCTAAAACTTTGATTTTTTTTTTAAATTTGTTGGATTTTGAGAGGGATCTAAAATTCTATTTTCTCCATATAAAATCCAATGAGGTTGGAACCACTCTCCAACAACATAAAATAATTAAATAATTAATTGTATTGTTAAAAATTTAAGTAAAAGGATGTCATCTTTTTACTTTGAGAACTTAACATTACCATCAATTACATAGCATTAGTAAGACAAATCCACTTCCCAACACTTGGAATCCCTTCTAACATTGTTTAGTATCTCTTATCTATACTCCAGAACCTCTGAGAGCTCTGATCCTAGATTGAATTGCAAGAGAATGAGACAAAAAATGATTTTTAGAAACTGCATGCCACTTTTTCATCAGTTATATGTCCAAATTTTAGGACACAAGTAGGGCTTGTGTCTGACATGAATCAATTTTAGGACACAAGTAGAGCTTGTGCCTGGCATGAATCAAACTTGTGCCAAACAAGTGTCACGCACATGTTGTGTTCGACATGTGAAATAGTGACACAAAGAAGAGGTAAAAGCGTGTTTGGTAACTTAGTTACATACCCATTCCTATAATTTTGGTCTAATTTCCATAATAATAAACGAAATTATTTTTTAAATTATTAATATTAATATTTTAAAATTTATTATTTTATTTAAAAAAAAAAATTAAAAAAAAAACACATATATTAATTTTTCATACTATTTATTTTAATATTAATTTTCAAAATTTTCACTCCTTTTGTTTTTTTTAATTAAAAAACTTAAAACAATTCAAATAATTTTCATAAAACCATAAATCATCACTATTTTTTGAAAAAACTCTTTTAAATCTGAAATTCTAATTTTTTTTTGGCTTTTTCTAAATACCACACATATCATAACATTTTTAGCAGGTCGAATGCTATAGGCATGTACGAATATAACTTTTAAAATCTTAATAAAAATTAGCAATTTTTGTGGAAAAAAAAAACATTTTACCACTACATGAAAATTGTGATTCAGTAATATTTTATAATTAATAATTTTAGTGATTTTCCAAATTTAAAAGAAAATAATATATATTAATAAAAAGTAAGAAATTAAAAAACAATATATATTAATAAAAATAATAAATTAAATAACAAACCTTATTTGAAAAAATATCTTTTTAGGATTATTTTTAAGTTTGTAAAATTTTTATTTCTTTAAAATATGTATAAATTTTGTACAATAACTCTTAAAAAAGTATCACACAAAAATTGTTGATTTTAAAGGGAAATCTAAATGAAAACTTGGTAATATTTTTTTCCTATTTCACAATAATGCTAATTACTTTCACAAATTTAATCAAAGATAGAAAGCCAAATGTTATTAATTATTAAACCATTTATCCAAGAGGAAACACTTATATATCTGTTATGGATAAAGATCTATTTGTCTTCATTGCTATTAACAAAGTTTTTTTGTATTTTTGACCGGAGAATCCACAGTTGAAGAATTTATACACCAACGTTTCGAATCCGAGAAGATAAAAAGAAGAGCCAGATGAAGGAAATAAATACTCATGAGGGATGAATGCTCAAGGAACAGCACAGGTCGGCCAAAGAGATTTAAAATGAAACCTAATTTTTATTTTTAATTTAATATCATTTAATTAATATTTATAAAATAAAAACTTTAAACTAAAATCTAAGTTAATATTAATATTAAAAACTAATATATATATTAATATTAAAACCTAAAATCTAAAATGATATCTAAAACTAAAATATAAGTTGATATCAACTTATATTTTAGTTTTAGATATCATTTTAGATTTTAGGTTTTAATATTAATATATATATTAGTTTTTAATATTAATATTAACTTAGATTTTAGTTTAAAGTTTTTATTTTATAAATATTAATTAAATGATATTAAATTAAAAATAAAAATTAGGTTTCATTTTAAATCTCTTTGGCCGACCTGTGCTGTTCCTTGAGCATTCATCCCTCATGAGTATTTATTTCCTTCATCTGGCTCTTCTTTTTATCATCTTTCTCTTATCATCTTTCTCTATTCCCTGATGATGGATCCCATTTGGGATTCGAAACGTTGGTGTATAAATTCTTCAACTGTGGATTCTCCGGTCAAAAATACAAAAAGCTCAAACCACAGATCTCTGAAATCTATTAACAAAGTTATATCTTAGTTTGTTAATTGTAGTCATCTTAGATGGTTAGGCATAATGGTTGTTATCTCTCGCACCTAGGTTCAATTTCTTGAAAGTGACATGATCGACCATTCTATATAAATTTTTGAATTCAAGATTTTTGTGATCCATTATGAGTTAAGTAAGAAATTTTTCGATAGACATCACATAGGAAATTATTTTGCCAACGCGTTTCTAACCATCCAGTGTGGTTCATCATCAGGACCAGATGAAGAGGTAGATCATTACACTAGCATAAATATAGAGCAATGTATAAACTTCTGGTACAATTATATACGCAGAATTCTTCATGTTCAAAGCTCTATTTATGTGGAAAATCATGTCTGTGTATTTCTTCTTCTAGATTAATGAATTCATGGTAACATGCTCATTATGACCTTCTAAGATTTTCAGACCCTACACTACATTGACCAAACTCTTAAATCCATCACAAGACATTGCTATCTTGCTTCTCTTTATGCCTGCTACTGCAAACCTATAAGACCTTAACCTAATTGATTTTTCTCTTCCCTGGTCTAGCAACCCAAAACCCTAAATTTTCAAAAACTCATTTAGAAATATTACATCTAGTCTAAAATCCATTTCTCTTCCAGTCATTACCTGTGAAATCCTTAGAGAGATCCCTCTCTGGTTTAGCGGGGTTAGCCGCTGAACTGCAAGTGGTTTTGAAGTTTCGTCTTTCGATCTCCTCCTCAGCCTGGGACATTGTAGAGGATAACAGGATGAACAGTTGCATTATATTCAGCATGCCTACAACCGAGCAAAACACTCTAACTTTTCCTTTTGAGGCATGTCTTTGGTATTTGCCTAAATCACCTTTGGATTTCATCTTTGAGAAAGATAGTAGATGGACATAGTGACATAGACAGGGCAAGGAAATTCATTGAGAAAATTCAGTTGATTCACCAAACAATTCTAGAACAACTAGAAAAGAGTCAAGGAAAGTATAAGGCAAGGCATGATAGGCATCGTGTGGATCATCAATTTCAAGTAGGTGATGAAGTTTGGCTATACATTAGCAAGGAAATGCTTCAAGGTGAAGGTAAAAAGCTGAAACCAATTTGTTATGGTGCATTTAAAATTCAGGAAAATATTGGCAATAATGCTTTCAAGCTTGATTTGCCTTCATATATGAAAATCTATTCCATTGTTAATGTTGAAAATTTGAGATTATATGAACCTCCTTTGATTGAAGATCAAGGGGAGAATGTTCAAATTCCATCTATTGAAGACTTTTCTCCAGAATAACTTGATGTGCTTCAGCAGGACACTATATTTGACAGAAGGACAAAGACAACTAAAGGGGGAAATATTGATTATCTTCGGGTGGGTCTCAAAGGTACACATCTATCAAAGGCCAAATGGATTGAAGTGGGGAAGGTGAGGGAACAATACCCTCATCTTTTCAATAACTGAAAGTGATCCTTTTGGGGTCCAAAAGGCTACCAATGGGGAGGAGTGATCAAGTGCTCAGAATTATGCTAAAAAATAAAAGTGTTAGAATCTTCTCAAACTTAGCTTCCAATTGAAGAGCTCGTCATTCTAAATCCAACAACGTGAATGCCACTCAAATCCGAGTTTGTATGCAAAAATTAGAGCAAATCAAAATTCAGGTTTGACTTGCCTATATGGCAGGATTAGGATGATGTGGCAAGTCTTAAGCGAATAAGGAGGTGCCAAGTGGCAGACCTCCATTGGCCCTCGCAAATAGCATATCGCAGTGGTAAGTGTTTCGGTGTTACAAATCGGCGCCCGGTAGGTTCATGGTTATGATGCGATGAGGCAATCACAATCGGTGAAGGGGAGAACAGAACAGCTTATCGTTCCCAACCTCGGCAAGGTTGAAGTTACGATGCGATGCAATCTCATATCACAATCACATCGGCAACAAGAATCGGCCCCGATGCAGTGGAGTTCCGATTGCGATAGACCCCAGATGCGATAGGTTTATATGCCATAGTTTAACATCCTTGTAGGTCCGCGAAATCGAAAACACAGTGTTCTATCGAGTAAACAAGACCTTCGCCTGCAGCTGACCATCGATTGCGATGAGCAGAAGGTTCTGGACGTGAGAATTTGATATGTTACAGTTCTTTATCTCGTTGGGTCTGCAATACGATATCACAACGTTTTCTATGTTAGGAGCCCTCAACACTGCTGATTGTGATTATGATATCGCCGACATAATATAGCTCGCCGAACGGCGAATTTCACAATTCCTTACCGGATTTTGGAGCGGAAAAAGGGTTTTTGGTCGGTTTTGGAGCATTTGTGGAACAATTAGTGGAGAAACTGGGAGAAGTCATAATTTCTTCAGTTCTTATCCAAATTGGATGAAAAAAGAGGCTAGATAGCCATTTTTTGGTATTTTGAACTCATTGAGACAGGGTTCAGAGGCATCTGAGCTTTGTAAACACACTTTTATTGTAATTTGAGCATAATAGAGAGGCCCAAGCCATTGGAAAATGGACCAAGGAGACATAGCCTAGGAGGGGTGAACCCCTTTATCATGTGCTTGTTGTGTGTTGTATTTTGATGTTCATTATTGTTATATTGTTGTTGTTCAGCATATGTTTTTATGTTAAATTGTTTATAACATTTACATAAGAAACTCTCATGGGAATTTGTTAATTGCAAAGGTTTTTGAATCCTTAAGCACTTGAAAGAAAAAGATAACCATCTTGGGTTTATTTTTGAATGGGGAATTAGTACAACATTACTAATTTTCTCCAATTCAGATAAATTTGGTATCAGAGCACTAGTTTTGCTTACTAGATTTTATTTTCAAACAATAATTTAATTGTTTGCAAGTTGATGTCAATCTCACAAGGTTAAAGCTCAAAAGAGGAGAAGGAAAGATGGTTGAAAGCCATGAATTTGGGTCAAAGGGAAGAAGAGAAAGGTTTCCAAAGTCTTCTACACTAGTTCAGCCTCAAGTTGCAAAAGTTGCAGTTGAGATTCCAACACCAGTACAACCTCAAGTTGTAGTTGGGTATTCAGAGACCATGTCTCATGAAGGAGAACCTATCATGAAAAAAGATGATAAGACCTTCAAAAAGGCTTTCTTTGATACGACAAAGATGGTTAAGGTCCTATATGAAGAGAGGAATAACATATTGCAAGGAGAAAGTTCCAAGCCTCCCAATGAAGAAGGCTCTTCAGAAGGAGGTAATGGAAAAGAAGATAAAAGAAAAGGAGGTAATGGGAATGGAGGCAAAAATCCACCATCTCCACCATCTTCTTCATATTCTTCTTCGAAAAAATCTTCACACTCTTCAACAAATACCACCATTACTCATACTCATCATCATTCTTCAAAAGGGGTTGGTAAATCACCATTTCTGAAGCTTGATGTTAAACTCGAGTTGCCTATGTACAATGGAGAAGTTAATGCAAAGAAGTTGGATAACTGGATTCATCAGTTAGAGGTGTATTGTATAATTCATAACCTTCAAAAGGATGATATCAAGATTCAGTTGGCTTCATTGAGAATGGAGGGTGCAACACTTGTATGGTGGGAAGTAGGGACTCAAGACGAGATCAAAAAACATGGTAGGATCCCTATTTCTTTGTTTGATTTCATTACTACTATAAAAAGACAGTTCTACCCTTTAGCTCATATGTAAAAAGGCATTATGAATTGGAAAAATTTCAGACAGTTGAAAGGTCAAAATGTGAAAGAGTATACTTAAGAGTTTAGGAAAGGAGATCTTATGCTAGGAGTAGACTTACAGTCACAAGATACCTTGCTGAAATACATAGGAGGGTTGCATAGTTATCTTCAACATACTATTCTTATGTTTATTCCCACGAATCTTGATGAAGTATGTGTTCAAGTTACACACCTCGAAGCAAGATGGAAAAATATATAGGAAGAATGTAAGAAGAAGCCATTTTAGTGTTGAAAAAGGGAAGAAGTTTAAAGGAAAGCAGAAGAAAAATTCTTCTGTTAAGAAAGAAGGGGAGAGACCCGTGTGCAAGAATTGTTCCAAGGAAGGACATGATGAAGCACATTGTTGGAAGCTTCATCCAAGATTATGACTGAATAAATTCAACAATAGAGGAAAACAAAAGACCAATGTTGTTGCACAACAAGACTTGTGTTCAGACTTGGGGGATGAAACAAAAATCACAGCCACAGTCACCAAAGGAAAAGTCGTGGCAAAAGCAAGAAAAGAGGTCAGCAAAGAGGCAGTCATAGCATGTACCAGCGCAATAAATAATACCCACATCATTTCAAATGAGGAAAACCGAATAGAGCTATTCCATATTCGAGTCATTTTCAAACATTTGAAAATCGATACGTTGTTTGACTGTGGATCGTAAGCCAACTTAATTTCTGCAGATTTAGTTAAGAATATGAATTTGGAAACCGTGCCCCATCACAAACCATATCTTTTGGGATGGATAACCAAGGATGCTAATTTATAGGTCACATGGAAATGTATTTTCGAGTTTTCAATCACCACTAATTTCATTGGTGAAGTTGAATTAGATGTTGTGTCATTGGATATCTCAAGAACTATGTTGGGAAGCCCGTATTTGTATGACAGGAAGGTTGTTTTCCACAGATTTGAGAGCAAATAGCATTTGTTCAAAAATAGAGTGGAGTACATTGTGAGAGCCCATCGTAGGAAACCTAATCTGTCTTTGGCAAGTGTAGGTGAAATGAAACGACTGGTTAATTGCAGCAAGAGTCTCATGCTCCTCGTGATTAAGCAAAAGAATGACATGGAGCAGGAATCCTTTGCAAGTTGTGGTGTGGAGTTAAAAGCTAAATTGGTTTATGTTGTCAATCAATTTGGGGACATGTTTCAAGAACCAAAGGGACTGCCACCAAAAAGAGGAATTCAACATGAAATTTAGCTACAACAAGATTGTCAACTCCCAAACATTGGTATGTATCGAATGTCAATTCTGGAAAGTTTAGAAATTAAAAAACAAGTCCAGGAATGGTTAGATAAAGGAGAAATTTGTCCGTCTACTTCGCCATGTGGTTCACCAATAGCATTGGTACCCAAGAAAGATGGAACCTGGCGCATGTGTGTAGATTATCGAGCTTTAAATAAGATCACAATAAAGAATCGATACCCACTGCCCATAATAGATGATTTGCTAGATCAGTTGAAAAATGCAAAGTATTTTACTAAATTAGACTTGAGAAGTGGATATCATCAAGTTAGAATAGCTGAGGAGGACATATGGAAGACTGCTTTTAAAACCAAACAGGGATTGTTTGAGTGGCTGGTTATGCCTTTCGGTCTTTGTAATGCTCTAGCTACATTCATGAGAGTTATGAATGATGTTTTAAGATCCTTTCTTGATGAATTTGTAATTGTCTATTTAGATGATATTTTGATATTCAACAAATCACGAGAAGAGAATGTCAAGCATGTTAGGGAAGTGTTGGATGTCTTGAGAACAGAACAGTTATTTCTAAAGATGTCTAAATGTGAATTCGGGAAAACTTCCTTAGTATATTTGGGTCACATAGTTGGAGGATGTGAGTTGAAGATTGATCCCTTTAAAGTTTCGATCATTGTGAATTGGACAATACCCAAATTAGTCACAAAAGTAAGGAGTCTTTTAGGAGCAGCACAATACTAGAGGAAGTTTATTGCCAATTTTTCCTCCATAATAGCTCCACTACATACATTGACCAGTGTGAAGGTTGTCTTCCAGTGGGGAGGCAAACAAAAAAAAGAATTTTATGCTTTGAAATAAAATATCCGTTCAGCCTCAGTTTTTCCATTGCCGAATTTGAAACATCCATTTGAAATACAAACAGATGCAAGTGACTATGCCATGGGTGCAGTTCTTTTACAACATGGTAAGCCCATTTCATTTCATTCTGAAATTTTTAATGGTGCTATTATTAATTATCCTATGTATGATAACGAGCTTTATGCATTGGTGCAAAGTGTGAAGAAATGGAATCATTATTTGATGGGAAAAGAAACCATTATTCACATTGATCATCAGCCTTTGCAATATCTGCAATCTCAAACCAAATTGTAGCAGTCAAGACACTTTCATTGGATGGGATTTTTACAGAAATTCCACTTGGTAATCAGGTACAAGAAAGGCATTTATAATAGAGTTGTTGATATTCTTTCTAGACCGGTTGTAAATGTAGCCATTTTACTCAAGAAAAATTATGTTTTGCCTTAAATTTATGTTGAACAATACGCACAGGATGTTGACTTTCAAGAGGTATATTTAAACTTGAGTCAAGGCCACCAAGTTGAGGAATTACACTACCATGTACATGATAATTTTTTGTATCATTTGGGAAAACTTTGTGTTCCACAGGGAGAGAGAGTAAATGTCACAAGGGAAGCACACACTTCTCTTATTGCTGGACATTTCGGTGTAAGTAAAACAATGGTAAATCTTTAGCGGTATCTTTACTGGCCTCATATGCTTGAAAGTGTGTCATGTTTTATCAGAGATTGTGTGTAGTCAGTAAGCCTAGTAATAGGAAACTAGGATTGTACACACCACTTTCAGTTCCTTCAAGACCATGGGAAAGTGTTTCTATAGATTTTGTAGGAGGTCTTCCTTTGTCAAGGAAAGGTCATGATTATTTATATGTAGTTGTGGATAGGTTTAGCAAGATGTGCATGTTAATTCCTTGTAAAAATAAAATTACAACTAAACAAACAGCACAAATTTTCTTTCAAAATGTATGGGTTCATTTTGGATTGCCTACTTCTATTGTAAGTGATCGTGATTCTCGATTTGTTGGGAATTTTTGGTCAAGTTTATGGAACTTGATGGACACCAAATTGAAGAAAATTATAGCCTTTCATCTGCAAACAGATGGTCAAACTGAAATGTTAACAGGACAATCATTCATTTTCTCAGAGGATATTTTCTTAAACATCTTAAGTTGTGGGATGAATAGTTGCACTATATTAAGCATGTTTACAACCAAGAAAAACACTCTTCTACTCTAACTTTGCCTTTTGAGGCATGTCTTGGGTATTTTCCTAAATCTCCTTTCTATTTCATCTTTGAGAAAGATGTAGCTGTAGATGGACATAGTGACATAGACAGGGCAAGGAAATTCATTGAGAAAATTCAGTTGATTCACCAAACAGTTCAAGAACAACTAGAAAAGAGTCAAAGCAAGTATAAGGCAAGGCATAATAGGCATAGTGTGTATCATCAATTTCAAGTAGGTGATGAAGTTTGGCTATACATTAGCAAAGAAAGGCTTAAGGTGAAGGTAAAAAGCTTAAACCAATTCGTTATGGCCCATTTAAAATTCTGGAAAATATTGGTAATAATGCTTTCAAGCTTGATTTGCCCTCATATATGCAAATCTATTCAGTTGTTAATGTTGAAAATTTGAGATTATATGAACCTCCTTTGACTGAAGATCAAGGAGAGAATGTTCAAATTCCATCTATTGAAGACTTTTCTCTAGAATATCTTGATGTGCTTCATCAAGACACTATACTTGACAGAAGGACAAAGACAACTAAAAGGGGAAATATTGATTATCTTCGAGTGGGTCTCAAAGGTACACATCAAGCAAAGGCCAAATGGATTGAAGTGTGGAAGGTGAGGGAACATTACCCTCATCTGTTCAATAACTGAAAGTGATCCTTTTTGGGTCCAAAAGGCTACCAGTGGAGAGGAGTGATCAGGTGCTCAAAATTATGCTCAAAATTCAAAGTGTTATAATATTCTCAAATTCATGTTCATATTTAAAAGCTCGTCATTTTGAATCCAACAACGTGAAAGGCACTCAATTCCAAGTTCGTATACAAAAGTTAGAGCAAGTCAAAGTTCAAGTTTGACTTGCCTACATGGCAGGATTAGGATGATGCGGCAAGTCTTCAGCGAATAAGGAGGCACCAAGTGGCATCCTGCCATTGGCCCCTGCAAATCGCATATCACAGTGGTAAGTGTTTCGATGTTACAAATTGGCCCCCGACAGGTTCAGGGTTGTGATGCGATGAGGCAATCGCAAATCGCAATCACAATTGGTGAAGGGGGGAACATAACAACTTATCGACCCCGGCCCCGACAAGGTTGAATTTGCGATGCTATGCAATCACATATTGTAATCGCATCGACAACAAGAATCAGCCCCGATGCAGTGGAGTTCCAATTGTGATAGACCCCAGATGCGATAGGTTTATATGCCACAGCTTAACACCCTGGTGGGTCCGCGAAATCGAAAACATAGTGTTTTTCAGGTAAACAAGACCTTCACCCGCAATAGATCGTCGATTATGATGAGCGTGAGGTTCCGAATGCAAGAATTAGATATGTTGTAGTTCGTTATCCCGTTAGTCTACAACACTGTATCGCAACGTTTGTTGTGTTAAGAGCCCGCATCACTGCGGATTGCGATTACGATAAGGCCAACAGAATATAGCTCGTCGAACGAAAAATTTCACACTTCCTTAGCAGATTTTGGCATGGAAAAAGGGTTTTTGGTCGGTTTTGGAGCATTTGTGGAACAACTAATGGAGAAACTGGGAGAAGTCATAACTTCTTCAGTTCTTATCCAAATTTTATGCAAAAAGAGGCTAGATAGCCATTTTTGAGTATTCTGAACTCATTGAGACAGGTTTCAGAGGCATATGATCATTGTAAACACAATTTTGATTTAATTTGAGCATAATAGAGAGGCCCAAGCCATTGGAAGCTCGATCAAGGAGACGTAGCACAGGAGGGGTGAACTCTTTTATCATGTGCTTGTTGTGCATTGTATTTTGATGATCATTGTTGTTATATTGTTGTTGTTCAACATATGTTTTTATGTTAAATTGTTTATAACATTTACATAAGAAACTCTCATGGGAATTTGTTAATTATGCAAAAATTCTTAATCCTTAAGCACTTGAAAAATCAAATCATAAGCATCTTGGGTTTATTTCTGAATGGGGAATTAACACAACATTACTAATCTACTCCAATTTTGATCAAGTTGGTATCAGGAATCTGAGCCTCATCTTGCATGCTTGGATGATAACACCTGAAAATGTAGTTCACTCATGACAAGACAATATCAGTCTTGAAATCACCTAGTCTACCTCGTTTCTCATGCAACATGATGACTGTGATGGGATAGTGTGAAAGGGTTGAAGAGAGAGGCCTTCTTGGGCATAGTGTGCAGTGTCAGGAGGCAAGGAGTAAGGGGCTAAGCACTATATTTGTGCATTGTGCAGTGCCAAGAGAGAAGACAAGTCAAGGATTGTGAATTGTGAAAGTCTAGGAGGCCTGGAGGCATGAATGAGCACTTTGACTAAGCAATGCATAGTGGTTGAGGGAGAAGCTTAAAGGACTACACAATTGAGCACTACAAGGGTCTAGAAGAGGCTCCAATTCCCACTGTTATTACACAGTATGCAGGGAAAGGAAGGGTCGATCAATATTACGCATTGGGAAAGTGTAACCAGCAACACTAAGTGATTGAGCATTGTAGTTTCTCAATTCAAAATTAAGGGAGGTTATCTTCTAGGATTGTGCATTGTGTAGTTCTAGGAGGTAAGGGTTTCACCACTAGGGCTTAGGAATGTGCATTACGTATTTGCTAAGGGATGGAGGTCAATCATTGATTGAGCAAGTTACGAGGAAAATAAAACTCTAAAAATGGTTAAGTATGAGATAAATGAGACAAGAAGGTAAGAATAAGAGCATATAACAAATATTGAACATGATAACACACACATAAATGATCAAACACATGACGAGAAGATACACAATACCCAAAATCAACATGTATTCATTGAAACGACAACAAAGTGACACTTATCCCTAAGTTCGACACTTAAGATATGTGTTTATGACACATGTCAACTACAGAGAGAAAGTGCAAAATACCATGGAAATGAGTCCAATGCATGTCCCTATAATAGATAGGGTCCACTAGTGCAAGAGAATGCACTAGAGCTACCTCTTAAAGGTGTGCCAAAATGCCTTTAAAAAAGAATGACACTTCCCCTAACAAAAGATGACACTTTGGATTTCTTTAGAAAGGGACATAAAAACTTAGAGAACAAGTATTAGAGCACTCTAAAAACTTCAAACAAAATTTCACATGATAAATGAGAGGCTCCAAAAGTTGAATGTAGGCCAAAATTTGGAGCGTGTTGTAGCAACAACAACACCGGTATAGAGCTCACCACTTCAGGTAACCTAAACCACTACATATTGGCATTTGATTTCCTCACTTGGAGGCTAATTGCGATCACATGAGACACATCTATTTTTCTTTTCACACATGTGAAGGAGGCTGAGGAAGAGGCCGAGATTTTTTGAGGAAAAGGTTTGATGTGGCAATTGAGTTTATCCACCATTTAACCTCACACATGTGGCTATAGCAGCAAATTATTTGACCAAATTTCTGGGAAACTTTCTATGCTTTGTTTGAACTAGTTTGACTCGAAAATCATATTGTACTTTTTTCTAATTGAATAATTTCTCCTAAGAAAATATTGTTGGGTTTTTCCCTAGTCAAGGTTTTCTGAGGGTAAATTTTGGTGTCTATTGTGCATGGCTATTCTATTGTGATCTTTATTGTTTTTTTTATCTTTTTTGGTATAATTGCTTAACAATGTTCTAAGAGAATCAAAGTAATTATCATAATAATAAAAAATTGTGTTTGTCTATTCTGCACTTGAAAAAATCAACAAATTGGTTTATGCCCAACCCAATTTCAACTTTTGTGAAATCAAATCAGCTTTAATGCTCGACCCACATGTTTAATGTTGTTGTCATAAACATGAATATTTTCAAACATTGAAACACATGAGCCTACTCTACTTTTTCTTTTGCTGAGAAAAATACAAGCAACTGAGAAATTTACACAAGGAATTTTGGATAAATGACCCTGGAAAAACCTTGGATGGAAAACTAGTGTGAGAGAGAGAGAGAGATTCTTATTTCTTTAAGAGAAATTATTATAGCAATTAAATGCAACACATACATTCAACTTATTTCCTTGCATTCATGATTAGAATTCCCTAGGAAATGTGTTGACAGTTCCTTGAAACTTGTGCAAGTAGTCCCTCGATGTCTATGCTAACAATCCTCTTTTTTTTGTCAAACTTGCCTGGAAATTGATGCCAATCTCTACTTTGTCAGTCCCTTGAAATTCATCCCTGACACTACTCAAAATTCTATTATCATCTCCTCAATTTCTACGATGTTGTAGCAGCTCTGACAACACGCATTAAATTCTTGTCATACCCCATTGAAAATCATGCCTAACACCCTCAAAAATCACGCTATTTATATATGCAATTAATGCCTATCAATCCCTCAAATTTTAGCCCAAACTAGATTTTTTGCTTGGACTGCCTTGGAAATCACACTAGTGTTCAGCCAAACTACTAAGAGGACGCCTTGAAATTTGTGCCTCCTTTTGTCCTTGGAATTCAAGTTGTTTTGCTTGTTGTTGTGCATGTTTTACTATCCTTCCTCTATTGTAATTTTCCCTCTCAGCTACCTATTCCTGAAATCTCATGAAGAATGCATGCAAAAAATGGTGCCTAATTCCTCCTTGAGTTTCCTTTTTGTTTTCTCAATGAATAGAGACCTAACTCTAAGATCCATTGGCTAAGATTATATCTTAGCCATTGATATCAAGGGTTGGGATTTAATATCTCATTTACCAATAATTCACCTTATCCCTAAGTCCATTTTTCATTAATTAACTCAAAAAGTCACTTTATATGTCTCATAAAGTTACTCTAACTTTATTTCTCATAAAGTTAAGTCAAGGGGGTCCTAGGCTAGACACCAAGCCTTAGGAACACTTGTCATAGGCACCTTTTTTCTAACAATAACATCACCATCATGCAAGATCACTAGGATACTTCAAGAGGAAGATAAAAAATGAAATAATCAAGCATCCACATGTCAAGAGAGTGATCCATCAAATAATAATTCATGCAACCAATGCCAAAACCATGATATGACCATCCACTAAGAAGAGAAATGAAACTTCTCCATGAAGATATCCCCATCAAATGATCAAATGTTGAGAAGAGGAAAGGTTTTAGGAAATTGTATCTCCCACAAGTTGATCAATAGATCCATGGTACTAGCAACAAACTCTAACATTATGATGAAAATCAAATCATGGAACCTCATACAATGACGTGTAGCATGGAGGATTGTTATGAAACCAGCTCACAAAAATATAGAAAAGATAGATCAACGACTTAGAAATCAGCCTCTTCGAGGAGGCAACCTCCTTTACATTACACAAATGAACAATTCTTGGATGATACAAATGACAATACCTCATTTCTATATATAGGAGTATAAGTGGTCCCAATATAATCAAAGCCTACATAACAATAATATTGTAGGGGCACAACAATAACAATAGTGGGCTTCTATAGGGCACAATAATAACAACATGGGGACTACATGGGAACAACAATACCATAAGGGGGTTGCACTAATAACAATAAGGGGATACACTAGTAGTATAGGGACCCAACATGCCCCTCTCCTTCAGAAAGTGTTTTCCTCAACGCTTGAGTAGTTCTAGATGCTCCTGTATAAAATTATCGTTCTCCCATGTGGAATCTTCAGCGAGTAAGTTCTTCCACTTAATGAGATATTCTAAAATTGATCGATTGCGTAGCTATTGGGTTCTTGTTTCTGTGACTGCTTCAGGTTCAAATATGATTTTTCCTTCCTCGTCAAGTTCCGACAATATTGTTTGAATTGGGATCTTGTCACCTATAACCTTCTTTAAGCATGAATCATGGAAAACTGGGGGCACTCGGGAAGATGCAGTAAGCTCCAATTTGTATACCATGGTACCAATCTTTTGCAGCACTTTATAAGGACCATAGTACTTTGGTGATAATTTATTATCCTTCTTAGCTTGCTTGAGGGACATTTGTTTGTATGGTTGTAGTCGTAAAAATACCCAGTCGCCTATGTCAAAACTTCTTTTGCTGGGATGTTGATCTGCCTGTTGTTTCATTCGATTCTGCGCCAAGGTGAGGTTATCCTTTAAAAGTTGGAGAACTTGTTGATGCTCGATGTGATCTTTTACTGCTTGAACCTTTTTCTTCTTGATATGTCCTTTTATATTGAGAGTTTGAGGAGTGGTAATTCCTTCCAATGCATTACAAGATATGGTCAGATTCATTTCTTCTTTCTCTAGGGTTGGTTCCTAGTGAGTATCATTTTCTTTTAACATTTCTTGATCCTTTTCTTCCTGATATTTCACCGCTTCAACCTTCTTCTTCTTGATATTTCCTTCTATCTTGAGAGTTTGAGGGGTGGTAATTCCTACCAAAGTAGTACAAGATATGGTCAAATTCATTTCTTCTTTCACTAGGGTTGGTTCCTGGCATATATCCTCTTCTTTTAACGTTCCTTGATCCTTTTCTTCCTCCTCTTCATGATCTATGTAAAATAATTTCTTCTCAGCACAATTATGACCTTTAATGTATTTTCTATCACAATTGTAACAAAGCCCTTTTGATCTTTTTTCTTCCAATTGTTGTGGTGTCAACCTTGTAGGTTGTGGAAGGCTAGGAGAAACAACACTTCCATCTTTATAGTTATGAGTGGTAGACTTCCTTGCTGCCATAATTTTTCTTTCCACTTTCCATGCCAACCTGTATGCATTCTCTAATGAATCAGGTTCCCAAAGGTGAACCTCATGTTGGATGTTATCTTTTAAAGTCCCTATGAAGACATCAATCCTCTGCTTTTCTGGAATATCATTTACCCTTATATTCAATTTTTGGAATTCCTCAATGTGCTCTGCCATCAAACCCTTTTGTTTGAGATTTATCAATTGGCTAAAGAAGGTGTTTCTCTTTGTCTTCTAATATTGTGCTATCATTTCCTCCGTGAAAATTGACCAGGTGACAAGTGTTTTACGAGAACAAAGCCCTTTATACCATACAAAATGATTCGGTTCTAAATATAAAGATGCAATACGTACCTTTTTTAATAGTTTCACATCTTGTAGATCAAAATATTGCTCCATCTGTAGTATCCATGTTACCGGATCCTTGCCATCAAACTTCCTCATATCTATTTTTCTTGCTTTTAGGAGCTCGATCTTGAAAGGAATGTAACTCTGTAGTTTCAAATCTCAAAATTCTTAAATTGTGACCTATGGTAGTCCTCTGTGTCCTCTTTCCAATTCCACCAGTCTGATCAAAATTGGATTCTCCAAGAAAGAGTTATGCCCAATCTCCCAAGATGCCCTGATTATATATTTTTTCAGTAGATCAAACTTGTACAATGTGCCACGTGTCACTTTTTCAACCTACATACCTGAAAATAATACACAGAACATTATAGTCCGTCTTCTTTCTGTAGCTTTTTACGAAATTTCAATCTGATTTCCAGATAGAAAGTTATGACGATGTTCCTCAGGTTAGTTGTTTTGGATGTAATTTGGGAGCCTGCATAAACCCTAAATGTCGTGGACTGTATCTATGAAAATATAGCGAGACAAGATCTGAAATTCGGACCCGAGCTTCACCACGATTTCGGCTCAAATGGGTTTTAATTTCAAAGTCTGAACCTTCATGGAAAAAACATTATAGTGAAAATTCCACGATGGTCTTTTTGAGATGGAATTCTGGAGCTTGGAAAAACCATCACTTTCTCAGATCATATATCTGAAAATATAGTGAGACAAGATCAGAAATTTAGACCCGAGGTTTAGAACGATTTTGGCTCAAATGGGTTTTTTTTTTAGCTTCTTAAACTTCATATAAAAAACGTTATACCCAAAATTCCACAATGGTCTATTTGGAGCAACGAAACCCTAGAATCCAAAGCTCTGATACCAAATGTTATGAAACCAACTCACAAAAATATAGAAAAGATAGATCAATGCCTTAGAAATCAACCTCTTCGAAAGGGAAACCTCCTTTACATTACACAAATGAACAATTTTGGATGATACAAATGACAATACATCCTTTCTATATATAGGAGTCTAAGTGGTCCCAATATAATTAGAGCCTACATAACAATAATATTGTAGGGGCACAACAATAACAATAGTGGGCCTCTATGGGGCACAACAATAACAACATGGGGACTACATGGGCACAAAAATACCATAAGGGGTTTGCACTAATAACAATAAGGGGCTACACTAGTAGTATAGGGACCTAACAAGGATTCTCCAAGCCTTTAACATCTACCATGTCTCTTGTTAGTTGTTGAACCAAGATCAATTTTGACACTTGCAATGAATTGTGTGATCTTACTTGTAGTCAAAGTATGATGGGAAGAGGAGCCTCTAAATGGTCCCATGGGATGTGTATCAAACCCAAGGATGAGGTGGGGTAGGATTATTTGATGTAGCTACCCAAGGGAGCATTTTTGTTTCCAAATGGGTGGTGCATTTCTTTAAGGGTGTTTCTCCTTGGAAATTTTTGTTGTAGCATTCATTGATTACCACTTAGCATGTCGACAAGGTCCAAGGGGCCTTTGACTTGTGTGATATAATCAATTCCCCCACCACCTTTTCCAAGTTGCATTTATGTTCAAGAGTATTAGGACAATGTGGAGGACAATAACATGTTTAATAAGATGGAATACAATTTGCATTAGAGTAGGATGGGATTTTGCAAGAAAACACACTTGGAGTTGAATATTATTGAGCTCGTCTCATGGAGCAACTGTGTTTCCAAGCCTGTCACTTGAATAGGAAGGGAATCTTCTCTTGGTAGGATATTTGGGATTCAATTGAACATGTGATTGGTGCACTAAGGCTTGCAAGCATGCTTTTATTCCCTTTGACAAACCCATTGTCATCAAGATTGTTAGGCTCAATTCATAAGAGGATTTGTAATAGCAGAAGTGTCCTCAGACACACAAATTTTATTTATAACGAAAAGAAAGATTACATAAAATCTGCAAGAGCTTACACACGATCACTCAATGCTCTTGCAAGTAGAGAGAAACAAGTTTTAAATAAGTTTGTGTTCTAAACTAATTTTGTTATGTATCGCTTATTTCATTTACAAGTGTCTATTTACATTTAATGCTCTCATAACAACACTCCTAACTATTTTCCTAAATTAGTTCCTAAGAAATGACACCTTTCTAGATGTCATATCTTTCACAACAATTAGCTATTCTAAAATGTCTCCAATATTTAATTAAATATTCTAGATAATTGAATATTAGACTTTAAATAATTAAACTATAGTTTATATAGTTTGGATCATCTAGCATTCCCCCATTTAATCCAAAAGTACATTACAACAGATACCAAGCTCTTTTGGGACATTAGTAAATTTGATCGTGCCAGATGATTTTGTGAAAATATCTAAGATTTGATCTTTTGAAGGAGAATAAATTGGTTTGATGACGTCCTTTGCAATGAGTGTCCTAATGTAATGATACTTTGTGTCCATATGCTTTGTTTTGGAATGGAAAACTACTTTTTGGAAAGATTTATGGCTGACTGGATGTCAATGAATAAAGATGTGGCTTCTGCTTGAGGAATGCCTAAATCCTGCAAAACTCTGCGCAACCAAACAAATTTCACATGTTTCTTCCCATGTTAATATATATTATGCTTCTGCTGAAGAAGTGGCCACTATAGCTTGCTTCTTTCAACTCCAAGCAACTGCAGTTGACCCTATGTTCATCAAATAACTTGATGTTGATGCCTGATCATCAATACTTCCAGCAAAATCTACCTCTGAATATCCACCAAGTACAAAGTTATTAGTCTTTTTGTAAAGAATACCAAAATCTTTCATCCCTTAGATATATCTAAGGACCCTTTTTGTTGCATTCCAATGGCTTTCCCTTCGTTCATGCATAAAGCGCGATAAAAACTGACATCATAAGATAAGTTTGGACAAGTGGTTGTAAAATAGATCAAGCTTCCAATCAATTGTCTATAAGTATTATTGTTCACCAATTCCCCCCCTTCAAATTTTGAAAGTTTTAAGTTT
The DNA here is from genome assembly GCA_031772625.1 of Pinus tabuliformis. NCBI lineage: Eukaryota > Viridiplantae > Streptophyta > Pinopsida > Pinales > Pinaceae > Pinus > Pinus tabuliformis. Next base: position 17,875,941 of record CM062805.1, read on the forward strand.
TGTTCCATTGGGGTGAGAACGGCCTTGCAATCATGCATTCCAAATCTTCGAAGAAGTTCAGATACATACTTGCTTTGACAAATGAAAATATTGTTTGGATGTTGGAATAATTCAACTCCGTGATAATAGTGGAGTAATCCCAAATCAGTCATCTTAAATCCGGCCTGCAACTCCTTTACCTGCAAAATATGATCATTATTATTTCCAGTAATGATCAAGTCATCCACACACATAACTATAATCACCAGATTTTTACCCTGTTGGTGCACATATAAAGTATCATCATATTTACTTCACTTAAAGCTAACCTTGTGAAGGTACTTGTCCATTTATTCATACCAATCTCGTGGAGTTTGTTTCAATCCATATAAAGCCTTGATCAATTTGCATACTTTGTGTTCCTGCCCTTTAATCTCAAAACCTAGAGGTTTAGACATATATACTTCTTCCTGCAAGTCCCCATTGAGGAAGACGCTTTTGACATCCATCTGATGTAGTTTCCATCCTTTTTGAGCTATTAATGCAAGTGCTAATATGATGTTCCATTTTATTGTAGGTGCAAATGTTTCCTCATAGTTGATTCCTTCTTGCTGTGCAAAACCCTTGGCAACAAGCCTTGCCTTGTAATTGTCAATGTCTCCATCTGACTTATAATTAATTTTGTAAACCCATTTGCATCTGATAAATTTCACATTGTTAGGACAGTCAACAAGTTTCCAAGTGTTGTTTTCCATCACTGCCTTGTATTCATCAACCATTTCCTTTTGTCATTCTATACGTTTTACTGCCTCTTTGTATGGGAGGGCTCAATAAAATCATTTGTTATTAAGGAAAAATTGTCTTCATTTATTTGTGAACTTTGTGTTCCTATTTTTTTTTGTTCATATGGCCTCACATCTTTCAAAAGTTGAATGGCCCATTTAGGTAGTTAATATTCACTTTTTTGTGGATCTGAATAATCACCATCATTATAAAGTGGGTTGATATAAACATATGTTATTCAATCATATGAAGGTTTAGGGGGTGGAGATTCATTGTCAGATGAACTATTGCTAGGAGATTTAGATGAACTTCCAGAAGATCCAGATGGTCTAGATGAAGTAGGTGAGTTGGATGAACCAGTTTCTGATGAAGACAATTCAATATCATACCAATGTTGTGTACTTGGTTGATTTTTCATTCTGCTTTTATTTTTATCTCCCTTAGTTTCCAATTTCTATAGAAGAATTTATATTTATGTGGCAATTTACTTTTTACTTCATCAAATATAACATCCTTACTGACAATAAACTTTCCATTGGACAGAAGATGATATCCCTTCTTTTCATCAGAATACCCAATCAATGTACACTTCAAACTTCGTGAATCAAGCTTAGTTCGCTTTTCTTTTGGAACTAAGGCATAACATATTGAACCAAAAACTCTAAGATGTTTGACTAGGGGTTTGAAACCAAACCATGCTTCATATGGTGTAATTCCATCCAAAGAAGCAGTAGGAGACCTATTCCTTATGTATATTTATGTATGTATTGCTTCTTCCCAATAGAAAGGACTTAATTTTTGTAAAGTTAGCATGGATCTTGCCATCCCTAACAAGGTGCGGTTCATTCTCTCTATTACTCCATTTTGCTGTGGAGTGTAGACATTTGTAAGTTTTCTTTTGATACCATTGTCCTTGCAATAAGTTTGGAATTCATTGTTTCTCCTGAGAGTGCCAATTTTCTCTTTGAGTTCATTTTCAACGAGTTGGCGAAAAGTCTTAAACTTTCGAATGTTTCTGAATTTTGTTTCAAAAAATAAACCCAAGTCATTCTACTAAAATAAGCAATGAAGAGTAAAAAGTATCTACAACCTCCTAGATAAATCTACAGAGGTCCACAAATGTCACTGTGAACCAATTGCAAATCCCTGTTTTCATGGCATGAACTCGTTGGAAAAGTATCTTGACTTTGTTTCCCATAAATGCAAGCTTCACATCTTGCATTTTCTTTCTTAAAAGTTGTAAGTCCTTTAACCATTACCTGCTTTTGAAGTTCAGAGAGAATTTCAAAGTTTAAATGCTCATATCTAGCATGCCACAACCTTATTGGTGAAATATATGTACTTGTTGCTCCTGCAAAATCAGAATTTCGTGGAATGAATGTTCCTTTCATCCTTAGAAATTTTCCATATTCATATCATGTCATGATTGTCTTCGTATTCTATTTGATGGAGTTGATTTTTACTAAGCCATCATCTATAACAACCTGATGTCTTGTTTGTCGAATCGTGACTAATGACAACAAATTATTCTTGAAATTTGGTACATACCAAACATTTGAAATTAGTTTTTCTCCAATGGCAGGGAGATAAACTTTTACTATACCTTTTCTGCAAGGATTGTGTCTTGTATCATATGCAAGAAAGATTGAATGAGATGGAATTGTTGAAAAGTCCAGATGAAGTCACGTCAAAAAGTCATATGTTGTGTTTCCCCTCTATCTAAGATCCAAGCATCTTCATAATCACTTTTAATATATGTGGAGACCTATAATGTTGTTGATTCTAAACTCTAAAGTGTAGTGAAGACATATTATGAGCTATCATCTTCTTGATCATTAGCAAATTGTGCCAAGTGTTGTTGAAACTTTGGAAATTTTCAATAGAAGTTTGACAATCTTCAGGTGAATGACCAACTCTGTTAAATCTTCTACAAAAAAATTGATTGAAATCTTTGCCTCTGCCTTGACTATATCTTCTGCCTCTGATTTTTCCTCTACCTTGATTTTGTCCTCTTCCTTAATTGTTGCCTTTACCTTGACTGTTCCTCTACCTTGAATGTTGCCTCTGTTGAATTGTTTCCCTCTACCATGACCTTGTCCTCTATGTTCTCCTTGATTTTGATTGTTGTGCCTTCAACCTCTACCTCTAGAACTTTCAATTGAAAATTTACTAGTGCTAGCTCCTGTAAATAAGACATCTTCTCTAACATGTTTCTTCCTTCCAAAAGTTGTGTCATGTTGAGCTAGCATTTCACTTAATTCATCAAATTTTAACTTCTCCAGATTTCCAGTTACTTGTAAAGTTTCAAAGAAATGTGTATATGAAGAAGGAAAACCAACAATCAAAATAGTAGTCATGAAGCTATCATCCACTTCTTGAAATCCATCCTTTACTATTTCCTGCTTAATGTTCTTAAGTCTAGAAGTGTACTCAAGTACATCCCCCCTTCTATCAATTTCTGTAGAATCAACTTTAATTGAAGATCGACTCTCCTAGATTCTGGTTGTCTATCAAATAAATCTTTAAATGTTTGTCCAGAAGACCATGCATCAGAATCATTTTCAATGCGAACATACATTTCATCATTAACTAGAGATTTAATTAATGTTAATGCTTTGGCATTTTTGATCTTCCATTTAGCTAATGAGTTTGAATCTGTAGGTTTGTTTGGTTTAACATCACCATCACATACATATTTCCAAATTTAATTGTAAATCAAAGTGCTTTCTATGTGTCTTTCCCATGTCTTGTAATTCTTTGATCCTTCAATTTTGTCAGACTCGGAAAATAAATTTACTAGCTTGGACATTGTAAGAGTAAATGTATGCACCAAGATGGAGCATGCCCCACAAAAAGAAGATGGACAACACACCACACGTAGCACCACACACACAAAAAATTATCTATTGGGGCTTGGCCTTGACCCTCGTATAGTCGTTTGAGGATAAAAGTGGTTGAGCTTTGCACTTGGCTTTAGTCAACTTCTCTAAAATTTTACAATAAGATTTCAAAATTTGACTTTAGACCCCCCTCAAGGTAAAAATTACTTTGAGTTATAATTTGTTTTCCTCAAAAAATTAAAAGATTACACCTTATTGCTCCAAAATTACAAATTACAAAATTATACCTTATTGCTCCAAAATTACAAATTTCAATCACACCTTATCACTCCAGAAAATTCAAAAATTACACCTTATTACTCCAAAAAAAAAATTACAAATTTCAAAATGAAAATCACTCCAAAATATTTTAAGCACCATATAATTTAGCAACACACGAGGTTTTCCACACAAGTCTTCCAACGCATATCTTTTCACACTGCACAGTCCTCCAACTAGGTCCACGAGCTAGCTACTCGTTGGCTCAATGTTGGTCCTACAACGCATGTGACTTCTTCAAGCTTCATGCAGGTGGTTTCATGTAGGCAGGTAGAAGCATAAATTTGGATTCGCATTGGAAATTTGAATGGCTTCTCTTGTTGACTAACAGCTCCTCCTAAACGCTGATCCTTACACGTAACAGATGTTCAACTCATCTAGCTACGATTTTCCATAGTGGGTCCTTCTCCATGCTGGATATATGTCAATGCTTTCTTCTAGTCCTCGACTAGCTTTTGTTAGCTTATACTGGTGGGTGGGTCACGTTGTTGGTCACTCTTCAGGTCGCTCCAAGTAATGCAAATCAGTCCTTCACGAGGATCTCCTCAATGTATATATCCTTTGTTGCAGGTGTTTACACTGGCTTGGAATTTCACTCTTTTGCGTTTTAAAATAGAGAAATTTTTCTTAATATTTGTCTAAGGAATTAGTCAATTCTACCACATAAATGAGTTGCATTGTGAAACGTTGGAGGAAGAGGATAAGTTATCGATTATATGTCGATTGTCACGTTCGGGAGCTAATAGGGATTTTGTGATACTCTTGGGGATTTGTATTAGGAAGAAGGTGTGGTCGCAATATTGGAAACAATTAAAATGAATAGGGCATGACTGCAAGGTCGTCAATGATTCAAACTAGGAGGGTGTCGATTTATCTACCAATGGAGGAATATTTAGGTGTATTGGTTCCACATGATGAACAATGTAAGCTCACATCGAGGATTCAAGTGAAATCCATAATTTGGTCTTCCAAGAATTTGAATATGGTGGTTTACCACCAAAATCAAATTACTTATTCTTAACGGGAGAATTAAAAAATAGTAAAATTTTGGTAATGAAAATTTTAATTTCTAGACTCAAAATTTGAAATCAATAATAATAATCAAATTTATTTTCCTTAATAAAAGATGAACAATTTGCATACCAAACAATAGTTGACCAATTCAATAAATTTTTCCAAAAGCCTGCAAATCAGGAATCTCCTTCTTCACACCATCTGCGTCATTTTGCTCTTATACCACAATAATAGCAAAAGTTTCCTCACACACAAACTTTATTAATAAGGAAAAGAAATATTACATTAAAAATTGCAAGAGCTTACACACAATCACTCAACACTCTTGCAAGTAGAGAGAAACATACTTTAAATAAACTTGTGTACTAAACTAATTTTGTTATGGATCACTTATTTCATTTACATGTGACCATTTACATTTAATGCTCTCATAACAACACTCCTAACTATTTTCCTAAATTAGTTCCTATAAAACGACACCTTTCTAGATGTCATATATTTTACAACAATTAGCTATTCTAAAATGTCTCCAATATTTAATTAAATATTCTAGATAATTGAATATTAGACTCTAAATAATTAAACTATAGTTTATGTATTTTAGATCATCTAACAATGTGTTGAAAATGAATATTGATATGCCAAGACCATTTTGGTGGGATCAAGGGTGGAGCTTTGATCACCCCCTTTCGTATTATGACTCTTGCAGATTATATTCTGTTGAAAATTGGAAAATAAGGGGGGCAATTCCCTCCTTGGAGGAGCCCAGCAACCCCTAAGGAGACCCCACTTTCCCTTGGAAAAATTAAATTTGCACATGGGAAAATATTAGTTTTAATGTGGAACCAAGTCACCTCGAAAAGTACAAGACGGCCTAAAGGAGAAATTCATCCACCTAGACCTCATAAACACACCTCACTTAGCATCACATCACACATTCATTGGTTCGATTTGGTATGAAATTACAGGGTCCAAGCTCACACTTGCGAAGAGGAGAGAGAAATTTGTTGGCCGAGTTTGACTTTTATTTTGACAACTTTCACCATCGTTGACTTTCATAACTTTGGTCTTGGTTTGACTTGGTTTTGGTACTAATCTTGGAGGTTAATTTAGGTGAGAGAAGACCAAACTTTTCTAGACACTTTGACTAGCATTGACCATAAATGTACAGCTAGGATTTATGCATGGTTGACTTTGACCAATTTGTGAGGCATATTTGTGAATTGTTTTGATTGGGTTTGACCAAGCAAGGAAGGTCGAGTTTGTTACTTCTTTGACCAAACTGTTTGGAACTGATTTTACCTTTGACTTTGGACTAGTTAGGGTTGTGTTGACTGTTGTTGACTCTGACTGAAAATTGCAGAATTGGTATTTGACCATATTTTTCTTTTATGCTCATATTGGATTGTACATTGTTTGATTGACTTGGTTGGTCAAGGCTTTGACCTTTGACTAGTTGTTGACGTACTTGGACTATGTATCTCTTTGTTGAACATTTGATGAACATCTAATATAAGAAGAATATGGTTAGGGTTTTCCCCTTGTGGGGTTTTTCCCTGGTCTTTGACCAAAACTTTGTGCCTCTATTGATCTTGGTTGTCTTCTATTGTGCATATGGTTTACTATTCTATCTACAATTGCTTATTGTTATTCGGTGATTGAAAATAATTGGATAAAGTTATTATTGTTAAAAGAAGAAATTGTCTAAGTGATTGCTACAACATAGAACATTGAAAAATTAACATGTTATCAGAGCTGAGGTGAAGACAAGCCCAAGGAGATAAGAGCAATCACCCCTTGAAGAAATATTTTCCACTGGAGAACATCTGACTTGGTAAAGATGACTACCTCATACTTCAAGATTGAGGAGAATTTGGATGACTCATCAAACTTTGTTGTTTGGATAGCTAGCGTGGAATTGCCTTTGGAAGAGAATGATGTCATGGAATATGTTCAAGGAAAGGTACCTAAGCCTATGGATAATTCTTCTACTGTTGTCAAGTCCGAGTAGAAGAAAGGTGGGGTCAAAGCTAAGAAAATCATTATTGATTCTTTAAGAGACCATTTGATCACTTATGTTTCGAAGTTGAAGAATTCTAAGGAAATGTATGATAAGTTGGTTTGGATGTATGAAGTCAACAACTTGAGTCTAACTCTTACTTTGAAGAATCAACTCAAGGACATCAAGATGAACAAGGGTGAGACCATTCAAGCATACTTCACGAGGATATCTCAACTCAAGGATCAACTCTTGACTATTGGAAAAATTGTATCTGATAGAGAGATGGTGTTGATCTCTCTTGGAGGCCTTCCTCCAATATGGAAGACATTCATTACAACTATTAGCAACAATGGCAGGTTTCCTTCATTTGATGAGCTATTGGGAAAGTGCACTCAAGTGAAGTCCATGATGATCTCTAGAGGAAGAATTCAAAAGCATGAAGAAGGAGAACCCACTGCATTTGCTACTCAAGCCAGGAAGAGGAAAGAGAGAGGAGGTCCATTTAACTCAATAAATCTTGCTCCAACATCCAAGGACTCCAATAGAATATTTAAAATGGATATGACAAAAGTTCAATGCTATAATTTCCACAAGCATGGTCATTATGCTCAAGACTATCCAAAGAATGGGAATGGTCTAAGGTCCAACGACAACAATCGTGGCTACAAAAACAAGTTTAACAATAGAAGAAGAAGAGAAGCTCCTGCTACTCGTGAAGGTGGTCATTTTCCTCCCAAGAGATCAAGGAACTCAAGGTATGATAATAATGCAGCTAAAACTCAATCTGGATATTTTATTATTTCTACTCTATATAGTTCCTCTCCTCTAGATTCTTTTGATCATTGGTTGGTAGATATTGGGGCTTCTAAACACTTCACGGGCTATCGTGAAGTCCTCTTAAACCTGGTTGAGAGGGAGACCAATTTGAAGATCATTCTTGGGGACAATTCTACTTATCCTGTGAAGGGGTTTTTTTTTGTTTCATTTCATTTGGATTATGGTCAAACTATACATCTACAAGATGTTTTGTATGTGTCGGGATTAAAAAAGAATCTTGTATCTATATCTTCCTTGGAGGACAAAGGAATGAAATTTGCCTTCATAAATGGAAAGGTCCTCACTTGGCCAATGAAATCTAGCTTGAGGGATGGATTCACTTTGGGATCAATAATTGAAGGACTTTATAAAGTCAATGGAAGACCAATTTGAGCATTGGTCCATGATAGTAATCATCAATGTGAGTTGTGGCACCGAAGCTTTTCACACCTACACTATAAATCCTTGCCTCATGTGAGAAAAATGGTTTCTAGGATGCCTGATATTCGTGTGGATCATGAAGGAGTTTGTCAAGGATGTGCAAGTGGAAAACATGTCAACAGACCATTCCCTTCTAGCAAAAGCAAGACCAATGAAATACTTCAACTAATACATTTGATCTGTGTGGACCCATTTCAGTGACTTCTCTTGGTGGCTACTTGTACTACATAATATTTTTTGGGTTACTTCTCTCATAATACACGTATTTTATTCTTGAAGAACAACGACCAAGCATTTGATATGATCAAGGACTTCAAGGCCCTGGTGGAAAATCAAACAGGGAAGAAGATCAAAGTTTTCAGGCTTGACCATGGAGGAGAATTCATTTCGAATGAGTTCATTGAATTTTGTAAGAAAGTGGGAATCAAGAAGGAGACCATTATACCTTATAAACTCGAGCATAATGGTGCAACTCAAAGGAAAGACATGACTATTATGGAAGCAACCAGAGTTATGTTGCATGATCAAAATATGCCAAAGTTTCTATGGGGAGAAGTTGCTAACACTATTGTTTATGTTCAAAATAGGACTCCTCTTCAACCCTTGGGTGACAAGACACTTGAAGAAGTTTTCACAGGTGTAAAGCTCGAAGTTTCATATTTGAGAATATTTTGTTGCCCCATCTACTTGCATATGCTAAAGGACAAAAGGGACAAGTTGGAAGCTTCAGGAAAGAAAGGTACTTTTCTTGGTTATTGTGAAAATTCTAAATCTTATAGAATATATGTACCTGGTCAAAGGAATATAGATTTTAGCAGGGATGTGACATTTGATGAAGATGTTTCCCTTGGGAAAGAAAGGGACACTCCTCCCCCTACTAATGTTGAGAGAAAGGATGATTCCATGGATATACAAGAAGGCCCTCCTATGACAGAGCTAGAGCGTGATCTTGTTGATGATCCCATGGAATCCATGGACCCTTTGGATCCCCTCTGTGTGATCCTCCCACCAGGAAGAGACCATTATGGCTTCATGACACCTTACATGATGCTGAGAGACATGTTGCTACAAGTGGAACTTTTAGGGAAAGCAAGAAGCCATGTCAATATTAGGGATATGTTGTAGCAATGAACAATATTATACAAAGTTGAACCACACACTTTTGAAGTAGTGAAAGAACAAGTATGGAAGGATGTTATGGCCGATGAATATGAATCTATCATGAAGAACGATGTGTGGGAAGTGGTTATGAGACCCAAAGTGAAGTCTATTGTGACTTCTAAATGGATTTACAAAATCAAACATGGTGTTGATGGTAGCGTTGAGAAGTACAAGGCGAGGTTTGTGGCTAGAGGATTCTCCCAAAAAGAGGGAGAGGACTATGATGAGATATTTACATTGGTTTCCTGATATACTACCATTTGATTGATCATTTGTTCTTTCTTCTAGACATGGATGGACACTACACTAGATGGATGTGAAGATCTTATTTCTACATGCCATACTCAAGGAAGAAGTATACTTGGAGCTACCACATAGCTTTGAGGAGCATGACAAGAAGACATGTATGTAGGCTGAAGAAAGCGCTCTATGGATTGAAGCAATCCACCATGCTTGGTATGCTTGCGTTGATATCTATCTGATGAAACTTGAATTTACGAGAAGAAATGTTGATCCAAATATCTACTTCAAGGTCTTCCAAGGTATGCCCTTAAATTTGGTATTATATGTTGATGATTTATTCTTGATAGGTGGAAAGCCTCTTGTTCTCCAGTGTAAGAGGGAGTTGGCCTCTGAATTTGAGATGAAAGACCTTGATTTGATGCACTATGTAACCACCCCTCCCACATTTACCCACTTTTACAAGCTTTCCAGGGTAAACATGATTTGAGTGTCACTAAGATATGATCTTAACTACAAATTCTAGCTATGGAAGTGTGGTCAACAAACCAACAACAAACTGACATCCCTCAAGAACTATAGACCATTCAAGAGCTTACAAACCACAGCAGTTGTTCAATCCCTGAGTTGGAACTCTTTTTCATATAGTTTACCCTCCAACCGCACCCACAAGACTACATGCATGTGGTTGGGAGGCTATAACCACACTCACAAGCTTTCCTACATGTGGATATGACCCAATTTCCTAAGTTTAGTGAATGCAGTCCCAAGATATATGCCACTTTTTCAGGCAAGCCTCCAAACCATTGCCCATAATTTCTTGTAACTTTCCAAACACATATCAATAATGATGATGATGCTAAACAATCAAAACGTAAGCAAGATCTTGACGTAGACCTACCTAATGTAGGATAGGCATTTCATCAACATATGACAAACATATAAGCTACAGGTCATGAATGCTTATCTAATCATGAAATTTTGAACTTCCCTTGAAAATCACCAAGAAGGCTCAATGCCCTCTCTAGCTAGCTGCAACAATAATTGTTATCCCATGCATTCATCAACCATTCAATAACTTAACAAATCATGAAAGAGATCCATATCTAGAGCACATCTTATAACCAGGTATATAACTAGCATATAACCAGAATAGAAACTATGACAAATCAGTCATAAGATCACCATAATAACTATTACAAGTACTCATAAATAACAATAGGAAAATAGCTCATATTAACATATGCAAAATCCAACCAAGTCAGGTACTTCCACGTACCACCCAACCATAGATTAAGCTTAACCAAATCTCTCTTTCAGCGAACCACCCCCACACCATATCCCAAGCCTGAATGTGGGATCATAAGGGTTAAACCAAAACGAAACCAACCAGGGCTTCTAGAAGCTAAACCACCTCAACCCTCAACCACAATGATCTCACCTATATGGTCCAAAAATCACTAACATCAACTAGATTGGTCTCTACCCAAGTTGTTCAGGGCTCCAAGAACTAGTAACCCAACCCACAGTTAATTCAGGGCTCAAGAGAATTTGTCCCACCCCACAACTCCAAGGACTATCAACTCAACCCACAAGGCTCTAGATCATTTGTCCCAACCTACAGGCTCCAGGAACTAGTAACTCAACCCAAGTTGTTTTAGGGCTCCATAGCTTTTGTTCCAACCCACAACCATAAGGAACCTAAGAACCAATCAGGAAAAAAATAAGTAAGTGGGAAGCCCACAACACCATGGCTATCTAGGAAATTACAAGGCAAGGCTGAAACCACTATCAATCCAAACAAATCTTCATGCCAATGAAAACACAACCAATAACTGCATGCATATACCATGCATCCAAAAATCAACAAAGAAATCACACATGCAACCTGTTACCTGAAAAGAAATCTTGTTGTAATTGTTGATCCAATTATCTCTTTGTGCTCCCTTGCTTTCCTTTGCTTTCTTTCTCTAATTCAAGTGAATGCTAGAATGCTCTAAGAATACTCTAAGTGTGCAAGTGTGTGAGAGAATGAGAGTGTGCTCAACTAAAAACTGTCAGAAAGCTAGCAATTGATTCTTTGATGTCTTCTATTAATTGATCTCATGTTTTTCTTCATTTTCCTTTGTTTTTCCTCTAATTTCCCTCACATGCAGATTTGTCTCTTCACCTTCCTTTTCTCCTATTTTCCTTTATTTTCATAATTAAATGTCATTTATTGTCTTTTTTCATTTTCCAATGTCTTTGCTAATTTCCATAGCCATTATTAATCCACAAGTGATGCCTACTATAATGTTTTTTCCACCATTTTGCTTGGAATACATGTCCCATGACCTTGGTCTTATTTTATTTACATGGAACATCAAATAGGGGTTATTACACACTACTTCATGGTCTTAGAGGTGTGGCAGAGACCTGGTGAGATTTTCCTTTCTCAAAGGAAATATGTTGTCAAGCTACTAGAAATATTCGAGGTGGTAGAATGCAAGTCCATGGCCACACCGATGGAGATGAATTTCAAAAAGTTATGTGGTGAAGTTGCAGGAACCGACTTAGAAAATTCCTCTAGAGTACCGATAGTTGATTGGGGCACTGATGTTCTTGGTGAACACTAGACCGGACATAGGTTTTGTTGTTAACAATCTGAGTCAATTTATGACAGATCCTCTACATGCACACTAGGTTGTTGTTATGCATGTGTTGAGATTCCTACATGGTACTATTAATCTTGGACTGAGATATATTGTCGGAGATGTGAGACTACATGGATACATTGATGTTGATTAAGCCGGAAATGGTGTTGGCAGGAAGAGCACATCAAGGTGTTGTTTTAGTTTGGGGCATGCCATGATATCTTGGATAAGAAGGAAGAAAAAATTTATTGCCCTTAGTACGGCTGAGGCTGAATACATTTCTGCTAACATGGCTATTTATGAGGTAGTATAGTTGAGGAAGCTCTTTGAAGATTTGTTTGAGAAGGTATTGGATACAACAGTTGTGATATACTACGACAATAGGAGTGGGATCCAACTTTCAGATAATCTCATGTTCCATGACAGGGCCAAGCATATTGAAATCAAATATCATTATATTTGATATATGGTGCAGAAAGGAGTTGTGATGCTCCATCACATTTCGACTAACGAATAGATAGTTGAAATTATTAGCAAGCCTATGTTGAAAGGGAAGTTCTTGGTCTTCAGAGAGCAGCTTGGACTGGTGGACGTGACCCTTCTGGGAAGTGGTCACGATTGATTGAGGAAACTGAGCTATGCACTTCCCCCCTTGTTGAGCTTCAAGGGTAGGAATGGAACTAAGGAGCTCCTGGGGTTGAGGGAACTCATGGAAAATAGGATAGTTGTGATCCTTACCTGTCATGGTAAGTGGTATCCTGCTATCGTCACTGTAAGGTGTGTGTGATCCTTATCACTTATGACAAGTTGGGTATCTGCCCCTACCATCAAGTATGGGACTTGACAGACTATACCCTAGTATGCGTCCTACCCACAAGTTGGGCATGTAGGGATTGCCACCCATCTGGCCAATCAGTGAGGAGACTTGGGCGTGTGTGATCCTTACCACTAGTAAGTTACGTATCTCCCCCAACTGATGGGATGCAGGTGTTTTACCACTTGACTCTTGAGGATCAAGGTGGGAAGATCAGTGGACAATAATATAGTTTTGATGCTTACCTCTCATGGGAAGTAATATCATGTCTATTGTCATTGGATATAGGGTGGCAGATGAATCTCCCCTATGATGATTCTTCTTCTTTAGATTGAGATTGTTCAGCAAATAAGCAAAGATGAGATATGATATGATACAGTGATGATGATGACGAGACATATGATGCAGTTGGAAATTCCTCCCTAGGTGAGAGGGAGTGTTGAAAATTGGCAGGTGAGGGAGAAATTCACTCCTTGGAGAAGCCCAACAACCCCTAAGGAGACCCCACTTACCATCGGAAAAAATAAATTTGCACATGGGAAAATATTATTTTTAATGTGGAACCAAGTCACCTCAAAAAGTACAAGTTAGCCTAAAGGAAAAATTCGTCCACCTAGACCCCATATAAATACACCTCACTTGGCATCACTTGGAGGCATCACATTACACATTCATTTATTCTTCATTGGTTCAATCTGGTTTGAAATTATAGGGTCCAAGCTCACACGTGTGAAGAGGAGAGAGAGAAATTTGTTGGTCGAGTTTGAATTTTTTTTTTCACACCTTTGACCAACGTTGACTTTGGGAATTTTTGTCTTGGTTTGACTTGGTTTTGGATTTGATCTATTGGAATTTCTAAGTTTAACTCGTTAGAAATTCTTCCTGTACTATCTGGTTTATTTCTTCCTACTTGTTTAATTACCTAACAAGTTATTTACCATGTAAATATTGAAAATAAACACAAGTACAATATCAACATCTACAAATCATCAACTGAAAGAAAACAAGCACACAAGTAACACCATTATTTTTGGACCAATGTCGCCGGAAAAACCCAATGCGGGAAAACCGGTGCAACTATTCAGAGGTTTTATTACTATGCAGTTTTCATAATACAACCACAGTGCCAGAAATGGCTCACCCAACAGAGAATGCCCTCGTAAATAGTACCTCTCCTCAGATACAGATATTTCGGCTGAATAATCACTAGATGAACTATCCCACAGCAACAATTGTAGCTCCCACTTCTCTGCATCACTCTGATAGGGACTGTGTCACCCTATCCGGCTCACCAGCACCCAATCTATCCCACGAAAGCCTTCCAGTGCTTCCTCTTGGCCCTGCATCAGCTCTGCTAGCCTCTGCGTCATCTTCTAGAGCCTCTACGTCAGCCCCTAGACCCTCTGTGTCTCACACGCTAGCCTCTCCTAGCTCTGCGCAGCTCCTGGCTACCTCTACTTAGCACCCAGCTGCCTCTGCGTCAACCTCCCCGGGCTCTACGTTGTCTCTTTGGTACCAACTCTGGCTCTCTGTTATGTATTCACTGCCCCTCGTTGTTGATCACTGATTCTATCTCTCTTAGCGAACCCCACTCTAGAGAATGACTGATCACTCTGGTGCGTTCTCCAACTAACCCTCAAGCATCTTCTTATACTTTTCTCATTGGTCCTTCAACGGCTAAGATTAAATCTCTAATCAATGGCTAAGATTAGATTTGGCTTGATCCATGACTTTTGGAACCTTCTAAGCCAGTTTTATATTAATACCCATTAATATTTTATTTTTCCAAAGTGTAGACTTACGAACTCCATTAAAAATATTAATTATTTTAAGATCTCCCAAACCGGGTACAATCTGTCCAAACCATTTCTGGGTCTTGGATATCTCATGTGCTTTAACCTATCCACCAATTTTCATGGCTAGAGCACATCCGATGCTACCCCAAATCAACACTCCCTCTTAGCGAGGACTGTGCTCTAGTAATATTCCTCACTGAGCATCACTCTGATTATCTGGCACCGGTACCTGCGTTGATACTAGGCCTCCCGCCCAACATCCTCTGCATTGTTGCATCCTGTACTGCTGCTCATGACCCTGCCACTACCACTGTTGCATCTGTACAACATCTCCCTCTGCATCCGTGTTGCCGCTGGTCCATCCTCCCAACACTGCATCACCTTCTCATCATGCTGCATCGTGCTACTGCATACTACTACTACACTGCAACTCAGTTACTGAGAAGTAAGAAACTGATCCACCCAACTTCTGACATCCCTATCAAGCTAGAAACACTCCAAATGTTGAAGCCCTCTCTGTCGCTAACAAGTGCTCCCTCCACTGACCTCTGCACTGCTGCAACAACTCCCTGCATCTCGCACCGTTGCACACCTCTTTGTGCCATCCTACATCATTGCAACACTCTCATGCCTCTCTCACTGTTGCAGCCTGCTAGCCTCGTGCTGCCCAGGGACTCCTGCACTGTAGCACTCTCCATCGCTTCATCCGCATCCGTCTCTACTGCATCCGCTAGTCCTGCTACTCCTCTTCAGGGCTCTCGTAGCAAGGTATAATCCGAGAGGTTGCGTACCTCAAGGATCTTGCCCCTCATCGCCTGTGGTCCGTCTGACTACGGCTCGATGTCTCCCCTTTTCTTCTCAAGTGGCACATGAGCACTCATGGCACAATCGTCCTCCTCCTCAACTTCTTTCTCCGCCCTCACTGGCGTTTCCTTAGTCTCAGAAGCCTCTCCCTTACTCTTCTTCCTAGGACACTGGTTAGTAAAATGACCCAATTCCCCACAATGGAAGCATTTGACAGAGAATGCCCTCGGCAGTAGTACCTCTCCTCGGAGACAGATATTCTAGTTGAATAATCATCGGATAACGATCCCACAGCAACAATTGCAGCTCCCACTGCTTTGCGTCACTCTGATAGGGACTGCGTCACCCTATCCGGCTCACCAGGACCCAGTCTGTCCCACGAAATACTTCCAGTGCTGCCTCTTGGCCCTGCGTCAGCTCTGCTAGCCTCTGTGTCAGCTTCTGAAGCCTCTGCGTTAGCCCCTAAACCCTTTGCATCTCACACGCTGGCCTCTCTTGGCTCTGCGCAGCTCCTGGCTGCGTCTGCGTAGCACCCAACTACCTCTGTGTCAACCTCTCTGGACTCTGCATTGTCTCTCTGGTACCAACTCTGCCTCTCTGTTATGTATTCACTGCCCCTCGCTGCTGATCATTGATTCTATCTCTCTTAGCAAACCCTGCTCTAGATAATAGAATCAATGATCACTCTTGTGTGTTCTCCAACTGACCCTCAAGCCTCTTCTTATACTTTTCTAGTTGGTCCTTCAACAACCGAGATTAAATCTCTAATCAACAGCTAAGATTAGATTTGGCTTGATCCATGACTTTTGGAACCTTCTAATCCAGTTTAATATTAATACCCATTAATATTTTATTTTTCCTAAGTTTAGACTGGGGAACTCCATTAAAAATATTAATTATTTTAATATCTCCCAAACCGGGTACAATCTGTGCAAACCATTTCTGGGTCTTGGAGATCTCATGTGCTTTGGCCTCTACACCTATTTTCATGGCTGGAGCACATCTAATGCTACCCCAAATCAACATGATCTTGGAGATCAAATTCGGGGGAGAGAAAACCAAACTTTTCTAGACACTTTGACCAGCATTGACCACAAAAGTATGAAAAGGGTTTCTGCAGGGTTGACTTTGACTTTGACTGGTTTGTGAGGCAAATTTGTGCATTATTTTTATTGGGTTTGACCAAGTAAAGAAGGTTGCGTTTGTTGCTACTTTGATCAAACTATTTGGATTTGTAGTTTCATGATCCAGATTATCCACAGTTTCTAGTTCATTCTGCCAACGTTTCAAACCCCAAAGGGGGTCCATCATCAGGACAAATCAGAAAGAATATGAATGAAAAATTATTGAGAGAAGAGAGCCTTGCGACCTGGATATAAATAAACCAAGAACCCTATTTGGATTTGATTTGACCATTGATTTTGCACTGGTTAGGGTTGCATTAATTGTTGTTGACTTTCAATGAAAATTGCAGAATTAGTATTTAACCAAATTTGACTTTTATGCTCATATTAGATTGATATATTGTTTGGTTGACTTGGTTGCTCAAGGCTTTGAACTTTGACTAGTTGTTGATGTACTTGGACTATCTATCTTTTTGTTGAACATTTGATGAACATCTAATAGAAGAAAAAATTGGTTAGGGTTTCCCCCTTTTGGGGTTTTTCCTTGGTCTTTGACCAAAAAACTGTGTGCCTCTATTGATCTTGGTTTTCTCCTATTGTGCATATGATTTATTGTTCTATCTAAAATTGCTTATTGTTATTGAGTGATTGAAAGTAATTGTATAAAGTGATTATTATTGAAAGAAAATTTTGTCTAAGTGATTGTTACAACATAGAATATTGAAAATTTAACATATTCCCTTTTGCATTAATGTCATGAGCCACCCCATGTCCTCAACATTGTTGGGTGTGTTTGAAGAATAAGTGGGTTCATCGACTACATAGTGAGTGGTTTGTTCCTTTATCGTACAAGCTATGGGTTTTTGCATCGTTGGATATTTATAAAGGGCTCCCTTATTCATTATCATGTTTTCCAATGTCCTAAAACTGTGCGCCTCTATTGATCTTGGTTTTCTCCTATTGTGCATATGGTTTATTGTTCTATATAAAATTGCTTATTGTTAATGAGTGATTGAAAGTAATTGTATAAAGTGATTATTATTGAAAGAAAAATTGTCTAAGTGATTGTTACAACATAGAATATTGAAAAATTAACATATTCCCTTTTGCATTAGTGTCATGAGCCACCCCATGTCCTCAACATTGTTGGGTGTGTTTGAAGAATAAGTGGGTTCATTGACTACATAGTGAGTGGTTGGTTCCTTTGTCGTACAAGCTATGGGTTTTTGCATCGCTGGATATTTATAAGGGGCTCCCATATTCGTTGGCATGTTTTCCAATGTCCTAAAACAATGAAGCACATGGTTTAGGATTGTTAATTTGTGAAGAGTGGTTAGAAGTATGTTCAAGATTAATGCTCAATTCTTCTTAGGAAAGGGTATTGGTAGGCAACCCGACTTGGTGATCACAATGATTTGGTTCATTTCTATTTCAACGCATTTGGTACTGTTTGAGCATCTTTGCTCCATTTAACCTCTAAAATATTTGTCATAGGTTTGTTTTTTATAACGAGGTTTTCTCTATTTATTTCTTATACCATGTTGAGAGATAAGCTATGCATGCAATGCTTCACCAAAGTTTTTTTTTTTTGCTTATTAACGATGCCAAGCCCTTAGATGCACGTGCACCTTTGGTTTTATTTACACTTCAATAACATTAAACAAAAACACACAAATTCCATTATATATCGCTTTCCACTTTTTTATTCCGTTATATGTAGCTTTCCACTTTTTATTTACTAATTTATATATATAAAGTGCAGAAAATCCCACACACAAATAATATATACATACGAAAAAGAAAATGTATAACAATTAAAATTATATTTATATATATATGAAAAAGAAAAAGTATAACCATTAAAATGCTTTGCATGTGGATTTGAGCGTTTCTTAAAGACAATTATCCATATCCAAAATCAAGCACACACTAAAAGAAGAAGAAAGAAGAAAGAAATTGTTTTAACGTCCACGAGGCTAAAGATAGCATATGGGACAGATTGCTTTTTCCTATGCTTGATATATTCAACCATTTTTCTTTGAAGCTTCAAAATAAATGCTCTCAGCTTCTCGACAAACCCCTCGCTAAATAGATTATCCCAAGAGCTAGCTACCAGCATATCTGCATAAATTTCCATGTTGTATTTGAAGGCCTCACATTCTAAAATGAAATGTTTTTTTGTTTCCACTTTTCGAGAAGAACAAAAAATGCATACTATTTCCTCCCACACTTCCTTTGGCATTTTCCAACGCCCTATTTCACCACGGAGTTGATGAGAATTAGTCATTAACTTAGCAATAAGAATTTTGGCTCTCAAAGAGATATTGGCCTCTATGTATGCTTTTGGTTGATGACTATGAGTGGGATTAAACACTTCAATATAGTACCATTTCTTTCTTCTTAGCTCCTTATCCCAATTACACTTGTGGAACTTTTCCATAACAAAAGTTTTTATCTCTTTGTTGTTTATGGGACACGCGTTCAAGCAAATACCTCATTTATTAAACCATTTGTTATTTTGTCGCATCCAAGTTTTTTTGTTCTTGCACAATATATCATTAAAGACAACTTTAGGCCATCTACCCTCTTCCATTTGCTCATTTTTTTAAATACCTTATGACTCGCACCATAGCAATTGCTTCAATAGGAGTAGTCCATGTTTCACTTAACAAGATAGCATAAGGAACTGCACTTTCAATCTTAAATTTGTTTGTAATCAAACGCTTCTGAATTTTCTCAATTTGTCTCCACTGCATGTTGAATGTACTGCTGTCCCATAGTTCACAACCATAGAGAATCACTGGAATCACCAGAAGCCCAAAAAGAGTTTGAGTGGTTTTCCAGTCCCATAACTCTGCCTCTCTACATCTATTTTGAAAAGCATAAAATGCTTTCCAACCCTCCAAAGTTCTTTTCTTTCTACAACCATTCTAGCTTAGGTTTTTGTTGAATTCAATTCTGAGGTATTTGTAATCCGCAACTTTTTTCAGAATGTTACCTTCAAAGTAGAACTTACATTGGTTATGTTTTCTTTTCTTAGAGAAAACCACTACTTTCGTTTTGCTGATATTGACTTGCATCCCCACACTTCTACAAAAATGCTCAAGGGATAGTAAGTGTTCTTGCAAACCAAGAGCTGATTTAGCAATTAGAATAAAGTCATCTACATACAAAATAAGCCTTATAACAAACTTGCCCAAATAGATACCATCACCCCCTTGCGAATTTAACCACTCCTCAAGCTTGTCGATATATAAACCAAAAAGGGTAGGAAACAGTGGGCAACCTTGCTTGACCCCGATATCGCTTCTAAAGCTTTTAGAAATGTCTGCTAAAGTTCTAATTTTGACTTTCACCTCTTCATATAGCCTATGCACAACTGCTCTCAAATGTTTAGGAACCCTAAGTTCCTCCATTCTGTGCCAAAGCTTATCCCTAGGAACCGAGTCAAACGTTTTTATGAAATCAACAAAGCAACAAAAGACTTCTCCCTTTTTCTCCCAAACTTTTTCAATGATGTGCCTTAAAGTTATACAATAATCAACTGTGGAATGTTTAAGTCTAAAACTTGCTTGCCCTTTAGCATGCTTATATCTTTCTCTTGCCCACTTGCTAATTTTGTTTTCTAGCATGCTTCCAAATAGCTTTGCAAACAAAAGGTTTATCATGATAGTCCTATAATTGGAGGGATTATTGATGTGACCGCTCTTGAAAAAAGGTATTTCCAGACTAGTTGTCCAATCTGTGGGGAGCCCTTGGTGTATGATGTTGTTGAAGATTTTTGTAATGTGAAGTGCAAAAATCTTTGAGCCCCACTTTAGATATTTTGCTTGGAGTTCAGCTAAGTCTTTTGCTTTTCCAACACCCAACTTCTTGATATCCATCTCTACCTCTTGTACCATGAAGAGTTCAGTATCAATGTTGACCAAGGGGGGAGGGTCAACCTTGGGAACTTGCGCATAAAGTTGTCTTGCATAGTCAAACCATTTAGACGATGTAATATTATTTCCAAATTGTATCTTTTTCGGTTGGAGCTCCATTATTTTCCCAAGGAAGATTAGTTCTTCCCTTCTTGAAACCATGAAATTGGCATTTTTCTTGCTTAATAACTGCTTGTAAGCTTTGAGCTTTATGATATCCTTGTTTGACTCTTTCCAAATTCTCCTTGCCTTTCTCCTTGCCTTTTTCATTCCTCGTCAAACCAAATGTTTCAGAGTTCTTAATTTTTGCTCTTATACACTTTGCAAGTGTGCATTGAATTAAATGTGTTAATTCATGACCATAAAGGTTGTGAATTGTAATTTTCTCCTCCTCGAAAACCCTAGCGTCATTTTGAAGGTATTACAATTTTCTGGGGTCAAAAGAATTCTTCCCTGTGGGAGATTTTGTTGGACATGCCGAATTTTTTTGACTCTAATTGTTTATTTCCAATCCAAGAGAAACATAAAAAAATTGGCTTGTGATGTGATTTCAAGTCCCATAGTTGATCTCCAATCAAAACTTCCTCCATTTTCTCACACAAACCATGCAAGCAAATTACATAATCTACCACACTTGCTCCATTGATTCCTCCATTTTTTCACACAAACCATGCGAGCAAATTACTTAATCTACCACACTTGCTCCATCGTAAGTATTGCAAGTGAAATTACCGGACTTTAGTCAAGCCATTACAAATGATTAAATCAAATGCCCCAAATAGAGTAAGCAATTGTTCACCGAAGAAATTGCAGCACTTGTCCTCTGAAATTATTTCTCCTGGTGATTACTTTCTTCTGTAAGCCAAATAGGGTCACAATCATCTTTACACCAAAGAATACTAGCTTGCTCACTTGCAATCCTAGCATTGAAATCACCCACTATAAGAACTTCACCTACCTGCGAATATGTTGCAATATATGAGTCACCATTGACTAGAAATATAGTTGGAGAAACAATTGTTTCTATATTGAAGAAAAAGGAAACAGTGTGTTATTATTAACTTGCGCAGTATTAAATTTTCATTATTGACTTTGAAGAAATGTTGGCCAGCAATATTATTCTATTTGGTATAGGGCTACCTGCTACAAGTTTATAAATGATGGCACTTTCAAATGCCTTTGACTGATTATTGTCAACTTTATACTGGAATTGGTCTAAATGATTCCGATAATGATACAGCTCAATTCTTTGGTTTTATTTCCCTGAAATAGCAGAAAAGGATTTCAAACTTTCGAATGAAAATTATTTCCCCATTCCTCAATGGTACTGATAAGTTCAAAAATTCAGATTTCCGGTTCCCATTAAGTGGAAAATATTTAAATTGTGATTGAAACAGCTTTCTTGGACTTTGAGAATCGAAGAAGCACTGCATCAAACACATTCTTTACTGAAGAACACATATCTTCCCTTAAATAGCTACAGAATATAACACAAAAAACTCATGGTGACCGATACTAATAAGTATCTGGCATAATTTCACCATTTCAAATGCTAACGACATATCATTTGGAACTCATCAGGGTCGATTTCAGTTTTCCGTCATTTGAAGAATAACGAATTGGATTACAAGACTAGTCTTTCATGACCGATCCGTCGAAGCATATTAAGAACTAAAATTCAAAACCCCATTTTTTTAACAGGAAGAAAATACAGCTTTAGGATTGAGAGTGGAAATGGAAAATATTTACAGCTATAGAATTGAATGCATAAATAGAAAGCATAAAAATCTCTGGTTAAAACATACACTAAATTACACTGGTTCCACATGGAATAACTTACAACAAGCTCAAACCCTGTACCCATCTAAGCGTTGTAGCTCAGATAAAGCAAACTTTTGTTTTCTTCTTTCCAGTCTAATTAGATTTGCATGACAGGAAAGCAATGCCTACAGTAATTCCAGTGAGGAAAATCACATTGAACTCGCTTTCTATTTCAGGGCATGGCAAGAATAGAGGTATCATTTCGTGAAACTGGAAGCCTGACATACACATCATGAACCTCTGATCTGGACACATCCCCGGTGTCTTTATCCATTGCATAGCAGATATAGATTGTGTCGATAACATTATCCAGAACATGGACAAAGTAATACAGTATCAAAAAGAGCAGTGCCCATGCAACAACTGCTACAAAATAAGCATCCCCTCCAAGTGATGTTGCCGCCTTCAGTATGGCACATACCTGTATCGAAAAATAGCCACCATAACTTTTGTATTAAAATAGAAGATGACTAGTTATTATTGATAAAAAATTAAACAATTGTTTAAACTTTAAACAGGAATGACTGAAGCTACATACCACTATGGCATAAATAACTGTTACAACAAACATTACTCCAAATAGTAGGCGAGAGGATATCGTCTCAACCACAACAGCTGAAAGGAGATTCCTCTTCAGAAGCTCATAAGACATTTTAGCAGACGAACAATAACTCTCGCCAGTGATTGCCGCAAAGTTGATGGTGAACTGGTTTAGAAAGTCAATGGTTGATAATGCACAATCGACACAGCAGCGAAGAATAACATATACAATGCCTTCATGTCCTTCTCTTCTTGCATTATCAACAGCGCTTCGAACAAATCTTACGACTCCAAATACCAGGCCAGAAAAGCTAATTGTTCCAAACGAAGGACCAAATGCATTCCTGCCCAATGCATATAGAGAAATTTATCATCGAAAATTATGTGATTTCTCTATTTGTATTTTACATGCGAAGTGATGAATTTTAATAAATTTTAAGAAAAGGTAGACATCAATCAAAATTTGAAAGAACAATACAACTATATCATATATGTAATGGACCTAAATTTGTTGTGATGGCAGTCCTAATTATGTTACTTTGACAGTGATCAAGTTTGTGAGGTCTTTATAGAGTTGGTTAACCCTGGTTTATGCCAACCCTGATTTGAAAGAGCACCCATTATCAATCATGTTGACCCTATAAGAGACTGCATGTATAGCTACGTTTGCTTATACTAACATTCATTAATTATATGTGTTTTTTGGTCATTTGTCCTATGTTGAATTTCATCTCATATTTGAAAATGAATTATGTTAGTTTTTATCAACCTTCCATATTTTCATATATGAATCAATAATCCCTGAGCTCATATGCGACTAAAGACGCATCAGAAAAAGGGACCTAAAACCTGATCAAATTCCAGAGATCATCAAAAGAACACTCATCAATCTATTAATTTAACGACTGAACCGCAGCCCAGACAACATAAACAATGTTCAAACAATAAATTGAATTTGGGGAAATAACCATGACAGAAAAAGGTTGCTTGTTTTCAAATATGTTGAGAGATGAAATGAAACTGTTGTGTACCTAACGCCAACCTCTTTGCTATGCATTAGATTCTGTGTACATGAGATATTTTGTATTTAAGTTCATACCTTTTAATAATGCTCTAGCCTTTACGTATTCCATATCAAGTTTCAACGACTGGAAAAAGCCACTGTCATGTAAAAGGGCCTCAGTCCTCTTATTATTAACTTGTATTTTATGTTAAGGTTTTCTCGCTTTGTATAAAAAGGAGTTTCCCAGTTTCTTTATTTTATAATATCCTTTTGACCATCAATACAACAAAGCTACTTTTGGAGAGTTCTTCCTCCACAACATCGATTTGCAGGTGCAATCCACGTAGGAGTGCAAGTGCCTCCATTACTCGTGCTTTGGCTCACCCTTGTTATTTTCGGAGCTTTCAGCTCAAACCCGTATAAGCAGTATCGTGTGCCAGTTTGTATACAGGTTCACTCCAGATATTACATTGATGTCCAATCATGCCTAGGATAGGTCAATGGCGATGAAAATACAGAAAATAATAATAGCAAAATAAAGAGTGCCTATGGGATCTCCTCCCTAAAATAAAACTTAAAAGAAAACAAAGGACATGGGCTAAGTCACCTGGTCGACAGTTCATCTTCAGCCACAATGAATTTTAGAAAGAAGCAATACAATAAGAATGATAAAATTCGGCATTATGTCTGAAAATTATTTAAATAAAAAATATTCAAATTTCAAAAAATATATAATAAAATTCCATATGCTCATTAAACATATTTGATAAAAATAAAAATCACATGCCCTCATTAAACATATATTCCAAAAAGAGTCAACAATCGATATCTGTTTCCATTTCACTAACAACCCTTCCATGACAAAAATCTCACCATTGAATTGAAAACCCTAGAGCACTATGACTAAAACCCTAGGCTCTCTCAGCCCTCGTGACCAGATACAGGCAAGGGAGGAAGCTCCTTTAGCCCCCACAACCTCATCACAAAAGCCCCCACATTCATGAATCTGGTAATAACAAGTTGCAAGCATTCTCTGCAAAGAAAATCTGCCCTTTCATGAGTCGTTAAAAAATGGAATCCACCCCAAAAGTGAAACTACTGCTGATGACTCCGCAGCTCAAAGGTTTGCATTGGAAAAACAATCTCTTATAGGCAAATTCACCAGGTTGTGGCCCTTAGCCAAAGCAATTGAACAATGGCTACAAAAGCAATGGACAGCTCTCATCAAGTATAAGCTGTCGTTGATGATTGTCGTAGCAGACCAGTACTTTTGCATGGTCCAAGTCTCAAGCGTGTAAGAGTGGTCCAAGACCTTCCTAGGAGCTTGCTCATGTTGAGTAAGTGTCTATTATGATCCTTTTCCTAAGTCCAACTTAGGAAAAACACATTGATTAATTAATTGATTAATGTTTGCTATTGAGCTAAGGTTTTCTAATGAAAAGTGAATTATTCATCTTAGTATTCTAGATCTAATCTCAACCGTTGATCTCAAGTGGGTTAGGATTTAATCCAAGCCATCTATCACTTTGGAGATTAGGGTTTGAGATCTAGCTCAATAAATAATTATAGACACAGTCAAAGGGAACAAGGAAGACACAATACAATTGCAAGTGATTTGGAGTTTCAAGAAAGAGATGAGATTTTAAGTGAAGAGTGAGACACAAGGCTGAAGAGAAGGAAAAGTTTGCAGCTGAAAATTTCTAGAGAAGGAAACTCAGTGGAGGCCGAGGTCACAAGTTGCTGAGCACCATATTTCCAAAGGGTTGCACACGAGAGCAAGATCTAGCTCCAAGAGAGTCACACGAGTAGAGGGAAGGCTGCATGTGCGACAACAAGGTTGAGCTCGGGTTGCATGTGTGGATAGTACAGCGCACATATGGCGGCTAGGAGAGAGGAGAGCTGTGTGTGGGTGCAGTTCGGGATTTTTCAGGAAGTCGAGTTTTCCGAGTTCAATTGCTATAAAGATTATATATTTCTCTGTGAGGCATTTTCCCTGTAAGGGAGCCCTTATTTATTCGAAGAAATAAAAAGTGAAGGATAAATTAGAGGGTTTATGTTTTTACTATGTGATTGATTTCCATTTGTGCTTCTGCTGTCAAATTTTATTGTTAAAATACCAATTTATTTTTATTTAGCAATTTCAAAAAATAATTTTCTGGGTTAAATAAATTTCTGGGTCATAAAGAAACTGCTTGGAAAATAAATCAGATTTGGTATTCAGGAATTAACATGGTATCAAATCTTCAACTTTGAGAAGTGGGAAATCATATTTTCACATAGGTTCACAACATATCAATTTCTAGCAGTAAAGTTTTCTTTGGTCAAGTATTTGATTTGGGATGATGGTTGTAACTAGGTTGAGATTTGAAGATCAATTGGAGGGTGCATCAACTACAATCCTTAGGAAGAGAGGATAGCATTAATACTAATGGAGAACGACATTTGGGAGTTTTCTGAACAGACACTTGTCCCTCCTATCGATGTTGCACAACTGGCCATCCATAATCAAAAGGTTGTGAAAGCCAGAAGGACTATTCTGAATGTGGTGAAGAATAATGTGGTCCCCTATTTATTCGAAAAGAAGATTGTCAGGGATATGTGGGAGGCTCTGACAAAACTATACCGAAGTGATAACTAAAACAGGAAGATGGTGTTGATGGAGAAACTTAGGGACACCAAGATGACCAGATTAAATATAGTAGCTTCTTATCTCACTAGAATCACACTGGTTTGTGATGAGTTGGCTGCAGTTAAGGAGGCCATGACAGCACAAAAGTTGGTGAGGACAGTACTAAATGGCTTCATAAAATCATGAGCTCCATTTTTCAAAGGCATTGTGGCATGAGAAAACTTTCCAAACTGGGAGAGATTGTGGGATGATTTCAATCCAAGAGGAGATTCGAGAGGAATCTGTGTATGAAGGCCAACACAAGGGTGATGATGACCGGCAAGGGGAAGGCCAAGGGGAAGGCCAAGAAGAATTCAGGATGGCAGACCACCTTGCAAACTAGGAAGAAGAAAGACATGAGGAAGGTAAAATGCTTTGATTGTCACAAGACTGACAATTATGCATGTTAGTGTTCGAACAAGAAGCAGGGCAAAGGAAAGTCACAAGAAGTCGCAGCATCAAGAGACACACAAGTTAGTGGGTTTGCCACCAAATTTGAGAAGGATTTTTCATTGGTGTCATGTTTTTCTAGCACTGTAGACAAGGGTGCGAGGTTTGTGGACAGTGGTGTTTCTCATCTTATGACGGGATCACTAGATCTATGCACCAGTATTTCAAAGGATGACTCAGATCTATATGTGGAGCTTGGCAACAATGCCAAGTGTGCTATAAAGGGGGTTGGTGTTGGAAATAGCAGCAACTCAGAGAGGGGAGGGGGTGAATCAGTACTGAGCACCTCTAGAACTTTTTACTTCATTAGCAGTCAATAAACTAGTATGCAAGAGATCATCAACAAGAGTACATCAAATATACATGGAAACTCAATAATGAGAATATATTGATAAAACCATAATTAATTACATATACATGAGGAGATAACAATCTCAAAGATTTATGAGCACCAACTCAAAGGAGGCTACAACCCCCTGGGATTTTGTTATTTGCAACTAACAGGGAGCACCAACTTCTTTGGGTTTTTCTGCACCAACAGGGAGGACGCTACAACCCCCTAAGGCTCAAGCTCCAACTTGTGTATGGTTTGCTTCAAACAAGTTATCTCCAGATCTGCCTTTTCCCAACTGACTTCACTTGTAGCCCTTATGTCCTCTGTTGTAGGCTTGGCCTACCTCAACCAAACCAAACAGTTGCTCCTCTATACCTCGGCCTGTTATCCTCTTCTACTACTAGACTGCCCTTGTTTTGCACAAATTCAGCCTGTCACACAAGCCTGTGATCTGTGGCCTCCCTCCTCAGGCTCTGCGACCTGATTACTTGTGGTCTTGAGCCTCAGATAAATCTCCTTTTTGCGGTCCTAATGCAGCCTAATCTTCTGGCAGTCTCACCCTGTAACAGACCTATTCGGTCCCCCTTAACCTACCGCAGATGGCCTAACCAAGCCCAACCACCCCCCCCCCCCCGCTTTCCTTGTGAATGACCACTCAACAGAGAAACCAAAATCTCAGCCTTCTCTTGGACAGATTCTCCTAGCTCGTTGAGTTACTAAAGTTCAGAAGACAAACTTGCCCTCTTCAACCTTGGTCTCAACTCTTTGCTCTTCATACCACCAAATTCACCTTCTCTTAGTATCGGTCTGCTCCAGCGAGTTCTAATTTGATTACTTTCTTGAATAGATGCTATAAAATTATGCTTTTGAATTCCCATGGCTAGGGTATATATACACTCTGGAGTGAGGCCAATTTTAGGGCCGACCTGAACATAGAAACATAAAAAATTGCCCTTTAAAAGACAAATCTATTGCTGGAGATGACTTGAAGGTTTTGATATTAATTAATAATTTTGATTTTAAATATGAAGACTGTCTTGTGTGCAATAGAAATCGACTTCTCAATTATTTAATAGACCACCTATTTCTGTCATGCATTTTACATGGGGTCAAACCCATTTTATTTGGGGCAGATTATGAACAAATTTCAAACTTGAATATCTCTCCAACCAAGAGGACCCATGAGGCATAGCACCTATCAATGGCCCATTCACCCTTTCACATCAATGACAACTTTCTTCCGATAGTTGGGACCACTCAATTTCAGCTAGACTTAGGAGGTCCTTTGGAGGTGACAAATGTGTTATATGTTCCAGGGCTAAACAAGAACTTACTCTTAATCTCAGTCATGGAGGACAAAGAGTATGAGGTCCATTTCAAGGATGAACACATTGAAAGAGCCTAGTCTCGACTCAGGACCAGTGATTAGAGGCAGGGAGGCTAACTTGTACATGTTGAAGGCTCACAGCTTGTACGATCTCTAATGCATGACAACGCCAACTTGTGCAAGTTATGGCACAGGAGGATGGGTCACTTGCATCACATAGCTTTACCAATACTAAAGGAGATTGTCACTGGTCTTTCAAAGTTCAATATAGAGCAACAGGGTGTGTGCAAGGGATGTGCACCTGGCAAGTATGCCAAGACTGCTTTTTCTAGAAATGATAGCAGTGTTGGTTCTCAACATTGACATCTCTAGCTACACTCTTTCTGTACTATTCCCTTACCTATTATATCTCTTTTGTCCTAAAAATCCTTATTACTAGCCTTAAATACCTATAATTAGTATGATGAGGTACACCTTGCTTAACTTATTAAAATCCTATGTTTTTAACTAGATTTAAGTGTATTTTGACGTTATGTTGCTAACAATGGAAATGTAGTGCACTTCCAATACTAGCACAAGGATTCTAGTACCCAAAGGAACCATGATGTCATTGTACATTGTATTCATGGCCATCCACAAAGGAGTCCGACTTGTAAGCTTGGACAAGTACATAACAGCATAGCACCTTTCTTCTCGATGCACATTCGAGTCCCTTCAAGCAGCCCTAAAGTCAATTCAAAGCGCCAAGGGTTCCATAGTGTGCCTCCCAGTAACATAACAAAATCCTATTTTGATATCGACCAAGCGCACACTCAGGATCTGGTCTTTCTCACCACACTAGCAATGGACTTGGTGAAGGTTACAGAGGCGAAAGGAGATATTATGTTCGGTATCTTGTCTATTACGAGGAGCTTTGTTCCTAGAACAGAGGATTGGATCTTATCTTTGTATCATGGCCTCTTGTAAGCAAGATTTGGATGTAATATTTGATGTAACACTTATAATTAGAACCAGGCACTGTGATGCCAAGTTAGCTAGTCGATATTGTGATTTTGATCTTATTTCTCACACTGTATAAGCCATGCATTAGCAGACCTATTGTAATCTGGTTGTGATTAATAGAAGACTGGTTCAATCCATAATTGCCTTGTGATTTCTCGCCTTTCTTGATAGTAATCTACCCAAGCACTACCCCTGGGAGGGCCCTTCACAGCTACATTCCTGATTTGTAATGTATTGTTTCCCTTTATGCGCATATGTTCTATATTCTTTTTCTGCACATACATTGTGTCTTTATAGTGCTTTGATGACAAATGCTCTGATAATTATTGTGAATATCGTTGTGCGGATTGTATACAGAGCAACGTTGTGTAGATAGAGATTATTACTTCAGTTTAGATTTGACCCTATTTGCTTCATGTTAATGATTTCAAGATTGTATCGTAACCACTCTATATTTGCTTCAAGATTTCGTTTATACTCTGGACCTAGGGTAAGTTATATACTTTGGAAATCATTGAGAATCGCTTTGAGATATCGAGATTGATGCTCTCTTACTTTCCCATCGTAGTCTAACCCCCTTTCTCCCTGATTCAACATCAATACAATATCGATATCTAAGAGAGCACACTCTGTGACAAGTGACCTCGGTCTGATATGATTTTTATTGAGCTTATAAATGATATTTGTCCTCTATACTTAGTCTGTCATAAGGCGACCTATGTTCTATGGACAAGTTTGATAGGCGATCTATGTTCTAAGGACAAGTTTGATACCCTTACCTTACAATTCCGAACTCTAACCAATCAACATACAAGTTTAGTTTTGATTCCCATAAAATACATTTTTTGTGTTTGCATATACAAATTTAGACCCTGCTTATGGTTACATTCGAGATTGATTAATGATCTACCCAGATATTGTAACTCTCATTGTGATAGTCAGCATTTAAATCATTTTTACAAAGTTTTCCTGTAATACATGTCGACTCTAGTTTAGTACATAACCAGAGATTAGTATATTTGTTGATTGCAAATTATATTTTGTTTATGTTCTTTACTTTGAAATTGATCTAGAAGGTTTGCATTAGGACCACTACTCGAGCAAAACTAGTAGATATTCTTAATCTAAATTTCATTCCAGCATCTAAACTCTTGATTTGATGCTCACCTTTTGATTTCAGTATCGAGTTTCAGGAAGTTAAGAACCAAATCAAGAATCTCTTATTTTTCAAATCCAACCTACAAATGAGTACATGAACATTGCCCCAAAGCAACGAAAGATTGTATTCTGAAACCAAGCCAGGGGATCCAAGATAAACAACTAACTAGAAGGATCTTAGATACGTGCACATTTTGTTTCAATTTTCACAGTTTACTTTATATCTTTAGCATTAGATATGAGTTTGAGTTATTCTTTCGAATCAGATTAGAAGATAATTATTTAAGTTGTTTTAAGAAGTAGATAGTTTTTACTTTGCCTGCAAATATGGTGTTTACAACTCATTAGTTTACATCTCGAATTGACTTGTGAAGGGTTTTTATTGTGACATTAAAATAGCCCAATATTTTTGGTGTCATTGTCAGGGAGCTGTAAAAAGGGTAACAGTAGATACGTAGTTTCCTTTTTCAATTTGTTTCATTTAACTTTGATCACGTTTCAAATTGGTAGAGGAGAGACAGTAAGATGCAAAGACACCTCTTTTCATAAATATGAAAGGAAGGTTATACGATGTTGCATTCACTTTAGTGAGTCTTCCCAAACCCTTTCTGATATGTGGTTAAATGGTTAAGCCAAGAGATAGTAAAGGTAGGTTTCTCAAATCAACTTCTAAAATTCCAGTTGATTTATTTGGTGGTCAAAGAACCCCTCCTACTAATTCTGCTGAAAGATACGCAGGTAAAACTTAAAAGGGTGAATCTTCCACACATCAATCGACTCTTGTTCCTATTCCACCATGGTCTGAATTTATAGTAGAAAAGGGGCAAAAAGAACAAAAGAGTTGGGAAGCTAAAGATCAGCAGGTTGAAGAAATGATTCATGTGACCAATTTTGTACGATATCAAGAGGTATCTCCAAAACACATCACTAGATTTCTTGAGACTCCACGAGTTGTTGTTGTATTATAAATAGAGGTTGTTCTTGCAGTAGGAAGACCAGAGACACGAGCTGAAGACAACTTCCTCATCCATCAAAATCCAATTATTGAACCACTTGCATCACCAAGCCACCTTGAGTATAGTTTATTTGGCAATATGGCAGAAGAACACAAAAATGAAAAAGCTGGGAGTAAAACCACTTTTGGATTTCCTATCCTTGACGAGGCACTAGATGTCAATATGAAGAACATTTGTTCGTTTATGGAAGCAGCAAACAGGTGTTCTCGTCTCTATGGTGTCTAAGAGACTAAGGAACACGAGATCTCCCAAACCCAAAAAAGGTTTCGGGAGAAAAGCCGTAGAAACACCTCAATTAGATTAATCGACCAATAATTAATATTTCTTAAGTCTAACTTAGGAAAGCTAGTTAATTAAATCAGATTCATTGAGGGAGGTCGATTTTGCTCTAGAGACTTCCGAAAAAGTTAATTGACAGAGTCAAGATGATCTTAGCCATCAGTTGAGATGTGATCGTGGTCGTTGAGAGTCCAATGAGAAATTATAAGAACAAATCAATGGGGTTTGGAGAAGGACACGAGATTTGAGCAATTCAACTACCTAATTGCAGTGATTCAGCAAGGGCGCAGTTGAAGCTAGGGAACACCGAGCAGCGAGGTTTTAGCAGAGATTTGGGAGCAGGATTCTGAAGGAGATTTCCTCAGGTTTTCTAGTGTCTCCATGACAGGAAGAGGAGGGCGAAATTATTTGCAGAGGAGGCCAATTTAGTAGTGTGAGTTAGCCAATTTATTTAGTACGAGTTGCAAGAGAGACCATGTTTAAGTTGCCAGTTGTCGGAACTATTTATCAGAGGCAGAGCATAGAATGACTTGTAGGGAAGGGTTCCCAGTGGTTGTACGAATTTTCCAAAGCTAGCAGTGCGCATTCCAGCCAGGCAGTGGGAATAGCCAGAGGAGTGCAAGTTGGCTAGGAGAGGCCAGATCTAGTTTCAAAGGGAGACAATGAGTCTCCATATTATTTTGACAGTGGAGATCTATATTTGCCAAAGGTTCTCCATTCTGCAGCAACCTGTTGTAATTTCTCAAATTGCTTAATAATAATAAAACCCTCATTTGCTGCACTGATTTTCCCTTTGGGGTTTCTCTAGGGACTGTTGTCCAAAAATAACGGTGTCAAAATGATTCTGTGTGTGCATTATTTTCTTAGTTCCGGTATTTTATTTTCTACAACGTATTTTTATTTGTGAAGAATTGCAGTGTGAGTTATTCAAAATTCGTCATTAATAGTTAACAGAATACAAATAAATTGCATAAACTAGGAGAATAATTTCTAGTTGCTGCAGTTCGTAGAAATTTCACACATCCCTCCTATCCTACCCAATTTTCGAGGTATGGCTACAGAGGATCCTAATGCATTTTTATTTGAATTTGACATTTTGTGTCGTAGTTATAACTATGTGGATTATGCTCATAAACTAAAGTCATTTCCTGCAATTTTGAAAGACTGCATTGAGATGGTTCATGGGACTGAGAAAGTATAGCATTAGATCTTGGGATGATATGAAAGCTACTTTTTTTAAAAAAATACCAAGATTATTGTAGATTCAAGGACTGACAGAATGATATTTTTTAGATGCAGCAACAAGAAGAACAGAGCCTTGAGGACTGTATTGAAAGATTTTTGTATAACCTTCAGAAGACTAAACCTAGTGCCCTTAGTGATGATACAATTAAGACTGTTTTTCTGAGAGGGATGCAGCATGAATATATAAATATGTTAAATTTAATGGGTTCTAGTGACATTTCTTGCATAACATTTAATGACATTTCTAATTTATGCAGGAGGCATTCGCGAAGTAGAGCTAAGACTGGTAAAGGAATAAGGGACCCTTTCTCTAGGATAACTAAATCTGCTACAGGAGGAGTAACAAGGGATGAATTAGGAAATTTGTTAGAAAATTTTAAGACTGGAATCCTTGGTACTCTTAGCTCGTAGTTTAATACATTGAAACTTAAAAAAAATAGGTAGAAGAAAATATAACTTTAGCTATTTTTTGTTCTCAATATAGAAAAAAACTTCCTTTGAAAGAGTGTCCATTGAATAACGTTCAGGTTTGTGTTATTTGTGCAAAGACCCACTGTACAAAGAGTTGCCCCTCACTTTCAGGACTGAAAGTTGTTTATAGAGGAAGCGATGAGGCAGTTGAACCGTCTTTTTCAGCTGCCTATGCTTAAATTACTTTCAAAAGATGTTGATTTTTCTTGGGACTCATGTTCCAAAGCTGCTTTTGAAGCCCTCAAGGAGTTGTCTATGGCACCAGTACTTAGAGGGCCAAATTGGTCCATCCCTCCCATTCCACATTTTTACAGATGCTTCAAACAAACCCCTTGGAGCTATTTTGGGCCAAAAGAAAAACAATCATCTTATGCTATCTATTTTATAAGTGAAAACTTAGCACCAGCAGTACTCAATTTATAGTCACTGAAAAATAGTTTGTAGTTGTTGTACATGTTATTAATAAGCTTATACTATATAGCTAGTTATGAAGTTTTCATACATATTTTTCATTCTGCCGTCAAATATTTGATGAACAAACCTATCACTAATGGCAGAATCACTAGATGGTTGCTATTGCTACAAGAATTTAATGTTACTATTATAGATAGACCTGGAATAGAAAATTTGGTAGCAAATTTCCTTTCCCAAATTCACATTAATGATGAAGTTAGTCTTGTGGATTATAGTTTTCCTGATGAACATTTATTTGTTGTTGCTACTAACGTACCATGGTTCACAGATATCGTTAATTATTTGGCCACAGGTAAGTTGTTGCAACACTTCTCCCCACAAGAAAGACAATAGATTGTTAAACTCAATGCCACTTACTCAAGGGTAGGGGGAGATCAGTACCAAACAATACTATCTAATTATTCGAAGATGTGTCTGAGAAGGCTAGATGTTCGATATTTTCCGAGCTTGCCATGATGTACCTTGTGGAGGTCACTTTGTCAACAAAAGAATTGCTTATAGAGTGCTCCAACAAGGATATTATTGGCCAATGCTTCTTAAAGATGTAAGGGACTACGTTCATAGTTGCAACAGTTGCCAAAGAATGGGAAGACTAGTACAAGCTGGTGAAATGCCTATACAACCCAAGTGCTTGTTGAACCATTTGAAAGATGGGCCTTGTTACCCACCATTTTGTGGGTGGTATCCCTAGGAAAAAAAAAATTCCAAGATGGTCCTCAGCCGGCAACCAGCAGCCACCAACTAGCTCGTTGTGCCATTTCTCCGCCACCTAAGCCAGCCATGTGGTCCCTCACCCATCTGTCATGATTGTATGTTTGAAGGTGGGCCTCCCGAACCTAAAGGTATGCCTTGTCATTTGGTAATTGAGTGTTGTAGTTTGCTTATCATGGATACTTTTGGGCATGGATTAATGGGGGGATTCGGCGAAAAGAATGGGCTAGGTTTGTGCTCTTGTCCCCTAGACCTCTTTTCGATGTTAACCTTGGACCCTAGTCCCGTGGGATCTCTTTTACTAACCTTTGGGCTTTAGGGATGGTACTACATGGGAAACCCTAATTTTGGTTGCATGGTATCGCTCCCTCATCCACATATATCACTCCCATTCCACTCATTATGACCCCATTCATCATTTATCCCACCTAGGTCCACATAGGTTTCGCCTTCCCCCGCCCATTACCCACACCTTGGGTCAGGCCTTGAATGATGCCCCAGAGGTTGATGTAGCTGAAAAGAAAAGTAAAGGCATAGTTGGCCACATTCAACAAGAAGATGTACCACAAAATGCAAAAGATGGTCGGGACAAACACATTTAACATGTGGGCAAAAGCCAATACATGAGCTCTACCCCATCATCATGGCCTTCACCCTGGTTCCTGCAGGCCCTAGATGAGCCTCCTTTATCATTTAAGAACCAATGATTGTCCCAACCCCTAGTGGGAAATGAACCACCCTACCTTAAAGGGGGTATCCACTGCTATATGATATATCTCACACATCATACTCTTATCCCTTGAACCCTGAGCAGTCAATTAAAGAAAATCATAAAGGCAAAAGACATGTAAAAGAAGGGTGGAAAAATCAAGGTCGACGCACCTCATGTACCACGATTTCTCCCTCCTATACATTATATACCCAATTGTGGGCTTCCCTTGTATTAGCTACCCTTGTATCCCAGCATGTGACCTAACGTTGCCCCTTTCATTCCCTACTCCATTCATCTCTTTATCACATGCCACCACCCTTTAAAGGATGTACCTTGGACATACTATCCCCTTTAGAAGTAGAAACCACCTAATAGGATACTTGGTTAACTCCATTTGGAGCTTGGAGACATTAGCACACGCCAAAGCCCACTATGGAAGGGCATGCCATTATGAAGTCCCCACCTGTTGTCCATGGTTTGTAAGCTCTTTTACTCGATTTCCTTGATGACTTATTGTACTGGAAGGCTAGGGAACGCATTGGATCTTGTGCAGGATTGCAGGTGGTCTCCACTTTTCGTTTTGTCTCCCTATACAGGGTCCGAACCCTCCAGAGGGATGCATTGGCACATGTAGGGTGTGTGTTGAGAATAATGGGCCTCCACAAAAGTAGGCAGCACTCCATGGATCCCCAGCGATGTTCAGAGATTGCTCAAGATTCACCTATTGGACAAAGAAGATGCACCTGGTTCACCCTTGCCCAGTCGGCCCCACAGTTGTACCATGCACTTGGCAAATGACCCAGGACTTGTATGTTGATGTTGCATCACTTACACCATCATCTAAGCCCTTACAGATGGTCTACAAGCATCTTCGAGTTACTTGGAGACCCATGAGGTCACTTGTGTGCCCTCACACCCATCAGGAGCACCACATGTTTATTATGAGGAGAATAAGGGGCCAACCCCTTGTCCATTACTTTTAGGAGTCTTATTCATCATTATGGCACTTATGGACTTCATCAGGCTTCCTAGAGAGCCCAACAACAGTATTATTGATCATTCAACCTCTTGAGAGGCTTGTTATTTTGTTTATGAGCTAGTTTGGTGGGTTTGTTACCAAAAGTTAGTTATTTGCGCATTATTTTTATTTTAGGGGCTAATGTAAGCTCAAGTAACTAAATCGAACTGCTTAGAGGTGTATAAATACAAATGATGAGAGTTCATTTCTCATCATCACTTGGTTTGGACTTGTATCTCTCTTGAGATTTTCTCTATTCCATCTTGGTGGACGAAATTTTAGAGCATGGATGAATTTTGATGTATAGAGTGTCTTTCCTTATCTTGGAGCTTCTTGAGTGGCAAGTTTATTGGTGGTTGGATATATTCTCTTATATCTAAATACAAATTTAATGTTATTTATTCTTTTACTTTGTCACATACATTGATGATGAGATTTTCGCTATACTAGGGCTAGTTGATGCATGCATTTACTGCGAAATTGTGGAATTATGTTTCTATATAGCATATCTCTAAGTATGGGCCATGTATGTTGAATGGATTCTCCTATGGATAATTCTATGGTTGAATTTATCTTGGTTGCAAAACGAAGTGTAAAAGCTTTAAGGTCACTCTCCTCTGCCCTAATGACAAGCGGAGTTGTCCCTGAAGCCTCCTTGACCTAGAAACGAAGTCCATCTTCATATTCTTCTTGACTCCAATCTCCCAAGGGTTAGGCATTGGCCTACCATAAGATGATCACTTAAAGAATCATTTTTCTTCACCTCTCCTTCTTCATTCTAGGTTTAGCCACATTAGGGCTCCTAGGGCATCATTTTCCTGACAAACCACCCATAGAAAAACTTCGATCTCTTGGCCTCTACTACTTTGGTGTCCCTCCTAGGCCTTCACCAAATTTCGACAATTGGGTTGTGAGATATGCCAAGCCCTAGCCTCGAGATTGGTTTTTGCCCTAAGTTTCCCTAGGCTAGTTCCTCATATGGATCATTTTGCACCTTCGAGTGAAAATCACTTCTTTGATCCCCTTCTCCTATTTGTTTAGGTCAAATCTATCAATGGTTGCTAAATTATTTCCTCTTGACCTACCTGAGTCCACTTGGTCCCATGTGGTCCCATACTTTGTCAAAGTCAACTCTTCAAAAACCACTTGGGAAACCAAGTTCAACAAGGATTTTAGGGTTTTGGAAGCTCCTTTACAAATCACACTCCGTAAACATAGCCCTTAAATCATCATCCCCTTCTTCTAGAAAGCCTTGTACCTTGCTTAAGAAGCAAGCAAGTCCCATTCTTGCGCCTCCCTTAGGAAAGGGTACCCGAGATCACTTCACATCCATCTTAGTTGATTTGTCCTTCATAAGTGATTCTGCATATATCGGGTCTCCTTCCATTGGTGAAAGTCCGTAAAGAGTAGGAAGCTTTAGCTGTGGTGACAGTGAGTGTAATATACCTAAGGGGGATATTATGGGGTACAGAGGGAGGTACCCAAGGGAATAATGTAATAATGGAATGGGCCATAGTTAATAAATAAAGTGGTTAACCCGCATCATGTAAGGGACCACAAGTAGTTAGCAACAATGTGATAAACCCATTGTATTAGATATATATGGTATTGAGAGACCCATGGTAATGACCCATGGTAATGTATGTATGAAGCCTATATAAAGGCTAGAGACTCTATGGCTTGTGCAGTGTTCTCCTTCCCTAAGGAGTAAGTGTATGGTGTTACCGTACCTCAAGGGTTTTGATATTAATAAAGAGAAGTTTATCTATTTCTATCTGGTTATTTCTGGGTATATTTGTATTCTCATATATTTGCAAGTCAAATCTAGTACGTGCAAATAGATCTGCCTGCAAATATATGAGAATACAAATATACCCAGAAATAACCAGATAGAAATAGATAAACTTCTCTTTATTAATATCAAAACCCTTGAGGTAGGGTAACACCATACAATCACTGCTTAAGGAAAGAGAACACTCCACAAGCCATATGCTTTCCAATACAATAATCCTTGACCTCTCTCAATGGGGAGTCTCTAGCCTCTATACAGGCTTCATACATACAATACCATGGGTCTCTCAATACCATATCTCTAATACAATGGGCTTATCACATTATTGCTAACTACTTGTGGTCCCTTACATGATGTGGGTTAACCACTTTATTTATTAACTATGGCCCATTCCATTATTACATTATTCCCTTGGGTACCTCCCTCTGTACCCCATAATATCCCCCCCTAAGTATACTACAGTGAGCTTTAACTTCATTGTTGCTCTTGACCTAGCAAGTGTCCCTCTTTGGACAATTGAGCATCTTTTCACATGACGAGATCGCGGGGCTTCTTCACCAGCATGACCAGTGGGCCCAAAGATGTTAATGTGGAGCTTGGTGAGAAGGCCATGTATGCAGTCGAGGGCACTACGAGTATTGTTTCAGATGGACTCAAGTGGTATCATGGAAGTGAACGAAGTGCCATATGTATCAGGTTTGGAGAAGAATCTTCTTTCAGTTTTGGCCATGGAAGACAGAGGACTGGAGGTCAGCTTTACAAGAGGTGAAGTGGTTGTTGGGTCGAAGGGGACCGATTTCAGCAAGAAGCAGGTGATCGATAGGAGGGAGAGAGATCTCTATCTGTTGCGAGGATAGCTAGTGAAGGCTCTCATCCATGAGAGTGACAGCTAGAGCGATATTTGGCATAGGAGGATGGGGCACCTACACTACAGAGCTCTTTCGATGGTGCAGAGGATGGTTACTGGTTTTCCAGAGATCCAGGTGGAGTGGGATGGAGTGTGTAAAGGGTGTGCACTTGGCAAGCAGGCCAAGAATGTGTATCCTCATAGTGAGACCAAGTCTAAGGGTGTGCTAGACTTGGTGCATTCTAATATTTGTGGTCCTATGTTTGTGACGTCGATCACAGGATCTTTATATTTTGCGACGTTCATAGATGAT
Source organism: Pinus tabuliformis (assembly GCA_031772625.1). NCBI lineage: Eukaryota > Viridiplantae > Streptophyta > Pinopsida > Pinales > Pinaceae > Pinus > Pinus tabuliformis. Next base: position 17,915,807 of record CM062805.1, read on the forward strand.
TATTCCAGGAAGACTTGGATCTACTTCCTGAACACCAAGGATGAGGTCTTCAATCGGTTTTAGGAGTTTAAGGCTCTTGTGGAGAAGTAGACAAGGAGGAAGATTAAGGTGCAAAGGTCAGATAATGGAAGCGAGTGTACCTCCCACAAATTCCTGGACTTTTGTAGGCGGGTAGGAATTAAGAAGGAACTCACAGCACCTTACAACCCTCAACAGAATGGGGTTGCTGAGAGGAAAAATATGACCATCATGGAGGTAGCGAGGGCAATGATCTATGATCAGGGGTTGCTTATGTTTTTGGGGGCGAAAGCCTACAATACAATTGTGTATGTGCAGAATAGGAGTCCTCACAGGGTGTTGGAGGACATGACTCCAGAGGAGCTTTTTACACGAGTGAAACCGGATGTGAGTCATTTCCACATATTCGGTAGTCAATTTTATGTCCATGTGCCTATAGAGAAGAGTCCTAAGTTGAAGCCCTTATCTAAGAGGGGCATGTTTGTTGGCTACAGTGAGGTCTCAAAGGCCTGCCAAGTCTACATTCCGGGACAAAGAAAGGTGATCTTGAGTTGGGATGTCGAATTTGATGAGCACAACACCCTCGAGAGATCTCATGAGCGAGAGCCAACAGTCGTAGAGGAGTAGCAAGAGGATCCTAAGGTTGAGCAAGCACCAGCACAGACACAACCAGCAGATTCAGAGGATGACCTAGATATTCCTTTGAGTTCTACCAAGAGGAGGCCTAGATGGGTCGAACAAACATTGAGGGATGCTGAGGAGCATGTGCAAGCTCCTAGCAACACTTTCAGGCAGAGCAGACCACTAACCAGATATTCTAGTTATTTGGCACTATCGAGCAGTGTCTGCAAGTTTGAATCATCCACTTTTTAGGACGCTATAGACGTGCAGATATGGAGAGATGCCATGATAGAGGAGTATAGCTCCATCATGAGCAATGATGTTCGGAATATAATGTCGAGACCAGAGGGGAAGTCTATGGTCACTTCTCGATGTATCCACAAGATCAAACATGCAGTTGATGGTAGTATCGAGAAGTATAAAGTGAGGTTCGTGGCGAGATGGTTCTCCTAGGAGGAGGGAGTGGATTACGAGGAGACATATGCACCCGTCGCCATATATTCATCTATTCGAGCAGTTATGTCCATTGCTTCAAAGATAGTGTGGAGGACACATCAGATGGATGTGAAGATTGCTTTCCTCAACGAAGTAATTGACAAGGAGGTGTATATTGAGTAGCCTTAGGGTTTTTAAGTGCATGGGAGAGACTCCCATGTATGCACTTTGACGAAGGACCTTTACGAGTTGAACCAGGCTTCACACGCATGGTATGCCAAGATTAATGGATACCTTCTTGGTTTGGGCTTCACCAACAGTAAGGCAGATCCGAACTTGTAGTTTGTACTCATTGACAATGAACCACTCATCTTGGTATTATATGTGGATCATATGTTCTTGACAGGATTAGAGAAGCTCATAGGGATGTGCAAGGACGATCTTGCTTCGGAATTCGACATGAAGGACATCAGCTTGATTCATTACTTTTTGGGATTGGAGGTGTGGTAGCAACCAGGAGAGATTTTCCTTAGGGAGGGAAAGTATGCAATGGAGATCTTGAGGAGATTTAGGAAGGGGGATTGCAGTTATATGTCTAAACCTATGATCACTAACCTGAAGAAGTTGAGCGCTTCTAAAGGTGAACTAGTGGATCCCAAATTGTATAGGCCGTTGATAGGTTCCTTAGGGTATTTGGTCAATACCAGGCTGGATTTATGTTTTGCTGTGAATACACTCAGCCAGTTCATGGTGGAGCAGAGACAGGTTCATTGGGTGGCAGCAAAGCGTGTGTTGAGATACCCGCGCGAGGGATAGTATACTTTGAACTGAGGTATGTCAGAGTTGGAGGAGCGGAGCTCCAGGGGTACACATATTTTGATTAGGCAGGGAGTGTGGTGGACAGAAAGTCCACATCTGGATGTGTTGTTTTAGCTTGGGATTAGCCATGATATCATGGTTCAACGGGAAGCAGCAGTCAATAGCACTCAGTTCAACAGAGGCAAAGTACATGGCAACGAGTATGGCAAGTTGTGAGGCAGTGGGGCTTCTCAAGATGCTTGTGGGATTATTTGATCTGCAAAAGGGGCCAACAGTGATACACTATGATAATCAAAGTTGCATTAATCTCTCTAAGAATCTTGTGTTTCATGATCAGTCTAAGCACATCGAGATCAGATATCACTTCGTCAAAGACAGGGTCTAGAGGAGTGTTGTGAGATTGCATACATATCTACAGAGGAGCAGGTGTCAGATGTTCTCACGAAGCGTCTAGTGAAGGGAATGTTTGTGAAGTACCGGGATAAGCTAGGGGTGGCGGAGAATCCCTTCCTTGCTAGGAGGTAGTGTTGATGTCAATAGCATTGAAAGGTCTTCTACAATTTTTTGGTGTCTTAGCATGTGGAAGACATTATTTCCCTCTTCTAGTGATTTATCTCTTCTTTCCTAAGTTTAACTTAAGAAAAGTACAATAATTAAAGTCAATTAATTATTGTGGATTATTGGGTTATTTTCTAAGGATAAATAATTTAACTATTTAAGGGACTTAGAAATAATCTCAATCGTCGATCTTCAAGATATTTCTAGAAGGAAGATTCAAGATGTTTCTAGAGGGGATATTGGGGCTAGAGATTTGGTCTCAATGAAGATTATAAATGGAGGCTCGCGAAGGAGGTGAATACACAACAAAGAGCACAAGTGTGTGAGCGAGTTATCACGAGAGAGATATTTTCTCTACAATGCGTGTGGTTCAGTGACCAGTGCACAGAGAATCAAGAGGTGTGATTGGGTTTGAGTGAATCCAAGAGGGCCGAGTTGCCAAAAGGAGATCGAGTTTGTCTAGAGGAGGCTGAGTTTCTAGAGTCCTGGCATTTTTCTAGTGTGCATTAGTCGCATGGTCACAGATTGAGTTGCTTGAGGGCGCAGATCTGATTATTGGAGACCTATTTCTTCAAAGTGATTTCATCTTGTTAATTTTAGGTATGTTCTATGCTTAGAGCAATTTACTTCAATTTTTCATATTAGCCCAATGACAATATTCAAATTAGCAATCACATCAACATGATTGTTAAGTGTAGATAGCACATATACATAAACAATAGAAGACAAGCCAAGACAAGAGGACACAAGATGTGGCACCAGCCAGGGACAAACCCCAATGTGGGGAAACCCTTGATCAATTCTTCTTATATTCTTCAATAGTTCAGCAGAGAGAAAGAGATAGAGTACAATGATTTGAAGTCAATACTTGACTTGCCAAATAGGAGATCAAAGATCTTCTCCGTGACGATGACACAATGAGGTTGCAATTCTGATACCAAGGACTGAAGATATGCAACAGATGATAGGCCTAGAACAGCTCAACCAATTACCCAGAATACTGAGGCTTTCCTTCAATAAGACTCTCCTTCCTTCGTTGCTTCACTGATCATGACAAGGCTGCTAATCTGGCACCTTTCATATGCTGCAAGGACTGGTGCATTTCATGGCAGACCTGGTCACTGGTTAGGGCACAAGCTCTGAGTGCCACAGCACCCTAAACACATCCAACAGTCCACCTATTGACTGCGGCTAGCCTTCATACAGTCCCTCCAACTACACGCTGCCTTATAGGGTTGCTATCCTTCTGAACGCAACACTTAAAGGCCTCCAACTGCTGGCTATGGCCTGTGGCCTAGCCCAACAGTGGACTGTAACTTTGGTCCCTTCAAACAATGACCCAATCAGCCCTTAAACAACAGGAATTAGCACGCTATCACAGTGATTCCTTCACGTTGATATATGGCTCCTTTATGTTGCGGCTAGGGCTCTTTAGGGCTTCCTTTGCAGCGTATTGAACTCCCTTAGACAATTGATCAAACTGCGGCTAGATACCTCCTTTCTCTGCGGCTAGGTATCTTTATTGACAGCATATTAGGTGACTCCTCTAGATAGCGGATTAAGGCTCTTGAGGCTGAGGATAGGAGCCTCTCAAGGCAGCGGATCAAGGTCTCCTTTAGCTGCGCTTGAAGGTCTCTTATGACAACGGATTAAGGTCCCTTCTTGACCTGTGGCTCGAGCACTTAAGACTGCATATGAGGGCTTCTCCTACAGTTGTGTATAGGCCTCCTTTACTGTGGCTAGATCTCCCTCTTTGGACAGCGGCTAGGCTTCCTCCTTGTTACATAGTATTTTGTCACCGACCCCGCATTCCCTAATCCCAGACACTGTCGGTCCGTGTTATTGACATCTGCTTTGTGTCATGTTGCAAAATATGTGTCGGTGTCTTCCTTGTCAGATCAGGAAGAATACCTCAGTTCATTACTCCTGGAGCAGACCCTTTTTAACCTATGTTTTTGGGTCGTCGCGAGTCATCAGTTATTCCACTCGCGAAGATGGCCAAGATTGAACTAAGCCTAGCAACGTCGTCACTCTGTCCTTGTGTTTCACTCGCGACAAGCTACTTTTGGCGAGTTTGTTTTAACAAATTGTCAATGGGCGGTCCTAGGGTTGGTTGTTGGATCAGATGAGCTCGGCTCTCTCCTTTGGGATGGTTGTTCCACCTTTTGTGCAACCTCCCAAAGGGATAAGCTCTTTCTCCCATCTTTTATGGAAGCTCCTCCTCCTATAAATATCTCCTTCATGGTTGAGATCAGCTAGTTCAAGTTAAGTGGCAAGTAGTTCAGTTGGTTTGGAGAGAGTTTGAGTGGAGTTTGGAAGTAGCTTCTAATGTAACTTAGCCTGGGATAGTTTTGTGTGGATTTGGCTTGATTGTATGAGTGTTCTAGCATCATAATTTTGCATTTTGGGTAGGAGAGAGAGTTATTCATCCTCTTGGGAGACACTTCATGAGTGAATGCTTGCGGAGACATGCTGACAAGACCCTTTAAGGAGACCTACAACGTCAAGGCATGGTTGTAAGTTTTACTTCAGTTCATATTAATACAAATCAATGGTTTATTTCCTATATCTTATGTAAAATTGCATATTGACAGCTTGAAGTTCCTTGACCCTTTAAGTAGATCGTTTTTGTCGTATTCTATTATGTTTGTCGTTGTTCTCTGTATGTTGTTTCAGGTACAAAAGTGATTAGAATGAGAGTTGGAGCAACACAACAAGCACTTCATCAAACGAGGATTTGAAGGTAGGCCTTCATGACATTAACTATCTAAAGGAATTTTCTTTGATATTGTCTTTGCTATGACTAGAAACACTCTAGGGCTAGAGGGGTTGCCTCTGTCCGCAGAGGGAACTTGCCTGCATCACAAGTTGGCGACCATACTGGGGACCCTTTGTCTTTTGTCTCTTGATTTGATTTTGCTTTGCTTGTTTATTGTCTCCTTTACTTTCTGGGTAGAACTCTCCATATTGTGGGTTGTTTGACTACTCCTAGTAGTCTTCCCTCTATCATAAGTGATAGGTTTGGCCTTTTCTCAGCTGAATTTTTAAATTTTTCCTTTGATTTGGGGTCGTCGCCTTTTATTTTATGACAGTCGCGAAGATAGTCGCATCTGCACTATCTAATTAGTTGCACCTTCTACTGTTTGGTGCAATTAAATCACCTCACAATCGCAAAGGACTCTGAAATAGGCTCGGCCTTGTTCTTTGGTGTACTCTTGCAACGATGTCGCAAAGTAGCTAGTTAGGGGAGTGCGACTTTTCATTGTCGGTGCATGTTGTCAGTTTGACGCTCGCAAAAATTCCTGTAGGTTTTAATTTTGAAGTTCTATTTGCTAATTGGCCAGTGTGTCCTATCCTTCTGAGCTTGTCTTCTGCCTATTTGTTGTGTGTCAAATTGTTGTTTGCTAGAATACTTGACTCTTGGTTTCATTCCCTTGAGACTTATCCTTTTGAACTGTGTGACCTATTCACCTTAGGGTTTCTTGAAGCATTAGCTTTTTCTTGGGTTACTTGTTCATTTGGACCTTTGAGCTGTGTTTGAAACGATCCCTTGCTTTGTTTGAGGCTTTTCCTTATTGATTGTTCTTTCATCTTCCTGATTGGTATGTGACGTTTGGTTACCAAAACTTTCAAGTCTTGTTTGTTTGGTTTCCTTCCATCACTTTGGCATAGATCACATTGCTTCCCGATCAGTTAGAAAGCTTTCAAGTTTTTGCAAAAAGAAACATATTCTTTGTTTTAAGTCTTTGATTAGTTTTTGAGTGGAATGTTTCTCTTTACTTATTGAATAATTTCATTTGGAAAGGACTTAAAACTATCATTGTTTTGAGTTTTGCGTTTGGTTGCCTGTCATCTATTCGAAAAAACAAAATATCGTCTTCATTTTGCATTAGGAAATGAGAATAATCTTTTGCATTAGTAAATTCTTGACATTTAGAAGTTGAAAAGCAAAGGATGTATTTTTCATTTTCTTAATTAGATTGCTTGCAAGTTAGTGAAAGATAGAAGCATTTCTCTTTCCTCTTGATTGGTTTGCTTGTGAAATAATGAAAAGTACCATTCTTGCATTTGCTTGCTTGTTGCTTTGATTGCTTTGAAATGAACCTCTCACTTTTCTTTAGTTAGTTGTTCATTGAAAAGAAATGGTTTCTTTACTCATTTAGTTGCATTCTAGGAGCTTTTGAAGATACATTCGGTAGGGCCTTGAAACTGAGATTTAATTCAAGATTAACTGCTAAAATTTATTGAATTAATCTAAAAACACATTGGAACTTAACGCTCATATATCTAGAGGTCTAGGCTAGAGACGTGTTCCGGCATCTTTAAACCTAGTGGTTGTTGTTTTCACTAAGGTTGGGTGATTCCTCCTTTTGTGATTCAATAAGTACTAGTACGGACTTGTGCTCCCTGTATCGTCGCGTATATGATGGGAGACCCCACTAGGTTGCAATCCTATTATCCATAGGAAGCCGAGTTTGCCGCCTTACGAATCATAACGCATCGAAAACAGCATTCGGGAAGATTAGTCGCCGTACGGGAAGTCCTTGGTCATTTCTCTTTCATTTTACTACCAACGTGTATATGCAGTTTTACGATTTGTCTGGTAAACCTTTTGCCTAGAGTTCCAGAGCAGTCATTTGATCTTTTTGACTCTTTAAACTATTGAAATTTGGTACCAGAGGACAGGTGGTTCCCTTAGGCTTTGATCTTTGGCCTAGGGAAAAGTGTCCAAAAGAATTTAATTTTTCTCCTAAAGTGACTTTATAATTTTATAAAGTTAAATCTAATTTAAAAGTGACTTTAAGTGATAAAGTTACTAAGTCTAATTTTAAAGTGACTTTTAATCGAGCTAAGCCAGATTGGTTCGTCAACTTGTCCTGACGATGAACCACACTGGTTGGTTCGAAACGCGTCGACAAAAGATTGGTTATGTGATTTTGCCGAAGACTATCTTAACGACTTTTATAAAGTCAATGAAAAATTAGAAAGGAAAAGTGACTTTGGAAATAAATGACTAAGTGGGTCTTTATTTAAGTGGAGTGAATTAAAAAATAAAAAGTGAGATTTAAATGAGCATTTAATCTCAGCCTTAGATCTCAATCTATTTCAGCTATTGGATTTAGGGATCACCCAAAAGTCACTTGGGGTTAGATTAAAGGAGGAAAATGAGGAAAAGGTCATTCATTCTTTCATGAGCAGATTGGGAGAAGGAGAGCAAGAGAGATTTCTGAGCAGGGAGGAGAAGGAGACAGCAGCTTGGCACAAATTCCAAGGCAGCAGTTAAGCAGATTTGTACAGCTGGTTCAGCACACAGTGAAAGGCAGATTTTGGCACGATTTTCGAGGAGTGGTTTGCACAAAAATCGAAGAGCAGTTTGCTGATTTTTCTGCACGCAAAACGAGGGCCGTACAGCACATTTATTGTAGTCCGTACAGCGCATTTAATGTTGGCCGTACAGCAGCATTTAATGCTGAAAGTGGGCACGAAAATCGAGGAGGCCGTACAGCGTTTATTGTTGTCCTGTTTGCTGTAATTTCCAGTTTGTTGTGAGGCATGGAAAAAGAGATAAGTTGTAAATTTGTTTGCTGATTTTTTTGCTGAATATTTCTCACTGTGAAAAAGGCAATTTTCAGAAATAAAGAAGAACTCTCAAATTGGTTTTCCCCAAGAGTTGTAGGGGGTTTTTCCAAGGTCACATTGACCAAAAATCTCAGTGTGTAAATGTGTTTTAATGGCTGTTTATTACTGCTGATTTTTATTTCTGCAATTTCCAACATTCTGTAAAATTTCCAGAATTTGTGTTTTCAGCAAATTTATTTTTTCTAGCTTGTTAAATGTATGGTTATGGGAGAGGGCATTTAACTATATGGGAGAAATAAGGAGAAACTGAAAACCGGGGTGGGAAAACAGAAATTTCTACATGGTATCAGAGCTTGAGTGCTGAAGGACAGTTTGGGACAGCAAAAGGAAAAATTACAGCCGCTGATTTTTCACTCAGAAAATTCCAGCAAGCTGATTTTTTCACAAACAGCAGTTTTATCTTTACTACAGCAGTGCTATTTTTCAGTTTTAGGACAGCAGGATGTCATTGGGATTGAGGGTGGAGGATAGGCTGGATGGGCATACAAATTACAGCGTTTGGAAGGAGAGAATGCAGAGTATCTTTGAGGAGGCAGAAGTCTGGGATATCATGGTGCATACCACACAGAGCCCTGTTGTTGTGCCTACTAATGCTACTCAGTTGACAGCTTATAATAAAAAGAACAACAAGGGTAAAAGGCTGATTCTAGACGGAATCAAAGACCATTGCATTCCTCATGTGAGAGGAAAGAGCAATGCCCATGAGATGTGGACAGCATTGTCCAATCTCTACCAGAGTACCAATGAGAACTGGAAGATGGTCCTGAAGAAGAAGCTGAAGAACATTAAGATGGGTAATGATAGTGCAGCTGGATATCTCACAAAGATTACTAATGTGAGAGATGAGTTGGCAGCGATTGGAGAGGCCATTCCACCCACTGAGTTGGTGCGGATTGCAGTGAATGGCCTCCCCCATTCATAGTTGAACTTTGCTGATGGGGTTTGTGCACGTGAGACCCTTCCCACATGGGAGAGGTTTTGGGATGATTGCATTCAGACAGAGATCAGGAAAGGTCAGCTTGGGGCAGCCAAGCCAATTGAGCAGGATGAGGATGTAGCACTGGTGGCAGGAGGCAAGAAAGGCAAAGGGAAGAAGCAGGCTTCCACAAGCAGTGGTGGGGGCAAAGGCAAAGGTAAAGGTAAACAGGGGAACACACAAAAGGACTATTCCAAGGTGAAGTGTTGGAATTGTCAAAAGATGGGACACTATGCAGTTGTGTGTCCGGAGAAGAAGAAGAAGAAGGGGAAGAACCAGGACGTGGCAGCTTCAGCAAAGATTGAGGACTTTGCAGGTCGTTTTGACCGGGAGTTTGCGTTCACTACGTGTGAGTCCTCTAGTGCAGGATCACCTGCCACACAGGTTCAAAGGGAGCATGCTTTTCCCTCGATTAGCGGAGCATCTTCAGGTATCTAGTATGTGGACAGTGGGGCTTCACGTCACATGACAGGAGTCCGTGAGTACTTCTCAGAGCTTTCAGAGAGTGGCACTGATATAGAGGTAGTACTCGGTGATGACAGAGTTGTTAGAGCAGTCGGGGTGGGGACACTGACATTTCAGAGGGAGTCCAAACCTCCCTTGAAAGTGTCAGATGTTCTTTATGTGCCAGGGATGAGGAAGAACCTCATATCCGTCTCAGCTTTGGAGGACAGAGGATATGAGGTACTGTTCAGGGGAGGACAGGTGTTGATGTATCCCAGGGGCACTCCAGCTGATTCAGCTAGAGTGATAGGTGTACGCCATGCAAAGGTGTACAAGTTTGCATTCCAGCCCCTTTTGGCATTGAGCAGTAGTACCGACAGCAGAGCTAGCAGTTCTGAGCTGTGTGAGATTTGGCACCGCAGGATGGGACATATGTATCATGGAGCCTTGAGGACATTGCGGGAGATCACTACAGGTGTGCCAGATTTCAGTACTGATCACTTTGATACTTGCAGAGGTTGTGCGATGGGCAAGTTTTCCAAATCCCCTTTTCCCAGCAGTGACAGCAGAGCGACTGGGATACTTGATTTGATTCATTCTGATGTGAGCGGTTGGATGTCTCATGTTTCCTTGAGTGGATATGAGTATTATGTTTTATTCATTGATGATCACTCCAAGAGGACCTGGATTTATTTCTTGAAGACCAAGAGTGAGGTCTTCAAGCAGTTTCAGGAGTTCAGAGCTCTTGTGGAGACACAGACAGGTCAGAAGATCAAGTCCCTGAGGTCGGACAATGGAGGAGAGTACACCCTTGGAGAGTTTGTTGACTATTGTGCGGAGGCAGGCATTAGGAGGGAGTTCACTGTTCCTTACAACCCCCAGCAGAACGGGGTTGCGGAGAGGAAGAACAGATCCATCATAGGGGCTGCCAAAGCCATGTTACATGATCAGGGGTTGCCATTGTTCTTGTGGGCAGAGGCCTGCAACACAGCTGTTTACTTGCAGAACAGGAGTCCGCATCGTGCCTTGGGGCACATGACTCCGGAGGAGGCTTTCTCTGGGAAGAAGCCTGATATTGGTCATCTTCATATCTTTGGATGCATTACATACTCCTATATACCCAAGGAGAAGAGGACCAAACTAGAGCCCACCGCAGAGAAGGGTATCTTTGTGGGCTATAGTGAGACCTCAAAGGCCTTTCGGATTTACATTCCTGCACAGAGGAGAGTTGTTGTCAGACGGGATGTGAAGTTCGAGGAGGACAGGGCCTTTAGGAGGTCACGGGAGTTAAAGTATCTGGATCATCCAGACCCTCAGCAGCAGTTGAGTCAGTCGCAGGGATCCAGTGGGCAAGGATCAGGAGGATCAGGAGGTACATCTATGAGGATGTCAGGTCCGTCAGTGAGCAGTGGCTCACCGAGCCAGAGGGGTGGTGCTTCAGGCAGCATGCAAAGCAGTTCACAGAGCAGTTCACTAGGGAGTCCACTGATGGACAGTTCACACGGTACCTCAGCTTCTACAAGTTCAGGTGCAGGCAGGAGGACAGCAGACAGACAGTCAGGAGTTCAGGCTACTGATGGTGATGAGGAGGAGGAGTTTCATTCTCCTATGGGAGAAGCATGCTCAGGGAAGAGAAAGCCCAAGTGGCTTCAGGACACCTTGAGAGATGCCACATCTGTTGCTGAGCCGAAGAGGCCGGTCAGAGAGAGTAGACCACCTGAGAGGTTTTGTAGCTATATGGCGATGGTTACCAGCATCCTTGACTCTGACCCTTCTAGCTATGAGGAGGCAGCTAGCCAGCAGGTCTGGAGAGAGGCCATGCAGGAGGAGTATTCTTCTATCATGAAGAATGATGTTTGGGAGGTGGTGTCGAGGCCTGAGGGCAAATCTGTGGTAACTTCCAGATGGCTTTACAAGCTAAAGCACGCTGCAGATGGTAGCATTGAAAAATTCAAAGCGAGGTTTGTGGCTAGAGGGTTCTCCCAAGTAGAGGAAGTTGATTATGAGGAGACCTTCGCTCCCGTGGCTCGATATACTTCGATCAGCTCCATTATATCGATAGCAGCAGAGATGGGTTGGAAGATCCACCAGATGGATGTGAAGACCGCATTTCCCAATGGCTTCATACAGGAGGAGGTGTACATTGAGCAGCCACAGGGCTTTGAGGTGCATGGGAAGGAGTCCCATGTGTGCAGACTGAAGAAGGCCCTTTATGGCCTGAAGCAAGCTCCCAGAGCTTGGTACTCCAGGATAGATACATATTTGCAGGGGATGGGTTTCACAAAGAGTGAGGCAGATCCGAACCTTTACTTTATTGTGATTGGTGAGGAGCCTCTCATTCTGGTGTTGTATGTGGATGACTTGGTCATTACAGGTGCAGAGAGACTCATAGAGCACTGCAAGAGAGATCTTGCGACGGAGTTTGAGATGAAGGACATCGGCTTGATGCATTACTTTTTGGGTTTGGAGGTGTGGCAGGAGGAGGGGCATTTCTTCCTGGGGCAGGGGAAGTATATTGTGGACATCCTTAGTAGATTCCACATGGAGGATTGTAGACCCATGTCGACACCGATGATCACCAACTGGAAGAAGCTTCATGCTTCGGATTCCGAGTTGGTGGATCCCACATTGTACAGGCAGCTGATTGGTTCCTTGATGTATTTGGTCAACACTAGACTAGATATCTGTTTTGCAGTCAACACGATGAGTCAGTTTATGTGTGAGCCTAGGAAGGTTCACTAGGTGGCTGCAAAACACATTTTGCGGTACTTGCAGGGGACAGTGGATTATGGTCTGGACTACAGGGAGGGAGATGGAGTGAGATTGGCAGGATACACTGATTCTGATTGGACAGGTTGTGCTTCTGATAGGAAGAGCACTTCAAGGTGTTGTTTTGGGTTGGGTTCAGCAGTAGTGTCATGGTTCAGCCGGAAGCAGCAGTCAATAGCACTGAGTTCAGCGGAAGCAGAGTATATGGCAGCCAGTCTAGCTAGTTGTGAGGATATCTGGCTTCGCAAGATGTTGTTTGGCATATTTGGTCAGCCGTTGAGACCTTCAGTGATTTACTGTGATAATCAGAGTTGCATTAAACTCACGGAGAATCCAGTATTTCGTGACAGGTCAAAGCATATCGGGATCAGATATCATTTCATCAGAGACTATGTTCAGAAGGGAGTTGTGAAGCTTGAGTATATTTCCACTTATGAGCAGGTTGCAGATATTCTTACCAAAGCCTTACCACAGGGCAAGCATGTCTACTTCAGAGACAAGATGGGTGTGGTGAGGAACACCTTCCTCGGTAAGAGGGAGTGTTGAAATTTGGTACCAGAGGACAGGTGGTTCCCTTAGGCTTTGATCTTTGGCCTAGGGAAAAGTGTCAAAAAGAATTTAATTTTTCTCCTAAAGTGACTTTATAATTTTATAAAGTTAAATCTAATTTAAAAGTGACTTTAAGTGATAAAGTTACTAAGTCTAATTTTAAAGTGACTTTTATAAAGTCAATAAAAAATTAGAAAGGAAAAGTGACTTTGGAAATAAATGACTAAGTGGGTCTTTATTAAAGTGGGGTGAATTAAAAAATAAAAAGTGAGATTTAAATGAGCATTTAATCTCAGCCTTAGATCTCAATCTATTTCAACCATTGGATTTAGGGATCACCCAAAAGTCACTTGGGGTTAGATTAAAGGAGGAAAAGGAGGAAAAGGTCATTCATTCTTTCATGAGCAGATTGGGAGAAGGAGAGCAAGAGAGATTTCTGAGCAGGGAGGAGAAGGAGACAGCAGCTTGGCACACATTCCAAGGCAGCAGTTGAGCAGATTTGTACAGCTGGTTCAGCACACAGTGAAAGGCAGATTTTGGCACGATTTTCGAGGAGTGGTTTGCACAAAAATCGAGCAGTTTGCTGATTTTTTTGCACGCAAAACGAGGGTCGTACAGCACATTTATTGCAGTCCATACAGCGCATTCAATGTTGGTCATATAATAGCATTTAATGCTAAAAGTGGGCACGAAAATCGAGGAGACCGTACAGCGTTTATTGCTGTCATGTTTGCTGTAATTTCCAGTTTGCTGTGGGGCATGGGAAAAGAGATAAGTTGTAAATTTGCTTGCTGATTTTTTTGCTAAATATTTCTCACTGTGAAAAAGGCAATTTTCAGAAATAAAGAAGAGCTCTCAAACTGGTTTTCCCCAAGAGTTGTAGGGGGTTTTTCCAGGGTCACATTGACCAAAAATCTGTGTTTAAATGTGTTTTAATGGCTGTTTATTACTGTTGATTTTTATTTCTGCAATTTCCAGCATTCTGTAAAATTTCCAGAATTTGTGTTTTCAGAAAATTTATTTTTTCCAGCTTGTTAAATGTATGGTTATGGGAAAGGGCATTTAACTATATGGGAGAAATAAAGAGAAACTGAAAACCGGGGTGGGAAAACAGAAATTTCTACATAAACTTAAAAGATCGTCCAAGCACTTGTCCTTTCGAGCTCGTTTCCAATCAAAAGTGATAGATTCACCTTTCATCCTTTTCTCAACTCTTAAAATATGAAAAGGCAAAGTTTTGTTTCAGTGTTCTAAAATTAACTTCCCATGAAATATTCCTGGTTAAAGTTAACTTCTTTAGTAATTCTTTAGAGTCGATTCCCATGGCAACATTTCCGGAGTCCGCCAGTCAAGGATTCCCTTCGGATGGGAATCCTGGTCCTTTTCCTTCTTTTGGAAACACTGGTGCTCCTTATATGGCAACGTTGTCCCTCCCTGGGTTAACCATTGGTTTATCTGTCTGGTTAGTTTCGACCTCAGTAATCCCGAGTGTCCCAACTCCTGCCCCGTTGTCTCCTGAATCACGTCACGATGATTCTAAGGTTGACCCCTCGCCTTCTTCACCTATTTCTTCACCTTCCTCTTCTACTTCTCCTAGTGAAAGTTTCAAATCTAGTAACCAGGAGGCTAGGAAGAAGAAGAAGAAGACGAAGAAGAAAAAGTCAGCTAAGCAAGAGGCCGACCGTGCAGCTGTTACTCCAAATGCACCTCCTATGGGCAAACCTTCTGATCCTCCACGGAAGGTCAGATTCCCTTGCAAGCTATGTAAGGGAGACCATCTCCTTCGAGTCTGTCCTGGCATTCCCAGAGTCTTAGAGGTATGGTCTCAAAATCTGGATCAACCATCCCCATCGAACTTTGGAGATCATGTCGAAGCTACACTCTTGGCTAGCGATGATAAGAAGAAAGGGAAGATTAGATTCCCCTATAGGCTATGTGAAGGAGAGCATCTTCTTCACCTTTATCCTCTTATGGATAAAGCTTCCAAAGTTTTGGAAAACCATGCAGCGCCTCAATGCCAACTCCCTGTTGGTTATCAGAAGCTTTCTTCTGACCCTCTCCCAGTTGGTAAAGAGATTGACTTGGATTCATCTCTTGCCCGTCCTGCTCTTCCTAAGCGAAACCCTCTTGTGCCTATTCTCGACCAACCATTGGTCGAAATGAGTGTCAACTTGGTTTCGCCACCAGTTGCTCACTCAGTTCTGGAAGAGAGTGGTGATCATACTGCTCATGTTCTTCTCGTCTCCTCAGATTCTCATGAATCGAAGAGTGACCCCCCCGTCCCAGTTGTTCAGGAGAGTCCTTCTCCTATTCATGTACAGCATGGGAGCAATCATATGATACCCCCACCAAGCAGTTTTATCATTTCTTTTGACTTGAGTCACTTGACTGCTTTCCGCCTCCCATCTTACGTGCCTTTCCATATCATAGTACAAGCCTATAATATGGTAGTACCTGGCACTATATTAGATGAAGATGCGTCTGTTAGCATCATGTCTTCTACTACTTGACAAGCTTTGGGCTCCCCACAGCTTGTGCTTGTCACCCAGAATTTATTGGCTTTCAACAGAGGAACCAATCAACCCTTAGGGATCCTTCCGCAGTTCCCTATTACTTTGGGAGGAAAGACCGTCTATATAGACGTGATGGTAGTCCAAGGTCTGTTAGATTTCAATCTCCTCCTTGGACGCGACTGTGTATGCCATGGGAGCCCTTGTTTCTTCACTTTTCCGTGTGGTTTGTTTTCTGCATGACAGAAGAATCATGACTATTGATCAACTGTCGTTCATTGGTCACCAGGCGTCTCATTTGCCACCATTGTCCCCTATCGGCTCTTGTTTGCAAGCTGTACCTTCCCCGCCACAGGTCAATTATGTGGCTACCCGTTTTGTCTCTGCATCTGCTGATGATCACACAAATGGTATAGTACATTATGTACTGGGAGAATTGGAACCTGATCTGTCTATGGTACGAAATGACATGTATTCCTCCCAGAGCGTGGTTCTTCAATCTAGTGAGGATCTCTTGGGAGCCATGTTCTCATATGATCCATGAACAGATGTATGAGGACAGTGCTTTTCTTGTGTCAACCTCGTTAAAAATGAAACAAGAGGTGAGGATAGTTTTTGGTCTTGTGTCAACCTCATTAAAAAATGAAACAAGGAGTTATGAGGAGAGTTCTTTGTCTTGTGTCAACCTCGTTAAAAAATGAAACAAGGAGTCATGAGGATAGCTCATGGTCTTGTGTCAACCTCATTTAAAAATGAAACAAGAGATGAGAATAGTTCCTGGTCTTGTGTCAACCTTGTTAAAAACCGAACCAAAGAGTATGAGGATAGTTCTTCGTCTTGTGTCAACCTCATTAAAAAATGAAACAAGAGATGAGGATAGTTCCTGGTCTTGTGTCAACCTCGTTAAAAAATGAAACAAAGATTCTGAGCATAGTTCTTTGTCTTGTGTCAAGCTCGTTAAAAAATGAACCAAGGGTCCCGAGGACAGTTTCTTCCTGTATTAACCTCGTTAAAAAATGAAACAAGAGATGAGGATAATTCCTGGTCTTGTGTCAACCTCAATAAAAATGAAACAAGGATTCAGAGCATAGTTCTTTGTCTTGTGTCAAGCTCGTTAAAAAATGAATCAAGGAGTCTGAGGATGGTTTCTTCCTGTCTCTACCTCGTTAAAAAATGAAACAGATGTTTGAGGATAGTTCTTTTACTATGTCAACCTTGTTAAAAAATGAAACAACTCTCTTTTCCAAATCGAGTCTTTGTTATAGATCTCGTAAAATCCCAGTCAAGTCTTTCGAAGGTCTCAAAAGTGAACCTTCATTCCATCCACCTAATCAAATGAAATGAAGCTTGGGGGGGCATGTACCTCGTTTTGAGTCATTATGCTGGGGGCATGTGAACTTATAGCAAGCATAGTTTTTTGTTTCAAGCTTGTGTAAACATGAAACCGAATCCAAGCAGAGTTCTCCATGGTTCAAGCTTGTGTAAAAATGAACCCATGCCTAATTTACATCTCATGATCGACATTTTTATCAGCTTATTTCTACTAGATGAGTTGGTTGAGTATGAAGGCAATTCTTTAGATAAGCCCTAAAACAGACTTTATCTCAAGAAGTATTATGCATGAGTCTTTCGTGCATTTCTGTGTACATAAGTGTGTTTTCATTTTTGTACATGTTTGGCTTGGTGTGTAAGCATTTTTCGCTTATTGTGTCCTTTTGCTTCTTATCCAGATGTTTGTCGCACCTTATGTCGGTTTGGTTGATAGTGCCTGTCGCGGTACTCGGAATCTTTCCTCCGCGGCATGGGTTATCTATGATCCTCACGGTGAGTTGGTAGATCTTCAAGGTGTTTGTCTAGGATGTACTACGAACAATGTCGTTGAATATAGTGCAGTTATTGAGCTATTGACTGAGGCTATTGCCCTCAATATTCGCGCCTTGATTGTAAATCTAGATTCACAGCTTGTTGTTCTTCAGCTCAACGGGCGTTATTCCATCAGAAACCCTCAGATTTTAAGGTTGTATTTATGTGTTCGTTTACTGGAAAGGAATTTTGATTACATTACATATCAACATATTCCTAGAAGACTAAATACATTAACAGATGCATTGGAAAATCATGTGTTAGATCGACATTTGCGAAATTTGTAAAAGTAAACATTGAGACATAATAAGTTGATAAAGCAAAACATAGGTATGTATATATATCATGTGTTGCACGTCATAGTGCCATAAAAATGTGTTCAGATTACATCATGAGACCACATGTCTCTCAATATTGCAGAAAATAAACCTAGGAGTCTAATTTGTGTGATGCTCTCTATAGCACACCACTGCTCGAACAACACGTCTCAGCAATCGGTGAATCCTGTTTGACACCCTTGTGGTGTGTCGCTGGTATTGCCGAGGGACATCCTCGAATCCCGCATAATCTGGAATCCCCTTTATCAAGCCCTCCAGGTCACGGGCAATTTCATCCTCCACGTCTCCGCCAGGAGGGGGCATCTCGAACTCCCTCTCGACTCTCTGAGCAATGGGAGCCAGGGCTACAAGTCTTTCAGGTCCAACATCTGCAAGATTGAAAAGTAATGATCGGGATATATATATAAAAAACAAAAAATTTACAAAACTCTTTAAAAATCAAAAAATGAGTTTGTTACCTCTCTCATCCCAGCATTTCCCAAGAGGGACTAATAGGTCTCAATCACCTCTGAAGTTAGTCCCGGCATATGGCCAGTCCTCTACTACAAGGAGTTGGCTATCTAACCACTCAAAGAACTCCGGTATGCACGACATATGTTGACCACCGCCTCCTCGGGGCATCAGCATAGCCCAGTGGGTAATCCATGGCTCCCGTGGTGGTGGCTTAGCCATGACCACTTCCTGTCTCTGAAAGATGGGAAGTCGTTCTAGGATGAACGGTATGAGGATCGAACCATACCCGAACTGTTTGGTATAACCTCGCCGGCATTTTGTTAGTTGCCTTTTGAGGTTATCTGATACTGCCTCTGCCTAGTTGAATATGTTGGGGTTTAAGCAATCTACTGCCAGCCGAAGTTGGGTCTTGGTAGCCTCATACGAGGCTTGCGATCTAGCTGCCCTGGTGATGGTGGATAGGAGGACTCGTAGTGACAGGTTAGCTACTGTTGCGATCTTTAGCTTGCCTCCTTTGTCTGATTTCTGAGCCTCAAGACACATTCTTCCAATGAGCATGTCCATGGTCTCTCCTATGATGCGAGTCCCTATCATTCGAGGTCTTTCCCCTCTCTGTGATAGTCCTATCAGGAAGTAGATATCGGTGGCATCAATCTCTAGTTCCTATCCTTGGATGTTGAATCTCCCTTCATTTGGATCCCACGCTCTAACAAGGTATCGGAGTAGATCAGGCTATGCTCTTAAGACGGCACCATGAAGAACTTTAGGAGCCCGCAATTCCTTAGCACATCTAAGCAATTTCGGTCTTCCAGGGCTAACTCATCATCGTTGCTATGTTCTTGCTCTTTCCATTCGATTACCATGATTTCTCCTTGCAAAAACACAAACATTTAATTGTAAATGCCATGATTGTGTTTAAAACCCCTTGAATTTGCATAAACTATGAAGAATTTTTGTTCTTGGCACTCGTCGCGCCTGTTTCTAAAACAGGTGCAACGAGCCAGAATCCGCAGTTCGAAAAATTTGGGCTTTTCACGGCCGTTCGGTGTATAGTCGCGACGAGCCAGAATCCGCGGTTCGAAAAATTTGGGCTTTTCGCCACTGTTTGGTGTACAGTAGCGACGAGCTTATTTTCCCACCGTTGGAAATTTCGGCTCTTCGCGGTCCCGAGCTGGGAACCCGCGACGACCGCCGCAGACATTTCCATCCAAAAAATTCCTCTAAATCACGGCTAAAATCATAAAAAACAAGATATATTGTATCTAAAATGCAGGACAAAGGATGTGGTGCCTACCTAGAACAGACAGATTTGCAAATGAGCTCCTGAATCTCCTCCAATCGCTCTCCAAAAATCGCAAGTGCACAAGGGTGAAATTTCTTCACTCCAAGGTAAAAGTGAAAAGTAAATTGTTTTTACCAATTGGCCCTTTTATAAACTCTTTTTGGAAAATTAGGGTTTTAGGTTTTGCGAAAATTAGGGTTTTAGTTCCATTTTTTAATATTTTATGCATATTTATGTTAAAAATAGATCTTACGCTTGCATTTTGTGCAGCGACAGGTTCCAAATACTCTGGTGATGATGATTTACGAGTTGTATTTTATACTTTTTCGGACTCGATAAAAACACAATAAAGTCACTGTTGGAGTCATCTTTAAGCTTCTTTTTGACTCTCGAAACATGAAAAGATTGTCGAGCTTTTGTCGCTTTGAATTCATTAAAGGCTGCGAAGCATCATCTACCCAGTATGAGTTTACCCCTTTTACGGACTAGGATAAACTACTTACAAAAAAGGTATATGTTGATCTATCATGGTCAATAGGTTCCCTTGGGTATTGTTTTCTACCTTTTCGGATTCGAGGGACAAATTTACAAAAAGGGACCTTTGGAGTTTTCTTTTCTGTGTCTTTTCAAACTCTCTGAATATGAAACAACTCCGAGTTTTACCTATGTCGAACTCGTTAAACCTAGCACTTCTCCTTCCTAGGGGTCATTAAAATTTAATTGGTCGGATTTGTCCGAAGGACACACTTATATTACAAGCATATGCTATCCCCTTCAAGCTTTTGTTTCAAAAATAATTGGGGTACTCGCCAGAAATGGTGGGGGAAAAGTTGGAAGTATTCCGTTGGTTGTATTAATTATTACGGCAGCTTGTCGCTCTTGAACATCAACACTCTTTTTGCTTCGTGTCGGGTTGGGATATCCTCACTCTATCGTTGGCCTTCAGGGTTTTGGGTTATCCATTTTGCCTCATTCCATCTGATCCTTGCTGCATCATCATGACCTTTGATCCCTTGGTACCAAAATGTTGCCAAACTCCGGAGTCATGTCACTGATATGTTCAAGAGCTTAATCCTTCTGCAATTTGTATCCTTACATACCTTCCTCAGATTCTTTGTCTCATCCACATTCATTTTGTTCCTTTGTCTCGCGTCGATGATGTGGGAAACATTATGGCCCTCCTTCGACTGATCGCTTCCTGTCGACTTCAGCTCATTATCTAGGAAGTTGATTTAGAGACTCCTTTGTACCTTGGAGCTTGCATGCCTTAATGGCAAGTTCTTCGCATTCAACAACAGGCTTTCGTTATTGGCCTTCAATCGGGTGATTTCACGGGTGTTCGACTTCAGATCATTCTTCACACTTCGTGGATTGTACTAACAGTACCTTGAGAACCATTGACATTACCGGTGGTCTCTCTCGCGCTTGTTAACAATTTACATCATTGACCGATAATCAAGCGATTTTCTAATATGCTCAACTTCAGCACATCTATTCGCATATTAGAATTTGTACCTTGATCGAGTTGGGATTCAAGACCCTGGGCTCAGATTACACAAGTCCAGGTTGTGTGGGTTGGTTCATGATTGTATACATGACTCTTTTGATTGGATGGCTGCGACCATACCTGAGTCTTTTATATGGTCCTTCTGATTGGATGGTTGTGTCCATACCACAGATTGTTTATGTTTATCTTCTAGACAGTTGCGCCCATGCCTTATGCACATGTATTTCCTTTCACTATGTACTTATGTATCAGAGATATCAGTTGTACTTGCGTTTGCAGGTTGTCTGCGATAATGGTTGGTGAGTTATGGATTCGTAAAGCATTTCACCCCTCCTACTCTCTCAGCCTTCATGCTTTAGGGGGCATCTGTTACACAGTATTTTGTCACCGACCCCGCATTCCCTGATCCTGAACACTGTCGGTCCGTGTTATTGACATCTGCTTTGTGTCATGTTGCAAAATATGTGTCAGTGTCTTCCTTGTCAGATCAGGAAGAATACCTCAGTTCATTACTCCTGGAGCAGACCCTTTTTAACCTATGTTTTTGGGTCGTCGCGGGTCATCAATTATTCCACCCGCGAAGATGGCCAAGATTGAACTAAGCCTAGCGACGTCGTCGCTCTGTCCCTATGTTTCACTCGCGACGAGCTACTTTTGGCAAGTTTGTTTTAACAAATTGTCAATGGGTGGTCCTAGGGTTGATTGTTGGATCAGATGAACTCGGCTCTCTCCTTTGGGATGCTTATTCCACCTTTTGTGCAACCTCCCAAAGGGATAAACTCTTTCTCCCATCTTTTATGGAAGCTCCTCCTCCTATAAATATCTCGTTCATGGCTGAGATCAGCTAGTTCAAGTTAAGTGGCAAGTAGTTCAGTTGGTTTGGAGAGAGTTTGAGTGGAGTTTGGAAGTAGCTTCTAAAGTAACTTAGCCTAGGATAGTTTTGTGTGGATTTGGCTTGATTGTATGAGTGTTCTAGCATCATAATTTTGCCTTTTGGGTAGGAGAGAGAGTTATTCATCCTCTTGGGGGGCATTCATGAGTGAATGCTTGCGGAGACATGCCGACAGGACCCTTTAAGGAAACCTACAACGTCAAGGCATGGTTGTAAGTTTTACTTCAGTTCATATTAATACAAATCAACGGTTTATTTCCTATATCTTATGTCAAATCGCAGATTGATAGCTTGAAGTTCCTTGACCCTTTAAGTAGATCGTTTTTGTCGTATTCTATTATGTTTGTTGTTGTTCTCTGTATATTGTTTCAGGTACAAAAGTGATTAGAAGGAGAGCTGGAGCGACACAACGAGCACTTCATCAAACAAGGATTTGAAGGTAGGCCTTCATGACATTAACTATTTAAGGGAATTTGCTTTGATATTGTCTTTGCTGTGACTAGACCCACTCTAGGGCTAGAGGGGTTGCCTCTATCCGCGGAGGGAACTTGCTTGCATCACACTCCTTGAGTTGTGAATATGACTCCCTCTTGACAGTGTATAGAGGCTTCTTTGAGCTGCATATAGGTCTCCTCTTACCTGCAAAAAGATCTCCTCATAAGACTGCGGCTAGGGCTCTTTAGTTCTGCGTCTAGGGCTCTCTTAGAAGACCCCTTCCACTATGTCCTCCTTGAGAGAGGACAACCCAAACGAGTGGAGAAGAGATCTCAAGAGAGATGAGTATGTCAAATGACTTGAAGACCTCTCCTATTTATAATGCAACGTTGAGGATAAGTTGGGGTAATTTGGTTGTTGGTCAACCTTGACAAATTATCAAATAACATAAATAAATTCATATCTCCATGAATACATGTTGGAATCGAATGATCTTTAGATCAATCCTACACCTCTCGGAGAGAGGAACCCTAGTTGCCAATTTTAACACTCCCTCTCAACTAGGGAGAACTCCATCTACTAATCCATCTGCCAGTCTGTATTATCTCTCCATCAATGTAATTCCCTGCACTGCTCTGCTAAACTATGAAGAAGCAGAAGTGATCAAGAATGTATCATACCATTCTCTACTAACCCAAAGTCAGTCCCATATAAAGAGAGTGTCTTAGACCACTCTTACTGATCCGAAATCAGTTCCAAATAAAGAGAGTGTCTCATACCACTCTTACTAATCCGAAATCAGTTCCAAAAAGAGAGCGTCTCATACCACTCTTATTGACCCGAAGTCAGTTCCAATTGATCCCAGATCAATATCATCCTAGCATAGGGAGTACGGTAGTACACGATGCATCCATCGGTAGTACTATGGTCCCTATCCTCATTTCCCTACTCATTGGCCAGATGAGAAGTATTTCCCATGAGTCCCAAACTGCATGGGTAGGATGTCTTAGCAGGAGAAGGATGAACCACTCATCCTGCCTACATGTCGCCATGGGGTATCCCAGGGGAAGGTTGAACCACTCACCCTGTACACAAGAAATCACTAGGGGAAGGCTGAACCACTCACCCTATGACAATGTCTCAGCAGGAGAAGGATGAACCACTCATCCTGCCTACATAGCAAGCCACTAGGGGAAGGCTGAACCACTCACCCTATGGTTGCCCATCACTCCAAGAAGTACCCCATGCCCCCTGGAGCTCCTAGAGCTCAATGTCCATATCATACAAGACCTGCAAGAGAGGGTCTCTCCACGACTCCTAATCGTTCTCAGAAAGTCAAGATTCTGCCCTTTCCCAAGGGCTTCATCTGAATATCGGTGACCTGAACATCAGTCCCAATGTGATGGCGCCTTATTGCTCCTCGATGTACCATATCCCAAATAAAGTGGAACCTAATGTCTTTGTGTTGGATAGGATTCTCTAATAATCGGATCCCACTCTGGTTGTCACAGAGGATCACGGTGGTATCCAGCACGTGTCCAAACAGCTCACTGAAGAGCTTCCCCAACCAGACAGCTTCATACGAGACCATACTTGCAGCTATGAATCCGGCCTCAGCGGTGCTCAAAGCAACCGACTTCTGTTTCCTGCTCATCTAGGATATCGAAGCAGAACCCAAAGAGAACCAACACTCAGAAGTGCTTTTGCGTTCTACCATATTACCTGCCCAATCAGTATCAAAATAACCATGCAGCTTCACAGCTCCAGCGGTGTATCTCATTCCATGAGTGATTGTGTCCCGAAGATATCTCAGAAGATTCTTGGCACCAATACAATGTGAGTGATGAGGCTCAGCCATATGTTGGCTCAACATGCTAACTGCAAAACATATAAGGACAGGAGTTCACCAAGAACATCAATGCTACTATGAGTTGACGAAACTCACAGGCATTTCCCAAATCAGGTCCGGCAGCACTACCGCATAACTTCTAAAAGTTAAGCTCCATTGGGATAGTCACAGGCTTGCAGTCCACCATTTCAAATTTGAAATCCAACTCCCTCTTACGTTTGTAAATAAGAGGGTCTGGACTCTGTACCTGTCAGAAAGAGGTCGTCCTCATAAGGTACCAGTATGAGAGGTCTATCATCCACAACCTTAAAGCAATGGTTTGGATTGGCTTCACTCCTAGTGAATCTCAGCTTCATCAGATAGCTATCAATCCTCTCATACCAAGCCCGGGGTGCTTGCTTCAAACTAGAGAGAGCTTTCTTCAACCTGCATACATGAGATTCCCGATCATGAATCTCAAACCCCTCAGGTTGTTCCACATCTGTGGTCTTGCTATTACATGAGGGGAATGGTTCCCTTGTAAGTTTTCCTTCGGTACATCTCAAACATGTACCTCCATGCTCTTCTTTACAGTCAGGCATCCCTATCACCATCTGTCTCACATTGGGAAGGGCCTTATAATGAAGATGGGCAGACCTTCGATGCCATTGAAGAGATGTGTCACACTACATGAACCCCAATGGACTTCCTGCAACTTTAGTGGCATAACTTTTGCATACAGACTCTGATTGAAGAGGCGTCTTGCGGCATTGGAAAGGTCTATGTCTACAGAATAGCATGAAAAGGTGGTGCGCTAAAGTGGCAAAGTTTTACCCCCAAAAAACGTCGTTTGATGCCTCAAAACACTCCTAGAAGGTTTCAGACCCCATTTTGCCAAACTGGGTCCTACCGGTAAAAACGGTCCGGTGAGTTGATTCCTCCACTTTTTCCACTCCAAATGCATCGAGATGGATGACAAACAATATAATGATCCAATTCGAATCAACATCACATCAAAGGAACACAAGATCTACATAAATAATTTATTTATATTTCAAGGGAAGCTACAACGTCCAAATTTACTACCTACAACTAGAAGGGCTATAACCTCAATTTACCAACTCCTATTGGAAGGAGGTGACAACCTCCTAAAGGAAGCTACAAGTTCTTTGCCTAGCACCATCCTACCACCCTTTATAATAAAACATAAAACAAAATTATTGGGCTCCCATACCAAGGACAGTGAACCAATTACAATGATAACAACAATATCAAATTTTGTCAATACATGCTTAGATTATGGTCAACAACACTATCAACTTATCCAAGAATCATTGTCTTGCCACTGCAAAAGTCATACATCAAGATTGTTGCTTAACAACACTAGTACTAAAATGTGTCAAGAAACTCATACCTTCATATAGCCATTGTTTCTCCTTTTGATCAAATCAGCGAAATCATACCTTCTAATGCATTGACAATCAACCCTAACTTCAACACAACTCCTAAACTAGTTGCCTCAAGATAAGCCTTAGAACAGGCCTGAGTGTTCCTCAGAAGAACCTCAAATTCTGCCTCAGATCTCCTTCATAGAAACTCAAATGAGTCTAGCGAGCCTCAGATTTGGATGTCCCATAGACTCCCTCAAATTTAGATTGTTTTAGACTTCAGATTTGCCTCAAACGACATCAAGTACAGTGGGACTCGTCCTATTTTTTTTAAGCACAAGTCATCAACAGAAAGGGCTCGGCCTACACATCAGTTAGCAATAGTAGGGCTCAGCCTACTTCACCAGTCAATAATTCTTTATAGTAAATGCCCTAATTTGGCATTGGACAAACTTCAAAACAGAACTCGGTGTGAAATTTCCTTAAATTGCAACGATTGGAAATTTATTCTTCTAACTGATTATGCAGTTTATTTGTTATACCGCAAATAAAGAATAAATCACACTGCAATTCTTCACAATAAAATTACGTTGCGGAAAAATAAATTGAAACTAGGAAAATAAATGCACACGCACACAATAAAAAAGACACCGTTATTTTGGACTAATAGTCCCCAGAAAAAAAACCCTGAAGGTAAAACCTGTGCGGCAGATGAGGGTTTATTTTATTATTCAGCAACAAAAATTCTGAGTAGAATATTTGGATGCCCAAGTGGTAATCCTCCAGCAAATAATCTAGCCAGAAATATTTAGGAGAAAATTTCTCCCTTTGAAAAATCATTGAGCCTCCCTTTGGCCTGCTGGCGCTGCCTCCTGGCCTACGCAGTTCGTACGACTTCTAGAACTACTCCAAAACTGGTCATCTAACCTTCTCTTGTCACTGGAAAATTCGCTCTCCGGCAACTGATCCAAACCCTTCTTGGCTATTCACTCTGTTGAACTTGCTAACTCACACCACTTGGACGGCTTTCTCTGCAGAATATTTCGGCCTCCCTTCTGTTGGCTCTCTGGCACTAGGAAAATCCTTCTGCCTCTTTGTTGTTGCTCCCTCAATCATTAATGCTCTCCTTCTCTAGCTCGAACTCTTCTTCCCTGTTGAATCACTACACTGGATAGCTAGATCTGGATACTCACTCTCCCTCTTGCTCGATGTGTTTCTCCTCATCCCATCGATATGATCTTATAATCTCTCGCTGGATCACCAACGACCATGATTAAATCATTATCAAAGGCTAAGATCATCTCAAGACTCAATCTGTGTGAGTCTCTAGAGCTTTCTCGATCTTTCTCAATTAATTATTGTTAATTGATCAATTTTCCTAAGTTAGGCATAGGAAATATTTTATTATTGATCAATTAACTTAATTGAGTGGTCTCTAGGTGTTTTCTCCCGAAACATTTTCTAGGTTTTTGAGATCCCCTGTTCTTTAGCCTCCTCAACACAAATCGAGACTAGAACACATGTCCAATGCTACCAAAAACTAACACTAGATCTCAGGAATGCCTCAAACAAGGGCCAAATACTATCCCAAAAAGGAGCTCGGATCAGACTTGGGAAAGGCTCCATAGATAGCCTGCAATGTACCTTAGAGATCTATCTCAAAGGTGTCCCAAATTAGTCCTCAAGACATGACCAAAACAGGTCTCTGAAATGACCTTTAAACCTGCCTTCACATACAGGGGCAAAACAGCCTTGTCTAGAACATTAAACAGAGAAACCCTTCTTTAGATTCTCAACTTCCTTTAGATTGATCTTCAATCTAGCTCCAGCCTCAAACAAACTCCATCGAATTGCTTGATCAGAAGATGCCATGAATTGCTTGCCAATGTTGCCATTTGATTGCCACAACTAGGGTATATATATATATGTTTGGAGGGCACCTAGTTTGGGGCCAACTTGCCCATAAAATATTTGATATTTGCCAATGAAAAAGTGTGACATTTTGTTGGAGCTAACTTGAGAAATTGCTATTAGAACGACCTGTAAGAGGAGACTTGAAACACTTTAAAAAATCATTTTTTTGTCTTTCAAAGACTCTCCTTTCAAGGTTGATTAAGACGCATGATTTTAGGCTAATTTGAATTATGATTTTGACCTCCTTTAAGGGGTAGCAATAAATATTAGGGTCATAACATTTGGGGCAAAACCCATTCATTTGGGGCATCAAACTTCAAACATCAATATCTCTCCAACCAAGAGGACTCACAAAGCATGCCACCTACCAAACGAAATGGCGTGACAAGAGCTACCAATCTAGAGGGTCCTTGTATCCAAATTCACTAATTTGTGTACGCAAATCACCAAACAAATGCTATCCCATTCACCCTTTGACATCAATGACATTCTTCTAACACCAGATGAGGGTGTCATCTCATATCAATCATCATCATCCTGGACAAGGGCATCCTTCAATTTCTCTAAGTGCAACACTCCATCCTCCAAATTAGCCTCCTCTAGATTTTTGTGCAAAAGCTTAAGGTCTTTATTCTTTGCCTCTTTACAATAATGGGACAACAATTGCAAGTTGTAAAGAACATAAACCAAGCTCTTTGCCCGATTTACATTTAAATGGTTTCTTTTAACACTATGGATGAAACTATAGGTGCTCCAACACCTCTCTGCAAAATATGTGTCTACCACCTATGATATCACTCGTATTGCCAAAGATTGTAGAAGTGGAGTAGCACATCCATGCATGTTCCACCACTCAAGAGAAGACAAATTCCCTCGAGCTTTAATTGCATGACTGGTCCCAAATGCACTAGTGCAAAGGATATAGTTGCTCAATTGTTTTTGTATCATGTCACACTCCTCATCAGGGACTAATTTATCTAATGCTTCCATATAACTAGCTAGAACCTATGGATCTTGGCATGGTTTTCTCTTGGTCCCCCCGCCAGGTGTTGGTGTTGAAAGCCATGATGGATGATAGTGTTTAGGTGTAAGAATATATGTTAAGTCATGCAATGGAATGTTTAGCATTTCCCATTGTTTTTCCACCTCTGTAGTGTGAAAATTCGTTGAAATGCAGCAACTGGAAATAATTCTTCTAACTGATAAATTAATTATGTAGTTTATTTGGTTTATGGCAAAGTAGCGAATTATTCACACTGCAAATTCTTCACCATAAAAAATAATGTGGAAGCAAAAATAGGAACTGCAAAATGCTAGCACACACCTAAAAATGACAGTTATTTTTGGACAATTGTCCTCGAAAAAACCCAATGTGGGAAAATCGGTGCAGCAGTGAGGTTTTATTATTATGCAATAGCAAAAATTCTAAGTACAATAAAATGACGCCAAACTAGTGTTTCTATCTGAGAGAAATACTGGCAAAAATATCCGAGGGAATTTACCCTCCTCTCCAAGCAATCTCGGCTCAGTCTAGGCTCAAAAGCTGAGCCCCGGAATGATTTGTGTCCACCTCTACACAGTCCCTTGTACGCTCAGCCCGGAACTCCCTCTGAATCAAACGTCCTACCTGAATCTGCTGCTGGAAGTCTCTGTATAGGCCCTCTGGAAATTTTCCCTACCTCCAACACCTGAAACAACTTGCTCCATAGCCAAATCGAACTACCCCTCTTGAGGCTCTGCGCAGCCTCCTGAAGAATAATTTCGGCCTCCTCTTTTGACTCTTCCGGAACTAACATATACAAATATAATTGTACAAGGTGATATCTCCAGGCTCAACAATGCCTTTAATCTGTCCCAACATGTTATCCATCTGCTCATGCACTTCCTCAATTATTAACCGATCTGAATCTGAATAAATTGGTTTTGTGAATAACAAAACTTATTTAACCTATGACCAAAAGTAACTGTCAAGAACGGTGTCCTTGACTATATTAGCACCATCTCTATGAGTGCTCATCTCATCCCATGAATCACACGTCACCATAGGAATTAAAGATTGCAAAGGTGAGGTAATAGCTTGCAAATCTAGTTTTTGAAAGCTTAGGTAGCTGCAACTTGGAGAAAGTGCCATAAAAGTAGTTTACCCTTGTATGACCTGTGCCATATTTAATGAGTTGCTTCCCTCTATTGTATAGCTAATTTATCCATCCACATTCTTTATGCTTCACAATATCATGCACCAAAAGGATCAATGTGTGCACCAAGCACCCGAACAAAAGGATCTGTGGATGAATATGCTCAATGATTTTTCCTGCTCCCTTGCAATTTGTTGCATTATCAGTGATCAATTGAACCACATTATTAGGAGCTACATCATTAATTGTTTTCAATAGGAGATCTGCAATGTTTTGAGAAGATGCAATGATGGAAGAGTCATGATTTGCAATAATGTTGGGTCCCTATAATACTAGTGATCACCCCATTACTATTGTAGTTATACCCCTTATTAATATTGTTGTGCCCCTATTGCCCCCATATTGTTATTACTGTGCCCCATATTTTTGTGGCTTTATATTATTATTGTTAGGTCCGCTGGATTATATTGTGACTCCTTAGACTCCTATATATAGAAAGGAGGTTTTGTCATTTGAATCATCCAAGAATTGTTCATTTATGTAATGTAAAGGAGGTTGCCCCCTCGAAGAGGCTGAATTCTAAGGCGTTGATCTATCTTTTCTATCTTTTCTTGAGCTGGTTTCATAACATTTGGTATCAGAGCTTTGGATTCTAGGGTTTCGTTGCTCCAAACAGGTCATTGTGGCATTTTCGCTATAACTTTTTTTTCTGTGACGTTTCAGAAGTCGCAAAAAAACCCATTTGAGAAGAAATCGCGTTGAACCTTGGGTCCGAATTTCAGAGCTTTTCGTGCGATATTTGCGGAGATATGATCTGAGGAAGTCAGTCTTTTTGCAGACTCCTGAATTACATTCAAAATAGGTGACCTGGGGAAAATCGTCATAACTTTCTCTCTAGGGATCGGATTGAAATTTCGTAAGAAGGTACAGAAAGAGGACGGACTGTAGTTTCTTGTATGCATGTTTCAGATCCAAAGGTCGAAACAGTGACTCGTGGCACGTCGTACAAGTTCGCTCTACTGAACTAGTCTATAAGCAAGTCACTGTGGGAGATTTCACATAACTCTTCCTTGGAGAATCCAATTTGGGTCAGACTTGTGGCATTGGAAAGAGGACACAGAGAGCTACTACAACTCACAAATTCAGAACTAGATGATTGGAAAGTACAGAGATACATCAGAGGCAATATTGAGTTCCTACAAAGTGAAAAAAGGTGTGTAGATTTTCTTAAATTTTTGCTTAAGCTTGGTTTGAAAATTTATTTTGAAGGAATTCAAAGGGCATAGTAGAGCATTATTATCGGTAACTGATACCCCGAGGAAAGAAAATGCAAACACCTAGTAAGGAACCTGAAAGCTCTAGCATGACTCATGAAGAAGAGGAAGAAATGCAACATGATATATCAAAATTACAAGACCAAGTGCAACAACTGTCCCTTGCACAAAAAGGAACAGAATCTAAGATGGATGGTTTAAAGTAAGGTGTAGAAGCTAAGATGGACTGTTTAAAGAAAGGCGTAGAAGCTAAGATGATTGACGAGGAAGCTAAGATGGATGATTTGAAGATAGATTTGAAGACAGACATGGACGAATTGAAGATAAATATGAATAAGTTGCTACAAGAAATGGTCCCTAAGGGTGAAAGGGTACTAAAGGAAACTCATGATGAGAACAAAAGAAATGTTAATCATGATTCATAGACGCTAATGTTGGATCGAAGACTCACCATATTCCAAAAATCGATATGAGGAAGTTTGATGGCAAGGATCCTGCCACATGGATATTACAGATGGAGCAATTCTTCGATCTCAATAATGTGCAAAACACACAAAAGGTACGTATGGCAACTTTATATTTGAAATAAAATCAGTTTGTATGGTATCAATGGCTTTGCTCTCGTAAACCATTTATCACTTGGGCAATTTTTACGGAAGAATTGATAGCACATTATGAGGATACAAAAAGCAACACTTTTTTTAGCCAATTGATAAGTCTCAAACAAAAGGGTTCAATAATGGAGCACATTGAGGAGTTCCAAAAATTGAACATAAGGGTAAAAGATATTCCAGAGGAGCATAGGATTGATGTGTTCATAGGGTCTTTAAAGGATAATATCCAACATGATGTTCGCCTTTGGGAACCTGATTCATTAGAGAAGGCATTCAGGTTAGCAAGAAAAATGGAAAGCAAAATTATGGCAACCAGAAAACATACCATTCACAACTATAAAGACGGAAGTGTTGTTGCCCCTAGTCTTCCACAACCTATAAGGTTGACACCACAACAATTGGAAGAAAAAAGAGCAAAAGGGCTTTGTTACAGTTGTGATAGCAAATACACTAAAGGTCATAAGTGTGCTGAGAAGAAATTATTCTACATAGATTGTGAAGAAGAAGAAGAAAAGGAGCAAGAAAGGTCAAAAGAAGAGGATATACTCCAGGAACAAAGCCTAGATGAAGAACAAATAAATCCGACCATATCTTGTAATGCATTGGCAGGAATTACCACTCCTCAAACCATCAAGATAGAAGGACAAATCAAGAAGAAAAAGGTAATAGTGTTGATTGATTCAGGAAGCACCCACAATTTTATTCATTGTAAGGTAGCAAAAGAATTGAATTGCTTCCTATATCCAGCACCAGAGTGTCAAGTGATGATTGCAAATGGAGGAACAATAAATTGCTATGGAAAGTGCCATAATATCAAGCTATCCATGGGAGAATATGTATTGACTAGCCCAATGCTTTCCATTCCAATGGGGGGTGCTGATGTTGTACTAGGAGTCCAATGGCTACAATCCCTGGGTACAATAGCTTTTAATTTTCAAGAACTTTTCATCAAATTTTCTACGGAAGGAAAGGAAGTTGAATTAAGGGGTATTGCAGGGAAACCAGGAAAGATAATCAGCTCTAATAGTATGACAAAGCTTCTAAAAAATGAGCAAAGAGGTGTAATTGCACAATTATGCTCGCTAGATGTTTCCACATCGGAATCATCTATTTCTCCAGATCTCCAAAAAGTCCTGGACAATCATTCCAAGGTATTTGAGACTCCCAAAGGTCTTCCACCTATGCGTGATCATGATCATGCTATTCATCTGATTCCAGGAAGTGTTCCTCCAAACATCAGGCCGTACAGATATCCCTATGTCCAAAAGAGTGAAATTGAACGTATGGTTGCAGAAATGCTAGAGGCTGGTATAATTCAACCGAGTCAAAGTTCTTTTTCTGCTCCAGTAGTATTGGTGCACAAGAAGGATGGATCATGGCGCATGTTTTCGGATTATAGGGAGCTCAACAAGCTCACTATTAAAGATAAGTTCCCCATTCCTGTCATTGATGAATTACTGGATGAATTGCATGGATCAATTTACTTCACCAAGTTGGATCTTCGTTCAGGATATCATCAAATCAGAATGAAGACTGGTCACTGAAGACATTCTGAAAACAGCATTTAGAACTCATGAGGGTCATTATGAATTTTTGGTCATGCCTTTTGGCCTTACCAATGCACCTTCAACATTTCAAGGTT
Source organism: Pinus tabuliformis (assembly GCA_031772625.1). Classification (NCBI taxonomy): domain Eukaryota; kingdom Viridiplantae; phylum Streptophyta; class Pinopsida; order Pinales; family Pinaceae; genus Pinus; species Pinus tabuliformis. The sequence goes on from CM062805.1 coordinate 17,948,711, forward strand.
TGATGAATTCAATTTTCAAACCATTCCTTAGAAAATTTGTGTTAGTATTTTTTGATGATATACTAATCTACAGCAAGTCTTGGAAGGATCATGTTGAACATGTTGACAAGGTGCTACAACTATTGAAGGAGAAACAATTATATGCAAAAAGATCCAAATGTTTCTTTGGAGTCCAGGAGGTGGAATATTTGGGTCATATTGTATCTCATGAAGGAGTTAAGGTAGACCCTAGCAAAATTAAAGCCATTAAGGAATGGAAAATCCCCACATCCATAAAGCATCTGCGAGGATTTCTCGGGTTGACAGGGTATTATCGCAAGTTTGTTAAGAATTATGGGAGAATAGCAGCACCTCTAACAACATTATTGAAGAAAGATGCATTTTCATGGACTCTGAAAGCAACAAAGGCCTTTGAACATCTTAAAGAGGCAATGTGCCAAGCACCGGTCTTAGCTACACCGGACTTCACAAAAACCTTTATTGTGGAATGTGATGCTTCAGGAAATGGAATTGGTGTTGTTCTAATGCAAGATGAAAGACCCATTGCTTTTGAAAGTCGTCCAATCAAGGGAAAGTTTTTAAGCAAAGCTATTTATGAGAAGGAAATGTTGGCAATACTCCATGCACTTAAGAAATGGCGACCCTACCTAATGGGAAGACACTTCAAGGTAAAAACGGATCATGATAGCCTTAAATACTTTTTAGAACAAAGATTATCCTCTGAAGAGCAACAAAAGTGGGTCACAAAGATGTTGGGTTATGACTTTGAAATCATCTACAAAAAAGGGAAGCAAAATGTGGTGGCAGATGCACTCTCAAGAAAGGATGAGGATGTGGAAGCATTGTTGTGCGCCATTTCTATTATCCAACCAGATTGGATAAACGAAGCAAGGGAGGAATGGAAGAATGACGAAGAAGTGTGGGCACTTATTCGAAAGTTACAACAAGATTCCAGTACGTCTATACATTTAGCTGGCAAAATGATTCGTTATGGTACAAAGATCGCTTATACCTCTGTAAGAATTCCCAGCTAAAACAAAAGATTCTTATGGAATTGCACACTTCTCCCTTAGGAGGGCACTCAGGATTTTTAAAAACTTACCACAGGGTTAAGAAGGAATTTTTTTGGGATGGCCTTAAATCAGATATTCAAAAGTTTGTGGCTGAATGTTTGGTTTGCCAACAAAATAAAGTTGAAACAATTAAGACACCGGGTCTATTACAACCTTTATCCATTCCAAGCCAACGTTGGGAGGAGGTTTCAATGGATTTTATCACAGGTTTACCCAAGTCTGAGGGAAAGAGTGTCATCATGGTGGTAGTTGACAGACTTACCAAGTATGCACACTTTTGTGCATTATCACATCCATTTAAAGCCAGTACAGTTTCTACTGCATTTATGGAAACAATTCAAAAGCTACATGGAAACCCAAAGATTATTGTAAGTGACAGAGATCCCATTTTCACTGGAAATTTTTGGACAGAATTATTTTCTTGTCTTGGTACTCAGTTAGCTCATAGCTCATCTTATCATCCTCAATCTGATGGGCAAACTGAGATAGTAAACAAATGTTTGGAAGGATATCTTCATTGCTTTGTATCTGATAAACAAACACAATGGGTCAAATGGTTGCCTCTGGCTGAATGGTGGTATAACACTTCCTTCCATACAGCAACAAAAATGACCCCATTTATGGCACTTTATGGGTATCAACCACCATCCATCACATCATATTTAAGAGAAAATTCTAAGGTTCAGGCAGTGGAACATCACATCGAACATCAACAACAAGTCCTCCAACTCTTAAAGGATAACCTCGTGTTGGCACAGAATAGAATGAAACAACAGGCAGATCAACATCGCAGTGAAAGAAGTTTTGATGTAGGTGATTGGGTATTCCTACAGCTACAACCATATAAGCAAATGTCCCTCAAGCAAGCTAAGAAGGATAATAAATTATCACCAAAGTATTATGGTCCGTACAAGGTGTTGCAAAAGATTGGTACTATGGCATACAAATTGGCACTTCCTACAGCTTCTCGAATGCACCCAGTTTTCCATGTTTCATGTTTAAAGAAGGTTATAGGCGACAAGCTCCCAGTTCAAACAATATTGCCAGAACTTGACGAGGAAGGAAAAATTATATTGGAACCGGAAGCAGTCACAGAAACAAGAACTCGACAGCTACGAAATCGTTCAATTTCAGAGTATCTTATCAAGTGGAAGAACTTATCCGCTGAAGATTCCACATGGGAGGATGAGAATTTTATGCAGAAGTATCCAGAACTACTCAATCGTTGAGGACAACACTTTTTTGAAGGATAGGGACATGTTGGGTCCCTATAATACTAGTGATCACCCCATTACTATTGTAGTTATACCCCTTATTAATATTGTTGTGCCCCTATTGCCCCCATATTGTTATTACTGTACCCCATAGAATCCCTCTATTGTTATTTTTGTGGCTTTATATTATTATTGTTAGGTCGGCTGGATTATATTGTGACTCCTTAGACTCCTATATATAGAAAGGAGGTTTTGTCATTTGAATCATCCAAGAATTGTTCATTTATGTAATGTAAAGGAGGTTGCCCCCTCGAAGAGGCTGAATTCTAAGGCGTTGATCTATCTTTTCTATCTTTTCTTGAGCTGGTTTCATAACAAATAAACATTGCACCGCTAGCAGGAACACCAAGAACATTTATCAAATGTTGGTTTCTAACATTTGTCCAACCATTTAATATAATGGATACCCCACAATCCACCCACTCATTTGTAAACCGTGTCAAATGAGTGAACCTTTGTTTTTTCTCTGTCTAATAACAAAGTTCTAGCTTTCTCATAGTTGGGTCTCTTGTATCCTTTTGGGGCTTCATTGATGGCCTTAACCAAATCATGCCAGTAGGGAGAGAAAAGCACATTGAATGGTATACCACAAGCACAAAGAAATCAGACCACTTTTGCATCCACATCATCCCTCCCACCAATATTCAGGAAATTTGCTATTGTTCTTCTAGATTCAGAGGTTCCAGAAGTACCATGAGGAGATGGGCCACCAAATCTAGAGGTTGCACTTGATTTAGATTGAATTTTTTGTTTCTTGCTTTTCTTTTGTGCAACCTCCTCTATTTGGATGTATTTTCTCCTTTGTTCCATTGAAACATTAGGGAAAATTGAGATCCCTATGGGACCCTTTTTGTCATCACTATCCATTACCCCACAAAGATGCCTCCTCACACAGGTATATGAACCACTATAAGGTTTTCCTCCATGACAATCATGAGGGCATAAAAACTTAGGTTCCATCACCCTCCCCCCCCCCCCCCCCCCCGGCTCAAGTTTTGTCACATAATTCCACAAGGGTGTCAATCCAGCTTTTCCCCCTTGCATTCCAATGCCCTCTTCATCCCCTTCCTCGTCAAACCCTTCCTCCTCATCATAAATTGGGTCACTATGAGTGTGACGATTATCCTCTTCTTCCATTTCTTCCCTCTTATGCCTACCCCCCACCAACACCATGAAACCAAAAGTGGAATGATAATCCAAAAAAACACCATTTTAGAATCTAGATGGACAACCTGCAATAAAATGAGTAAGAAGAAAGAATAGGAAAGAGTAGGAGAGGAGAAAAATTACAAACAAGAATCACAAGAAAATGAGGGAGTTAACTAGGGTTTGCACTTATGTCTCTAGCTCTCGAGAAGTTGAGAACTTGAGGTAGGATGGAGGCCCTTCTTCACTCCTCCAAGCTCTCATCAAACCTCTCACAAATTTGAGCTCAAAAGTTGGTTGTATCTTCTCTTCTCCAAGCTCTCTTCTCCTCTCTTCTCCATTCTCTCCAAAGATGCAAGAATGAGGAAAGGAGAGGGGGAAGAGGCTTTTTAACCTCATCCTCTTTTTTCCCTAACTCACCCTTAACTCATCTTAGCCCTACTTTATCCACAGTTAATAAAAAAATTGTTGGCTCGCAGAGCCGTCCGGCCTGGTCTCAGAACTGCTCACGAACCACAGTGGAACCCTGCCAGAACCATGGTTCGAGCCTGCGAAACCATCGCAGTTTTGCTTTTCCAGGAAGCGTGAAAAATGGACGGAACCACAGTTCCAATTTTCGAAACGTGGTTCCGCACAGGACATGAATCTGCCTTCTAAATCGAGGGGGACGGTTCCTGTAATTAAATCATTTTTACACATTTGCCTTGTAATACATGTCGATTCTAGTTTACTATAGATCCAAAGATTGGTATATTTGTGGATTGTGAGTTATATTTTGTTTATGTTTTTTACTTTGAAATTGTTAATTATGACAGCTGATATTTTTCTTGGATTCCTTTCTTCGAGAGGTGTAGGATTGATCTAAAGATCATCCAATTTCAACATGTATTTATGGAGATATGAAATTATTTATATTATTTGACAATTTGTCAAGGCCGGCCAGCAAGCAAATTACCCCCAGCGCAACCCCAACGTTGCATTTAAATAGAAGAGACCTCAAGTCATTTGAGACACACAACTCTTATGATCTCCCTCTCTCCACTCGTTTGGGTTTGTCTTCTCTCAAAGAAGACGTAGTGGAAAGAGTCATTTAAGAGAGCCCTAGATGCAGTCATCAAAGGTGCCCTAGCCGCAGTTGAAGGGAGAAGCCCTGGCCGCAGTCTTGAAGGAGATCTGGCCGCAAATCTAAGAAGCCCTAGCCATAGTCTTGAAGCAGATCTGGCCGCAGATCTAAGAAGCGATATCCGCAGTCTTGAAGGAGATCTGGCCACAGATCTAAGGAGCTCTTATACGCAGCAAGAGGAGGCCCTAATCCGCAACAAGAGGGAGGCCCTAAGCCGCAGCAAGAGAAGCCTTATCCACAGCAAAAGATAAGCCCTATCCGCAGCAAGATGAGCCCTAGCCGCAGTCAAGAGGGAGCCTTAACATAAGTGTGAAGCCTAAATGGACAGCGTGAAAATCCTTGTGTGCTGTAGGTGACAGCGTGGCAAATGAGGCTGTTCTAAAGCATGTGTCAAGGACTGTTAGCAAGGCTCTGAATCTGCTGTCATAAGCAGAAGCTGTACACCCTCAAGACTTAGATCAGATCTATGTAGGGCTAGTTACATATGCGGATTGGGTGCTAACATTAAGCCGAGTTCTTGTAGTCTAATATTGCTGCGTTGATGATGTTTGTATAACTGTTTTGAGGACATTTGCTACAGGAGTTGCTATGTGCTAGGTCGCAGGCCATAGCACCATAGCAAGGGCTGCATAGGGTAGTCTAGAATGTGCCACAGTTTCACAGTAAAGGGAGGACTTACTCAAGCATATGCCACAGCTCTCTTAGGACTGTTTGGAGATTGTGAAAGAAGTTTAGGACTACTTCAAGTGCCCCTATCAGATCAGCCATTCATCACTAACAGCAATCTACTGCAGAATGAAATCAGAATTATGAGCAGTGTTTGGGCTGATTGTGTTTACCGTTGAAGGCCAAAGTTCATTGGACTTGACCAAACCACTTAGAGAAAGACTTCCATCCAGTTTGACCAGCATTGTCTTCTCTGGTCAAGGCTTTTCTTCTGCTGTCATAAATATCAGTTTTGTATATTTGTACTATCTCTCTCTCTGCTGAACTATTGAAGAATATAAGAAGAATTGATCAAGGGTTTCCCCACATTGGGGTTTGTCCCCGGCTAGTGCCACATCTTGTGTCCTCTCGTCTTGGCTTGTCTTCTACTGTTTATGTTTATGTTCTATCTGCATTTTACTATCATGCTAATGTGATTGCTCATCTGAACATTGATATTGGGCTAACAAGAAAATTGAAGTAAATTGCTCTTAAGCATAGAACATACCAAAATTAACAGAAATTGTTCCAGAAGGTTTGCATTAGGACCACTACTCGAGCAAAACTAGTAGATAGTCTTAATCTAAATTTCATTCCAGCATCTAGACTCTTCATTTGATGCTCAGCTTTTGATTTCAGTGTTTAGTTTCAGGAAGCTAATAACGAGAACTAGCCACATCTTGTGTCCTCTTGTCTTGGCTTGTCTTCTACTGTTTATGTTTATGTTCTATCTGCATTTTACTATCATGCTAATGTGATTGCTAATCTGGACACTGATATTGGGCTAACAAGAAAATTGAATTAAATTGCTCTTAAGCATAGCATAGAACATACCAAAATTAACAGAAATTGATCTAGAAGGTTTGCATTAGGACCATTACTCGAGCAAAACTAGTAGATAGTCTTAATCTAAATTTCATTCCAGCGTCTAGACTCTTAATTTGATGCTCAGCTTTTGATTTCAGTGTTTGGTTTCAGGAAGCTAATAACGAGAACTTGAATCTTTTATTTTCCAAATCCAACCTACAAATGAGTACATGAACATTGCCCTGAAGCAATGAAAAATTGTATTCCAGAACCAAGCCAAGGGATCTAAGATAAAAGAATAGCTAGAAGGATCTTAGATCCATGCACATTTTGTTTTAGTTTTCACAGTTTGTTTTATATCTTTAGAATTAGCTATGAGTTTGAGTTATTCTTTTGGATCAGAATAGAAGATATTTATCTTAGTTGTTTTAAGACGTAGATAGCTTTTACATTGATATGGTGTTCACTACTCATAAATTTACGTCCCAGATTGACTGGTGAAGGGATTTTATTGTGACATTAAAATAGCCATCACGCAGATCCAAAGGAGAGTTGAATCTGGTACATCCAAACATGTGTGATCCTATGTCAAGGGCACCCTTGAGTGGTTCCTGTTACTATGTGGCTTTCATTAATAATTTCTTGAGGAGGACATGGATCTACTTCATGAAGACCAAGGATGAGGTCTTAGGTCAGTTTCTAGAGTTTAAGGCTCTCATGACAACCAAACTGGGAGGAAGATCAAAATTTTGAGATCAAGTAATGGGGGTGAGTATACATCTAACAACTTGAAGATTTTCTGCAAGGAGGTTAGGATTAAGGAGTTGACAGTACCTTACAACCCTCAACAAAATGGCGTTGTGGAGAGGAAGAACAAGGCCATCATTGGAGTTGCTAAGGCAATGATACATAATTTGGATTTACCCATCTTTCTTTGCGAAGGGGCATGCAATACAATAGTGTATGTACAAAATAAGTCCTCACAAGGTCTTTGAGGACAAGACACAAGATTCCTAGGGAGACATTCAAAGGAGTGAAATTGGAGTTTACCCATTTCTACATCTTCGGTTGTCCAATTTAAGTCCATGTATCTTCGGAGAAAAGGACAAAGTTGGAGCGCTCTGCATAGAAGAGAATCTTTGTAGGGTATAGCGAGACTTCAAAGGCATATAGAATATACATTCCAACACTACGGAAGACTATGGTAATGTTATGATCCTTGCGCCTTAAAAATGATAAGATATCAATAATTATAGTCCTCTTTGAGGGAGAAACCTCCTTTAAGAATAAAAACAATGAACAAGACAATATTTTATGAACCTAAGACAAGGTCTCCTTAGTATATATATAGGAGACAAAGGGTACAATTACAATAAAATGGGACCATGATGGGTTCTAGCCTACATAACAATATAACAATAGAAATGTAATTGCTCAATATCTAGGGCTTAATAAGGGGTTTTTGGGTTAAAATGGAGGTTATATAGGGGTTAACATGCCCCTCCCCTTCAAAGAAGTGTTGTCCACAACACTTGACTATCTATGGGTGTTTTTACATGAACATCTCATCTTCCCATGTCGCTTCTTCCATTGGTAGGTTCTTCCACTTGATGAGCTACTCATTAATTGCTCAATTTCTCAACTGCTTAGCCCTTGTTTCCAAAATTGTTTCTAGTTCTAGTATTATTTTCCCTTCATTAATCTCTGGTAGAATAGTTAGGATTCCAATTACCTTCTTTACGCAAGAAACACGAAAGACTGGATGTACACGTGAAGATGGAAGCATCTCCAATTTATAAGCCATACTTCCAATCCTTTGCAACACCTTATAGGGGCCATAATACTTCGAAGCTAATTTATTGTCCTTCTTTTGTTGCTTGAGGGACATCTATTTATATGGTTGTAGTCTCACAAATACCCAATCCCCCACTTCAAATTCCCTTTCATTATGATGTTGATATGCTTGTTATTTCATCCTATTTTGTGCCATAACCAAGTTGTCCTTTAATAGTTTCAGAATCTCTTGTTGGTGTTGGATGTGGTCCTCTACTGTTGGAACCTTTATAGTCCCTTTCAAGGGCGATGTGATGGATGGAGGATGATATCCATAAAGTGTCATAAATTATGATATTTTTTATAAAGTATGGAAGGATGTGGTGTTCCACCATTCTGCCAAGGGAAACGATTTGACCCATTGTGTTTGTTTAATCAGATGCAAAGCAACGTAGATATTCTTCTAAACATTTATTCACAATCTCAATTTGCCCATCAGATTGAGGATGGTAAGATGAGCGATGAGCCAATTGAGTACTCAAACAAGAAAATAATTCAGTCCAAAAATTCGTAGTGAAAATTAGATCTCTGTCACTTACAATAATCTTTGGTATTCCATTGTAGCTTTTGGAATGTTTCTTCCATAGTACTTGCTTTAGAAGGATGAGAAAGAGAACAAAAGTGGGCATACTTTGTCATTCGATCTACCAATACCATAATGACACTCTTTCCTTTAGATTTGGGTAAACATGTAATAAAATCAATTGAAACTTCTTCCCAATGTTGGCTTGGTATGGCTAATGGTTGAAGAAGCCTTGGGGTCTTGATAGTCTCTCCTTTATTTTGCTAGCATACCATGCATTCAACAACAAATTTTTACACATTTACTTTAAGACCTTCCCCAAAAAAATATTTCTTGATCATATGGTATGTCTCCAAGAACCTTAAATGTCGTCCTACAGGAGAAGTGTGTAATTCCAATAGGACCTTCTGTTTGAGTTGAGAATTCTTACATAAGTATAACCAATCTTGATACCATAACAAATCATTTTCCATGTAAATGTTTTCATGTGTTCATTGGGAGTGTTGAACCCAATGTCCAACAATCTCCCCCCCAACGCAATTCAGGTGAGTTTCGAACTTGAGACTTGTCACTCTAATACACTTGTTGGAATTACAATTGCGTTAAACCAAAACCCACAGGCCTTAGTCTCCACTACAATCGCCAGAGTTAGGACCCACGAGAGGTGGTTATCCATGTCACAAAACATATGGGGAGCGTTGAACTAATGTCCAACAACAATACCAAAGGATAAGGTTCAAGATGTGAAATCATCTTCAATCCTAACTACTTGACCAACATTTTGAAAATTTAATTCCTTTGATCACCAAATTCAAAGATGTTTGTTATCGCTATCTTCTTGACATGAACCTTTAGATGGTACAACTTCCCCCTCGCCATGTTTATATACCTATGCTCAAAAACAAAAATTGACTTTCTCACTCCAAGCAAGTCTCCCTTCTCAATGATCTCACCCTTTCCAAGTGAGCAAATAGTTGAATAGTCCATCAATGAAACTTTGCAATCAGCATTTGATGCTCCTCTATCTCTTCACCTTTCTAAACTTTTAAGAATTTCTTTCCAATCTAGTTTTTAGGAATAAGCTCGAGATGTAATGCCCAGCAATGTTCATTTTGTGACCATCTTTCTCCAAATATTCACAAAGAAATTTCTTCTTTTGTGAACCATAAAAGAAGAAAATTCCTCGTATGTTTCCCTTTTCCATCTAGAGTCTTTCTCATTTCTACTCTAGAATGGTTGGTTCCATCAATTCATTTTGCACTGTGTTTTCCTTCTTGCATGCCTCGACAAGGATCTTAAATTCGAAAAGAACCATCTCCAAATCTAAAGTGGCTAAAAGGCAAGCTTACGACCTATGTTGATTAGGCAAAGTTATTCTTGATAAATTTTCCCCTTGATGTGAAAGGTTATCCCTTTTTGTATTTTGATTAGCTAGATGTCTCTAAACAACCTACTGATATACTTTGTCATCACCTTCCTATCAAATTAGTCAATAGCCAATTGGATGCAATTCCTCTTGAACTCCTCGTCCTTGTCGTTGTCTAAGATGAGGCCATTTGAACACTTGTTCTTCTTCATGTCCCATAAGATTGAATTGGTTCTTGACAAGTGTCCTAAAGTCTTCTCGACCTGCAAATTGCTTCTTCTTAGTGAGAAATATTTCTAGACATACACTCTCCCACCATAGCAATGAATATCCCTCCATTTTTAGTCAAGAGAAGCATGTCTTTTCCATGTTGGTAAACGCGTGTTACCTTTCACGGTAACTCCAAAAGTGTTTACACCATGTTTGGGGTGCTTGCACAATGAAGCTGGCTTACTTAATAGTAGTTTGACCTCATTTGGCAGTTTGCATAACATTATTCCTTGGAGTGTTGAGATCTTCAAACAACTTGGGTACATTCTTCATGATTGCCAAGTGGAGATAAGTTGCTTGCTTGAAAGGATTCCTTGCATTGGAAGAGGAGCATCTAGTTTTATAGAGGAGGGTATTGAACCCTATTACCCACCACCTGTGGGTAGTGTATATAGGAGAAAATTTGTTCCTAGATGGTCCTCAGCCGGCAACTAGCAACCCCTTGCAACCACCAGATAGCTCAATGTGTCATTATCTCTGCCACCTCAGCCAGCCATGTGGTTCCTTGCCCACTTGTTATGAATGTATGTTTGAAGGTGGGCCTCCCAACCCCCGGCTTTTCATTGGTATAGTTGAGTAATTTTCCTTACTCGTCAGGGGCAATTTTGGGCATGGATTGGTGGGGGGATTCAGGGGAAAGAGTGGCCTAGGTTTCTACTCTTGTCTCCACTGCCTGATTTCGTGGTTAGCCTTGTATCCTAGTCCTGTGGGATCTCCTTTACTGACCATTAGCTTTAGGGTTGGCACTACATGGGAAATCCCAATTTTGGTTGTGTGGTCTCGCTTACCGACACTATATACATCACTCCCTTCCACTCATTTTAGCCCCATTCATCTCTTTTCCCATCCAGGTCCACATGTGTCCACTACGTCCACATAGAGTTAGCCTCCCCCCTCCCTTCGTCCAGACCTTGGGTCGGGCCTGGAACAATGCCCAAAGGTTGATGTAGCTAAAAAGAAAAGAAAAGCATAATTTGGCCACTCTCAACAGGAAATGTACCACAAAATGCAAAAGATGGTCGGGACATAAAAATTTAGCACGTGAGCAAAGGCCAAACATGAGCACTAGCGCTTTGTCCATGGCCATCACCCTGGTTCCTATGGGCCCTAGATGAGCCCCCTCCATCGTTGAGGAACCCATGATTGTCCCAACCCATGGTGGGCGATGAACTGCCTACCTTAAGTTGGTATCCACTGCTATATATTATACAACATGCTCTCATCCCTTGGAGCCCCAAGCAATTATGAAGAAAAATCAATCAAAGGCAAAAGGCATATGAAGTAGGGTGGAAAAACAAAGGTTAGGGTAGCTCATGTGCCACAATTTGTTCCCTCCTACAGTCATAGACCCAAGCGTGGGCTTCCCTTATTATAGCTACCCTTGTACCATGACATGTGGTTTGGATGATTCCCTGATCACCACTATGTTCCATTGCCATATCATTTGCCACCTACCACTTGAGGGATGTACCATGGACATGTTACCCCTTTTAACGGAAACCACCTAATAGGGTGCTTGATTAACCCCCTTATTGAGCTTGGAGACACTTGTACATGCCAAAACCCACTATGGAAGGGCATGCCACCATGAAGTGCCACATTCATTTCATGACTTGTAAGCTCGTTTATTTGATTATTCTAATGATTTGTTGTATTGGAGGGCAAGGGGACGCACTAGATCTTATGCAGGATTGCAGGTGGGTCTCCATTGGGGCTTGGTCTCCCAATACGAGGTCCTAGCCCTCCAAAGGGCCACATTGGCACTTGTAGGGTGAGCGTTGAGAGCCATGGGCCTCCACCATAGCAGATACTACTTCATGGATCCCCAGCACTGCTCAATGATTGCTCGTGTTCCACCTTTTGGATAAGGATGATGCATCTAATTCACCATTGCCTAATTGGCTCCACACTTGTACCATACACTTGGTAAATGATTCGGGGTCCAAATGAGGGCTTATGATATCATCCTAGCCCTTACAGATGGTTTAAAGGCATTTTCGATCCACTTAGAGACCCATGAGGATGTCCTTGTGCCCCTCACACCCACTTGGGGGCACCATAGGATTTGCTTGGAAATAAGGGGCCAACTATGTTTGAGGTCCATTCTCACATCATGGTACACTCTGGACTTCATTAGGCCTCCTAAAAGGCCCAACGACTCACTTTATTGATCATTCGACCCTCTTGAGAGGCTTATTATTATGTTATTGAGCTATCTTGGTGGAGTTGTCAGCAAGGGATGTTATTATTGCAAATTATTTTATTATTTGGGGCTCAATTAGGCAAATCGAACTCATTGGTGATTGTATAAATAGAAGTGAGATGATTCATTTTCATCATCATCACTTGGATTTGGGATTAGTAGCTCTTTGAAGAATTTTGCATTCCCTTTTGGAGGACGACTTTGGATGTTATGGATGAATTTTGATGTTTAGATCTATTTCTCTTGTCTTGGAGCTTCATTATTGGCATAATTGGATGATTGGATATACTCATTTGTACATGTAAGTAATATTTTCACGCTTCTTCTTGTTATTTACATTGTCACATGAATGTTGTTGGGATTTTTGCTATACAAGTCTGAAATTTGCTGCTTTCCTATGTGAAAATGTGGAAATTTTGATCTTTTGTAGCATTGCATCATTGCATGGGCCATGTATGAATGGGTGAATGTTCCTAGAGATTATTTTGTCAAAATACATCTTAATAAGTCATCAATTATTGCATATCGAAGTATAAAGATCTAAAGTAGTTGCTCTATTGTCATGTGAAGTTGCTTGAATACCTCCTTCATTGGGTAAATCTTCTCCAAACCATAAATTCTCCTTGACTCCATCTCTCCCAAAGGATAAGGCACTAATCCTCCCATAGGTGGTCACCTTTAACGAATATTTCTCTCACCTCTCTTTCTCTTTCTAGGCCTAGCTTTCATAGGTCACCTAGGGCATCATTTTTATCTCATTGCAACCATAAAAAAGGTTCGATCTCTTGTCCATAATTGCACTAAGGTTTTCTCTAGAGACCCTCCAAATTTTAGGAAATTTCGACAATGGGATCTTGAGATAACGCAAGCCCTAGCTCAAGGATCATTTCTTGACCTAGGTTTCCCTTAACTAGTGTCCTCATTTGGATCATTGCATTCATTTCTCAAAGGAAAATTTCTCCTTTGACCCTCTTCTCTTCCATAATTAGGTCAAGCCCTTCCTTGGTTGATCAATTCCACATCCTCGACCTAATTTTGGGTCCACTTGGCCTCCTGTGGTCTGGCAACTTTACAACCCAAATTCCACAAAGATCACATAAAGACCAATTCTCCATAAGGATTTCTAGGCCTAAGAATCATCTTTACAAGATATATTCCCAAACTGTAGCCTCAACAATCCTCTTAGCCCTTCCTAGAGAGCATATCACCTTGCTTCTTGAGCAAGAAATCCATATAATTGAGTCTCTCTTGTGAATTGGCCCTAGGAATCACTCATTATGCTCTTATTGATCTATTCATTTAGTGATTCCCCTTATACAGGGTCTCCTCCCATCTGTGAAAGTTCGTAAAGAGCAAGGAACCTTAGCTGAGGTGACAGTGGGCTATTGCTCCATTGTTGCCCCTTGACCTAGCAGTTGCTCCATAGGATCCCCTGCTAGTTTGAGCGGTAACATTTTGGCACCATTGTGGGGGAGGAAGGAGGTCCACCTCCCTAGTGAATCATTGCAGAATTGATTCATAGACGGCATTTCAAATATTCTTCTGGCAACTCTATTCATTGTAAAACCCCTAGTTTGCTTGAAAGTGACAGCATTCCTCCTATAACCAAGGTCGCTGCAAGAAGGGGAGAACAAACTCCATCACTTGTTAGAACTACCCTTCTCCCTGAGTTTGAAAAGGTCGATAATCCCACCCCAAAGATGGCAACTGACTCTAGCACTGACCTAAATCAAGACCAACCTAAAATGACTAGGAGTGAAAGGCGTTTGGTTAGTGTCTTCGCCCCCTTGAACTTGAGTAATGACCCTAAACCTTTACCTGAGAAATACAATAATTGGTTGCCCAAGTTCAAGGGTGATGCTACCATAAGTGCTCGTGACCATATCGAAGAATTCTACTAGAACATTTCTCCTAGGCTAATATTCGACGAAGATAGGATCATGATGCTTTTTGCTTTGTCTCTTGAAGGACAAGCAAGGGAATGGTACCTTAGTCTTCCCCCAGGATGCATTGACAACTCTAACCAACTTGAGGATATGTTCACAAGGAGATGGTCATGTGATGCACAAGGAACCTTCAACATTGAGAAGTTCTATCAAATAAGTAGGGGAAGGGAAGACATCAGAGAATTCATCCAAAAATTTGATAGGGTAGTTAGGGATATCCTCGACCATTTGAGGCCCCCTGATGCTAACATACTTGACAAATTTATCAAAGTTGTGGGTGGCCACCTAACCTATGCATTGAGGGATAAGAAACCTAAAACCTTGGCTGAGGCTAAAGAGATGGCCATGGAAGTTGAACAAAACGTATGAATTTCCAAGATGGATGTTGGTCACTAAGGTCGAAGTCAAGAAGGGAAAATCGAAAGATCAAGACGAAGAAACCCTTTTAGTACTTCTCAAGAAAATGAAAAGGCTCAGTGAAGAAATGAATTCACGAGATAGGCTCTAAATGAACAAGCTCACTGCCTTAGAAAGGGCCAAAAACTAAGCTATATCCCAAAAGGGAAGCCTTTCCCTAGGAAGCAAAATGAGGAGGATAAGCCAAGCTCATCTCAAGTCCCCAACACTTTGGCTCCAACAAACGTTGTAGAGAAAGATTCATCCTCTGAAAATGAACAAAGTGATGAGGAAGAGAGTGATGATGAAGAAGCCAACGAGCAGGCTAATCTTGTAAAATTTGAAGCCTTCAACATTTTGCTAGGGGGTTCATATACTCATCCTCCCATTAGTGAGGTCACTATCAAAGAAGAGAAGGAAGAACCAATCCTTAACGTTGATGATAGTGGAAGATTCAAAGGGGTCCAATATTCACGAAAAGACAACAACAAAGACCCCACAACCTCCAAGGAGACCAACAAAAATGACTCAATTCCTAAGCAAGTCCCTCACAAAGAACCCCTCCTTCAAGATCCCCCTAAGAAGGATCTTTAGGAAAAGACTAATTCCAAGGATCCTCAAAAGAAAGCATCTACCAAAGGGGATAAAGGTAAAGATGTCGAGCTTGATATTGACTTGGAGACTGCTATAGGGAAGATAATCGTAACAGTTCCATTAAAGGAGATTGTGAAACTTCCTCGACAACAATGGCAAGTTAAGAAGTCCTTGGGCTTTGAAAGGGAGGAATTACCCATAGCATTACAAAACATTCACCTTCCTGATCTAAACCCAGGACATGAGCCATTCTTGCTTACCTTAGCCATAAATGACCTTCTATTACATAATTGCATGTTAGACTCAGGGGCTTCCGCAAACATCATGCCATTAAAGGTCATGGAGCAATTGGGTCTTAACATCACTCGAAGGTATAAAAGTGTGTGTGGCTTCAACTCCAAACCTGTGGAAGTAGAAGGCCTCATAAAGGACCTTAAGGTTTCTTTAGCTATGAACCCCAATATATCATTGCTTATGGATGTTGTGGTCATAGATATCCCTGATGTTTGGGGGATATTGTTATCAAGGAAATGGGGAGCCACTATTGGTGGTCAACTTCAAATGGATTTGTCATATGTCACCATTCCACAATCTGATGGGACCCCCTTCATACTTTATAGAGAACCTACCTACCCTACTCATGTGGTCAAGTCGGGGCCAATTCCATATTACAAGACACATGAGATTGAGAAGCCTTCTCCCATTCTCCCTTCACAAGAAGTTTATATTCTCAAGCGACCAAATCACAAAGCAAACAAAAAGTGGAAGCCCAAAGGGAATACAAGGTTGGGGATGTGGTCTTGGTAGATAAAATCCAAATACCCATCAAGATTCACAGGAAAGTCAGGGAAGATTATTACTACATTGCCAAACTTAACGACGAACTTTGGTCGCAACTGGTCAAGTTGAGTCGTATCACCCCTTTCCTTGACACTTGACATTGTATTATATGCATGTTAGGGTAGGATGCATTGCATGCTCATTTTTCTCATTAGAACTAACATCATATGATATTTTCATGATAGATTAGATGCATTTAGATTAAATTTGCATTTTACTTTCTTGTTGATTTTTATGGCCTAATACTAAGCATGGGTGATCATAAGACACCACAAAAACATGTTGCCCTGTGTGCTTGGTCTTTGATATGTGTAGGTAATAGGTCTATGGTACCAAGAGATTGTTGGTGTTCTCATGACCTCCTATTCGAGTAGCTTCATGCACCTCTCTGAGAGCTCATGTCCCAGTTGGAGCGAGATGTTACCCACCACCTGTGGATAGTGTGAAAATTTCAAAACTGAAATCCTTTTGCAGCAACTAGAAATTATTTTTCTATTTGTTATTTAATTTAACAATTTATCTGCTACAGCAAATACCAAATAATTCACATTGCAACCTTCACAAATAAACTGCGGAAGAAAAATATCGTTGGAATCTAAGAAAATACTAGCACACACACACATAAAATGACACCGTTATTTTTGGACAAATGTCCCTAGAAAACCCAATGTGAGAAAACCGGTGCAACTGATGAGGGTTTTTATTATTAAGCAGCAGTGAAATCTGAAAACAATCTATGGATGCCCAACTGGAAATCCAAAAAGCAAGAAAATATGGGCAAAATTATCTAAGAGAATTACCCTTTTTCCACAAGCAACCCTGGCACAACTTTTCCTTCAGAAACTCGTCCTCCTATAACCCCTCACGTTGGCCTTTGCGCATTGCTTATGCTGGCCATATGACGTCTAGCCCAGCACTGCCTCTAATGAAGTCGTTATGGATGTCTCTGCTGAGGAAATCGCTTCTCCGGCACTCTGGACCCTCTGCCCAGCCTCTGGAACTAAAAACGAATTTTCCTCCAGCCAAATCGAGTTGCTCTTTTGAATCAACTGCGCAGTCCTCTGCGTTGCCTCACGGGAAATAACTTGGCCCCTTGCTGCTACCTCTTTGGATCTGGAAAACTTCCTTTGGATCACTGCCTCTGCCCCTCACTAACTTTGCTCTGATTTTTGTCTCTCCGGTAACTACCGCTGCTCTCTAGAAATCGATCTGCCAAGGAAATAAAACTGTCAGTGTATCTTCTCCAAGTGCCCATCGACTTCTTCTTATAATCCTCTGTTGGGACTCCAACATCCAAAATTAAATCTTAATCAAGGGCTAGGATCATCTTGAAGTCGATATGTGTGAGTTTCTAGACTATTCTCACCTTGACTTAATTAATTCTGATTAATTAACCAGTTTTCCTAAGTTTAGACTTGGGAAACGTTAAAAAAAAATAAGTTTAATATAATTAAGTCATCTCTAGATGGAATTTCCATAGACGACTTCTGGGTTTTGGAGATCTCATGTATTCTAGCCTCTCCACCAAATCCGGTGGCTAGAACACATCCGATGCTACAGAAACTAACAGATAGTGTATATAGGAGAAAAAAAAAATTCTAGATGGTCCTCAACCTACAACCAGCAACCCCTTGCAGCCACCAAATAGCTCGACGTGCCATTATCTCTGCCACCAGAGCTAGCCATGTAGTCCCTCGCCCACTTGTTATGATTGTATGTTTGAAGGTAGGCCCCCCAACCCCAAAGGTATGGCTTTTCATTGGTATAGTTGAGTAATTTTCCTTACTTGTCATGGGCACCTTTGGGCATGGAATGGTGGGAGGATTTACTGGAAAGAGTGGGCTAAGTTTGTAATCTTGTTTCCATTGCCCGATTTCGTGGTTAGCCTTGTATCCTAGTCCAGTGGGATCTCCTTTATTGGCCATTAGCTTTAGGGTTGGCAATACATGGGAAATCTCAATTTTGGTTGCGTGGTTCTACTTTCCAACACCATATACACACTCCATTCCACACATTTTAGCCCCATTCGTCTCTTTTCCCATCTGGGTCCACATAGGGTTAGTCTTCCCCTCCCCTCGTCCACACCTTAGGTCGGGCCTAGAACGAAGCACAGAGGTTGATGCAACTAAAAGAAAAGAAAAAACATAATTTGGCCACTCTCAACAGGAAATGTACCACAAAATGCAAAAGATGGTCGGGACATACAAATTTAGCACGTGGGCAAAATCCAAACATGAGCTCTACCCCTTTATCCATGGCCATCACCCTGGTTCATATGGGCCCTAGATGAGCCCCCTCCATCATGAAAGAACCCATGATTGCCCCAGCCCCTGGTGGGCGATGAATTGCCCAACCTTAAGGGGGTATCCACTACTATATATTACACAACATGCTCTCATACCCTGAAGCCCCATGCAGTTATGAAGAAAAATCAATCAAAGGCAAAAGGCATATGAAGAAGGGTGGAAAAACAAAGGTCGAGGTTAACTCATGTGCCAGCATTTGCTCCCTCCTACACTCATATACCCAGGTGTGGGTTTCCCTTGTTATAGCTACCCTTGTACCATGACATGTGGTATGGATGATTCCTCTTATCCCCACTCTGTTCAATTACCATATCATTTGCCACCTACCACTTGAAGGATGTATCATGGACATGTTACCCCCTTTAAAGCTTGAAACCACTTAATAGGGTCCTTGATTAACCCCCTTATTGAGCTTGGAGACACTTGTACACGCTGAAGCTCACTATGGAAGGGCATGCCACCATGAAGTGCCCCATTGATTCCATGCTTGTAAGCTCTTTTACTTTATTATTCTAATGATTTGTTGTATTGGAGGGCAAGGAGACGTATTGGATCTTATGTAGGATTGCAGGTGGGTCTCCATTTGGGGCTTGGTCTCCCTATACAGTGTCTTAGCCCTCGAGAGGGCCACATTGGCACTTGTAGGGTGACCGTTGAGAGCCATGGGCCTCCACCATAACAGAGACTACTTCATGGATCTCCAACACCGCTCACTGATTGCTCGTATTCCACCTTTTGGATGAGGATGATGCACCTGGTTCACCATTTCCCAGTCGGCTGGTCTCCCTATACAGTGTCTTAGCCCTCGAGAGGGCCACATTGGCACTTGTAGGGTGACCGTTAAGAGCCATGGGCCTCCACCATAACAGAGACTACTTCATGGATCTCCAACACCGCTCATTGATTGCTCGTATTCCACCTTTTGGATGAGGATGATGCACTTGGTTCACCATTTCCCAGTCGGCTCCACACTTGTACCATATACTTGGCAGATGATCTGGGGTCCAGATGAGGGCTTATGATATCATCCTAGCCCTTACAGATGGTTTACAAGCATTTTCGATCCACTTGGAGACCCATGAGGATGTCCTTGTGCCCCTCACACCCACTTGGAGAAACCACAGGTATTTGCTTGGAAACAAAAGGCCAACCCCTTGTCCACTATGTTTGAGGTCCATTCTCATATCATGGCATACTATGGACTTCATTAAGCCTCCTCAAAGCCCCAACGACTCACTTTATTGATCATTCAACCCTCTTGAGAGGCTTATTATTATGTTATTGAGCTCTCTTGGTGGGCTTTTCGCCACCTCAAAGCCCCACGACTCACTTTATTGATCATTTGACCCTCTTGAGAGGCTTATTATTATGTTATTGAGCTCTCTTGGTGGGCTTGTCACTAGTGGATGTTATTATTGCACATTATTTTAATATTTGGGGCTCAATTAGGCCAAATTAGGCAAATCGAACTCATTAGTGATTGTATAAATAGAAGTGAGATGATATTTATTTTCATAATCATCACTTGGATTTGGGATTAGTAGCTCTTTGAAGAATTTTGCATTCCCTTTTGGAGGACAAGTTTGGATGTTATGGATGAATTTTGATTTTGGATCTATTTCTCTTCTCTTGGAGCTTCATTATTGGCATAATTGGATGATTGGATATACTCATTTGTACATGTAAGTAATATTTTTCATGCTTATTCTTCTTATTTATTTTGTCACATGAATGTTGCTAGAATTTTCACTATACAAGTCTGAAATTCACTGCTTTCCTATGCGAAAATGTGGAAATTTTGATCTTTTGTAGTGTTGCATCATTGCAAGGGCCATGTCTGAATGGGTGAATGTTCCTAGAGATTATTTTGTCAAAATACATTTTGATAAGTCATCAATTATTTCATATCGAAGTATAAAGATCTCAAGTAGTTCCTTTCATGCCAAGCAAAGTTGCTTGAAGACCTCGATTGGATAAATCTTCTCCAAACCATAAATTCTCATTGACACCATCTCTCCCAAAGGATAAGGCACTAGTCCTTCCATAGGTGGTCACCTTTAACGAATATTTTTCTCTCACCTCTCCTTCTCTTTCTAAGCCTAGCCTTCATAGGTCACCTAGAGCATCATTTTTCTCTCATTGCAACCATCAAAAAAGTTCGATCTCTTGTCCATAACTAGGTTAGGGTTTTCTCTAGAAACCCTCCAAATTTTAGGAAATTCCGACGATGGGATCTTGAGATAAAGCAAGCCCTAGCTCAAGGATCATTTCTTGCCCTAGGTTTCCCTTGGCTAGTGTCCTCATTTGGACCATTGCATTCATTTCTCAAAAGAAAATTTCTCCTTTGATCCTCTTCTCTTCCATAATTAGGTCAAGCCCTTCCTTGGTTGATCAACTCCACATCCTTGACCTAATTTTGGGTCCACTTGGTCTCGTGTGGTCCCGCAACTTTACAACTCAAATTCCACAAAGATCACATAAAGACCAATTCTCCATAAGGATTTCTAGGCCTAGGAATCATCTTTACAAGATATATTCCCAAACCCTAGCCTCGACAATCCTCTTAGCCCTTCCTAGAGAGCATATCACCTTGCTTCCAGAGCAAGAAAGCCATACAATTGAGTCTCTCTTGTGAATTGGCCTTAGGAATCACTCGTTATCCTCTTATTGATCTATTCATCTAGTGAAAGTCCATAAAGAGCAGTGAGCCTTAGGGTCTCCTCCCATCGGTGAAAGTCTGTAAAGAGCAGGGAGCCTTAGCTGAGGTGACAGTGGGCTATTGCTCCATTGTTGCCCCTTGACCTAGTAGTTGCTCCATAGGACCCCTGCTAGTTTGAGCTATAACAAACCCTACACAACATGAGGTCCCTCTCATGCTTGCATGGAGGCATAGAGTTGACTTGAGGACATCTAGGTTGCAATAATGTTCATGTAGGTGGATTGGACCCAGTCAAGCATATGGCTTCGGAGTGTTGGAATCCTCAGAGGTTTGTAAGAGGAGTGTTGAACGCATTTCTTGGAACACCCTTGCATTGGAGTCTTGCTTCTATATGATATCACCTTGGAGCTTGACATGTGTACCCTCTTTATGTAGTGTTTCACATGTGTGAACCTAATTGGGATGTTGTACTAGGTTTGCTTGTAAGGAGTTAGGCAAACACTTGTATTGTTGGCCTCCCTTACCTCTCATAAATCTAGAGGAAAGAGCAAGTCTTCTCATAAGTATCTTGGTCCAATGTTTCTTGGAAGCAGGGGAGGAAACAAGAATGGGGAGCGAAATTTTTAGAAGCTTCAGAGTTGGGTGCGAATTGGGAGTTAATTTTATATAATATATATTTTTAAATATTTTGATGCATATATGTCAACAAAAGCATGTAGAATGATGAATTTGTTATAAAAAGCATAAAAACATGGATTAGACCATATAACATCAATCATCTAGGAGTTATAATCTTCATCAACCACATGTCCACAAATTACAAGTTCTCATTTATATAGCATGTAAGGGTGCATATAACCAAAATAGCATCGAGTGCAATCCATCTCTGAATTGAAAATACATCAGCAAACGGGCTCTAGATGGCTTCTAGCATCCAAAAAAATCATGCTACAACAAATACCTACATATCATCAAAATCATTGCCTATCTTGAGATCTTTGTCATTAAGATAGAAAAAAAGTAGCATGTCAAGTCAAAATTTTGTTTGAGTGATTGGTACATTTTTAGTAGGGTCATGATATAGAGGAGTTCGACAACCAATGTCACTAACATCAAGGTACATATGGGGCTTGGTGCTCTTGATTAAATACGAGTTCCATACCCTCGTCAACCACAAAATCCAATGGAAACATTGCAATCCCCCCAATCTTGAAATCCTGAAAAACTGATAAGTCTACTGGATTTTGAGTGAGATATAAATTCTACTTTCTCCATATGAAATCCAATGAGTTCGAAACCACTCTCACACATCCTGAATAACATCGTGAGTCATTTTATGGTAATGTTAAAAATTTAAGTAAAAGGATGAAATGAAAGATAAAGGAGAATGTCACTTTTACTTTAAGAATTTAACATTACCATGAATCGCATATTAATATTATGGCCATACGCTTAAATATTAGGCTGCCCCACTCAAAAATTATTGTTTCTTTGAAAAAAAATTGTGTTTGGAACGTCTTTGTGAAAAGAAAAATTGCAAAGAAAAGCTAGGGAGTGAAAAAAAAATTATAGGAGTGCACTCCCAAAAATCACTTCCTCCCAAAAAATGCTCTCCCACAAAGGAGCAATTCAGGAGCGCTCCTGAGGCCTATTGAAGAATGTAACTAGTGTCTATCTTCATAATTGTATTTGAGTCATGTACTTATCAAAAGGAAGAAAAAGATTTATTGAAAAAGAAAATTATTTTTGGCAAGGTTTTCATGCTTATTGTAGGTCAAGCCTCCATTGTAGGCTTCTAGGGTTGTGTCAAAAATTATAGTCATTGTCATTATGTAAAAGACCCTTCTTGGGCTCCTTATGTCAAAGAACAAAAATATGTTTTTGAGTCAAAGTGTATAATAAGCCTCCATCCTTCAAGTCGACTCCATCTTCTACAAAGCCAGCTCCATCTTCTAAAAGTCGACCTGCCTATTGTTCATGTTGGCCTCAAAAGAACAGACAGAAACCATTACATATAGCAAATGAACTCGACCTAGTTTGAGGACAAACAAGAAATTCGATCTGCAATTACCTAGTGAAGAAAAAAGGATGCGAGGAAGACAAAAAGTATAGGAAAGCTATAGTGAAAGAAAGGAGATACTTGTCTAATGAATGGGAACCAAAATACTTATCTTTTTGCCACATAAATGAAGTCTTGCAGAGCCATTACAGGACCAAAGTTACAGACTTATTACAGGGCCGAAAATTTCAGACTAATTGCAGGAGTTGTAGGTATAGGATCGGAAAAAGGGTTGAGACCCTATTACACCTATGTTCTTGAAGAGTTGTTTGATGTAGACTTGTGAAGAACCAGAAGTTGACTTATCTACATGAAAGGTTGGCTTGGTGGATGAAGAAAATTTTGGTCTTAGTCAAAGGGTCCTGATTGTCTCAACTTGATTTGATTCTACTAGAGTAAGAGTTTAACTAGGTTTTCCCCTTCATAGGGGTTTTGCCCTTGCTGAGTGCCTACATCTTGTGTCTATTTTGTCTTTGATGACCTTCATGTTTTGGTAGTTGTTTGATGATAAAGAACATAATAATAACAAGAAGAAGAAAAAAATGTCACAAACAAATATCAAAGCTAAGAGAAATCAAATTAAATAAGCCCTAACTAAGATGCCCTAGATTTCTCAACAAGGTCGCTCCCTAAGCGCTTCCGTCTGAAATGAGCTTCTGGAGCGGGAGTGAGGGGAAGCGGGGGGGCGCTCCCCCACAACACTGTCTTTGTCATCTTGCAATAGAGGCATCAAGTGAATAGTCCACTTGCCTCTCTCAATCTTTGCATTTCTTTGTACTACTTGGAGTGAATACCCTAAAAAGACAACGGAAGCTGGGGTTTAGGAGAAACTCTAGAGAAGCAAAGGGAGCACCTGTTCTTGTGGTTCTTATGAGAGAAGAAGACTAGGTAGTTGTGGCATTGGAAACCATGGTACTACTTGAAGTGCTTGATGTGAAGAAGATAAAGGGAGAGTATCATGTTTTATTTTGTATACTTGTGAGATGTAAGTATGGGTGCCAAAGAGGACTTGTGGGTGTGTAAGCTTAGCTCATTGTCGATCTTTGGTGGAACAAACACCTTCGGTTGGGAATGACTCCTAGCTATGAAAAGTTGGTGGCTAGGATTTGACAATTGATGTGAAGCTAGCTTGTCATGATTGCCCTAGCTAAACATTAGAGAGTCCTAGCTTGTGATAAGTTTGAGAGACTATCTTGTACCAGAAAAGTTGTTTAATGTACTTGTAAATTCATCTTATGTGCATATGAAGAGCTCTTTACTGTCCAAACTGTGTACTTGCAGATGTGATTTTCAACTTAAGTTCTCATGATGATTGAGTAGTTTCTAAAGCTGGTTATGCATGCTGCTTTTACATAGCAGTGAGCAGATTTTGTTAAGTGGCTCAATAAACATACAGAAGCTAAAGGGGCAGAATTATAGACATCATAAATATGCTGTAGTAAGTATTCTTCAGATCTGTTGGGAATAGTGCCCTAGTGGACGGAAAAATATTTTCTTTGAAGCACATTTGTTTGGCATTTACTTTAATTTTTGTCCGGCTGCTTGATGAACTTGGCTGAACTGAAGTGGAATATATACTGCTGTAATCTATATTTCAAATTCAGCCTAAGGCTGAAAGTTTACAGGAAATAGATCCAATAAACTGTAATGTCACCTATGGATTAATTGCCCAAGGGAGGATGGAATAGCCTATCCAGCCCCATAGGCTATAATCCTTGATAAAGGGGGAACCCATTATCCAATGTTTTAGAATATCTCTGCTTTTTTAAGCTGAGGCTCTGAAGGTTTTAAAACCCCTTCTTCTTGATTAGTTTCGATGGAGGTGATCCCACCCTAGCTAATCCCCTATCTAGTTTCGGTGGAAGTGATCCCACCCTAGCTAGATTTCCCTTTTCTCTGTCTATCACAAGACTGCTTATTTGGAGCTGTTCTGGTCTGGTTTTGGCACACAAGGAAGAAATCTCTCTGAAGTCATTTACTAGGTTAATAACAAGACAGCGAAGATCATCTATATTCTGAAGACGCCAAAAGGCTCTCTCTACATAAGCAGCAAACTCTCCTCTGGAATTTTTTGAATTTTTGGTCACCGAACTCCTAGCTGAGGAAGGATCAAACAGCAGATATCATCCCTAACGCACTGACGCCCAGTCTGAGGAGAGTGAGGTATTTGCACAAGTAGGGTTCGTTATGAGCAGAAAAATAGGGCACCGAAGCCCTCAATCTGTCTACCAGTGCCTCTCCAGTGGAACGACAACATCCAAGGGTATACAGGTCATGCAATTCTGATACAGCAAGGTCTTCTCTATATTGAAAAGTGTAGCTTGGGGGTACTCCCACAAGCCTAGGGTACTTGACTTGTGAGGATTTGACCCACTTTGTGGGCTATATAACTAAGCCAGTGGGTTTTGGACCCAAAGTGGTGGGCTTGAGACCCAAAGATATTGATTCTTTATTCTAATTATTGTAGTGGAGATCCTTTAATGGAATGAAGGGTTCCTAAGACAATGATTGGAGATCTATATATTGAAGAGACCATGAGAGGTCTAATCACAACATAGCAATCCATTCTTGTGTGAGTACAAGACAAGAGAAAGAGATGCGGATTCTCAAAGGTAGCCGCAGCTGGAAGGAAGGCAAGTTTATGGTCTGTTTTCATTTTGGGATTGTGCTCTAGGGAGGTCGAGTTTCTGTCTGTTAGACGTGGGGGATAGAGGCTGTCCAATTAAGGTTTGTCTGTTGTTTTTGAAAGGCCGAGCTTCAATTTGTTTGGACCAGGGGGGCCGAAGCCCTAGAATCTGTTACAGGCGAGCCAAAAAGGTCAGGGCGCTGGACAGAGCCTTAGAACAGGCCGCAGGCAGAGGAAACCAAGCCGAGAGGCCTCAGACCCTTGAGGAAGATAGCCTGAGGTGTCTCCTCCTCAGAAAGAGGCCAGAAAAGGTGGTATTCTATGAAGGGTGGGTTGTTGAGTTGGCGATCTTGAAGTTTGTTCATCAAAGAAAGGGTTGAGCAGCAATGTTTGAAGGCTAGTTATGCAGTGAATTTAAAGGGCAAAACTCATTGTGAGCAGCCGTGTATGACAGAGATTAGAAAGGAGCCAAATCTCTGTGTGGAGGCAAAGGACAGCGAGATACATCAAGGACAAGAGGATAGAAAGGGTTGGAAGTGAAGGACACCTACAGCAAGTAAGTCAAGCATTTGTTCTTTGCTGTTTTGGGTAGAATGAAGGTCAAAAGGCGCTGACCTTAAGCCCTAGTTGTATACTATTGGATACTAGTCTTGTATCAAGGTGTAAAGGGCCATGATCCCTCGTATGGGAGCCCTATGAATTTCTTGTTGATGTACTAATAAGAATTGTTTTGGGCCATATATAAATATGTGTATTTTATTGATTCATTGTTATTACATTTCCGTTGTGCCAATTTTTGGTTGAAAATTCCGTGTGTTTGTGTGCTCGTCTAGCCATAGACCAAACCTAGCGTGTAAGGAAAATTCAACATGGTTTCAAAGCTACTTTGAAAGGACAGCTAAATCAAAGTGTGTACAGCGAGAAGCATAAGAAGGAGTTGATTGATTTTGTTGAAGGACTAAAAGCATGGCAAAGTTGATTGCTAGTCTGAGGTATGAGGACAAGTTGGATGAGTTGTCCAACTATAGTCCTTGGAAAGAAAGGATCAAGATGATCTTGTTGGTGAACAAGATATGGGAGTTCGCTGACAAGGAGATTGTTAAGCCAACAACTCCTAAAGGGTTGGTTGTGTTTGAAGAATTGGATGCGAAGGCCAAGTTGATCATCCTAGATGAAGTAAAGGATCACTTGATACCTCATCTTACTGGGAAGAACACTACCCATGATATGTGGAAGGCTCTTTAGAACTTGTTCCAAAACAAGAACAAGAATCGGTTGATGGTACTGAGAGAGAAGCTCAAGAACACCAAGATGTTGGATGGTGACAGTGTGGCTTCATATCTAACAAGGGTGTCTCAAGTTCCTCGTGAGCTTGCTGCCATTTATCAAAGGAATAGTTGCTCGAAACAAGCTACCAGATTAGAACAGGTTATGTGATAACTTCAACCAAGAGGAACTATGGGACAAGGATCCTCATAAGAAGAAATCTAATGGAGATAATATGGGTCTTGCTGGTAAGATGAAGAGCAAAGTGAAGGACTTGAGCAAGGTGAAGTGTTTCACATGTGGCGAGCATGGTCATTATGTATGTGTCTATGTCAAAATAAGGGAGATAATGTCAAGAAAAAAGAGACTATAAAGGCTGCTACAGATCAGGATGACTTCACAAGAAGGTTCGAAGAGGATTTTGCTCTAGTCTCTCATTTCTCTGAGGGCACCATCGATGAGGATGCATGGTTCATTGATAATGGAGCGTCGAAGCATATGACAAGATCATGAGAACTATTTGAAACTCTAACTGAATGGGACTCTAAATTGCATGTGGAGGTTGGCGATAAGAGTCAGAAGATTGTCAAAGGGTCAGGTATGGTGTCATTCAGGATGGAGTTAGGCGGGTTGCTACAAGTCTAGGATGTACTGTGGGTACCAGAGCTCATGTGCAGCATGTTATTTGTCTCAGTGATTAAGGTTAACAAGTTTGAAGTGCTGATATGGGATGGAAAGGTGATGCTCAAGCCTAGAGGCTCTAACTCCATAGGAGCAGTTATTGGAGTTAGGGAGAGTGGTCTATACAAGTTGAAGGGCCAATAGATCAAGGGAAGAAGTAAGTTCCTGAGACTTAGAGGGAGTCGAGTGAGAGTGAGAGTTTGCAAGATCAGTGGGAGAATCTGCAACCCAAGAAGAACGCATGGCCAGTGGGAAGTAAGGAGACTTCTACAATTGGCAAGACGGAACCTATGAATGGCCTGAAGAACTATAAGGAGAAGAAGAAGTGAGAGGCTATTGGTGGCAGTATACTTCCAAGGAAAGTGTTGTTCATTCTTCGGAGCATGCTGCAGTTATGGACGCCACAGATTGGGATTGTGTTCCTAACGAGTTACTTCCGGGGAATGAGAGTACCCCCTCGCTAAGAGGGAGTGTCGAAAAGTGTAGCTTGGGAGGCACTCCCACAAGTCTAGGGTACTTTACTTGTGAGGATTTGACCCACTTTGTGGGCTAAGTACCCAAGCCAATGGGTTTTGGACGCAAAATCGTCAGCTTGAGACCCAAAGATGTTGATTCTTTATTCTAATTATTGTCATGGAGATCCCTTAATGGAATTAAGGGCTCCTAAGACAACGATTAGAGAGCTATATATTGAAGAGGCCATGAGAGGTCTAATCACAACATACCAATCCATTCTTGTGTGAATACAAGCCAAGAGAAAGTGTTAGGTCCCTATACTACTAGTGTAACCCCTTATTGTTATTACTGCACCCCCCTTATTGTATTAGTGTGCCCATATAGTCCCCATGTTGTTATTATTATGCCCCATAGAAGCCCACTATTGTTATTGTTGTGCCCCTAACATATTATTGTTATGTAGGCTCTGATTGTATTGGGACCCCTTAGACTCCTATATATAGAAAGGAGGTCTTGTCATTTGTATCATTCAAGAATTGTTCATTTGTGTAATGTAAAGGAGGTTGCCCCTTCGAAGAGGTTGATTTTTAAGTCGTTGATCTATCTTTTTTATCTTTTTGTGAGTTGGTTTCGTAACATTTGGTATCAGAGCTTTGGATTCTAGGGTTTCGCTGCTCTAAACAAGTCATCATGGAATTTTTGCTATAACGTTTTCTGTACGAAGTTTCAGAAGCTAAAAAAAAACCATTTGAGCCGAAATCATTCTAAACCTCAGGTCTGAATTTCAGATCTTGTCTCACTATATGTTCAGAGATATGATCTGAGGAATTTAGGGTTTTTGCAAGCTCCAAAATTCCATCGGAAACAAGTCATCGTGGCATTATCGATATAATTTGTTTTCTACTAAAGGTTCAGACTTTGAAAGTAAAACCCATTTGAGCCAAAATCTTGATGAAGCTCGGGCCCAAATTTCATATCTTGTTTCGCTATATTTTCTGAGACATGCTCCAAGAAATTTAGGGTTTTTGCAGGCTCCCGAATTACATCCCAAACAAGTGACCTGGGGAAAATCGTCATAACTCTCTCTGAGCATCAGATTGAAATTTCGTAAAACGTTACAGAAAGAGGACGGCCTGTAGTTTTCTGTATATCGGTTTGAGGTCCTAAGGTCGAAACAGTGATACATGGCATTTCATACAAGTTCGCTCTATTGAACCAGTCTATAATTAGGTCATCATGGGAGATTTGGCATAACTCTTCCTTGGAGAATCCAATCTTGATCAGACTTGCGGGGTTGGAAACAATGTTATCGAAACCGAATCGGTTCCTCCAAACTGGTCAGTCTGACCAGTTTGGAGGCAAAACCGGTCTGAACAGACACTTCGAATCGAAAATGACAAGTTCGGTACCAAACCTGTCCGGACCGGTTCGAACTAGTTCCAAACCGGTTCGAACCGGTTCCAAACCGGTTCTGCCAGCCCGCAGGCCCCATGGCCGTGCGACCGGGCAGGCCAAAAAATTGATTTTTTTTCATTTTTGTTTTGGTTTTTTTTCCTAAATTCTAAACCTAATCTAGCCCCCCCCCTAAAGCTATTTAAACACCCCCCACCCCCTCTATTCTACTCACACTATTCATTCGAGTATCTTGCATTTCCTGAGCTAAGTTCGGTGAGGAGAATTTGGAGAGTTTTTTGCAAGGTTGTTCTAAGGGAGATTTTTTGCAGATTTGAAGAGTTGATCGGAGTCTTGGAGAGCTATTGGGTTGGAATATTTTTGAGCTACTTCAAAGATTTATTTTTTCCCAGAGATTTTTGGGTTTTCTTCAGTGGTTTTTGCAATTTGAGGATGAGGAAGATGATGATTTTGCTATAGTTGTAGCTTGTAGCATTGTAGGATGTAGTATAATACTATGATCTAGCATGTTATTTTGGACTATAAAGGCCTTCATAGAGCCTGCTTCTTGATGTCTGTCATATTTTTGATTCAGTGTTGTTTTGCACTAAGTGCTATTTTGGCTATATGCACTATTAGTTGTTATATAAATGAGAACTTTTGCATATTTGTGTATAAATGGTTTGGATTCATATGGATGTACATGAAAATATCTATTTTTTCTTTAAAATATGAATATTTTATGTATTTTGGGTAAACCGGTTTTTTTTCGGTTTCGACCGGTTCATGGTCCACAAGGTTTTTCAGTTCGATGACCGGTTCGGTTCCGATAACATTGGTTGGAAAAAGAACTCAAAGGGCTACCATAGGACGCAATTTCAGACCTTGGAGATCCGAAATTACAGAGATACAATAGTCAATATCAAGCTCCTATAAAGTGAAAAAAGGTGTGTAGTTTTTTTTTTTTAATTTTGTATAAGTTGGTTGAAAAATTAGTTTGAAAGAATTCAAAAGGCATAGTGAAGCATTATTATCATTAATTGATGCCCCAAAGAAAGAAAATGGAAACACCTAGTAAGCAACCTGAAAACTTTAGCATGACTCAGGGAGAAGAGGAAGAAATGCAACATGATATATCAAAATTACGAGACCAAGTGCAACAAAATTCACTCTCACAAAAAGTAACAGAAGCTAAGATAGATGGTTTAAAGAAAGACGTGGAAGCTAAGATGGATGGTTTAAAGAAAGACGTCGAAGCTAAGATGGATGGTGTGGAAGCTAAGATGGATGGTTTAAAGAAAGACGTCGAAGCTAAGATGGATGGTTTAGAAGAAAAACTTAAAGGCAACACGGAAGATTTGAAGACAGATTTGACAAAATTGCTACAAGAAATGCTTACTAATGGCGAAAGGGTAGTAAAGGAAACTCATGATGAGAACAAAAAAATGTCAATCATGATTTCATAGACTCTAACATTGGATTGAAGACCCACCATGTTCCAAAGATCGATATGAGGAAGTTTGATGGCAAGGATCTCGTAACATGGATACTAAAGATGGAGCAATATTTCAATCTCCATAATGTGCAAAACACACAAAAAGTACGCATTGCAACTTTATATTTGGATCCAAATCAGTTTGTATGGTATCGATGGCTTTGCTCTCGTAAACAAATTGTCACTTGGAAAATTTTTACGGAAGAAATGATAGCACATTATGAGGATACAAAAAGCAACACCTTTTTTAGCCAATTGATAAATCTCAAACAAAAGGATTCAATGATGGAGCACATTGAAGACTTCCAAAGATTGAATATAAGGGTAAAAGATATTCCAGAGGAGCATAGGATTGATGTGTTCATATGGACTTTAAAAGATAACATCCAACATGAGGTTCGCCTTTGGGAACTTGATTCATTGGAGAAGGCATTCAGGTAGGCAAGAAAAATGGAAAGCAAAATTATGGCAACAAGGAAGCCTACCACTCACAACTATAAAGATAGAAGTGTTGTTGCTCCTAGCCTTTCACCACCTACAAGGTTGACACCACAACCATTGGAAGAAAAAAAGCAAAAGGGCTTTGTTACAATTGTGATAGAAAATACACTAAAGGTCATAAGTGTGCTGAGAAGAAATTAATTTACATAGATAGGGAAGAGGAGCAAGAAAAGGAATAAGAAACGTCAAAAGAAGAGGATATACACCAAGATCCAATCCCAAAGAAAGAAGAAATGAATCTGACCATATCTTGTAATGCATTGACAGGAATTACCACTCCTCAAACTCTCAAGATAGAAGGGCATATCATGAAGAAAAAGGTAATAGTGTTAATTGATTCGGGTAGTACCCATAATTTTATTCATCGTAAGATAGCCAAGGAATTGAATTGCTTCCTATATCCAGCACCAGAGATTCAAGTAATGGTTGCAAATGGAGGAACCATAAATTGCTCTAGAAAGTACCATAATATCAAGCTATCCATGGGAGAATATGTCTTGAATAGTCCAATGCTTTCCATTCCAATGGGTGGTGCAGATATTGTACTAGGAGTCTAATGGCTACAATCTTTGGGTACGATAGCTTTTAATTTTCAAGAACTTTTCTTGAAATTTTCTTGGGAAGGAAAGGAAGTTGAATTAAGGGGTATCATAGGGAAACCGGGAAAGATAATCAACTCTAACAGCATGACAAAGCTTCTAAAGAAATAACAACGAGGCATAATTGCACAATTATGTTCACTAGAGGTTCCCACATAGAAATCATCTATTTTTGAAATCTCCAAAACATTTTGGACAATCATTCCAAGGTATTTGAGACTCCCAAATGCGTCCCACCTATTCGTGATCATGATCATGCTATTCATTTGATTCCAGGAAGTGTTCCCCCAAACATCAGGCCTTACAGATATCCATATACCAAAAAGAGTGAAATTGAACATATGGTTGCAGAAACGCTAGAGGTTGGTATAATTCAACCTAATCAAAGTTCTTTCTCTGCTCTAGTGGTATTGGTACACAAGAAGGATGGATCATGGCACATGTGTCCGATTATAGGAAGCTCAACAAGCTTACTATTAAAGATAAATTTCCTATTTCTGTCATTGATGAATTATTGATAAATTTCCCATTCCTGTCATTGATGAATTATTCGATGAATTACATGGAGCAATTTACTTCACCAAGTTGGATCTTCGTTCAGGATATCATCAAATCAAAATGAAAACTGAAGGCATTCCAAAAACAACATTTAGAACTCATGAGGGTCATTATGTATTTTTGGTCATGCCTTTTGGCCTTACTAATGCACCTTCTACATTTGAAGGTTTGATGAATTCCATTTTCAAACCCTTCCTTGGAAAATTTGTGTTAGTATTTTTTGATGATATACTAATCTATAGCAAATCTTGGAAGGATCATGTTCAACATGTTGACAGGGTGTTCAAACTATTGGAGGAGAAACAATTATATGCAAAAAGTTCCAATTGTTTCTTTGGAGTATAAGAGGTGGAATATTTGGGTACTTAGTTAGCTCATCTTATCATCCTCAATCTGATGGGAAAACTGAGATAATGAACAAATGTTTGAAAGGTTATCTTCGTTGCTTTGTATCTGATAAACGGATATAATGGGTCAAGTGGTTCCCTCTAGCTGAATGGTGGTATAACACTTCCTTCCATACTGCAGCAACTATGACCCATTTATGGCACTTTATGGATATCATCCACCATCCATCACATCACATTTAAAAGAAAATTTTAAGGTTCTGGAAAATCACATCGAGCACCAACAACAAGTTCTCAAACTCTTAAAGGATAACCTCACTTTGGCGCAGAATAGAATGAAACAACAGGCAGATCAATATTGCCACACAGAAGTTTTGATGTAGGTGACAGGGTATTTCTACGACTACAACCATACAAACAAATGTCCCTCAGGCAAGCCAAGAAGGACAATAAATTATCACCAAAGTATTATGGTCCGTACAAGGTGTTACAAAAGATTGGTACTACGGCATACAAATTGGAGCTTCCTGCATCTTCCCGAGTGCACCCAGTTTTCCATGTTTCATGCTTAAAGAAGGTTATAGGTGAGAAGATCCCAGTTCAAACAATATTTCCAGAACTTGACGAGGAAGGAAAAACCATATTGGAACCGGAAACAATTACAAAAACAAGAAATCGATCAATTTTAGAGTATCTCATCAAGTGGAAGAACTTACCTGCTAAAGATGTTGCATGGGAGGGTGAGAATTTTATGCAGAAGCATCCAGAACTACTCAAGCGTTGAGGGCAACACTTTTTGAAGGAGAGGAGCATGTTAGGTCCCTATACTACTAGTGTAACCCCTTATTGTTATTACTACACCCCCTTTATTGTATTATTGTGCCCATAGAGTCCCCATGTTGTTATTATTATGCCCCATAGAAGCCCACTATTGTTATTGTTGTGCCCCTACAATATTATTGTTATGTAGGCTCTGATTGTATTCTGACCCCTTAGACTCCTATATATAGAAAGGAGGTCTTGTCATTTGTATCATCCAAGAATTGTTCATTTGTGTAATGTAAAGGAGGTTGCCCCGTCGAAGAGGTTGATTTTTAAGTTGTTGATCTATCTTTTCTATCTTTTTGTGAGTTGGTTTCGTAACAAAAAAAGAGTCGCAAAGTCTCAAGGGTAACCACAACTGGAAGGAGAGAAAGTTTATGGTCCATTTTCATTTTGGGATTGTGCTATAGGGAATCCGAGTTTTCGTCTGTCAGACATGGAGGATAGAGGTTGTCGAATTAAGGTATGTACGTTGTTTTTAAGAGAATGAGCTTCAGTTTGTCTGGACCATCTGAAAATCCGAAAACCTGAATCCTATTGCAGCAACTAGAAATTATTCTCCTAATTGTTATTTTAAATTAACAATTTATTCATTGTATCCTACACCAAATACTGAATAACTCACACTGCAACCTACACAAATAAAAAACTATGGAAGAATAAATGTTGGAAGAAATGCTAGCACACACACATAAATTTACAGAGTTATTTTTGGACCAATGTCCCCGAAAAAACCCAACTTGGGAAAACCAGTGCAGCAGCTGAGAGTTTTAATATTAAGCAACAATGAAATAATCTAAGTACAATTGTATGTTGAAACTGGCAATCCTACAGAGAAATACTGGCAAGAAAAATGTAGTGAGGAATTTCCTCACTCCACAGGCTAATCCGAGCTCTAACCTTAGCTCAAGTTGAGTCGTTCAAACTAGCTCTGTGCAGCTACTGCGTCACCCTAGCGCAGTCACTTCTGCACTCAGCTTGAACCAGCTTCTCCTCAAGTCGTCTGGTCTGTTGTTGTTTGGGAAAATGTCTCTCCTGGCCTTCGAAACCTCTGTCCAGCTTCTCGTAATGAAACTCGGCTTTCCACAGCTGATACAAAATTGCCTCTAGAGGCTACTGCGCTGCCCCAACGTCAGCCTCACTGTGGCTATTCTACCTCTCTGTAATTGCACTCACTGAATCTGGAATCCTTCTTCCGGATTCACTATCCCTGCCCCTCTCTCACTATTTCGATCTCACTAGCTCTCTCTCCAACAACTGACGGTTGCTACTCTAGAAATCGATCTACTCATGAAATCAAACTCTCCAGGTTATTTCTCCAAGCCCCATCAACTTCTTATAATCCTATGTTGAGACTTCAACGGCCAAGATTAGATCTTAATCAATGGCTACGATTAACTTGAAGTCGATCCGTGTGAGTTTCTAGAACATTCACACCATAACTTAATTAATTCTGATTAATTAGTCATATTCCCTAAGTTTCGACTTAGGAAATATTTAAAAAACTAACTAATAATCTAATTAAGTCATTTCTAGGCGAAATTTCCATAAACGATTTCTCGGTTTTGGCAATCTCATGCATTCTAGCCTCTGCACAAAAATTCAAGGCTAGAACACATTCGACGCTACAAAAACTAACACTCCCTCTTAGCAAGGAACGTGTTCTAGTGTTGTTGCCCCCTGTAGCAACACCCTGTCTTTGCATCATCTCCTGTCTGGTTGTTGATGTCTGGTTGTTGCTGCCCACCAACCACTGCGCAACTCTGATATCTACTCCATCTGTGTTGCTGTTGATTCTGCCATACTGCTGCCAACACTACATCTGCACTACAACTCCCTCTCCATCTGTTGTTTTTGCAACTGCAACTAAAAAGCATCCTAAATACTTAATCAACTGTGATCAGTATGATGCATCTATCACCTAAGTCCTGACTGTCGCTAGTATTTGCATTGTCACTGAGGCATCTGCACTGTTGTTGACTCTGCACTGTGCCACCTGCACTACTGCCAACTCTGCACTGCGCTCCTCAGCATCTGACTGCAACTAGACTCTGCATTTGTCACTCTAACACCTGACTGCATATATTATCATTGATCCATCCTGCTACTGAATATTGTGGGCTCTCGTAGCAAGTTACTGATTCAAGAGGTGGACCTCCTCAAGGATCCTGCCCCTCTGTAGCACTCTGGGGCTACAGCACCAAATCACCCCATTTCACTCATGGGGGTATGTAAGCAAACATGCCAAAGTCTTCCTCCAGCCTGGAGGACAGCCTATCGATCTCTGTTGATGTTGCCTACTAGCCCTGCTTCTCCTCCTTATCCTTCTTCATGAGAGGACATTGGGTACTGTAGTGACCGAGCTCACCACATCTGAAGCACTTGACCTTTGACGAGTCCTTCTTCTTCTTTCGTTGCTCCCCCTGTCCCTAACTGGGACCCTTCGAGAGGGTCACTTTCTCCTCCACTCGCTTCTGTCTGTTGTTGTTGCCATTGATGGAGCTCTTTAGAAGAGCTCGCCTCAATTCCTCCTGCTCCAAGTCAAACCACATCTTGTCCCACTCTGGTAACTTGTCTCTGCCCGATATGCTTTGGACAAATCCCTGCCAGTCCTCGGAGACACTGTTGTGTGCCAATCTCACAAGCTCTATAGGTTGAGGCGCTGCCCCAACAGCTGACAACTGATCTCGAGCCTCCTAAATCCTAGTGAGGAAGGGATCTATGCCTTTGCCCTTATGCATCCTAAGGCATCTTAGCTTCTCCTCTAAGTACATCTTCCACTGCTCGGAAGTGTCCTGGTACAGCGTGGTGAGAGTCTCCCACATTTCTCTAGCAGTCCCTTTGCTAGCTATGTGTGAAACAATGTGATCCCGAACACCATCAAGGATCAACCTCTTCGCCCATGCCATCTCCTTTCTGTACTCCTTCAGCTGATCTACATCCGTGGGGATAACTACCACTACATCTATGAATGGCTTCAGACCATATTCATCTAGAAGGAAGGACATCATTGCCTTCCAGATGACATAGCTAGAAGCTCCATCCAACCTGTCCTGATCATGAAGCCCATCAGTGGTCATCTCAAACAATGCCGAAAAATCTCCTCTTCCCTTCTGCTCAATTGTTGCTTAGTTATTCACACTCCCTTCTGGAGTGAGAAACTCTGCACATAACGACTGTTGATCTGCAAGGGAAATCGAACTTCTTGAGACTAGAAATTCCCTGAGGAAAATTTTCCCTTAGCATATGCTCTTCTTCCACTCGACGCTAGTTCTACTCTAGCAAACTGCTGTAAAACTACTGCGTCCAACTAGAGATCTGCTCTGTGAAAAATACTACCTGCTCCCTCTGCCTCTAGAATCCCTCAATCTAGAGAGATTGAATTATCTATCCCTCTCAGAAAAATTGATTCTCCTCAAGAAATTCGAGCTCTTAGCCAAGGTGATTGCGTTGCCTCTGGGGTTTTGATCTGTTGCCCCTCAATGAACAACGAAACTCCCTCTTCCTTCGCTACTGAGTTCTCCAGCTGATCATATGCCCTTTGATACCATGTGAAAATCTAGAAACTTGAATCCTATTGCAACAACTGGAAATTATTCTCCTAAATGTTATTTAAATTAACAACTTATTCACTGTTTCCTATAGCAAATACTGCATAACTCACACTGCAACCTAAACAAATAAAAAATTGCGGAAGAATAAACATTGGATGAAATGCTAGCACACACACATAAATTTACACAGTGATTTTTGGACCAATGTCCCCGAAAAAACCCAACTTAGGAAAACCAGTGCAGCAACTAAGGGTTTTAATAGTAAGCAGCGATGAAATAATCTGAGTACAATTGTATGCCGAAACTGGCAATCCTACAGAGAAATATTGGCAAGAAACAACTAGTGAGGAATTTCCTCAATCCAAAGGCTAATCCCGGCTTTGACCTCAGCACAAGTTGAGTCGTCCAAACTGGCTCTACACAGCTACTACATCACCCTAGCGCAGTCACTTCTGCACTCAACTTGAACCAGCTTCTCCTCAAGCCGTTTGCTCTGCTGTTGTCTGGGAAAATGTCTCTCCTAGCCTCTAGAACCTTTGTCCAACTTCTAGCACTGAAACTCGGCTTTCCCCAGCATATACGAAATTGCCTATAGAGGCTACTGCACTGCCCCAGCGTCAGCGTCACTATGGCTCTTCTACCTCTCTGTAAAATTGTAAATGCACTCACCGGATCTAGAATCCTTCCTCCGGCTTCACTGCCCTTGCCCCTCTATCATTGCTTCGATCTCACTAGCTCTCTCTCCAACAACTGATTGCTGCTACTCTAAAAATCGATCTGCTCATGAAAATAAACTCTCCAAGCCCCATCGACTTCTTCTTATAATCGTTTGTTGAGACTTCAACGGCCAAGATTAGATATTAATCGATGGCTAGGATGAACTTGGAAGTCGATCTGTGTGAGTTTCTAGAACATTCACACCATAACTTAATTAATTCTAATTAATTAGTCATATTCTCTAAGTTTAGACTTAGGAAATATTTAAAAACTGACTAATAATCTAATTGAGTTATTTCTAGGCGGAATTTCTAGAAACGCTTTCTGGGTTTTGGCGATCTCGTGCATTCTAGCCTCTCCACAAAATTTCAAGGCTGGAACACATCTGATGCTACAAAAACTAACACTCCCTCTTACCGAGGAACGTGTTCTAGTGTTGTTGCCCCCTGTAGTAACACCTTGTCTCTGCATCATCTCTTGTCACGCTGCTGATGTCCGGCTGCTGCTGCTGCCCACCAACCACTGTATAACTCTGATATATGTTGCATCTGTGTTGTTGTTGATCCTGCTATGCTGCTGCCAACACTGCATTTGCATTGCAACTCCCTCTCCATCTGTTGTTGCTACGACTACAACATCTGCAACTGAAAAGTATCCTAAATACTGAATCAACTGTGATCAGTATGATGCATCTGTCACCCGAGTCCTAACTGTTGTTACTATCCGCGTTGTCACTGAGGCATTTGCGCTGCTGCTGACTCTACACTGTGCCACTTGCACTGCTGCCAACTCTGCACTGCGCTCCTCGACATCTAACTGCAACTAGACTCTGCATCTGTCACTCTGGCACCTGACTGCATCTACTATCACTGATCCATCCTACTATTAAATATTGTGGGCTCCCATAGCAAGTTACTGATTCAAGAGGTGGACCTCCTCAAGAATCCTGCCCATCTGTAGCACTATGGGGCTACAACACCAAATCACCCCATTTCACTCCTAGGGGCATGTCAACGAACATCACAAAGTCTTCCTCCAGCCTGGAGGACATCCTATCGATCTTTGTTGATGCTGCTTGTTGGTCCTACTTCTCCTCCTTGTCCTTCTTTCTGAGAGGACACTAGGTACTATAGTGACCGAGCTCACCGCATCTAAAGCAC
Organism: Pinus tabuliformis; assembly: GCA_031772625.1. Classification (NCBI taxonomy): domain Eukaryota; kingdom Viridiplantae; phylum Streptophyta; class Pinopsida; order Pinales; family Pinaceae; genus Pinus; species Pinus tabuliformis. The sequence continues at coordinate 17,988,008 of CM062805.1, forward strand.
TTGACCTTTGACAGGGCCTTCTTCTTATTTCGTTGCTCCCCCTGTCCCTGATTGGGACCCTTCGATGCGAGGGACACTTCTCCTCCTTCTCGCCCACTTTTGTCTGCTATTGTTGCCACTGATGGAGCTCTTTAGAAGAGGGGATTCCTCCTGCTCCAAGTCAACCCACATTTTGTCCCACTCTGGTAACTTGTCTCTGCCCAATATGCTTTAGACAAATAACTACCAGTCCTCAGAGACACTGTTGAGTGCCAATTTCACAAGCTCTATAGGTTGAGGCATTGCTCCAACACCTAACAACTAATCTCAGACCTCCTGAATCCTGGTGAGGAAGGGGTCTATGCCTTCCCCCTTCTGCATCCAGGTGCATCTCAGCTTCTCCTCTAAGTACATCTTTCGCTGCTCAGAAGTGCCCTGGTACATTGCTCTAGCAGTCCCTTTGCTAGCTATGTGTGAAACAATGTGATCTCGAACACCATCAAGGATCAACCTCTTCACCCGCAACATCTCCTTTCTGTACTCCTTCAGCTGATCTGCATCCATGGGGATAGCTACCACTGCATCTATGAATGGCTTCAAGCCATATTCATCCAGAAGGAAGGACATCCTTGCCTTCCAAATGACATAGTTGGAAGCTCCATCCAACCTGTCCTAATCACGAAGCCCAACAGTGGCCATCTCAAACAATGCCGAAAAATCTCCTCTTCCCTTTTGCTCAGCTGTTGCTTAGCTATTCGCACTCCCTTCTGGAGTGAGAAACTTTGCACACAACGACTGTTGATCTGCAAGGGAAATCGAACTTCTTGAGACTAGAAGTTCCCTAAGGAAAATTTTCCCTCAGTGTGTGCTCTTCTTCCACCCAATGCTAGTTCTACTCTAGCAAACTGCTACAAAACTACTACGTCCAGCTAGAGATTTGCTCTGCGAAAAATATTGGTTGCTCCCTCTACCTCCGGAATCCCTCGATCTAGAGAGATCGAATTTTCTATCCCTCTCCGAAAAATTGATTCTCCTCAAGAAATTCGAGTTGTTGGCCAAGGTGACTGCACTGCCTCTGGGGTTTCGATTTGCTGCCCCTCAATGAACAGCAAAACTCCCTCTTCCTTCGCTACTGAACTCTCCGGCTAATCATCTGCCCTTTGATACCATGTGAAATCCGGAAACCCGAATCCTATTGCAGCAACTGGAAATTATTCTCCTAATTGTTATTTTAAATTAGCAATTGGTTCATTGTTTCCTACAGCAAATACTGAATAACTCACACTGCAACCTACACAAATAAAAAATTGCAGAAATAAACATTGGAAGAAATGCTAGCACACACACATAAATTTACATAGTTATTTTTGGAACAATGTCCCCGGAAAAACCCAACTTGGGAAAACCGATGCAGCAGCCGAGGGTTTTAATATTAAACAGCAATGAAATAATCTAAGTACAACTGTATGCCGAAACTGACAATCCTACAGAGAAATACTGGCAAGAAAAATCTAGTGAGGAATTTCCTCACTCCACAAGCTAATCCAGGCACTGACCTCAACTGAAGTTGAGCCGTCCAAACTGGCTTTACACAACTACTGCGCCACCCTAGCGCAGTCACTTTTGCACTCAGCTCGAACCAGCTTCTCCTCGAACTGTTGTCTGGGAAAATGTCTCTCCTGGCCTTCGGCTCCTCTGTCTAGCTTCTGGCACTGAAACTCGGCTTTCCCCAACAGATACGAAATTTCCTCTAAAGGCTACTGCGCTGCCCCAGCGTCAGCCTCACTGTGGCTCTTCTGCCTCTGTGTAAATGCACTCACCAGATCTGGAATCCTTCTTCTGACTTCACTGTCCCTGCCCCTCCCTCACTGCTTTGATTTCACTAGCTCTCTCTCCAGCAACTAACTGTTGCTACTCTGGAAATCGTCTTCTCATGAAATCGAACTCTCCAAGTTATTTCTCCAAGCCCCATCGACTTCTTCTTATAATCCTTTGTTGAGACTTCAACAACCAAGATTAGATCTTAATCGATGGCTAGGATTAACTTGAAGTTGATCCATATGAGTTTCTAGAACATTCACACCATAACTTAATTAACTCTGATTAATTAGTCATATTCCCTATAGTCTAAACTTAGAAAATATTTTAAAAACTGACTAATAATCTAATTAAGTCATTTTTAGGCGGAATTTCCAAAAACGATTTCTGGGTTTTGGCGATCTCATGCATTCTAGCCTCTCAACAAAATTTCAAGGCTAGAACACATCCAATGCTACAAAAACTAACAGACCAGGGGGAGCCGAAGCCCTAGAATCTGTTACAAGTAGGCCAAAAGGGCCTCAAGGTGCTAAACAGAAACTTAGAACAGGCTGCGGGAAGAGGAAAACAAGTCAAGAGGCCTCAGACACTTGAGGAAGATAGGTTGAGATGTCTCAACCTGAGAAAGAGGCTAGCAAAGGTGGCATTCTATGAAGGAAGGGTTGTTGAGTTGGTGATCTTGAAGTATGTTCATCAAAGGAAGGGTTGAACAAAAGTGTTTGAAGGCTGGCTATACAGTGACTTTAAAGGACAAAAATCATTGTGAGCAGTTGTGTATGACAGAGATTAGAAAGAAGCCAAATCTCTATGTGAAACAATGTTTTAAAACTCGGACTCGGACTTCCGAAGGTCAACTCCGACTCGATATCGACTCGAACTAGTTGATTCCAATGACTCGGTCTTTGTAAAAAGTACATTAAATATTTAATTTTAATGAAAAATCATATTTTTAAAGATTTTCATTCATGTTTCCAAACTCAAAGCATTAGAATAATAGAGAGAAGACAACACTTGATCAAAGCATGCTCATGAATATATCTATTATATCAAAATGGCACCGAGTGCACTGTCCAATACATGTAATATATAGAGATTAGAACAAAAACACATAACCAATGCTGCTCCAAAAACCAACTCCTCAATGTTGCTCCAAAGATTGCCCAAGAACCTCCTCAATGCTGCTCCAAAAACCAACTCCAACTGCTCACAAACTCCTCACAAATGCTCACATAAATGCAATGAGATAGTTGTGAGGAAATATGAGGGGGTTGGGTCACCTTTATAGGCATGGGAGAAGGGTAAAAGGGCTAGGAAATAGTTTAAACAAAACAAAAAACGATTTCAAGTCCACCCAGTCCACCTTTTTTCCCGCCGCCAAGATTGACCGGTTTAAGTCGGGCTCGGTCTGTCCGGCCAGTCCATTACCAAACCGGCTGAATTGGTGACCAACTCGGTCGGCTCAGTAATGGACCGGCTGTTGAACCAGATAATTGACCTAGTCGATCTGGGCAAGAGTATGGCTCAGTCAACCAAGCCGATTCCGAGTCAGACTGGCCTAGTTTTAAAACTGTGATGTTGAAGGCAAAGGACAGCCACGTACGTCAAGGACAAGGACACCTACAGCAAGTCAAGCATTTGTTCTTTGCTGTTTTGGGCAGATTGAAGGTCAAAAGGAGCTGCCCTCAAGCCCTAGTTGTATACTATTGTATACTAGTCTTGTATCAGGGTGTAAAGGGCCATGACCCCTCGTACAGGAGCCCTATGAATTTCTTGTTGATGGACTAATAAGAAGTGTTTTGGACCATATATAAATCTGTGTATTTTATTGATTCACTGCATTTAAATTTCCACTCTGCAAAGTTGTTTTGGTTGAACATTCCTAGTGTGTTTGTGTGCTAGTCTAGCCATAGACCAGACCTAGGGTGTATGGAAAATTCAACACTCTAAAGTCAACGTCAAGTTCTGAAGCAGCGGCAGCCCTTTAAGGCTTTATCTGTGGTCTGCGATACTCCCTCAGGCTATTAGGGCTGCGACATAGACACTAAACTCCTTGCTGAGGGAGCAAATACTCCTTCATCTATCTGGGCTTGTACATGACCTTGAAGAAGCCTCCCTAGACGCAGAATTGGGCAGCAAAGCCTCCAACAGTTGTCAGAACCAGTGGCCTGCACTAACAGAGCCAGCAAAGCCAATGTTAATGAGTTTACCCCAACCGCAGGAGCAAGTCAGAAGATAGGGGAAGAAGCCTCCATAGACACAGAATTGGGCAGCAAAGCCTCCAACAGTCTTCAGAACCAGCGGCCTGCACTAACAGAGCCAGCACAGCCAATGTTAACGAGTTTACCCCAACCGCAGGAGGAAGTCAGAAGAGAGGGGTTGTCACAAACCCTCCCTGTCAGTTGACCAGTAAAACGCAGTAATAGATAATCAGTGAGTTATAGATTAGTATTAAATCACAGAATTGAATAGTTCTAGTGCGAGTATTGGTCTATTGCATAGTGACAGTAGTAAGTACTATTGGTGAATTATTGGTTGAATGTTCATTGGGCAGTCAGCCCTAGCTTATTGTGTTGGAGATATTTATTGCTGTTGGAAATCTCTATGCTATTCAATGATACCTTCTGTTAAATGGATGAATGAACGTGCACTACTGTTGTGTAATTTTTTCTGATTTATTTGGAAAAAAAAACTAGTCGAAATAAGAGCCCTAAAGGCAAAAAATTCCCTAGGACATTACATAAACTTCAAGGTTGAGGTTAAATTTTTGAATTTGCACTGGGAACTGTTCCAAGAAATTCCAAACAAAATTAACTTAAACATGGGTATCTTAAAAACTAAAACCTCAATCAAAACAACAATCACTGGATAGAATCTACAAACACATATCTCCGGAAATATGGAAAGCAAAATGCACAATACAAAACTCTCAATACTGCAATATCTTCTATTTACTACAAGAAGAGAATAACACTGTTATAATTCAAAACACAAATATGCTAACCAACAAAGTGGTATGCCCTACATCTCCTTCATAGAATAGAAAGAAGGGGGAAAATACAATGAATTTGGGTACATGCAAAAATCACCCTGATTGTGTCCAACCCTAACCTTAATCAGATCATGTACTGCAGCCCCCTTTCATGCATAAGATTGCGAAGTGAAGAGTGCCTCAACTGAAGGATGAGCTGAAGCCTGCACACATGCCCTCCTTGAGATCTGTGCCCTCTACAACTAGAAAAGGCCCCTCAAGCATGTGCACCCTAGCTAATTATGGAAATGCGTGCAGAACTGAACTGAGTCTGAACTGAACTAAAACCAAGCCTGCAGTGACTCTGAACTAGAGATTGGCACATGTATGTATGCACACGCCCTCCTAATTCACCCATATATAACAACAGCTTTCCTCCCAAAACAACTATTATTGTGCCTAGCATTAATCATCAAAGTTGTGCTCACATCTTGAGGTATGGGCCTGCTGTCACTACTGCGCCATGAGAAAGGGGAAACAGTTATCAAGCAACAAGGTAAAACTCTAACAGTAAATATTCCATTGATACTATAAAGCTATGGAAATAGCACTGCAAACTATCACGTACCTAGACATAAGGTATGTACTGTGGCCACCTCAAGAGGTTCAAACTTCATACCTTGGCAATTGCAACCTATCTATTTGCACATGTTGTTCACAATACTATTGATAAAGTAACTTGGCAAGCCCTCATAAATCATCTTAGTCTATTCTCTTGCATCTATAACTAGAAGAATAAGTGGAGGTTAATAGAACATGCTGTGCGGGTTAAGATAGTTGCCGAGCAGGTACCAAGTTTCAAATAGCCACAATAATTTTTAAGAATTCTTGAGAGATCAAAAAAGGACAACAGTCGTGGAGGGGGGCAAAGTCAAATGTCATAGCAGTCAAACTTCTTATGGGACAAATAGATGCAGTGTGATCACGAGAAAGGCATTTTAACATGAGGATTGATTATAGCAATCATACCAAGGACCTTTTAGGGAAAAAAAACCAAGATTGACAACAAAGACACCAAGTGTAATGTTGCAGAAATCATATATGACAAGATTTGATAATTGTCTTTTTTCTAATGTCATTCACAGATCCAAGCACGGATTATCCTTAAACGACTGATGTAAACTGATTGAAAATTGATTATTGTCGGACTCACCAAAGCACAAGTAGTATTAGGCATAAATACAACCAGCCAAGGAAGAAACCCAAGTGATGTGTACCTGATAGAATTCCTGATACTTCGAGGTGGAGAAGAGTCAGCCTTGCAAAAGTACCACTGTGAAATAGTACCACTAATAATGTACACCTGAGCTTCTATCATCGTTGTCAGAGACCATAACATTGTGATGATAGCTAATGCATAGTACGCCGGAACCCATCCGTCCTCTTTCCATAAGCAACACTCCACACCAGTGCTTCCTCCACACGCATACCCAGATTCTTCAACTTTGGGATTAGGTATGATCCTGCCATTTAGGCGTGCAAACACCAAAAAGACTATGATGGGTATATAGTAGACAAAGAGACCAGCTATTAAGCTAGGCAAAACCAGCATCAGTCTAATGTTTCTCGCAAGGCCTTCTGAAGCTGTGCCTATGATTCTGATTGTGAGTTCTATACGGTGCCAGTTTATAATAATGATCCAGACAATTATCCCGCATAGTACAAAAATAAAAAGAAGAATGAAAATCCTCAGTGCCAGGCTTATTTCATCCCTGCAATCCTTACTCATAGTGCAAGCCACGAACCAGAAGACATTAATGAAAACAGGAATGAGAACAAAGAAGGGGAGACAGGAATACACTAGCTGTTTTGTGTAATGCCTAAGGAGCCAGAGAAGACCAAATAAGAAGGGGATACTCAGAATCAGTGTTATTACAAGTGTCCAAACCATGTCCTTCAAAAGATGCTTGCTGCTCCCAGGCACTACAAGATTTGGGTAATATTCCAATTGTATTACACGAATTGGGTGATAACCCAAATGTTCATATGCTCCATCAAAACCTAATCCTTGATCCCTTATGTTAACACTGAGTGAAGATTTTGTACAAGTGCTGGAATTTGTATCATAGACATAAGAGGAAACATTTCCGTAATTTCTGTTGCGGTGGACAATTGAAAATATTCCAAACGCAAAGGTCGCCAATACCAAAATGACAAATACGATTAGAAAGGGTATGTCCCGGAAATACCTGCGGCCGCTGTTATATCTGATTGGATGGTAGTCTTCCTGCTGAGAAGAAGATATTTCCGTCTCTGGCAGGCCAGATTTATTCAGCAGAGGCTCTGAAGATTCAATATAAGAATCCAATGAACCTCCTCCTACGTTACTCCCCATAGTACCTGAGTATGAATCACACTCTTCTTGGTTTTTTCATTCACAATATGAAGTTCTATCACGTCTCATCTCAAATATGGATGTGTATTTTTCAATAATGACTTCTGTGAGTATAGGGAATTGAACTCAGCATGTTCTCAAGTTCTGTTTGAATTAGGTTTGTTGTAAGCCTGCCACTGAGATAGATCGCTGAAGCTGCCCGCAACACGTATGACAAAAACACCCAGCGGCGATCGCTGAAGCTGCCTGCAACACGTATGACAAAAACACCCGGCGGCATCTGCGCGTTTTATAAGAATTGACAACAAAAACTGAAGTCCTCCTTTTCATTGACAGAGCATTAATAAAAATGGAGCTGCTACTTCGAATAAATGGTTATGCATGTGACTTTTCCCAGGTACCTCGACTAAATAGTTTTGCATGGATATCAATGTAAAGAGTCGATACCAAAAACCATTGACATTTCTCTCATACACTCAACAATGTTGCAACGAGACGACGAACTCTCACGAACTGGTCTTTGAGAGGGCTTTGCTTGTTCTATCCGGCAAGCAAGGTATAGTAATATTATGTGGAGACCTGAATGAAATTATAAATGGGAAAGTATTATTGTGGAAAGTAAAATATACCATGACAAAAACACTAGCAATATCAATTGTTATTTCAATATGTAATATACTACATCTACCAGAATTATAAAAACATGAACTGAAGGTAAAAAAAGAAAATTTTGAAAGCTTCATGAACTAAAGGTAAAAAAAGAAAATTTTGAAAGCTAAATTATATGTTTTTTTATGTGAGTATGGCCAAATTCTCAAAAAAAAAATATATATAACATTATTGTCCAAATTATAATTTTTAATTAAAAGTCATCTTATCACAGTGAGAGTATTGAAGAGAATGTAATATCCATCACTTGTTTATAATGACCATCTTTATATTGATTACAGATTTCGATATATTTCAAAAACCTAATAAACATAAACAAAATCAATATGGATTAAATTTTTAAAATATTTCAAAATTTACATTTAAATAACATTAACATTATCATATATTAATCGAATATAAAATATTATACAAAAATATAATAACAATTCTAACCTAAACTAAATAGCACTTATTCAGACATTAAAAAAATATTGTGAGAATTGAATCTTGAATCATATCAACTATTATTTTATCCACCCATATTACAAACGATAAACTAAATTAATATAAATTTATCTTAATCTAAAATCTTTTAATTACTAAATTTGTCTTCATCCATTAATAAAATTGAAATTAAAATTAATATACATCACGTGTTTATAATGACCATCTTTATATTGATTAGAGATTTCGATATATTTCAAAAACCTAATAAACATAAACAAAATCAATATGGATCAAATTTTTAAAATATTTCAAAATTTACACTTAAATAACATTAACGTTATCATATATTAATCCAATATAAAATATTATACAAAAATATAATAACAATTCCTAAACTAAATATTACTTATTCAAACATTAAAAAAATACCATGAAAATTGAATCTTGAACTATTATTTTATCCACCCATATTACAAACTATGAACTAAATTAATATAAATTTATCTTAATCTAAAATATTTTAATTACTAAATTTGTTTTCATCCATTTTAATCATTAATAAAATTGAAATTAAAATTAATAAACCACCAACATTAAAATTGTGAACATTCTAATAAATTTGTGGGTATGTGTGCAATAAGCATGCTAATAATTATGTACAAGCATTTTGTGTTAGTTAAATAACTAGGTTGTCAGAATCTCTATTACTATGTGACATGTGAAGCTTGAATATTAGGACACTTTATTTTTCTAAGGACAGTGAAAGTCACATGTGATTGAAACATATTTGCTCGAAGATTGTTTTAGATTGATTTGTCTCCTGAAATTTTGTTTCCAAAAGGATGATGACGGTGGAAGCCTTGAGAGTCCACATCAATTAAGAGGTGGAGATTGGTACGCATCTAAATTTTCATAAATTATCACAAAAAAAAAATAATTCTTATATTAAAAGTTATTAAGGGATTATTAAATGAATGGAATTATATATGTAATTATTGTTATATAAAATGATTATTCTATTAGTATAAATTTATTTTAATTTTAGATTTATTAAAGTATTAAGAAGGATAAAATATTTTAATATGTATATTTTTATAATATTATTTATATTTATTTAAATTTTAAAATCTCTTATTTAAAAAAATTAATTTTAAATTTTTTTATTATTGACTGCAAGCATGAATTTGTTTGTGGAGGTCTGTAATGTCTCTTGAAATTCGATGATCAGATACAGGATTATTGCTTTCATGGATGCCCGGCCTACTCCTTTTGAAGTCTAAGGTGCTTCAAATTTGGATTTAATGGAGAATGATGGATGGATTGAAAAATAACTAATGCTTTCTTGCATGCACATCCTGTGTTCATTCACTGCCAATTTTTACAGCATTAAAATATGGATAGGAGTAATTAATGTTTTATTGGATGTGCACGCTGCGGATTCATTGGAGCCTTATTCACTACCAACCAATTTTTACAGATAAAGCTCTGATACCAGTGAACTTCAATGGTTCAATGGTATAATTGAAGTGATACAGCACAGACAGGGTCGAGCGCTAAATGGAGGTGGTCGTTGCACATGAATATCTCGCTTTCCACAAAAACCCATACGTCTTGGACTGATATGTACATCCCACGGAGTTCCAACCGTAGACACATCACACGCCGAAAGTAAATATAAAGAAATTGTTCTTTGTATTGGTAGTTCAAAAGAAAAGAGGCAAAAGATTGAAGTTCTTGAAATGATATGGTTGAAACTTCATAAGAAGTTTGAACAAAACTGAATTTCTTTCCGCACACCATAGCTCTGCAGCCCTCCCACCATTGTAGAATTCACATTTTATTAAAAAAGCAGGGGCACGGAATACCTGGTTTTGGTTGGAGAGCAGATAATTCCAGCGTTTACAAACAATCCTTAACTTGTTTATGCTCAGAAAAGAGAAAAAGTGTGGAGGTAATGCAATGGAAGTTTGTAGCCAATTATAGCCACTCTGAATTGCAATAGAGAGATCATCTACAACCAAGTCGCTTCCACCTTGCATTAATTAGGCAGTCACCACTCAATTCGGCATGTCGTTCACCTGAGTTTTCTCCGTGTTCATTTGGAGGACTGAATTTGGAGGAGCAACTCGGTTTGAATTCGCTGGAGGTTTTTGTCCAACCATTGAGCAGCGTGGTGAGCAAGTGTGAGCAGTGTGGTCAGTAGTATGAGCAGAGCATAGCAGTGTGAGCAGTGTGGGAAGCAGTGAGAACAGTGAACAATGAGTAGTGTGAGAGCAGGGAGTTTTTATGCAACAGAAGTATCGAGTAGCGAGCAAGCAGTAGCAAATGCATTCAAACATGATAAAGGAACCAGAAATTTCAGAACATGTGGAGACAAATGATTTAGGACAAGTGAAAATTGCCTCATTTGCCAAAACTGGGAAGTGGGTTTGGGTCAATGCCAAACAATATCGAGGCATTTTAAAATGAAGAATAGCCCGCCTAAAATGGGCGCAAGCAAGGAAGACACGGTCTCAAAAGAAAAGTAATCGAGCCCTTCGCAAAAAGCACTCAAACAAGTCTCCTCCACAAGCACGTGGCACTAAGAAGTCCAAAGGAAAAGTCATTGATGATTTTGTCTTATATAGTCCCACAACCACACCTCTCACCTGGTCATCTGATCTTTATGTGAAAGAATTGTTAAATGCAAAACAAATGTTGGAGGTTTTAGAAGCTAAAGGGCAGGAAAGAGATCATAAAATTCATATAATAACGGCTGAGAACAATGCGTTAGCATAAAGCAATAAAATTTTAAAAGAACAAGTGGCATTGCTATAGGAAGCTCCCTTGATAGGGAAAACATAATGGCAACGCATGAATGCGGATGTGCAAAACATAAAGAAATCTGTAGTGGAAAGTAAAGAGGTGGTGAATGTGAAATCATCCCAGGATATAGGGAAAATGATTGCCCAAATAAACAACCATGAAGAGAACGCAAGAGAAGAAATGAAAGGAGATTCCACCAAAGTTTCCAAAACTTGGGCTCAACTTATTAGCAATTCTGCTAATAAGGAAGGAGAAACAAATATTCAGGTTGACAACATGCAAGATAGTGAAAGCAAGGAAAGACAAAATAGGGCAACAAACATAATTATTAAAGGGGTGAAAGACTATGAGAAAAATGAATGTACTCTTGACCTTGCAAGAGACTTCTTGAAAGACAAGTTGCTATGGCAAGGACAAATATGTCAAGCATGGAGGGTGGGTAAGTTTAACAGGGAGAGAGCCAGGCCCATAAAAGTCATTATGCCTAGCTTGCATGATAAATATATTATTCTAAGCAAGAAACATCTCTCGAGGGGTTCTCGTTTTTCCTAGAAGAAGATTTAACTGTAAAACAATGAGAGGAAAGAAGAGAGGAAATTTTAAAGGTTAGGGCAGCAAGAGATGAAGGAAAGAGAGCATGGATTTATAAAGGCAAAGTTGTGATAGCGCAATTTGGACCTCCTTCCAGAACAGAGCAGCAAGATGGTAATAAAGAAGAGGCAACAAACTCTTCAATAGGAAATCAGAAAGCAAGGTTGGTATGGGAAAACAGGGACAAAGACTCAAATGTGAGTCTTGCATATCAAAATAAATAGCAATCAATTCATACCCAAGTTTCCTTAAGATTAGTTTGTTGGAATTGCAGAGGTTACCCATGGAGACGAGGACCTGGGTTAGGGCCTATTGTAGAAAATAGAGACATAATTTGCCTCATAGAAACACTTGAGCATGAAGGGTGCAAGACACCTTTGTTTGAAGGATACTGGAAGATGGCAGTGTGGAACAAGGCAACAGGGAATGGCAAAGGGCACGGGGGTATCATGGTTTTAGTAAAGGGAGAAAGAAGGTCGTCTTATTTAGTTAGAAAAAGAAGACTCAAATAGGCAATTCATTTGGTTTAAAATATCAAAGAACCGCATCAGAATTGCAGCATGCTATTTTGCGCCACAGGTTTCAAAAATCTACAAAGATAGAGGGCTTGACCACAAAGATCCATTTGCAGCTTTAAAAGTGGATACTATCACATATTCGCAGCTAGGTGAAGTCCTTATAGTGGGTGATTTCAATGTTAGGACTGCAAGTGAGCAAGCTAGCATTCTTTGTTGTAAAGATAATTGTGACCCTATTTGGCTTATAGAAGAAAGTAATCATCAATGGGAAAGAATTTCAGAGGACCAGGGCTGCAATCTCTTTGGTGAACAATTGCTTACTCTATGTGGGGCCTTTGATTTAGTCATTTGTAATGGTTTGACTAGATGGGAAAAGTCCGGTAATTTCACTTGCAATACTTACAATGGAGCAAGTGTGGTAGATTATGTAATTTGCTCGCATGGTTTGTGTGAGAAAATGGAAGAAGTTTTGGTTGGAGATCAGCCGTGGGATTTGAAATCAGATCACAAGCCAATTTATTTATGTTTCTCTTGGATTGGAAAAAAACAATTAGAGTCAAAAATTCAGCATGTCCAACAAAATCTCCCACAGGGCAGAATTCTTTTGACGCCAGAAAATTGTAATACCTTCAAAATGACGCTAGAGAGGCTCTTTGAGAAGGAGAAAATTACAATTCACAACCTTCGTAGTCATGAATTAACACATTTAATTCAATGCGCACTTGCAAAGTGCAAAAGAGCAAAAATTAAGAAGTATGAAACAAATTGCTTTCCAGTTAATGCTTGGTTTGACGAGGAATGCAAAAAGGCAAGGAGAATGTGGAAAGAGTCAAACAAGGATAACATAAAGCTCAAATCGTACATGCAGTTATTAAGCAAGAAAAAGGTTGATTTCATGGTTTCAAGAAGGGAAGAACTAATCTTCCTTGGGAAAAATAATCCCAAATTATTTTGGAAGGAGCTCCAACCGAAAAAGATACAAATTGGAAATAATATTACAGCTTCTAAATGGTTTGACTATGCAAGACAACTCTATGAGTAGGTTCCCAAGGTTGACCCTCCCCCCTTGGTCAACATTGACACTGAACTCTTCACGGTACAAGAGGTAGAGATAGGTATCAAGAAGTTGGGTGTTGGAAAAGCAAAAGACTTAGCTGAACTCCAAGTAGAATATCTAAAGTGGGGCTCAAAGATTCTTGCACCTCACATTACAAAAATCTTCAACAACATCATACAACAAGGGCTCCCCACAGATTGGTCAACTAGTCTGGCAATACCTCTTTTCAAGAGCGGTGACGTCAATAATCCCTCCAATTATAGGACCATTATGATAAACCCTTTGTTTGCAAAGCTATTTGGAAGCATGCTAGAAAACAAAATTAGCAAGTGGGCAGAAGAAAGAGATAAGCATTCTAAAGGGCAAGTAGGTTTCAGACCTAAACATTCCACAGTTGATCATTGCATAACTTTAAGGCACATCATTGAAAGAGTTTGGGAGAAAAAGGAAGAAGTATTTTGTTGCTTTGTTGATTTCAGAAAAGTGTTTGACTCGATTCCTAGGGATAAACTTTGGCAGAGAATGGAGGAACTTGGGGTCCCTAAACATTTGAGAGCAGCTTTGCATAGGCTGTATGAAGATGTGAAAGTCAAAATTAGAACTTCAGCAGGAATTTCTGAAAGTTTTAGAAGCGATATCGGGGTCAAGCAAGGTTGCCCACTGTCTCCTACCCTTTTTGGTTTATATATCGACAAGCTTGAGGAGTGGTTAAATTCGCAAGGGGGTGATGGTATCTATTTGTGCAAGTTTGTTATAAGGCTTCTTTTGTATGCAGATGGCCTTATTCTGATTGCTAAATCGGCTCTTGGTTTGCAAGAGCACTTACTATCCCTTGAGCATTTTTGTAGAAGTGTGGGGATGCAAGTCAATATCATCAAAACGAAAGTAGTGGTCTTCTCTAAGAAAAGAAAACATGACCAACATAAGTTCTACTTTGAAGGCAACATTCTGGAATAAGTTGCGGATTACAAATACCTCGGGATTGACTTCAACAAAAATCTAAGCTGGAATGGTTGTAGAAAGAAAAGAATTTGGGGGGTTGGAAAGCATTTTATGCTTTTCAAAATAGGTGTAGAGAGGCAGAGTTATGGGACTCGAAGACCACTCAAACTCTTTTTGGGCTTCTAGTGATTCTCTATGGTTGTGAACTGTGGGCTAGCAGTACCTCCGACATGAAGTGGAAACAAATTGAGAAAATTCAGAAGCATTTGATTACAAACAAATTTAAGATTAAAAGTGCAGTTCCTTATGACATCTTGTTAAGTGAAAGAGGGACTGCTCCTATTGAAACAATTGATATGGTGCGAGTCATAAGGTATTTAAAAAAAAATGAGCAGATGGAAGAGGGTAGATGGCCTAAGGTTGTCTTTAATGATAGATTGTGCAAGAGAAAAAAAACTTGGATGCAGCAAAATAACAAATGGTTTAGTAAATGGGGTATTTGCTTGAACATGTGTCCCATAAACAGCAAAGAGATAAATACTTTTGTTACGGAAAAGTTCCACAAACATACTTGGGATAAGGAGCTAGGAAGAAAGAAAAATTACTATATTGAAGTGTTTAATCCCACTCATAATCATCAACCAAAAGCATACATAGAGGCCAATATTTCTTGGAGAGCCAAAATTCTTATTGCTCAGTTAAGGTCTAATTCTCATTAACTCCCTTTTGAAACAAGGCGCTAGAAAAGGCCAAAGGAAGTGTGGGAGGAAAGAGTATGCGTTTTTTGTTCTTCCGGAAAAGTGGAAACAGAAAAACATTTCATTTTAGAATGTGAGGCCTTCAAAGACAATAGGGAAAGTTATGCAGATATGTTGGCAGCTAGCTCTTGGGATAATCTATTTAGCGAGGGGTTTGTCGAGAAGCTGGGAGCATTTATTGTGAATCTTCACAAAAAAAGGGTCGAATACATCAAGCAGATGAAGAAGCAATCTGTCCCATAGGCTATCTTTAGCCTCATGGATGTTTAAATAATTTATTTCTTCTTTCTTTCTATATGGTAGGGCATTTTTCTTTCACATGCTTTATATATTTATCTTTGTCTTGATAAACACTCTACAACCCAATATGAGGTAGATCTCACGTAAAAAAATAAACATAAACACGTAAACATGTAAATATAAATGTAAACATAATGTTTAACAGTTAACATTTTTAATTTAACGTGGGCCCTATTTAAAAGTCAATCTAATTATTATTATGTATAAACACAATACAAATTTAAAATATAAACATGTTTACTAACACTCAAAAAAGAGGTATGTTAAATAAATAAACTAGAGGTATGATAAATATTTATTTATTTATTTATTTTTACTCTAGAAGTGTGGTAAACAAATAAAACTTCTTTTTATATTTACTCCATAAACCCCTTTATATTTACAAGAACTCAAAAAAGAGGTTTTATTAAGGTGAAGTCTAAGGGCCAAATACCATGGGCCAAATACCATATTTACAAAAGAGGGAGGGTAAATATATAAACATAAAAAAAAAAAAAAAAAAAATGTATGGTAAGTAAATAAAAATATGTCAATAGGATTAGAAATCAATATCTAATTATATACCAAGCCTATGGGCCAAATACCATGGTAAATAAAAGAGATATAATAAATAAATAAATAGATGGTATGGTAAATAAATAAAACCTCTTTTTATATTTGCTCCATAAACCTCTTTTATTTAGGTAAAACCTATAGGCCAAATCCCATTAGCCAGATTATTATTGATACCATACAAAAAAACATTACTAACCCTAATATTAATATTAAAAGATTAAGATTATTATTATTAAATCTAATATTCATATTAATATATCATAGTATTAATATTATTAAATTTAATAACTTTGGATTAATACAATATTAAATTTGTTATATTATAATATATATTAATATATCATGATATATATTAACTCTAGAAATATATGGGAGGAAAGAACAAAGACATAGGGTGATAGAGGTGGAGACATAGGGGGAGTGACAAGGGAGAGATGGAGATAAATTGAATGAGAGGGGAGAGGAGGAATGAATAGAGAGAGGGGGAGATGGGTGAGAGAGGTAGAGAAGGGTAAGAGAAGGAGAGTGATGGCAATCCCGAGACCGTTGTGTGGCAAGACTTATGTGGCAGCTGGCTCGTCCTTGGTCCTTCCCGCGCTGGCACACACCGAGGTTTGGAGAGGGTTTATGGCTCCTTCAATGCGCATCCGACCCGAGGTTGGTCTCATTTTTTGTGAGCACAGCGTCCATGGTATGGCTCGACCTGGGCTCATTTGCGTTGTTGTTCGTTTGAGTTATGCTTCCATTCCTCTGTGGCTCGTCTAGTTCGGCTCTGGAAGAAGATGGGTCTCTGTTGCCCGCTATCCTCTTAGTTCTTCTCTGGTTCCGGGCCTCTATCGTTTTTAGTTATATGAATGTTTTTCATTGGACCTGGTGGCTGTTGTACACTTAGTTTTCCGTGAAGGTCTCAGGTTTGGTTTGTCGTTATGTGTATGTCTTATTTCGACTGTCTGTGAATGATTCTTTTACAACTTGCAGGTGATGTTTTCTAACTGGGTTTTGGTTGCATTTCACATGCCCTATGCCTATTACTCTCGTCGATGGCTTGGTTGCTTATTTGATAGGTAAAAACCCTGTTCCGATTCCACTGTTTCGCCTTCCTGTAGTTTTTATTAACGGCCTTGATCCTGGTGAGGAGGTTGTGGTATCATGGCACTTCGGCCGTTGTTTGCGCTCAGGTTGGGGTTTCAACTCGTGGTTCGGTTATGGAGTCCGGCCTCCCCTTCAGGTATTCGCCGTGGGTCAAGTTCCTTGTTTTTTCTCTGGTGTTGTTGTGTGCTATATAGCTATGCTTCCTCTCTGACAATATTCTTGTTGCTGTGCGGGTATCGCTCTCCTCTTTGCTGTGGCTACAAGGGGCTGAATCTTGGGGATGAAACATCGTGGTCTTTCCCTTGAATATTTGGGTCCAATGTGCTTAAATCGGGTAGGGTCCTTCCTTGATTGCGCTCTGCAGTTGCATTTTAGTTTCGGGCTATAGTTGTTTAACCCTTGGGGTTTCAGTTAGTTGGTCTGTCGATACTTTGTTGCTTCCTGTGCAACGAGCCCATCCTGTCGATTTTGTTTTCTATTCTGGGAATGTGTTTCGGCCTTCTGTTGTTGATTGTTGTGTATGCTATTCCGTCTGTGTACTGCTTTGATCTATCTGGGTTGTGGAAACCCTCCTCGGCCTATCTCGTTTGTATGAAGGATTGTTGGTTATTTTTTGAGGGCTCTGTGCCTTGAGGCCTGTGTGGAATCTGGAAGTTCTGTCCTATACTTCCGTGGACCTGATGAATATATATATATATATATATATATATATATATATATATATATATATATATATATATATATATATATATATATATATATATATATATATATATATATACAGTAAATTTCTAATTTAAATCAAATAGTATGTATTCGGTAATGTACCTAGATGGTTTGGCTCTTACATATTTGATCCTTTTAGTCTCGGTGTGCAGTTTGAATGTTAATCACACAATCTGTTGTTTAATTGCTATGCATAGTAATTTATACTTGTTGCTTCTGAAACAGTGAATACCTGTAAGCTTTCTTTAAATTCATAAAAAAAAATTGTTCAGAGATATGCTTTCTTTCCTTTTTTTCATCTAGATGGCAGCAACCTCACTTTTGATTCTGGATTGCCTATTTATGCTTACTAGCAGCCTCATACTGTTGAGGAACCACCCTCAGTTACATTATAGTTATTTTCCATTTTCATTCAGTTTCATTTCTAACTTATTTTAAACAAATCCTATTCTAACTACTGTTTAGTTTATAAATAAAAACATTAGCTGTAACAACCTTCATTTAAAAATAAAAATAAAACTAACTAAAAGTGAACTTAATCAAAACAACTTGTCCAGCTGTCGCCTCCCTAGTCGGATGCTCCTGCATCAGGCTCCCGGGGTGAATGAATCTCATGGCTCCTGTCCATGAGCTCTTCAATCGAGTACCCGACGCTTTGAATCTGGCCTGCATCCAACCAAGAACTGTCCTCAATTGGACGGTCCTTCCATTTGACCAGGTACTGTAAGTACTCTTTTCTTCGAGTTCGCCTGGCCACCTGAGTATCCAAGATTTGTTCGATCTCTAGAGGCTTGGCTGGAGGCATCTGTTTGACCCATGACTCAGTCTCTCCCTGGGTGTCCCGTGTGTGTTCTGTCGAACTGTCCTCCACATTAGCAGTAATGTAAGGGTACAAGTCTGCCACATTGAAGATGGGCAAGATCCCTATACCCGAGGGTAGTTGCAGTTCATATGCATTTGCAGAGAACTTTCGCAGTATCCTGCAAGGTCCTATTTTTTTCAGTTTCAGTTTGTTATATTCGCCTTTAGGAAACCTTTCTTTGCGTAGATGTGCCAGTACTAGGTCCCCTACATTGAATTGCACTTCTTGCCATTTTAAATATGCCTTCTGTTTATACCTTTGGCTGTTGTCATGTAATTTGGATTTCACTTTTTCATGCAGTTCGCTGATCACCTTTGCAAAGTCTTCACCATCAACACTCCTTCATTCCAACCGACCCAAATCCCGTAACTCGTGCACACCATGGGGGTGCATCCCGTATAGGATCTGGAAAGGACTTCTGCTCGTACTCCTGTTGGGTGAATCATTATAAGCGAACTCTGCTTGTGCGAGTACGCAATCCCATTGTCGTGAATTTTCACCAACCAGACTACGTAACAGATTCCCCAGACTTCAGTTCACCACCTTAGTCTGCCCATCAGTCTGTGGGTGATAAGTTGAGCTGAAGTTTAGTTTGGTATCTAGCTTTTTCCACAAAGTCCACCAAAAATGACCTGTGAACTTCACGTCCCAATATGAAATAATAGACTTCGGCAAGCCATGTATTCTGACAATCTCTGTGAATAACAAGTGTGCTACATGTGTGGCATCGCTGGTCTTCCTACAGGGAATGAAATGCGCCATCTTGGTGAAGCGATCCACCACCACTATGATTGAATCGAACCCCTTTTGTGTTCTCAACAAATCTAAGACAAAGTCTAAACTGACTGAATCCCATGGTCTGTCCGGAATAGGCAGGAGTGTATATAATCCTGTATTTTGACTGTGTCCCTTTGCAATCTGACACATCTTACACCTAGCCACAAATCTTTGTACGTCTCTACGCATTTTTGGCCAATAATAGGAGTGGCTCACTTGATCCAAAGTCTTATCAATGCCAAAATGTCCGGCTAAACCCCACTATGCTTTTCCTGGATTAAGTTTTCCCTCATCAAACATTCCGGAATACACAATTGTCCTCCCCTGAACATCAATCCTTCCTGTATGTTATAGTCTAGCCATGAACTGTTGTCTCTCAACAACGGATTTTGGCAAGCTTCGTACGCTTCCTTAAAGTCTGCATCTGTTTCATACAGATCCTTAAGATGCTCAAATCCTAACACCTGCACTCTTCTTTGCTGTAAAATCAAATTTCTTCTGCTTAATGCATCAACATACTGCAATGCAGAATTGTCTGAAACAAAACAAATTCATTCGCCATCTAGTAATGTCTCCAATGTTTCAGTGCTTGGACCACTGCATAAAATTCCTTGTCGTAAGACGTATACTTCTGCCTACTCTCATTCAACTTCTCGCTGAAATAGGCCACTGGCTTGTCCTCTTGGCTGAGTACTGCTCCAATGGCTGTCCCACTGGCATCGCAACGAACTTGAAAAAGTTTGTTGAAATCTGGCAACCTCAAAATTGGTCTTTTGGTGATCTTCTTTTTCAGTAGCTGAAAAATCTTTTCCGCTGACTCTGTCCAATGAAAAGGTTGATTTGCCTTTTTAACGGTATCCACCATGGGTGCACAAATCCCACTGAAATATTCTATAAAATTTCGATAAAAACTCGCCAACCCATGAAAACTCTGCACTTCAGACAAAGTCCTGGGGGGTGGCCAGCTAACTATGGCTGCAACCTTTTCTGTATCCATCATTAATTCATTTTCCAAAATCACAAATCCTAAATAAATCAATTCTTTCTTAAAAAAAGTACACTTCTTCAAATTTAACAACAACTTGTTTTGCTGCAACTTTTCCAGGACATACCTGACATGTCATAAATGTTCTTCCTCCGTCTTACTGAAAATAAGGATATCATCTAGATATACAATCACGAACTTTCCAATGTATTCCTTCAGCATCTCGTTCATCAAGCGCATGAATTTTTTGGGTGTGTTGCTCAGTCCAAATGGCATGACCAACTATTCATACAAGCCTTCATTGGTCTTGAAAGTTGTCTTCCATTTGTCCCCTTCACGAATCCGAATTTGGTGATATCCGCTTTTCAAAGCAATCTTCGAAAAATATGCCGCTCCACTCAAACAGTCCATCATGTCATCCATTCGCGGTAAAGGAAACCTATACCTAATAGTGATCTTGTTAATTGCTCGAGAATCAGTACACATCTGTCATTCACCTCCTTTCTTGGGAGCTAAAACAGTTGGGACCGAACAAGGACTTAAACTCTCCCGAATCAACCCTTTATCCAACAACTCTTGTACCTACTTCCTGATCTCTTCATTGTCCTTTGGACTCATCCAGTAAGCAGCTTTGTTTCCCCTGGAATGAAATCAATATGGTGACTGGTACTCCTTTTTGGTGGCAATTTATCTGGTAGATCATCCACCAAAATGTCACTAAACTCCTGCAGCATATCCTGTATCTCCTCAGGTAAGTTAGTAATCTCAGTATGTATTAACACCACTCTTGGCCTTTGCACAATTGCATATTTTACCTCATCATCTCCAATCTGTTGTAGAAACTCTTTTCCTCCTAAATGTAATGCTTTTGTTCCACCATTTTCTGTTGTATCCTCTTCTTTCATGGGTACTAGCGTATGCTTTATCCCATCCTTAGCAAACTTGTAACAGCTTGTCTTCCCATCGTGGACAACTTTCCTGTCATATTGCCATAGTCTGCCCAACAATATATGGCACACATCCATTGGCATGATATCACAAGTTACTTTATCCTTATACCTACCAATGTGAAACTCCACTTCGCACTGCTCATCAACCAGCAGTTGGTGTCCTTTTTGTAACGAAGACACCCTGTATGGTGTTGGGTGCTTCAATATTTTTAAACCCAGTTTTTCTACCATTTCAGTGGCTACTAGGTTGTTAGTGCTCCCGCTGTCAATAATCAATTTGCAGCATTTCCCATGTGATTTACACACAGTTCAGAACAGTGCTTTCCGCTGTGTCTGGTCAGCTAACTCTTTAGTCAGTTTCAACAATACCTTGTTTAACACTAAGGCTTCTCCCGTTTCAGGCATGTTCTCCACTTCTTGTGGCGGTGCCTCTGCTTCTTCCGGTTGAGAAACATATGCTCCTCTTTGCCCTGCTTGATCACTTTCAGGACATTCAAAAGACCTGTGTCCCCACTTGTGACACTTGTAACACTGATAGGCATTTCCTCTGCCTCTGCCATTACCTCTTCCTCGTTGGTAAGGCCTTCCTCCTCTAGTGTTACCTTCTTTTTCAGTTGGTCCTGTAGTTTTTGAACTACTGCCCTCTTCATTGCTGTTGACAGTTCTGCCTCTGCCAAAAGACTGTCCTCTTCCTCTGCCAGATCCACGTCCTCTTCTGGCATTCTGCTTTCTGGCGATCTTTTCTTCTGCCTTCAAAGCACTTTGATAGGCTTCCTCTATGGACTTGGGGGAAAGAATACTAATCTCATCTAGTATCTCCATCTGTAAGCCATTCACAAACCTTGCTGTCTTTTCCAGGGTATCTTCAACATAACCTGCTCGCAGGTTCACTTTGTAGAATTCTTCCGTATACTCCTTCACAGTCATTTCTCTTTGCTTCAGGTTCTGCACCTGCCTATACAGAGCAATCTGATAATATTTGGGTAGAAACTTACTCTTCATCTTGGCAATCATCCTGTTCCACTTTTTGATCAATGGTTTATTTGACCTTCTCCTTTCTACCTGCACACTGTCCCACCACAGTGCTACATGTCCCTTCAGTTTGGTGGCTGCAAACCTGACCTTCTTATCTTCACTGATTTCTTCACACTTGAAATATTTATCCATCTCACTAATCCAGTCCAACAATACCTCCGTAGATAAATTTCCATCATAATTCGAAAGCTCTGGCTTCGGCTTGCTACTTGCCAACAAAACTGATCTCAATAATTTTATCTCTGGTCCCTCTTCGTCTGACCCATCCGTCATGGCTGCAACTTCTTCTTCACTGTCATCACCACCTTCTGGATCCCTACGCCTCCCTGCTTCCACTGCTGCCAATCGGGCACTTAGGATCCTGATTTCTTCTCGCAACCCTTCATCGACTACTCTCTTGATAGCTCTACCTCAACCTCTTCTTCCTACTTCCATTTTTTTTCTTTTGAGAAAAGAACTTCCTCTGATACCAAAATTTGATGGCGATCCTGAGATGGTTGCGTGGCAAGACTTATGTGGCAGCTGGCCCATCCTTGGTCCTTCCCGCGCTGGCACACACCAAGGTTTGGTGAGGGTTTATGGCACCTTCAATGCGCATCCAGCCTGAGGTTGGTCTCGTTTTGTGTGAGCACGACGTCTATGGTATGGCTCGACCTGGGCTCATTTGCGTTGTTGTTCATTTGAGTTATGCTTTTGTTCCTCTGTGGCTCGTCTGGTTCGGCTCTGGAAGAAGATGGGTCTCTGTTGCCCGCTATCCTCTTGGTTCTTCTCTAGTTTCGATCCTCTATCGTTTGTTAGTTATATAAATATTTTTCGTTGGACTTGGTAGCTGTTGTCCTAGTTTTTCGTGGAGGTCATAGGTTTGGTTTGTCATTCTGGGTTTGCCTTATTTTGACTGTCTGTGAACGATTCTTTTACAACTTGCAGGTGATGTTTTCTAACTGGGTTTTGGTCGCATTTCACAGGCCCTCCGCCTGTTACTCTCGTCGATGGCTTGGCTGCTTATTTGACAAGTAAAAACCCTATTCCAATTCCATTGTTTCGACTTCCTATAGTTTTTATTAATGGCCTTACTCCTGGTGAGCAGGTTGTTGTATCGTGGAACTTTGGTCGTTGGTTACGCTCAGGTTGGGGTTTCAACTCGTGGTTCGATTGTGGAGTCTGGCCTCCCCTTTAGGTATTCGTCGTGGGTCAAGTTCCTTGTTTTTTCTCTGGTGTTTTTGTGTGCTATATAGATATGCTTCCTCTCTGACAATATTCTTGTCACTGTGTAGGTATCCCTCTCCTCTTTGTTGTGGCTGCAAGGGGCTAGCTCTCGGGGATGAAATGTCGTGGTCTCGTCCTTGAAGATTTGGGTCCGATGTGCTTAAATCGGGTAGGGTCCTTCCTTGACTGCGCTCTGTGGTTGCATTTTGGTTTTGGGCTATAGTTGTTTAACCCTTGGGGTTTCAATTTGTTGGTCTGTCGATACTTGGTTGCCTCCTATGCAACGAGCCCATCCTGTCGATTTTGTTTTCTGTTTTGGGAATGTGTTTCGGCCTTCTGTTGTTGGTTGTTGTGTCTGTTGTTTCGTCTGTGTACTGCTTTGGTCTATCTAGGTTGTGGAATCCCTCCTCGGCCTATCTAGTTTGTATGAAGGACTGTTGGTTATTTTTTGAGGGCTCTGTGTCTTGAGGCCTGCATTGAATATGGAATTTTTGTCCTGTACTTCTGTGGACTTGATGAATATGAATATATATATATATATATTGTAAATTTCTAATTTAAATCAAATAGTATGTATTTGGTAATGTACCTGGATGGTTTGGCTTTGTCGTATTTGATCCTTTCAGTCTCGGTGTGCAGTTTGAATGTTAATCACACAATTTGTTGTTTAATTGCTATGCACAATAATTTATACTTGTTGCTTCTGAAACAGTGAATACCTGTAAGCTTTATTTAAATTCATTAAAAAAAAAAAAGTTGTTCAAAGTTATGCTTTCTTTCCATTTTTTCATCTAGATGGCAGCAACCCCACTTTTGATTCTGGGTTGCCTATTTATGCTTGTTCGCAGCCTCATACTGTTGAGGAACCGCCCTCAGTTACATTATAGTTATTTTCCAGTTTCATTTCTAACTTATTTTAAACAAATCCTATGCTAACTATTGTTCAATTTATAAATAAAAAATTGGCTATAACGACCTTCATTTAAAAATAAAAATAAAACTAACTAAAAGTGAACTTAATCAAAACAGCTTGTCCGGTTGTCACCTCTGTAGTCGAATGCTCCTGCATCAGAGAGGGAGACACAAAGATGGAGTGGGGAGAGAGAGAAGGACAAAGGGAGTGAGATAGTGAGAGGATTGGAGGGAAGAGAGAGAGATGGGGGAAGAGAGAGGAAGGTAGGAGAGAAAGGGAGAGAGAGGACTTGCGAGAGAGGAGGAGAGGGGGAGGGATACAGAGATGGAGTTGGAGGGGGAGAGAGGGAGGGAAGAGAAAGACATAGAGAGTGAGAAGTGGAGAGATAGAGAGGGAGCGACAAGGGAGAGTTGAAGAGAGAGAGTGTATGTTTAGGGGTGAGATAAAGAGACAAAGAAGGAGAGATAGAGAGAACGGGGGAGATAGGGAGAGAGAAGGAGAGGGGGATGGATATAGTAACATAGTTGGGGAGAGAGAGAGAGAATGAGTGATGGTGGAAGAGAGAGGATTGGAGGGAAAAGAGAGAGAGAGAGAGTGATGGGGGAAGAGAGAGGGAGGTAGGAGAGAAAGGGAGAGAGAGGAAGAACGAGAGACAAGACTTGAGAGAGAGGATGAGAGTGATGGGGGAAGAGAGAGGATTGGAGGGAAAAGAGAGAGAGAGATGGGGGAAGAGAGAGGGAGGTAGGATAGAAAGGGAGAGAGAGGAAGTACGAGAGAGTGGACTTGAGAGAGACAAGGAGAGAGGGAGGGATAGGGAGATGGAGTTGGAGGGGGAGAGAGGGAGGGAAGAAGAAATACATAGAGAGTGAGAAGTGAAGAGAGAGAGGGAGTGACAAGGGAGAGACGGAGAGAGAGTGTGTATGTTTTGGGGTGAGATAAAGAGACAAAGGAGGAGAGATGGAGATAATGGGGGAGAGAAAGAGAGAGGAGAGAGGGAGGGATAGAGTAATAGAGTTGGAGAGAGAGAGAGGGAGAGAGAGAGAGAGAGAGAGAGAGGAAGGAAGACATAGAGGATGTGATAGAGTGGAGAGAGGGAGGGATATAGTAATAGAGTTGGAGAGAGAGAGAGAGAGAGAGAGAGAGAGGTTGTGATAGAGTGGAGAGAGGGATGGAAAGAGAGAGGGATTTGGAGGGTGAGAAAGAGGGAGGTAAGAAGAAAGAAATAGAGAGAGAAAGGTGGAGAGAGACAGTGATCTGAAATGGAGCAGATTAGTAATGTTGTGCTAATTCCCCATTCTGAATATAAAAATGTGCTTGGGGTTTGTACTCCAAAATAGCAAGTAAAAACATGAATTTTATGTGTGTTTACTTAAGTTAGTATCATGAAGAAAACTTAAAACATGAAACCAAAACACTGAATGGAAGCATGCATCAAATATTAACACACCAGCCATTGTTAAAGTAGTTCACCCCTCTTAGGCTACATCTCCTTGGATCAGCTCTAAAGGCATGAACCCTTCTGATTATGCTCAAAATTCTTCAGTAATAAAGAGTACATAAGTGTGCTGACAAAAAGAGTGGCTAGTTTCCCCTTCAAGGAAACATTCTTCTGCAAAGAACTCCCACTCTAAAGGCATGACAACATACAATTGGTCATGAAACAATCAGCAAGCTAAGGGCTCTCAAATCACCACCCCATACTCCAACTTCCAAGAGCATAAACAATACTACAATCCACTTGAAGTACTTAAATAAGTCTCTTTATCCAAACACCTATAGTGCAAGGTCATCTCCATCTTCATACTCCTTCTTAAATTGAATCAACACTCTGGTTGACCATGGCACCCATAGTCTTCACTTTGCAAAAATCCTATCCAGAAGTGCTCCTTTGATCTTGAAACCTATTCCAATGAGTTCAAAATGTCAAAAAATGGCTCTCTAACCTCTTTTTTCATCCCCTTTGGTCGAAAATTGCCTTAATTATGACTTTTGTCAATCTTTCCACAATTTTCTCCTCCAAATCTGGCTTACTGCCATTTAAATTCATTATCTGGATTCAAATCTAGCAGTTCTGCCAAAATTGACGGTCCCGCGAACTTTCCCACCTATCTCGCGGCTAAGGCCGAGTGGTCAAACTATGCTTAGCTCTAGTGATTAAGGCGACGGTGTTGCAGCTCTTTCGCTTCTCGCAATCAACGTAAAATCCCGACAGATGATCTTGTGAACAAAACGGGCGATGTGCAATGCGATATCGGCGGACCCGACGGGAGTATTAACCGCAACCTATAGTGGCATTGCATCTCGGATATCCTATCACATTTCGCATCGCGGAGAACTGACGATAATAAATGCGAGACTTCTATGTGATTGTGATATGCAATAAAATCACATCGCAACCGTGACTGCTCCGGGGGTCGATTACCTTATCCACTTGCAATATGTGATCGTATCGCAACCTATCTACACCGGGGCTGATTCTATAACGCTCGTCCACCTCCGATTTGCGATATCGCTAATCGCAAATTGGCATTGCTTAGGGGGCTGATTCTTAACCCACGACCTTTGTTTTCCCTGATATGCGATATGCAGGACCCAATGGAAACCTGTCACTTGGTGCTGCGCCATTCACTGGAACCTTTTCCATGTCATCCAATCTTGCCACCTAGACAAGTCAAACTTGAACTTTGACTTGCTTTAACTATGCATACGAGCTCGGATTTGAGTGTCGTTTGCACCATTGGATTCAGAATGACGAGCTCTTCTATCTGAAGCTAAGATTATCAAGATTCTGACACTTTGAATTTTTGGCAAATTTTGAACTCTTGATCAGAGAAAGGGAGTGATAAGGAAGATAGAGAGAGGGGTAGAGGACAACAAGAGGGAGGAGAGAGAGCAACGCGAGAGAGAGAGAGAGAGAGAAGAGGAGGGGTAGATAAATATATTGGAGAAAGAGAGTGTATGTTTTGGGGGTGATATAGAGAGACAAAGGGAGATAGAGATATAGATGGAAAGTTAAGAGAGAGAAGAAGAGAGAGATGGAGAGAGGGAGGAAGGGATAGAGAGATTGATATATATGGAGTGAGAGAGCGTGTGTGTTTGGGGGGTTGAGATAAAGAGACAAAGAAGGAGAGATGGGGGGATATATATATATATGTGTGTGTGTGTGTGTGTGTGTGTGAAGGGGGGAGATGGAAGAATATTTCTTGCACTAGATGCATTGATGTTAGTGTAGATGATGATTTGTAATCCTATTTGCTTGCACTAGATGCATTTATTTCAATGTAGATGTTGATTTCTAATAATATTTGATTGCTTGCACTCAATGCATTGATTTAAATGTAGATGATTTCCAATCCTATTTGATTGCTTGCACTAAATGCATTGATTTCAATGTAGACAATGAATTATAATCCTATTTGATTGCTTGCACTAGATGCATTGATTTCAGTGTAGATGGTGATTTCTAATCATATTTGATTGCTTGCACTAGATGCATTGATTTCAGTGTAGATGTTGGTTTATAATCTTATTTTCTTACTTGCACTAGATGCATTGATTTCAGTGTAAATGTTGTTTTCTAATCTTATTTGATTGCTTGCATTAGATGCATTGATTTCAGTGTAGATGTTGATTTATGATTTGATGTAATTGGATGTATGATGTTACATTAATTTTAAAGTCATTGGATTAACATTTTGCATTGACTTCAGTGCAAGCATAAAAAATGATTGACAATGTACATTGATTTTTGTGTTATAGTAATTCAACCTATTAATATTGGAGAGAAAGAGAGACAAGGTATGATGTTTACTACAATAGCTCGAGCTAAATATTTAAATGGTTTATGATTTAACCTGTCCTTTTCATATAATCGATATGAAAAGATGACAAAAGTAACAAGGGTGACAATAAGAATAGTAGAAGAAAATAGTTCGAGATTAATCACAATGAAGACTATTTATATTTGACTATATTCTTATTGTTCACATTTTCTATTATTCAACACTATTACATTGTCACTTTACATTCAAAAAATTTATTTCATCATTTTTCATCATTAAAGTTATTAACAATATTTATCATCTCAACAAACTGAGGTAACTAAGCAAATTTAAAATTAAAATGACCAGATTAATCTGAGACATATTTAGCATATTTAAAATGATTATATTAATATTAGATGAATTTACATATTATTGATAAAATTAATCATATGTTTTCTTTGGCCGCACACGACTGAAACCAGCCTAGATCCATCTTAACTCTGGATCTATCAAGCTCCGAGAGGGATCAAATCTCTCGAGGTGCAAATCTTTCTTGAAGTTTTGCACTCAAAAAAGAGGTTTGCACCTCGAGAGATTTGATCCCTCTCGATGCTTGATAGATCCGAAGTTAAGATGGATCTAGGCCAGTTTAATTAAATTTTTTAATGTGATATAGAGAGAAAGGGAGAAAATAAACTTTTTTTGTAAGCTTGGTAGATCCTTCCATTTTCATTAATATAAAAGCAAGTTACATCCACATAACAAATAGTTAGGTGGCCTCAACTTGCCTTGAGGGAAACCAAGTCTGTTGGCCACCTAACAATGTGATATGTCATCCAATAACAAAAAATAATTAGTCTTTCTAACCAAGCTAGATAAGTTTGTATGTCTTTGCCTTGCCTAGATACTATTTGCCTATAAACAAAAGGAGCAACATTCTGGAAATTAAAAGCTTTCTGCATACAAAAGAAAACAAAAAACTAAGAAACCAACTAGCAGACTACTCTTCTCCCTTGGCAGACGCAGACTCCACCGGAGTCGGGTCCTTAGCATTGGAGCTCGGAAGCTCTATCTGTGAGAGAATGCAAGGGAGGTGATCTTCAATTCGATGAAGGCAACCATCCTGTTTTTGCATCTGAAACTAGAGCTTCTGAAAATCTTGTTTATAATTAGGGAAGTCCTACATTGTTGTTTCCATGCTTACAAAGACCTGCTCCAAGGCCTTTCCCAATATACTCTTCATGGACCAGTACAGGTACAGGGTCTGTTTGAATTGAGTAACACGACCACGAGTGTGCCCAGGGTCTAACACCATAGTCCGCCAATCCTCCACCTTAATTTCCATTGTTCAAGCTTGTCGGTGTAAGTATGCTTCCCATTCCTCGATTAACTGTCGGATTTCCTCGCTCGTTCCTTCACGATATGTTGTGGCCGCATCATTTATGATGTTGGCAACTAGTTTGTGACCCCTCAATTTTCCCCCAGAGGAGTTGGGCTGCTTTGCCTTCGTTGTCCCCCTGGTTTTCCTACCATGGCCTCTTGCAGTCCTCGTTCAAGCCATTATTGCGTACTTGCAGTGTGTAGTGGAGACAAGGGTAGGGCGAATTGCTTGCACAGGTGGTAGCCCAAGCCTAGAAGCTTCCCACTTCTAGGTGACACTCTGCCTCACACACCGCCAATGGAGAAGCACAAAATGATGATTTCCAATACAGAATCTGAGGGACTTCCTCCCTTCTCTTCCAATGCATGCCATCCTTACCATCTGACCCAAACAGAGAAACAACCTCCACAACCCAGAGCCCATTATCATAACAGTTAGAAAAAGGTTTGAAGAAAACAACGAGGCTTATACCATAAGAACTAACCTAGTACCCAGACCATCGCAAAGCCACATTTGTAAGCCCGAAAAGACTCCCACAGGGGCGAAGGTCATGGAAATTGGCTCTAACACAAACAATTCATCTCCAGAACAAACAGAGAAAAACCCTCAACCCTTTCTCGGAAGATACAGTAAGACAAAACCCAAGGGTGGCATGGTTGACAACCCATCCTCGAGCCCCAGTGATGTCGGGCCGAACCAGAAGGAAGTCCTAGGGGCTGACTGTTGATATACAAACCCCATATAACCCCATCCTAGATAGGAGAATTCCGAACCGAACAGACACAGAGACCATGCCGGGCAAAAGGACTTACTGTAGTAGGAGGACATACACATGCAGCTTCATGGAACCTTGCTTTCTCACAAACCCTAGCAAAATGACACTAGGCAGTCCCAAATCCCTTAAACAGATAAGCTGATGCATGGAGGAGAGAAAGGAATGACAGGTCACATACCAGTTTACCCTCGCGCAGAGAAGATTAGCCTGCCACCTCGCCTGGATCCATGTCGTTCCACTGAGCTCTGCACCACCCTTCCTCACTCCTTTACTATGAACAAAACACTTACCAGCTTCTCTCTTAGAGCATTTAACAAAATTCCAAACCCAAGACTCATTGTCACTGCCACCTCCTGCGGGAGTATTTACCACCTGCATGCATGGAGCCACCGCACCAATCACCTCAAGCATGTGGAGGGTGGTGGGTTTGTACCCCAAGGCCATTGTCATTAAATTGTCATGATGGGAGTGTTGTCCAACTCACACCCCGATCGAGAGGTCTAATCAGAGTTTTGGAGACTCTGTAAGCTATGTCTCATATCTTGTTCTAGGATCTCTTTCAAGGAGTTAAACTTGCCTTCCGTGGATTGAGTCAACCAAGTCAACTCGAGAGGGTCACTTCGATGCGAGCAACCCCAATTTGCTAGGAAATCCGTTGCTCTATTTCCATCTCTTCTAACATGGTTAGTGATGATATAGTCAAACTTTTGGAGAAGTTCACCTATCTCTTGCACCATCCTAGCAGTTCTCCATCTATGGCTAAGTTTGTCCCATTTATCCCCCTGACTCAATTTTTTAACTGTGTTAATTACTAGACTGGAGTCTCCTTCCACCACTATATTCTTGTACCCAAATTTAATAGCCATGAGAAGACCTTGTCAGTCTGCTACAAATTATGCTTCATTGTTACTCGCATAGCCACAGTGGTCAGCATATATTAGACGAGCTTTCACCCCAGAGTCTCGAAAAAGACCTCCCAAGCCTGTAGGACCTGGGTTGCCTTTCAAGGATCCATCAAAGCTCAACTTGATGAACCCCACCGGAGGTGCCGTGAAGTGTTGCTTTGAGTCCACACCACTTGTGATAAGTTTCCAAGAGTTCGAGGAAATCATTGAAGGCGAACGGTTTAGACGATGAAGGATTCTAGCCTCTTGGGGAGCAACTTTCTAGTCATCTGGATGCCATTTCTCTGCCAAGATTGTTTCCCAAATGTTTTGGATGATCCCTTCCCATACTGCTTCCTGAGATAGTTGATTATTCTTAAAAATCACGTGGTTCCTTTGTTTCAATATAGCCCAAAGAGGCGATATCTCACTTAAAAACTTAAACATAAACACGTAAACATGTAAACATAAACGTAAATGTAAACATAATGTTTAACATTTAACATTTAACATTTTCAATCTAATGTCGGCCTATTTAAATATCAATCTAATTATCATTATGTATATGTTGGCTTGCTGGGGCTTGACCCAGGTTCAGAGTTAATTAGCCAAACAAATCCATTACTACTGGCCCTTTCGGCAACAGTCCGCGGAGCGCGGACTGAGGTCTCACCTGAAGTAGTATGGGAGTGTGCTGGAACTAGGTTTCCACACCCTTGAGATGTCTGAGAGGTTCGACTGGTCCAACTATTCGTCCCTCTGCGTAGGTCACTTCGTGCACTTCCCTATCCCTCATGCCATGATATACTGCCTTTGCGCAGCCCTTACCAGGGGCTGTGGAGTTTCCGCGCTGTTAGAGCAGTGCTTTGCACTATTACCTGAAATCTTACATATCTCCCTATACCAATTAATTACCTTTGCGTACTTGGATGTCTTACGTTATATTTATTTGCACAAAACAATCATATGAGTTCGCGCAACAAATAAACAGTATACTTGCAAATTATACCCAATCATACATTAAAACCGGAAAAGATACACAGAAATATGGTAAACTTCTCTTTATTGATTCTTCCAATGGTTACAGACTCGACCTGCCCTGCGCACTCAGCTGCAGGGGTCCACGCACTCAGCTGCAGAGCCTTCTCCTACTCTACGACTGAAAGACACACTTTACACTTCGACTCGATCACTTTAGACTTCTCATGCTTCCCTTCTATTAGTTATGCTATGCTCTACACTTAGAGCCTCGCTATATTTATACAATCCCATGCCCTGCGGACCATGGGTAGGTCTATTAAGCCGACATTACTTTACAAAAATGAGGGCGGACAACCCTGTGACTCTATTATGATTTCGCGCTCCGCGCCCACAATTCGCGGGGCTTTTACAAAAGGATTTGGTCAAAACTTGGCTTTGAGCCCTAAAACATGCCTTGGGGGGATTCCATGCCCAACAGGCCCCCAACACAAACATCGTGACTCGCCCTCGAGTCACTCTGTGGGCGCGGACATCTTTGCACGGAGTCCTTCCAACTTTGCTCGAACTGTGGCAAGGTCGGTAGTGCACTGAGCTGTTGCCTGCTGGATTTGCGGTACGCGTTGTTCCAAGACCGCAGTATCGAAACTGCTTCTCTGCATTTGTGCCTGTAGCCCCTGCATTTGTGCGAGCTTGCCTTCAATTTATGTTGTGATGGTGAAGGCCTCGTCGATCCAAGGCTGAATGTGTGCTTTCAAGACTGCTTCCTTGTGTCGTGTCGCGTCCACCTATTCTTTCAGTGCTTTGGCCTGTTGCATCCACGCGAGCCTCTAAGTGAGGGCCACTGTTTGCGCAGTTCCTTTGACGTTGTCATACTGTTGTTGGAGTTCTCGCACCTCTGTCTCTAAGCGTTGGATGTTGGGGTCCTCCTGCAGATTCGTGAGGACCTCAAATGACTCTTCCAACATGTTGGTGCAGTCTTGCAGTGCACTGCCGATCTCGTCCAGTCCTGCTGTAATAGCACTGGCGCATTATTCTCTAACTTCCGGAGGGGTGGACGGTTGCGCCTTTAACCGCAGCTCGGCGATCTTAGCTCCAGTTGAACCTTTGTCATTTCCTCCTGTGCCTCACGCACCCCTGCTGCTAGCCTGTGGATGTGCGCCTCTGCTGGTGTGTCTGCTGGGATGGCCAGCTCAGGGATGCTTTGACAAGCTTCATCTAGTACCTGTACCAGCTGTTGATTATGCGACACCACTTCATCGCGCTGCAAGCTCAACTATTCCATGTTGATTTTCTGCTCACTGAGGACTTGCAGTGCACGGCTCTCCCTAGCCCACAGTTCTGTAGTTATCCCATCCTGCAGAACGTATAAGGTCTCCCACGGGAGTGCAGCCATGTTGATGTCGAGACCCTTCAACGCACTAACCGTAGGCCTATCGGCCTCATTTGTTGTCACTAATGCCCCTTATGGCATCACTATGGTATTCGTCAACCGAGCGCGTAACATTTGTTCTACTGCCATTGTTCCGACTACGAGGCTGGTCGAAAGGGTACCATCATGAGGAGTGTGCACCTGCAACTCTTGCAACTGCGCTCTGAGGGCCCCCAACATAATCTAGTTCTCATGCATAAAATTTTGGAGGGCCACTGAGGTGACATCGCACACTGTCTCGCCGATGTCGTGCAGATCACCCTCGGTTAGGGTGATCGGGTCAATAGACAACTTTGATGCCTTGACCTTCTTGCGTGGCCCCATCTGCTTGGTCAGGTGTTGGCACTTCAACTGTGTTGAAGCGGTTTGTGGGTTCGTGCCTCCCTCTTCTTTCTCTACTTCCTGCCCATGCGAAGGCGATGTTTGGCCCTCGCACACCTTCGCGTCTGCCTCCTGCGTTGCTGCTACTGCCGTGGCATTTTCCTGTTCAGTTGTTGTCTGTGCAATGTCCTGCACCACTCGCGCTTTTGCTGCCACTACCTCCTTCCTTCTCTTCTCCGCCAACTGTGCCATGCACAGTTTGGCCTCCTTTTTCTTCCTTTGCGCCATCAAATTCTCTATCTCCGCGATGTCTAGAGCGCGCCACTTCGGCGGCTAGATCTCCAATACATTAAAAATTACATCGTTTGTGGCTACAAAGGGTAGCTCTCTCCATTGCTTGGTCGGGTTCTTGCGTGCTTTGATGTATATGTTGTGAATGTCCACTTTAAATTCCGCAAAACTTTGCAGGCTATTGTAGACAGTGGGTGACAACCGCGGCTTGCGGTTGATCCCCATTCTGAGGTTCATCTCCATGAACACCCAGAATATCTTACTATCGTGGATCCTATTTGCATCCTTTGTGGCCCAGAGCGAAGTGTACTTCGCGGCCTCTAGCAGATCCCTGTCTATTGCGGGGAATTAACTGTCTTCTGGAAATTCCCCTACCACGAGCACTATGG
This sequence comes from Pinus tabuliformis, assembly GCA_031772625.1. NCBI lineage: Eukaryota > Viridiplantae > Streptophyta > Pinopsida > Pinales > Pinaceae > Pinus > Pinus tabuliformis. Next base: position 18,022,553 of record CM062805.1, read on the forward strand.
ACAACAGAATCCATGCATAGTGGAACGTTTTGCCCTGTTTTTGAGCTTCGTGACAATTCTCCAAGAATTCCTTGCAGAGGAACTTGGACCAGTTACATTGGACCCCCTCCGCACATTGTTCAGTAAGTGCTACCACCGGCGAGAGTACCTTGTCCTCGTGACACTTGCACATAACCTTATGTTGATGCCTCGAAAATCGCTGCAACAACATTGGGGGATAACCACCCGGTCCGGACCTTAAAAGCAGCTCCTTTTCCGTTTGGTTTGGTGGCTCCGACTGTTCAACTAGGTCCAGTTACCTTCTCCCTATTGCTATTGGTTTATGATGTATCTTTACATACCAATAGACAGAGATATCAGATCATTTCTTCTTGCTGATCAGGAAAAAGAATGACCCTTAAGCTGATTTGGGTTCAGCCAAGCCACAACTAAAATTTTGCCTCTTTGAGGAGAGGACTTAAAAGAATGTAGAATTTATTCTAAATGCAAGCTTATTCTATGATGCAAGCAAAAGAAACTAATCTAAATCCTATCTTAATTAGACAGATATAGATCTAACCCAACTAAGAGCAAGATAATTAAAGTATTGGGATTTAGATATGTCTTGTTTATAATGAATATCAAGTTAATGAAGTAGTTCAATTAACTGATATTATGGATATCAAAACACATCCTATTGAGACCTTTTAACTGAAATAATAAACCAACAACACTCAGGAAATAGTTCACATAAATGATATTGATTATCAAATCAGCGAATCCAATAACTAAACAATAATATGTGGAAATAGTTCACAACATATTACCACTCAATAAATCAGTGTTAATAAGGCAGATTTCTGAGTAAATAGTTACTTAGAAATCAGAAATTAATCCATAAGAACAGAAATACATGATAACAACATTGAGACAAACTACCCATATTGACAATAATGCACAAACATGAATAAAATGACACATTCCTGTTACCATAAAAATGAACTTGATATTTAAAACAGTAGTATTAAAAATACCAATTCATTGCATCCATTTCTCTGATCTTGGTCTCCAACAGTCCTTTACATTGCTTGAACTTCTGCCTTCAAAGCTAAAGCCACAGTAGTGAAAACTCTGCCCCTCATACATAATTCAAGATACAAAGAAAAAATCCTCAATAATCACCAGATCTGAGATTTTCTCTCCTCTCTCCTACAACTCTAAATTCCTATTACAGTAGTGCTTTTAGAAGTCTAGCATTGCAGAGGAGAGCAGCCCTTTATTCCATTCTGCAATCTATTACTTATACTATTTGTGAAGAAATTCTTGAGAGGAAAGTTTGGTGAAGAGAAATTTGCCAAATCCAATTGCTGAAGCATTCTCATTGATTGAGATCCTTTTCTTCATATTTATTCCACCGTTTTCCTACAAAAAGAAATTAAAATAAATTAAAATGCAACAATAAAATCAACATGGCATTGCTGGCATTTAAATCAAATCCAATCAAATTCTATAAAATATAAATTTTCTTTTGATGCCTGGGATGATTTAATTGGCCAAGAATATCATTGACGAGTGAATCTGCAATTAGAAGAGGCCTGGACCAATGAAAATAAAACTCAGAAAAATGATTTTGTTTTCAAAATTCGGAGCTTGATCTTCTGCCTGATTTTTGACCCAATAAATGACCAAATCTGTCAATGAAATCTCCTCAGAAATATTCTCCTTTATTTTCTCTTTCCAATGAGCCGTCCTGGGCCTTATTTGGCCAAGTATAATTCATTCTATGAGCTTCTAAAGTTAATGAGTCAAATCTGGCATGAATCTGAAAATTTTGTTGTTGGGCTAAAAAATTGTAATTAAAAACTAATCCTAAATTAGTCTATAATTAATTCTAATTTAATTGCTAATTATAAACTAAACTTAATTATTAGTAAACTATTTATAAACGAATTTAATCTAATTAAAAAACTAATTAATATTAATCTAAATGATATTTATATTTAAATTAATCATATTAATTAAATGTTATAAATTAATTAATATGATTAATTTAAAATTTATTAATTAAATAATATATATGAATTAATTTTAAAATATTAAATAATTACTTTAATATATTATATTATAATTTAAACTAATATATGCAAACCTAACTCATTAACTCCATTCATACGTATGAGTGAGTTGACAAAAAAAAACAAATGGAGTATCATCTTTATAACCTAAGTTAATGCCCCATTGAGTTATGAAGCCGTCGGCAAATCGCATCGGGGGATGGCTAATGGGCTTATCGGGGGTTTTTAAAATTTGGTGCGAATAAAACTTCCGACCCGATATCGCATCGGGGATATGGTGTTGTATCGGGGGTTGTTAAATTTGCCATATATGAAACTCCCGATGCGATATATTTATTTATTTATTTATATTAAATTTTAATTTAATTAAATTAATTATATTAATTAAATTTAATTAAATTAATATTTAATATTATTTTTTTTTAGTTTTGATTTTATTTTAATGAATTTTAATTAAGTTGTGAAATTATCTAAACTACAGCCACTTGAAAAATAATTAAAAATAATAAAAATAAACTACAGCCACTTGAATGTTTGGGTTTTCGAGTTTAGGATTTGATTTGGAATTTAGAGTGAATTTCTTAAAATCCCGATAATTAATAATTTGGCTGCATAACTAAAAATGAAAAATGTTAGTAAAAACTCGCTACGGGTTAATATTTAAAATGAATGCCTTATTGAACTAATTTATTTACAAAATGCAATATTGTACATTTTATGCATTTTTAACCCAGGCTAGATAAATGATGAGACTTCAAAGGAGTGTCATTTTCAAACCAGTTGACCAAATGAGGCGAAACAAGCGTCAATGGGAAGCTTGTAAAAGATCGATTCTAACAAAGCAATAAAAAAAAGAATCCAAAGAGAATGTAGAATTAACAAAAGTGTAGGGCAATCAACTAAATAAAAATCCAAAAAGGTGTTTAGCCAAATTTTTTATAGAAAGGGTCCCCATTATTTTAGTTGTGCAAGTCAAAAATGGGGGGTTGTGTTTTTACCACAAGAATGGCGACACACGGGAGAAGAACCAGTTATCTCTATTTAATGAGATTTTCCTAAAATTAAAGTAAAAATAATTAAAGAAGAGAAAATTATGCTTGAAATGCTTGACTAAGTTCATTAGTCTGAATAAAAGCAACAATCATCTGATTGTAATTTTTCTTAAAATTCCTCATACATTAAAATATTTGAAAATTATTCATCAGTCCTTAATTAGTTGTAGAGATAAAGCAGGGGTCACTTTACAGCTTAGCTTTTAAAATATACTCCTTTGTCATAGGTAGAGCCACTGCTGCCAGCAAACATCTATAGTTTCGACAGGGTTACCTTTTAATCATAAATGATTCAGAATCCCATCTGTTTAAGAATTATTGATCTAGAGATAAATCCATTTATATATGTATTATTTTTTTTTTTTTTTTATTTTTATTTTTTAAATAAATCTTAAAAGCCATTGTCCTAGTATGGTAGCCAGATAGTTGACAATGCCATTCACTGGTTAAAATTGGGTTGAACAAGCTGGCTCGTGATGAGACCCCTTGTCTTATAATTGTTTGCAATCATAAGCCATTACCCTGGTTTGTTTAGCAGTATTGGTAATGTCAGCCTATTTTTCCCCTATGATCATGGTAAGCAGGCTCATGATGAGACCCCTTATCTTTTAAGTTTAAATATATTTCTGGATTATACTCTAGAAAATAAGACTCTTTGGGACAGGGAGAATCATTGACTCCTTAAGAGTTAAGAATGACAATTTCAGAGTTAAAGGTGTTTTGCTGTAACGTGTCTTTACTTGGTTAAAAATAACTTTTCTTGACTGATAATAGAATTTTGAAAGATCCTAATGAAATTTTGAAATCTCAAAATGATTACAATTTGATGAAAAAGAAATTTTTCAGATTTTACGATACTTTGCCAACTTCTTTAAATTGGTAATTTCTTCCTTAAGTATGTCTACCTTCATAATAAGAAAATCAAACTTTACTAAGAGATTTAAGAAAAAGCTAATAGGTGACTATTAACAATTTTTCTCCACGTATCCTGACCATTGTTAGGTAACAAATAGGCCTTCCATATAAATAATGACAAATTCACCAAAATCAAAATTGAAATCCAAAGGAAAAGAATTCTTATGCTAAAATGAGAAAAGAAATCAGCAAACAAAAATAAAAACAAAGAAATCTCTAAAAATGGAAAGGAAAATCCAAGTTTCACAAGATAAACTCAAACAAGAATGTTTATACCAATGCCTCAACAATATGAAGAAAAAGAAAATAAGCATGTAATCATTCATTTTTATGTTGAGATTTAGAAAAACATACCTTGCAGAGTTGTAAATGCTTTAGGCTTTTAGATAACAGTGATTGTAAAATTCAGCGACAATGAATACTTTCTGTCTGATATGAATCTTCTTGTTTCCAAGCATCATCTTAATCATTTTCTAAAAATGAATGCTTAAAGAAACAAACTAAAGGTTCAGAAACTTCCTGGTGTAGCTGTTTCGATGAAGATTATTGCTGCTTATTGAAATAAAACTTGGAGAAAAGTATGGACTTCGAAAATATGATCTGGCGGAGGATTGGAAACTTCAAATGGAGAGCTACAAAACAGAGTTTTATATCAGCATAATTTAAAAACAAAAATGAAACTAGAGTGATGAAATGGAAAGTAATGAAAGTGGGTACATGAATCTTACCATTGGATAATTGCTTTTGATCTTACCTGAAAGGTATCAATTTCTCCAAACTAGCTGACTCCTTATTTTAATTAATATTAAAAACATGAAGAAGTCAAACTAACCAAAATCATATAACCCCAAAATCATTATTTATTTTATTTAAACTAAAGCAAGCAGTAAAAAATGGAATGCTTAGTGCTCAAAGAAATTGAAATTAAAAGAAATGCATCAGAGATGAGAATGAGAATTTGCAGTAATGACTATTCCTTAGAATATTATAAGTTTCATATAAACTCCATGATTTGATAAATTGTCCAGAATCAAGACCAAATCTAAGATAATAAAATTTAAATATGAAGATAGAGGTCTTGAATTCCATTTTTAATTATGGAATTATATATTTAAAACTAAAATGTATGAGAAATTGAAATGATTTTTGTATGCTGCAAATTTGTCATCAATTGCCTTTTTCCCATAGTGGTTACCCAAGCTCGCTTTAACACATCGCCTCATCGGATGATCCGCATCAAATGTCTCTTCACCATGCTTGAATTTTAATTTGCAAGACTTCACTTTGTTGCTATGCCACATATCGATTGAATGTTAATGGCTTAGAGGCATGCATTGGAAGGTCTCGCATCAAAGGTTGCAATGGCGAATCGCCGATATGAAAATATGCGATGAGAAGTTGTGCTATGAGATGGAGTGATCGCATCTTTAATGAAATATTATATCGGGGATTGGGGAATATTGACACTGTGCTTCCCTCATCGTGCATCGCACATCACAGAATCAGAGATTTGATGTAAGCATAAATAACAATGCGACGAAACGATTGCGATATCGGCGATTGGCAAACTGTTGGTACCCGATATAACACGATATGATTCTTGCGATGCCGATATGCGATAAATGACGTGGCTAGTCGGCGATCGGCAATTTTAAGCACACGATATAACAATTCTCAATATGCCGATATGTGATGAAGAATGGACCCGATAATTTTATGATGAAAATTTGATAACATTTCGGATCCAAGATATCGGTCCTTTTAAAGTTATGCTCCTACCATTATTGCGATTGAACGGACGCGATATTTTAATGAATTTGATTTGAATTTCATATCGGGTCCGGAATTATGTGTTTATCGCAATATCGGTAAAGTCGATTATCGGAGATCGGCGATTCATGTTCATGGAAGTATACTTCACTTGGAAAGCTCCGATATGCGAAATGCAATATGGCATATGAGTAAGATAATACATCAGAGGTCTTTGATGAACAATTTGTTATCAAAAGAAATACTAAGAACTTCTTCCGATGAAATCTTGTGATGCGAATGGTCTTATGATATTTCTTGAAATTTCAATTGGGTTTTCTAATGAATGAAAGCAAAGCTAAAAAATGCTTAAATTCTAATGCATCACAAATAAAATTTCCCTGAGCCTGTTGCAAATTTGAAATGGGTTTACTGCTTATTTTATGTTTTGAAAAGAAATAAAAACCTGCAAATAAAACAGAACATGAATAAAAAATAAACTAAGGAAAAGATGAATTAATAATGGATGAGAATAAAGTTGTAAATGCATACCTGAAAGGAATTTGTCTGTAAATTTTACCTGATAAATCTTCAAATTCTTCCTTTGATTAAAATCATCTCATTATTTATTCTAAATCTAAGTGTGCAATCAGCCTAAATGAAATCAATCATTCATGTTCATGGAATATAAAATTTACCAGAAATGAATATGAAACTATGCTTCCCTTTCGAAGTGAAACAACAATTTATTACCTCTGCTCATTCCGAATTAATCTTGAGAAAAATCTGTATTGTTATAGTGACTGTTCAATAATGCCTTTAGTAAATAAACATGATGCGTTTTACAACATCAGATAATAAACTAAGATTAAAATGAGATTAAGCCACTAATTGTAGAAAAATATCAAAACAGATTTAAATGTGTGCACTCGGCAAAATGGGCATTCTTAAGATCAGCTTTTGGCAAATTTCGAGAAAGATAATATGAAGTTCATATGATTACCGTGACAGGTTAGACCGACTAATGATTGAATTAGAATTAGGCTTATCATAGTCAATCATACATCTCATGGGATAATGGGATCATGAAGCTTTTATATCCTCAAATCCTTACCATATAAATTTCAAAAGAAAATCTTAGAAGGAAATCTCGAAATAAAGAAAAGTGGCTTTGAGGCAATCGATACCAAGTGCAACTTTAATTGAATTTAATCAAGACATTATTCAAAATAGGCAGAGTAGAGATATCGCTATAAGAAATTTCAAAAAGGAAAGCAAGAATTAAAATTTTCTGATAAGGAAAAATGTTTCCACTGAACATGTATGAGAAGGCTGATTGCTTTGTTTTATTTTTTAATCTACAGAACTATTGCAAATAAATTAACTACATAAAACAAGCTAACTAAATTAATTCTACTCCTATTCTAACCATATACATGAAAATGACTAGGTATAGTCATATTTCCAGTGTAGCCATTTTCTCATTTTTATTCCCGCGTTTATGTACAGTTTAAATGTTAGTAATAAAAATACAGATTTGACTAAACTAAGGAAAATAAATATGAAGTCAGAATGTACAATTATTGTTAGGAACTTAATTAAAATCTCTCTCTCCTGAAATTTCCTTTCCAATTGACTACCAATTGGATCATAAAAATTTGGATGGATTTCTATTAAGGATTGAGAAATGTTCAAAGGAAGAGATAACAGGCCAGATTGTGAAGATGAGCTTTTAGATTCTTTGACCTGAAAAATTTTTTTAGTGTTATGTACAAATGTTAAATCATTGACAATTTTCCTTGAAGGAAAAATTTCCAAACAATTTTCAAATGAGTCAATGAAAAATGGATGGAAGCCTTTCAAATAAAATGGCAATTTGTTAATCGAATTGAATTGCTGGCCAGATTGCAAAAATACATTCTCTTGTTGACATTGCCTTTGAAAAGATAGAAGCTTTTAATGAAACATTAGCATTGATAAAAATTGGAATATTAATATCTTTCGATGTTGATGATTATAATATAAAACTTGAATTTCCTAATTGCGCAATGCATCAATTGAGTGTTTGATAGTAAGGTATTCAATATGCCAGCGAAAAGTATGGAAAATTTGAAAAATTAAATCTGATTTTATACAAAATAAGTGGGGAAACAAGAATAAAATGAAATCACTATTTTTACAACTAATGTTACAGCACAATTGGGATTGTTTTGAAATGATTTCATTTTCATAAGGAATGGCCAAAATTATGGAATTGGAATAATTTTGAATTCCAACTTGTGAAATAGAGAACGAATTATGATTATGAATAGGAATGGGAGTTTGATCCTCATATGAATCATAAATTGGAATGTTTTCTTGAATGGTGAAATCATGAAGATAATTTGCTGCTCTAAAATGAGGATTAGTTGGGATAATTTCTAAATTGAAGCGTTCCTCATTCTGAGATGTTATTGAATTTTATCATGAGGATTCTCTTGAGAAAAATTGAAATCAACATCCTCAATATCAGAGTAATCATCATAAATGACCTCACAAGACTCTCTAGAATTCCGTTCAATTTCATCCAATATACCAAAACAATGAGGAACAAAAATCTCATGTTCATTAATGGCAAAAGAATGATCATTAATTGCTTCTCTATCTTGATAAAAACTTAATGGTAATTTATTTAAATCATCCTCTTTAATTTCTGAAATATCATTAATACCATGAGGAAAAATATTACCATTATTGAAAATATCAGGATAAAGGGAAAAATGTGAACCTGAAACAATGCATTTAAAATTGTCTCTGTTTGAGAGCTCTTGGGCATTATGCTCATTGTAAATTTCAGATTGCAGATCATTCCTTTGCGTGCATATGCTTTCTTGAAGAACGCTGCTTTGCTTCTCTGATTTTGGCATTTGCTCATCATGGAGAAATTCAGAAATTTGTACAGCAGTTTGCATTTTATTTACTTTGATTGCTGCTTGTACTTGCTGATTTGCGATTTGATTTTCCGAATTTACTTCGAAGTAGCTTTCAGATTTCAAGGCGGCTTTTTCTCCAAAATTGCTGTTGTTGTCTTCTTGCATTTGATTAGAAATATCTTCTAAGCTTTGTGAAACCACTTCATCACAATTTATTTGCACATCCATATTGGAATTCTCATTTATATTAGAAGGGGATGGAACAAAGCTCGAATTAATTTCATATGGATTGGGAATGGTTGGAAGAGAACAAATATATTCAAACCAATCTAATGATTCTTCTTCCGTAGGTTTATCTTCGTCTTTAAATCTTAAGCAATTCAAATGAAATCGCATATTAAAATCATTAACAGACTCATTTTTAAACCTACGTAGATATTCAATTTCTTCACATACCTGTTCATAATCATAGCTGTCGAATTTACAAATGAAAATTGTAACAAATTGATCCCAGCTGTGGATTGAAGCAACTGGAAGAGTTTTACACCAGTTTCTGGCTTTTGCCGCAAATGTAAGAGTAAAAATTCTGCATAAAATGCCTTCATCAATTCCTTGAAAATCATATTTTAAAACATTTTGAAGAAACCGAAAGACATGGTTAAAAGCAGAAGAATTTCCCTTACCATTGAACTTTACCTGAGACAAGAGTCTTACCACTTCAGGTGGAGTATTGGAAGATGCACGTCCATGGATACAACTCCAAATTGGAAGCTTAAGAGGAGCCATCACAATAAAATATTAAAATTGAAAAGACTCCAATAGACAAATTTCTCAGGCACTCCTTCTAGCGCCAAAAATGTTGATGCCTCGAAAATCGCTGCAACAACATTGGGGGATAACCACCCGGTCCGGACCTTAAAAGCAACTCCTTTTCCGTTTGGTGTGGTGGCTTCGACTGTTCAACTAGGTCCAGTTACCTTCTCCCTATTGCTATTGGTTTATGATGTATCTTTACATACCAATAGACAGGGATATCAGATCATTTCTTCTTGCTGACCAGGCAAAAGAATGACCCTTAAGCTGATTTGGGTTCAGCCAAGCCACAACTAAAATTTTGCCTCTTTGAGGAGAGGACTTAAAAGAATGTAGAATTTATTCTAAATGCAAGCTTATTCTATGATGCAAGCAAAAGAAACTAATCTAAATCCTATCTTAATTAGGCAGATATAGATCTAACCCAACTAAGAGCAAGATAATTAAAGTATTGGGATTTAGACATGTCTTGTTTATAATGAATATCAAGTTAATGAAGTAGTTCAATTAACTGATATTATGGATATCAAAACACATCCTATTGAGACCTTTTAACTGAAATAATAAACCAACAACACTCAGGAAATAGTTCACATAAATGATATTGATTATCAAATCAGCGAATCCAATAACTAAACAATAATATGTGGAAATAGTTCACAACATATTACCACTCAATAAATCAGTTTTAATAAGGCAGATTTCTGAGTAAATAGTTACTCAGAAATCAGAAATTAATCCATAAGAACAGAAATACATGATAACAACATTGAGACAAACTACCCATATTGACAATAATGCACAAACATGAATAAAATGACACATTCCTGTTACCATAAAAATGAACTTGATATTTAAAACAGTAGTATTAAAAATACCAATTCATTGCATCCATTTCTCTGATCTTGGTCTCCAACAGTCCTTTACATTGCTTGAACTTCTGCCTTCAAAGCTAAAGCCACAATAGTGAAAACTCTGCCCCTCATACATAATTCAAGATACAAAGAAAAAATCCTCAATAATCCCCAGATCTGAGATTTTCTCTCCTCTCTCCTACAACTCTAAATTCCTATTACAGTAGTGCTTTTAGAAGTCTAGCATTGCAGAGGAGAGCAGCCCTTTATTCCATTCTGCAATCTATTACTTATACTATTTGTGAAGAAATTCTTGAGAGGAAAGTTTGGTGAAGAGAAATTTGCCAAATCCAATTGTTGGAGCATTCTCATTGATTGAGATCCTTTTCTTCATATTTCTTCCACCGTTTTCCTACAAAAAGAAATTAAAATAAATTAAAATGCAACAATAAAATCAACATGGCATTGCTGGCATTTAAATCAAATCCAATCAAATTCTATAAAATATAAATTCTCTTTTGATGCCTGGGATGATTTAATTGGCCAAGAATATCATTGACGAGTGAATCTGCAATTAGAAGAGGCCTGGACCAATGAAAATAAAACTCAGAAAAATGATTTTGTTTTCAAAATTCGGAGCTTGATCTTCTGCCTGATTTTTGACCCAATAAATGACCAAATCTGTCAATGAAATCTCCTCAGAAATATTCTTCTTGATTTTCTCTTTCCAATGAGCCGTCCTGGGCCTTATTTGGCCAAGTATAACTCATTCTATGAGCTTCTAAAGTTAATGAGTCAAATCTGGCATGAATCTGGAAATTCTGTTGCTGGGCTAAAAAATTGTAATTAAAAACTAATCCTAAATTAGTCTATAATTAATTCTAATTTAATTGCTAATTATAAACTAAACTTAATTATTAGTAAACTATTTATAAACGAATTTAATCTAATTAAAAAACTAATTAATATTAATCTAAATGATATTTAAATTTAAATTAATCAGATTAATTAAATGTTATAAATTAATTAATATGATTAATTTAAAATTTATTAATTAAATAATATATATGAATTAATTTTAAAATATTAAATAATTACTTTAATATATTATATTATAATTTAAACTAATATATGCAAACCTAACTCATTAACTCCACTCATACGTATGAGTGAGTTGACAAAAAAAAACAAATGGAGTATCATCTTTATAACCTAAGTTAATGCCCCATTGAGTTATGAAGCCATCGGCAAATCGCATCGGGGGATGGCTAATGTGCTTATCGGGGGTTTTTAAAATTTGGTGCGAATAAAACTTCCGACCCGATATCGCATCGGGGATATGGTGTTGTATCGGGGGTTGTTAAAGTTGCCATATATGAAACTCCCGATGCGATATATTTTTTTATTTATTTATTTTTTATATTAAATTTTAATTTAATTTAATTAATTATATTAATTAAATTTAATTAAATTAATATTTAATATTTTTTTTTTTAGTTTTGATTTTATTTTAATGAATTTTAATTAAGTTGTGAAATTATCTAAACTACAGCCACTTGAAAAATAATTAAAAATAATAAAAATAAACTACAGCCACTTGAATGTTTGGGTTTTCGAGTTTAGGATTTGATTTGGAATTTAGAGTGAATTTCTTAAAATCCCGATAATTAATAATTTGGCTGCATAACTAAAAATGAAAAATGTTAGTAAAAACTCGCTACGGGTTAATATTTAAAATGAATGCATTATTGAACTAATTTATTTACAAAATGCAATATTGTACATTTTATGCATTTTTAACCCAGGCTAGATAAATGATGAGACTTCAAAGGAGTGTCATTTTCAAACCAGTTGACCAAATGAGGCGAAACAAGCGTCAATGGGAAGCTTGTAAAAGATCGATTCTAACAAAGCAATCAAAAAAAGAATCCAAAGAGAATGTAGAATTAACAAAAGTGTAAGGCAATCAACTAAATAAAAATCCAAAAAGGTGTTTAGCCAAATTTTTTATAGAAAGGGTCCACATTATTTTAGTTGTGCAAGTCAAAAATCGGGGGTTGTGTTTTTACCACAACACCTTACTGGACAGTATTTGGGTCGCCACTTTCACTGCTTTATCATTGATGCTGGATATGGCGTAGCCCCTTTTCTTCTTCACCAGTTTGCATTTCTTCTTCATGGCCTTCGCGATGGCAAGTCACTGCTCTTCCCCTCCGAGATGTCTGCGGGGTCCTCTCCTTTGCATGGAAGCCAGGTAATGTGGTGAATCAAGTCTACCGTGATGGGGATGGGCTCCTCGAGCCACAAACACCCATCATGCACCAGGCAGAACAACTGCCTGATGACGAAAATTGTTATTGGGGCGAGGTGGAAATGCGACACCTTGCTAATCTAGGTTTTCATTGATGTTAATATAGCAGTGTTTGTGATGGAAAATTCTTTAATACATGATTTCCCATTGATGCCCATTGATCATAATACTCAAAGTTTGATATATGATGATATGATGAGATGGAGGACCCAAGCGGATTGAACAACAGGAGGTTAATTGAACAACAAATGACGCGTCAATTGAACAACAAATGACACAGGAGGTCAATTGATCAACAATTGAACATCAATTGAACAGAAAATGACGAAGTAGACCCAGTAAAGCAATAGGAGCAAGAAGCCAAAGAGTAAGATGAAGATTTTATCGAAAGCCGTCAAAGAAACAAGTCACATGAGCAACAACTATTAGAAGAGAGGGGGTAGGAAAGTATGGACTTCCTTGATCATGGATGAAGTCCTGCACTCAATCCTAGCTGTCGATCTCATAGTCAACCCTTAGATCACGGTCAATTACGAGGGTTGAGACCGTTTTTAATCTATGTGCCAGTCAAAGTCCCACAAACTGTCAATTGTGATAAGGCTGTGGACCCGACAGGTTTATTAACAACTGCTTAAGAAATATCGCATCCATCACATATCGCAAGTCTTGAAGAGATGTAACGATGGTAAAACCTCTCGTTGCGATATCATATTACGGACCCGCTGCACCATTATAACATGAATTTATACAATTTCGCATTCATAGTATCACTAGTTTATAAGGGATGTCAAACCGCTGATTGCGATTAAAGGTGATGACGTGGCACGTGGGACCTCCATATGGGTAACATATCTTAGGCATCTATCACAGAGAAGAGGTAACAATTCACAACTCGTGAACTTGAAGGAACAAAGGAAGCCAGAAGGTCAAGTGAAAGAATGGAGAAGCCAAAGGTCTGGCAGACGATGAAGGTACAAAAGAAGCCAAAATTTGAGTGAGAGAGATGTAAGCAAAAGGACAGAAGGAAGTCGAAGGTCCAGCAGGACAAGAGGAAGCCTTAGGACGAAACATTCTATTGATTGGGTTAATCTTTAAAAAGGCTCAGAGCTGTGATAAATTTATTGATGGAAGAAGTACAGAACGTAATTTTGAAGAACAGTGTTGTGAAAGGAAATAAATTTCCATCTGTCATCGTTTGAAGGGAGTAGTAGACAGCACCAACATTTGAAGACAGGTTGTCATTGATGTAGCAGTGAAGCTATAGATTGACAAAACACAATGAAGAAGTTTTTGAGAGTAGTGTAATAGAATCAAAACATTTATTGACAAAGCAAAACTACAGGCTCGGAGCCTTTGGGGTTGGTGCCTCAGAATTAGAAGGATTGGTGTCCTTGGAGTTGGTGCTCCTAAACACAAGGTCGGTGCCTTGAGAAGATAGGGTTGGAGCCCTAGAGGTTGAAGTCTCACAAATGACCAAGTTGGTGCTTGGCAACAGATTGGAGCCTTATATATATTGTACCTGATTTATTGTGAAGATTATATTAATAAAAGCATTTATTCCTATTGCTCATTTTTGTGTTCTAAATATAAATAATTTAACTCATAAAAAAAAATTGAAAAGAAATAGTGATTCACCCCCCCTCTCAGTATTTCCAACAATTGGTATCAGAGCTAGCTTCTTCATATCAGCCTAACAGCTAGAAGAAGGATTCTTAGTCACAATGAGAAATCAAGAAGTGTCAGGAAGACCTCCTCTGTTCGATGGCACAAATTTTGGTTTTTGGAAAAAAAGAATGTCCTACTACTTAATGTCCCTTGGACCTGAAGTTTGGCATTCGGTTTTAAATGAGTACACAACTCCTTCCACTCTTCCAATAGATCAAGACAAAGGAAAGCTTACATTGCAAATGCAAAAGCCTTAAATTCCATCACTAGTGGAATCACTGATTCTGAATTTACAAAAGTCATGAATTGTAACTCGACCAAAGAAGTATGGGATAAGCTAATTAGCTTATACGATGGGGACTCCAAAGTTAAGAAGGCAAAGCTTCAAACTCATAGAAGGAAATTTGAAAGTCTGAAAATGGATGATGAAGAAGATATTGCATCATACTTTCTCTGAGTAGCTGAAGTGGTCAACTCTCTTAAAGGATTGGAAGAAAACATTGAAGAAAGCACTATTGTTCAAAAGGTCTTAAGATCTCTCCTAGACAGATTTGACTCCAAAGTAAGTGTTATAGAAGAAATGAAGAACTTAGATACTCTCAATATGGATGAACTTCATGGAATTCTCATTACTTATGAGATGAGAAAAGGAAGCCTAAGTTCCAAAGATGCAACATTCAAGGTCTCAAAATCAAAAAAAGGGGAAAGAATGGAATACCAGTAGTGATGACTCCGATGTTGAATCCAAATTGGCACAATTTGTACAAAGACTAAAGAAAGGATCTAAGCTAAAAGGTAAGTACCCTCTCATTTGTTTCAAATGTGGAAGAACATGTCATTATGCTGCAAAATGTCCTCATAGGCATGATAGTGATGGTGAGGAAAATTATAAAAGGATGGTATACAAAAAGAAAGGGTTCAATAAGAAGAATTTCTTCTCTAAGCAAGATGAGTCTGATGAAGGTGAATTTGTAGTCATAAAAAAGAAATCAACTAATCAGTTCCCTCACCGCAAAGGAGGTAATGATGAATCATATGAAGAAAATGACCATGATGGAAGCCAAGAAGTATTATTCATGGCATTCACAAATGATGATGATTCAGGTCTAGAAGGAAATGTAGATGAATTGTTAATGAGTGCCATTGAAGAAAATGAGAAATTATGAAATAAAATCATCTCTCTCAAGGTAGAAAACGAGGAAACAAAAAGAAGGGAAGACCTATTGAAAAATAAGCTAAAAGAAAAAGAAGAAATTTGTGAAGAACGTGAAGCCGAAATAGTATCTCTGAGGAAGGAATTGGAGCAAGTCAAAAAGGGTTGGGAAAGCTCTCAAATACTTAACACTATCCTAAATAATCAAAAACCTCAACATGACAAATCTGGGTAGGTTTTAAAGGAGAATCATTAAGTACTAAGAATAATGTGAAAAGCTATGCCAACATACTTTCCAGCAACCCAAAAGAAGAAAGATTATTTGATCAAAGGCCCATCTCAAATCCAAGGAATGAAGAGAGAGTAACTCCAAGGAAGAATGTTGATTCAAATCATGGCTATTACAACAAGTACAAAACTATCTTTTTTGGGCATTGTTTTTATTCTAAAAATTTTGGTCATCAAGCTAAACATTGCATGGCCCGTAAGAATGAAACACCAAAATTGAAGGATCAAACAAACAAACCATATGGCCTCAAAGGGCAAGGACAAATCAAGACCTACAACTCTTTTGATCCCTTGGCCAAATTTGATCCAATTTGCTCATTATGTAATGATAATGGACATAATGAACAAAATTGCCCCCTCAAAAGAGGAAAAGCAACAAAATGAGAATCCCAACATGGATAAATGTGGCCTAGCTCTATGTGCTCACAATGATGAAAATCATTGGTTTGTGGATAGTGGGTGCTCCAGACATATGACAAGGGAGAAAAGGAAGTTTGTCTTATTGAACAAAAAGGAAGGAAATGTATCCTATGGAAGTGGATTTGCCAAAATTGCTGGAAAAGGAACTATTACCCTTATTAATGGAAAAGGAAAGGCTCAAAATGCTTTGCTAGTAAACAGGATAAAACACAATCTCCTGAGTGTTGGCCAGATCTGTGACCAAGGACATAATATTGTCTTTAGCACTAAATATTGTGAAATAAGAAACTCTTACTCAGGGGAACTTGTGGTGAAAGGAGTTAGAACATCAGATAATGTCTACATTTTGAACAAAATTCAAGAAGATAAATGTTACTTAAGTCAAACAGATGAAAGTTGGCTGTGGCACAAGCGACTTGGACATGCAAGTTTAGATAACTTGATCAATATCAGCAA
Source organism: Pinus tabuliformis (assembly GCA_031772625.1). NCBI lineage: Eukaryota > Viridiplantae > Streptophyta > Pinopsida > Pinales > Pinaceae > Pinus > Pinus tabuliformis. Next base: position 18,039,195 of record CM062805.1, read on the forward strand.
GATTAATGCAGTACGAGACATCCCAAAGTTATTCAAGCCAAATCAAGGAGTATGTGGTCCATGTCAACATGGAAAGCAAACTAGAACTAGCCACAAGACCAAGGTGCTTTCTACATCAAAACCTTTGGAGATAATCCATGCTGATTTTTGTGGACCAATTAGAACTCTGATACTCCAAGGAGAAAGGTAATTTTCTTTATTTGTTGATGACTATACTAGAATGATGTGGGTATATTTCATAAAATATAAATCCAAAGAATTTGAGTGTTTTAAGAATCATAAAGCTTTTGTAGAAAATGAAAAGGATTCTAAGATTAAATGTCTTAGAACAGATAGAGGGGGAGAATTCACATCAAAAGAATTTTATGAATTCTGTAAAGTACATGGAATCGAAAGAGAACTCTCTGCTGCTAGAACACCCAAGCAAAATGGGGTAGTTGAAAGAGGAAATTGAACAGTTCAAGAAATGGCAAGAACAATGTTAATACCAGCTGACTTGCAGCCAAAATTTTGGAGAGAGGCAATCGGGAAAGCTGTTTATACCTTGAATCAGACTCAACTAAGACCAAATAATGAGAAGACTCCTTATGAATTATGGAAAGGAAGACCTGCTTCAATAAAATACTTCAAGATTTTTGGAAGCAAGTGCTTCATAAAAATCAATGATGGCTCACTAGGAAAATTTGATTCTCAGGTTGACGAAGGGATATTCCTTGGATATTCTACAAGGATCAAAGCCTACAAGTGCTACAATAATCGACTACGAAAAATAGTGGAAAGCATTGATGTGAAGATTGATGAAGACCTTCCAGAAAAAGAAATTGAAGATCATGAAGTTGACCTTCTCATTGAAGAAGAACCTGAAAAAAGAGGAAAAAGATCAAGAAAAACACAAGGAAAAAGAACCATCTCAAACCCCTTCAAAGATGAAGTTTCTCCAAAAACATCACCCAGAAGAGCAGATTATTGGCAATATAGATGAAGGGATACAAACCCAAAGAAGGATGACAAGTACATCAAAGAAAAATAATGTTGATCTCCTATCTATGATAGAACCAGAAAAATTCACTCAAGCAAGTAAGGATCCTCATTGGGTAAAAGCCATGGAAGAAGAAATGTCTCAAATCGAGAAGAATGAGACATGGGAGCTGGTACCTCGTCCAAAGGATAAAAATATAATTGGAACCAAGTGGGTGTTTAAAAACAAAATGAATGAAGATGGACAAATCATTAGAAATAAGGCAAGGCTTGTTTGTAAAGTTTATTCACAAATTAAAGGAATCGACTTTCAAGAAACCTTTGCACCAGAAGCTTGTGTGGAAGCTATAAGGATGTTCTTGGCATTGTCTCGGGCATCTATCATAGAGAAGAGGTAACAGTTCACAAGTCGTGAACTTGAAGGAACAGAGGAAGCCGGAAGGTCAAGTGAATGAAAGGAGAAGCCAAAGGTCTGGCAAACGATGAAGGTACAAAAGAAGCCGGAGTTCAAGTGAGAGAGATGTAAGCAGAAAGACAGAAGGAAGCCAAAGGTCCAGTAGGATAGGAGGAAGCCAAAGGACGAAACATTCTGTTGATTGGGTTAATCTTTAAAAAGGCTCAGACCTGTGATAAATTTGTTGATGGAAGAAGTACAGAACGTAATTTTGAAGAACAGTTCTGTGAAAGGAAATAAAGTTTCATCTGTCATCATTTGAAGGGAGTAGTAGACAGCACCAGCATTTGAAGATAGGTTGTCATTGATGTAGCAGTGAAGCTGTAGATTGACAGAACACAGTGAAGAAGATTTTGAGAGCAGTGTAATACAATCAAAACATCTCTTGACAAAGCAAAACTACAGGGTCAGAGCCCTTGGGGTTGGTGCCTCAGAATTGGAAGGATTGGTGTCCTTGGAGTTGGTGCTCCTAAACACAAGGTTGGTGCCTTGAGAAGATAGGGTTGGAGCCTTATATACATTGTACCTGATTTATTGTAAAGATTATATTAATAAAATAATTTATTCCTATTGCTCATTTTGTGTTCTAAATATAAATAATTTAACTCGTAAAAATAAAAATTGAAAACAAATCTTGATTCACCCCCCTCTCGGTATTTCCAACACAGAGCAGGTTAAGTAGCCCGACCTTTTCCACTCCACGCAACCACTTTCACGGCTCTAATTTTGTGGCCCCTACCGTGGTGTTCTGCTTGGGCTTCATGAGGTGTGAGGTCTCAAGGTGAGGGAACTTCTTGTGGTCAGCAAGGTCCCAATCTTCAAATTTTAATCTCAGAACCTGTCCTAGGTGCGTGCCGTAAAAAATGATGTTGTCTAGGAGGAGCGGGGTCTTGAGCGAGCTCTTGGTCTCGTCAAGGTCCTTGGGCACTTTAGCCTTCCCTTTCCGCAGGGGGACATAGGTGGGCAGCTTTTTCGGAGGGTGCATAGGCTCAGTTTCCTCCTCCATGCCTTCGTCCTCGTCTTCTTCGATGATAAGGTCCTAAAGGTCTTCTTCTTCCTCATCGGTTTCTATGGTAACGACTTTCCTCTTCTCCTCCATCGACAACTTTGTGCACATCGGGTTCCACGAGGACACATGTACGGGAACCATCACTTGTTTGTCCTTCTTTGGTCTTGGCATGCATGGTGATTTCTGCCACAATCCTGGCACCTTCCGAAGCATCCTCCACAGTCAGGGCTTGTGCGGCCTCTTCGGCGGTCATTTTTGCTATTTCCATAACTTCCTTAGCTGCTGCCATCGTGTCCGTCTAGAAATCTATCACTCGCGAACTGAGGGACTTAATCAACGCTCGGCACAAAACAAACAGGGCTCTGCTTAATAGCTCAATTCACAAATGACCAAGTGTTGTTTGCTGGGAAGCCCTTTGTAATTTATAGCGCTTTTTGAATTTGAATTCGACCATTCCCCCCAAATCTGGTTCATTAATGCTCCCTTTGCGGCAGATTTTCCCAAATCTTGCCCATAACTCACGTCTTAAATGCCTACCGCCCACTCCATTTGGTCTCAAGTCGAGCATCCCATCATGAATAGTGACTTCAACGGTCACTTTCTAGCCAACTGACGCGACAGCACAGCCCCCCGTGCGCAGTCATGGACCTTGTGACTCTTTGCATTTGTGCATAGCTCTAACATCACGCAGCTCCCGAGCAGAATAGCTTATAGTCCCACGCTTCCTTTCAATTGCTTGGAGCGCTAAGACTGTACTTCCCTCAGCTAGTCAGGTGGTCGCACCACCTGTATAGAGTTTCATCCTGTCATCCATCACTTTTCTTGGAAAATACCCACCTTTTATTGTTATGGGCAGTGTCGCACACTTTATCATCTACAACGCCCTACCCTAGTTGCTTCGCTTAGTAATGTGCGGTAAAAGCCAAGGCATCAGACTGATCAATTTGTGGCGATAGTCCTCAAACTTGTCAGTGTGATTGTGCACATCCTGTCTTATCACCCTGGTCTTTTTATTGAGAAAATCTTCCTTTATCTCATCCTCCAGCTTCTTGAATTCTGCGTCTACCAGAGTGCTTTTCTTCCTTAATCGCATCCATTCTTTCTCAAGTTCATGGAGCCTAAAATTTCCCTGTTGGATTTCTTCTTCCAAGGTTCTGCGAACTGTCGTATCTACCAGTGCTATCATGCGCGGTTTAGTCTTTTCATGTACTATAGGGCTTACAACGTTCACTTTATACTCTGGCCTTGGCAGTGCCTACGCGGTCAGGTTCTTGCATGCTGTCCTATAAGCCCATAGAACTGCTAGTACGCGCATGTCCCAGTCAGTCCACTTCGCATTGTGGACCTTGTTCAGCGCTTCACGTACTTTGTTAAAGGCTTCTATGTGGATATCCTTCCATGCACTTGGTCTTTCCATACTCCGTGGTCCCAACCGGAGGGGTCATTCGCGTCATTGCCTTGCCCGTACCTGCTTACTGATCATGTCTCCTACCGCGAGGACTGTGTGCATTTGTGCAGGTTTCGCACCATATGCCTATATCCACCTGGATAGGTGGGTGCATCGATTGTTTTGTCCGATAATATTTTCTGTTAATCGCATCTGAGGCTTCCCAAACTGTGTGCGCATCATTCTTCTGTAGTCGCACCAATCCTCAAAACTTCTTTGGTGCGTACCCCACCACCTTGCGGGCATAACTCACAATACCCATTTCAGAGCATCCAAGCATTGTTGTTCTGACACTTCTCTTTCAAATCTGTTCAGGAAGTCATCCACCTCACTTAACCCATCATACGTAGGCACTTCTCTTACCTCTGTTGCTACGCAGCGCAACGAACTCGTCATCATGTTACAGTTGAGCGTGGCTACCTCGTGTCACCGGTTCTGCCATCGTTCTATCTCCTCGTCAGAATCTGATGTGCAAGAGCTTTCGCGCTTCCATGAGATTCAGCCATCCGCGGTTGGATTTATCTAGTCTTTCTCCTATGCAGTTATCTTGTAGATGCAGTCCAGATCATCATCGCTGTCGTAGTCGCGCACTAGCTCCATGTAGCGCGATCCTTCTGCAGGGTCTAAAGATACCACCACACACAGATACCTTTTCTCAAAAATCATCTTGCGCTTCTTCAGATTTATCACTCCATTCATGTTAGGGTACGGATTTCTATCATCAACAATCTCTATCACTTCGAAATCTGCTAGCGCGCTTGCTCCTTCGATATCGATTGTGATTCCCTGCAATTTGCCCATAGGTAGGATCTTTTGCTGGTTCGCCATTTGCAGTTGGATAGGAGACCATTGTAGCACAGGCCTGCCCATGCACTCCCATGTCTGCTTTGGCAGGATGTTCACGGTCAATCTCATCTCCCTTCCTGTTTGCGTCGTGTGCTTCCCGAGCTTTCGGACTACGAGCGGTTCTCTTGGCGTGGTCCCAACGCATCTAGTTATGAGTTCTTGCAGCCCCTTTATAGCCTTGCTGTCACGCAGTAGCTTCATGCATGTCTCCAAGAATGTAGTCAACATCAATGGGTCCATTTTTGGCTCCAACCTGTCTTTAGTTCCAAATCAAATTCTGGTTCCTTCATTGGAGCCTTGCGAACCCAGGTACTTTCTTCAGCCTACTTGCCTTTGTCATCCCCTGTTGTTACGGGCAGCGTCGCGCACTTTATCATCTACAATGCGTTACCTTCGCTTAGTAATGTGCGGTCCAAGCCAAGGCATCAGACTGATCAATTCGTGGCGAGAGTCCTCAAACTTGTTAGCGTGATCATGCGCATCTTGTCTTATCACCCTGGTCTTTTTATCGAGAAAATATTCCTTTATCTCATCCTCCAGCTTCTTGACTTCTGCATCTACCAGAGCGCTTTTCTTCCTTAATCGCATACTTTCTTTCTCAAGTTCCTGGAGCCTAAAATTTCCCTGTTGGATTTCTTCTTCCAAAGTTCTGCGAACTGTCGTATCTACCAATGCTATCATGTGCGGTTTAATATTTTCATGTACTATAGGGCTTACAACGTTCACTTTATACTCTGGCCTTGGCAGTGCCTACGCGGTCAGGTTCTTGCACGCGGTCCTATAAGCCCATAGAACCGCTGGTACGTGCAAGTCCCAGTCAGTCCGCTTCACATTGTGGACCTTATTTAGCGCTTCGCGTACTTTGTTAAAGGCTTCTACGTGGATATCCTTCTGCGCACTTGGTCTTTCCATACTCTGTGGTCCCAACCGGAGGGGTCGTTCGCGCCATTGCCTTGCCCGCACCTGCTTACTGATCGTGTCTCCTACCGCGAGGACTGTGTGCATTCGTGCAGGTTTCGCACCATATGCCTGTATCCACTTGGATAGGTGGGTGCGCGGACCATTTCATCTGACAATATTGTCTGTTAATCGCATCTGAGGCTTCCCAAACTGTGTGCGCATCATTCTTTTGCAGTCGTGCCAATCCTCAAAACTTCTTTGGCGCGTACCCCATCACCTTGCGGGCGTAGCTCGCAGTACCCTTTTCAGGCGTCCAAGTGTTGCTGTTCCGACACTTCTCTTTCAAATCTGTTCAGGAAGTCATCCACCTCGCTTCACCAATCATACGTAGGCACTTCTCTTACCTCTGTTGCTACGTAGCGCAAGGGTCTCGTCATCATGTTACAGTTGAGCTTGGTTACCTCGTGTAACCGGTTCTGCCATCGTTCTATCTCCTCGTCAGAATCTGATGTGCAGGAGCTTTCTCGCTCCCATGAGATTCAGGCATCCGCGGTTGGATTTACCAAGTCTTGCTCCCATGTGGTTATCTTATAGATGTAGTCCAGATCTTCATCGCTGTCGTAGTCGCGGACTAGCTCCATGTAGCACGATCCTTCTGCAGGGTCTAAAGGTACCACTACGCGCAGAGACTTTTTTTCAAAAATCATCTTGCGCTTCTTCAGATTTATCACTCCATTCATGTCAGTGGCCTAACCTATTCCCAATAGGGTAGGGTAGGGATTGTTGTCATCAACAATCTCTATCACTTTGAAATCTGCTAGCGCGCTTGCTCCTTCGATATCTATTGTGATTCCCTGCAATCTGCCCATAGGTAGGATCTTTTGCTGGTTTGTCATTTGCAGTTGGATAGGAGACCATTGCAGCGCAGGCCTACCCATGCACTCCCATGTCTGCTTTGGCAGGATGTTCATGGTCAATCTCATCTCCCTTCCTGTTTGCTTCGTGTGCTTCCCGAGCTTCTAGACTACGAGCGGTTCTCCTGGCGTGGTCCCAGCGCATCTAGTTATGAGTTCTTGCATCCCCTTTACAGCATTGCTGTCGTGCAGTAGCTTCATGCATGTCTCCAAGAACGTAGTGAGCATTAATGGGTCCATTTCTGGCTCCAGCCTGTCTTTAGTTCTTGAAGTGGAGGCATCAGCGAAGCTCCTCTTAACTTCCATGAAGGTCTCCTTAGCACGCTCCAAATCAAATTCTGGTTCCTTCATTGGAGCCTTGTGAACCCAGGTACTTTCTTCAGGCTTCTTGCCTTTGTCATCTCTTGTTGTAATTCCACTTCGGAGCACGATATTTACATTAGGGTCTTCCTCACGTGGCTTAGAACTCATCATTTGCAGGTTCTGAGTCGAGGGAGGTTGGAGTGCTCCTTTATTGCGCAACCTCGCTATCAGTGTGGGACAATCCTCCATCTCATGATCAAACAACGTATAATACATGCATGATGGTCACGTTAGATTCGTACAATCGCGGGCATAATTCCTTGGCCCTCTGCAACTGTAACATATCAGCTGTCCGCGACCTCTTACTGGCCCCCCTCCACCTCGCCTCTTCTGCGCCCCTAAAATCTGGTGCACTCCATTCTTGCCTTTTGATCGAGGGGTCGTGTTTCGGCCTACACTCTGTAGGTAGGAGTTCGATCCATCATTAGCTCATAACTTCTATAGGTGCGCTCATCATGTCCCACTGACCTACAGAAATTACAGAACAACTGCTATGAATTATGCGTATACTTCTGTAATAGATGAAAGTTATCTATAGCATGCTTTCTTCCTATCTGACAAATCGTGCACCATAGTGCAGGCACCGCACTCGATCTTGCTTGTGCCTCCAGTCTTAATGGCATTGGCCCTCCTCCCGTAAGGTAATTCGTGAACACCGAGCAGTGGTCCTTGTCGTGCCCCTGACCCTTACATTTTACGCACCATACCTCATCGCGCATTTATGGGCGGGTTGTCCTGTCTTGTTTCAAACTCTGCATCTCATGGCATAAGTGTTTCAACTGTGCGTGAATCTGCTGAACTCCCAGGTTGGGATCTTGTATCGGGGTCTCATGCAATCTCATCGCGACCTCCAAGGCCTCGGCCTGAGTGGTTAGCCTCTGTTGTGACAGCGCATTCTATAGATGCGACATTAACGATGCTACAAACCATTCGTGATGTTGCCTATCTGTTAACGTCATGTTAGCTTCACGAATTTTGCACTACAGTCTTTGATCCAACTCCCAAGGGGTCTCGCCTGGTAGCATTGTGATTTCCTTGAACCCAATGATCGACTATGCCTCTGACTTTGGCCTACTAAATTCTTTGTTTAGTGCAACTTGGATATCCGCGATCCCCGCATTTAGATTGTCATTAGAATGCTTAATGTACCAGGTTAGTGCGCGATCCTGCAGAGCGCTGACAACCGTTGCCTTGTTTATATTGTCATCCATGACTCCTTGTGCTTCCCATATCACTTTTATCATGAACCAAAACTGGTCTGGATCTTCATTGCCCGCTCCCTTAAATACTGGTAGCTTTATCACACTTGCCAAATTGCTTCGCGGTGGTGGCAGAGGTGGTACGGGTGAAGACGGTGAAATTGGCGGTGGTGTGGGTGGGGCTGGTATGCGCGAAATTCTCTGCCTTATCAGATTGATCGCCCTTTTTTTTTTTTTAACAAGAATGGTTATAGTGTTTCATTATCTGCTTGGCTAATGGCCACATATTCGGTTACAAAATGAGGAGCATTTTCCAACATTCCTTTCTGCCAGGAGGGGATTGGCTTTTGCTCTTATCCACTTCCTCTTTTTACAATTTTCAAAATGATATTTGGATGCTAATTGTCCTAGATGAAAGATGCAGAAAAACTGATTTAAAAGAGAACAATAAAACATGTCTTTTCATGGAATAGGAGTCCACAGAGATTCCTTGTTTCTGAGAACAGTTCCAGCTTCTAAGTGAACTACAATGTTTGCTTGGGTGTCTGCTGCTTTATTATTTGTTCTTAGAACATGAAAATATGTCAAGCGAAGCGATTTTGAAATGCTTTTGATTATGGAAAGAAGCCTGGCTAGGTGCAGATCAGATGGGTTGGAGTTGGTCACCACAGCTCTTATGATAACTTGGGAGTCTCCAAGAATGTTAGCTTCTCGAATTCCCAGCTCCTTGAGGAAGATTATCCCTTGCAAGAGGGTGAGCACCTCGGCTTGCATGCTACATGTATGGCCTAGCCTCTAGGAAAAATTATGAGAAGAAGTGTTGTTTGGCATAATAATGTGACCTCTCGCCCTAGCCTTCCTGGATTCCCTTTAGCTGCTCCATCAAAAAATAGAGATGGAATTAATTGTTTGGACAGCCATTCCTGGAATTCGATCTCATTTTTCCTGATTTTCCAAACTTCAAGTTCTGGTGGTGAGCTTCTTGTTTTATGGAAGTTAAGCTTAAGGGCAATGCCCAGCTCTCTGTCTTGTTGACTAAGAATTGAATCATCATCTATGCCTTCCATCCACTCGTTTAATTGGCATTTCAATGAATTGGCTACTATTCTATGATCTTGAGCTTTGTCACGAAATATCCTCCTGTTCCTTTCTAACCAAACCTGCCAACTAGTAAATTTTGGCAAAGCACTCCATGCTGATCTGATATTTTTGTTCTTTGGTTGAACACCTAGATATCTGGCCATCCAGCCTGCAAACAGCTCTTGAACTAAGGTGGGAAAATTGAGGTCGAGGTTCCAATTGTCCAGCAGCTCCTGCCAGACAGATATTGTGTAGTTGCATTCAATCATTATATGGAGAGCGGTCTCAGAATTTGCCTTACAGAGAACGCATCTGGACGGTCCATTAATTCCTCTTTTTTGAAGTCTGTCCTCAGTAAGAATTTTTTGATGGCTGAGAATCCAGCAAAAGTGGTCAATTTTTGGGATAGACGGGAAGTTCCATATCCCTGCCCAGGGAGCTGGATTGGGAGGGACGTGGGGGTGCTCTAAAAACTTGAAGTAACCCTGCTTAATAGTATATCCTGAGCGACTATTCTCCCAACCTCTCGCGTCCTTTCTGTTGACGTGGAGGGGGGCCAGTCCATGAAGGAGGGCTCTGAATGCTGTCCAATCATTTTGCAGATCTATGGGCACTGATAAACGCTTCCAGCCTGTCCAATAGTTCTCTGTCCATTCTGAGATATCCCACAAAGTATGGACGTGCGCTGCCTCCAACCAGTTCCTTAGCGCTGTAAAATTGCCAGCTTCTTCCAATGGAGATCGATCCATGATTTTGTCCTTCCATAACTGAATTTTCCTACCGTTTCCAGGTATCCAATGAGCATGATTGTTAATCATCGGCGTGATTCTATTGAGGAGACTGCTGAAGTGCATTCTGAGCGAATTTTTTGGGTGGTCTAAGCTTTTGAGCCTTGAACCTCTAAAGTACTTCTTCCATAATGCAATCTGAGCCCAGCTTGGTTTAGGAGCGATTATTTTCCATACTAATTTGGCTCCCATAGCTAGATTTTTGGCCTTCAGATCTTTGAGGTTCAGACCTCCTTCGAGATAAGGTTTTGTGACTGTTTCCCAACTAATTAGGGAGAATTTCTTGTCATTTTGCTTGCCTCCTTTCCAGAAAAAACACCTGATTAATTCTTCCATCTTCTTTATAATTCCCACAGGTGCCAGGAGGACAGAAAATTTGAAGATCGGAAGACTGTTGAGAACTGCTTTGACAAGTACAGCTTTGCCGGCGATGTTAAGCCAAGAGGATCCCCAGGCTTGCATCTTTGTTTTGAATTTATCTAAGAGAGGAGCCCAGTCTTTGCTTGACGCCCTCTTATTGAAGATTGGCAGCCCAAGATATTTGAAAGAGGACCAACTAATGGAGGCAGTAAATCCCAAACATCTAGCTATGGAATTTGCAGTGGAAGCAGGAATATTCCAACAAAATATCTGACATTTCCCCTTGTTTAGCTCACTGCCTGAGGTTTTACAGAAGTCATCCAAAACTGCTTTGAAGTTGATAGCTGATTGTGGAGTTGCAGCTCCCAGAAGGAGGGTATCATCCACAAAAAGGGCATGATTGATGCGCTTCACCCCTCTTGCAATGCACAACCCGGTGATAGCATGATCTTGCTGCTTTTTATTCAAATAGAAACTAAGAACAGAAGCTTGAATGACGAAAAGGAGGGGTGAAAGAGGGCACCCCTGCCTCAGTCCTCTAAAGGCTTTGAAAAATTCAGCGGTCCTTCCATTCACCAGAGAAGCAATCCAAGGCTCCGAAATACAGGCTTTTATCCACTTTATAAAACCTTTCTCGAATCCCATTTTAAACATTACATCAAACAAAAATTTATGACTAACACTATCAAAGGCATTAGCTAGGTCGAGTTTGATGACCATACCTTTTTCCTTACGATGTTGGTTGGAATGGATTGCCTCCTGGACCAGCACGAAATTGTCCACTAACTGTCTGCGTTTGATGAATCCCCCTTGATTGTCCGGGATGATTTTGGGAAGGAATCTTTTCAGCCTGTTTGCTATCACTTTGGTGATCACTTTGTACCCAATGTTGCATAGTGAAATTGGGCGAAATCTGCTGAAGGTGTTTGCCCCTTTTTCCTTAGGGATAAGGGCAAGAAATGCCGAATTTGTGCAGCCTCCAATCTTCTGACAGTCCTGTGATTTCTGAATCATTTTGAGGAATTCCTTCTCAATAATCTGCCAACAAGTTTGTAAGAATCTTGGAGTGAAACCGTTCGGGCCCGGGGCTTTATCCGGGTCCATGGCGAATAGAGCCTCCTTGGTTTCTTTAAGCGTGATTTTGCTTTCTAGAGCCTGATTTATTTTGGATGTGATGAGCTTAGGAACAACATCTAGAAGGCTGAAATTTTGATCTGCTCTGATGTCTTCCCTGTACAGTTTCTCAAAATGCTCTGAGGCTGCCTTTTTTATGTTTGTAAAGTCCCTTAGGACACTGCTTTCTTCTTTTATTTCTATGATGGAGTTCCGACCTTTCCTAGCTTGAGCTTGTTTGTGAAAAAAGGAGGAATTCCTGTCTCCGGCTTTAAGCCAAAGACTTCTAGATTTGAGCCTCCAGTACTCTTCTTCAGCTAGGCATGCTTTATGGAAGTTTTGAAGAAGCTTGGCCTCCTTTTCCAGATCTTCTTTTGAAATATCAGCTGTTTCAAGTTGAAGATGATGCCTTTCCAGTTCTGATTGAGTTTTTTTCCTTTCCTCAGCTGGATTGGGCAAGGTCTTGGCCCAATTTTTTAGCATAGCTTTCACTCTTATGAGTTTTTCTTCCCACACAAAGAAGGCAGAACCCTTGACTGGGTTTTTCCAGCAGTCTCTTACCTTATCCATGAAGTCCGCCTCCTTGATCCAGAGAGAGCAGAATCTGAATGGAATAGGCCCCAGATCTTTAGTGGTCAGCAATTCCAAGCTGATAGGCTTGTGGTCTGATGTACTGCTGTGCAGAATGCGCGATCTAGCTTCTAATCCAATGAGTAGGAAGGAACTTTGTACCAAGAAACGGTCCAGTCTTGCCGCTATGTGTCCTGGCCCAACCCTTTTGTTTGACCACGTGAACTTACCGATGGAAGGCTTGATATCGATCAGGTCCCAATCCTGCATGAGATCCTCTACTGTTTCTCTTGCTGGGTCTCTAACAATACTGCCTCCTCTCTTTTCTGATGGTAGGAGGGTGAGGTTGAAATCTCCTACAATGATGATGTTCCCCAAATCTTCCAAGTCTGCCAGATTTTTGATGGAGTCCCAACATAGTTTCTTTTCACCTGCATTATTAGGAGCATATACATTGACCAGACTAATAATTTCTTTAGATTCTAAGTGTTGCAACTTTAACAATATCCAATGAGTGTTTAGGGATTTCGAGATGAAGGAGAACTTATTTGGGTTCCAGAGCGACCCAAGTCCTCCTGAAGCTCCCCCGGCCGAGGTTGCATGCGCTCCGTATTTTTTCCAAAACTTTCTACTTGCTTGGAGGAAGGATGATTCCTCCATCTTAGTCTCCTGGATGAGGAGGATATCGGGGTTTCCTGCCTTATCAGACTTCTCATTGCCTCTTCCTTGGCTTTGGATCCCCCTACAATTCCAGGAGACAATCTTCATTATTTACTTTTATTGTGGTGAGCTCCTTTGGAGCTCTGGGTTTGCGTCTTCTTCGTCTTCAGAGTTTTTGCTAGAAGTTTCTCTAGCGTAGGCTGGCTCCCCTGGAGCTTGTCTTTGTATGTTTCTTGCTCCCTTTTTTCTTTTGTTGACATTCGGCCTCTTGTAGATCTTCTGGGGGTGGATTGCGAGCCCCCTATTTCCCCTTCTTCCTTTGACTCCTCGGATTCTTGGGTTTCCTCCTCGTCCTCTGACATCTTTCCTTTGGAAATCTCTGGCTCACTTTTAGATTTAGGCGGGGAGACTTCTTTCGGGGTTTCTGTCTCCTGGGAAATTATGGTTTCTGATCCAAGGATCTCATATCTGTTCCCTTGACTTTCCATGGGCGGCTGCTGAGCAGGCACTGTTTGGGATGCTCTGATGTTAGCATTTGCGGACTTCCTGAAGGAAGTTCTGGATCTCTTCGCCTGATTCCATCCTTCCTCCTTCCCTTTATCTTCAACCCCTTTGGACGGGCAATCTCTAGCGAAATGACCGTAGACTTGGCACTTCCGGCATTTGAACGACAGCTGCTCATAGTCTAGTTTCTGAATATGTGTCCACGGGCCCACCCTTATTTTGACAACTTCAGGGAGACCAACCTCCAGATCCACCTCCACACAAATTCTGGCGCAGTCATACTGGTCTCTATTGTTGGCCCTGTCAATGAATTTCCCAAGGGTGTTCCCGATGTGTTTCAGGGAATCCCAGTTCCAGCAATGAACCGGAAGATTGGGGAGTCTTACCCATACTGGGACTGCTGAAGGTACATCCATTTCCAGGTCGAAATCTGGCGTCCATTTGTTCAGGTACAGCCCTTGAGGCCCCATGAAATAGGGTCCATTTCTGAAAATAAGGTCCTTGTCCTCTTTTTCTGAGAATTCAAAGAGGAAGTATCCTCTTCCGAGGAAGTAAGATGTTACCTTGCCCTTGATCAGCAGAGCCTAGTTTCTGGAGACCCAGTTCTCTGTTGATTTAGGAGAGGGCCAGAGACCTGTAAACTGACCCACCAGGGTGCGTTCTGACAAAGAAAGAGCTACTTGGATCGGACCTTTAGGGGGAAGGGCGATCTCAGGGATGTCTTCGAGTCTTTTAATGAACTTAGCGGCTTCCACAACTTTCTTCTTGGGTAGAGAGGCCAACAAGGATCTAAAGGCCTTGGCAGCAGAGGATGGAGGAGGGGAGGAAGATGTGGGGGGGGGGGGGGGTTCCAGCTCCTCCATGGAGATCCAGCTCTAACCCTAAACGGCCGCAGCTGGAAGGAAGGGAAAAGGGTGGGCGATCACTGGACGACCAGCCATGAGAAGAGTCTCACCCACTCTCAGCTACCGAAAGAGGGACAAGGCCGCAGGGACCAGAACCGCAGGAGTAGACCTCGCGGAGCAGAGCCGAGCACGCAGAAGCTCAGGCGATCCTCGTCGGCCCACTGATTGATCGCCCTTCTTAGTGAGACCTTCGCGAGCTCTTCTTCGCCCCCTCGCAGAGGTGAAATCAAGGGGCTAGTTTCTAGTTCTGTGCTACCTTTGTTTCTATAGATTCTCCCACTTCACATAGCCCCAAACATCAATTTATTCGCATAACCTGTTTTTCACACACTAGCATTTTAATCCAAGTGTTCAAAGATTTAACATACTTACCGCGCGTCCTTTGAGGAAGCGTCGTTCTGCCTCGCTATAATTGACTAAAGTATCTGCCGCGAATTCGGTGATGAATCTTCCTATGATTCGATCGAGCCAATGATCGACAGCGCACATGATCTTATCTTCCGATACTTCCAGTTTGCGTGCCAATTCTGGAGTCCATACAATAGCTCTGTCGAGTTTACACCTTCCTTGGCTATCTGCTAGCTTCACGGTCCACTCGTCTAACTCAATGGGGAAGGATGCAAAGAAAATTTCATGGATCTCTGTATATAAGTAGCAGTCTAACCACTCTTTCTTTGATAGTTGCAGACTCCTATTTTCCTACGCCGTGAACTCATGAATCTTCTTGTCCAACCAATCTTCAATTGCTTTCTTTGTCGGATTCTAGTGATATGACATCAGACATCTATATGCAGATCCCTGTCCCTGCAACGAAACCATTTGTTGGCTTGTTGGGGCCTGACCCAGGTTCAGAGTTAATTAGCCAAACAAATCCGTGTACTACTGGCCCTTTCGGCAACAGTTTGTGGAGTGCAGACTGAGGTCTCACCTGAAGTAGTATGGGAGGGTGCTGGAACCAAATTTCCGCACCCTTGAGATGTCTGAGAGGTTCGACTGGTCCAATTGTTCATCCCTGCGTGCAGGTCACTCCGCGCACTTCCTTGTTCCTCACGCCCTGATATACTACCTTCGCGCAGCCCTAACCAGGGGCTATGGAGCTTCCGCGCTGCTAGAGTAGCGCTCTGCGCTATTACCCGAGATCTTACTTATATCCCTATACCAGTTAATTACGTTCGTGTACTTGGATGTCTTACATTATATTTATTTACACAAAACGTTCATATGAGTTCGCGCAGAAAATAAACAATATACTTGCAAATTATACCCAATCATACTTTAAAACAGGAAAAGATATGCAGAAATATGGTAAACTTCTCTTTATTGATTCTTCCAACGGTTACAGATTCGACTTGCCCTGCGCACTCAGCTGCAGAGGTCCGCGCACTCAACTGCAGACTATTAGGCCTTTGCGCACTCAGCTGCAGATCCTTCTCCTACTCTACGACCCAAAGACACACTTTACACTTCGACTCGATCACTTTAGACTTCTCATGCTTCCCTTCTATTAGTTATGCTATGCTCTACACTTAGAGCCTTACGCTATTTATACAATCCCATGGTCCGCGGACCATGGGTAGGTCTATTAAGCCGAAATTACTTTACAAAAACGAGGGGGACAACCCTATGACTCTATTATGATTTCGCGCTCCGCGCCCACAATTCGCAGGGCTTTTACAAAAGGATTTGGTCAAAACTTGGGCTTTAAGCGCCAAAACATGCCTTGGGGGGATTCCATGCCCAACAGTATAAACACAATATAAATTTAAAATATACACGAACACTCAAAAAAGATGGATGGTAAATAAATAAAAATATAAATAAACCAGAGGCATGGTATATATATATATATGTATATTTTACTCCAGAAGTAGTCTGGTAAATAAATAAAACCTCTTTTTATATTTACTCCATAAACCTCTCTATATTTACGAAAACTCAAAAAAGAGGTTTTATTTAGGTGAAGCCTATGGGACGAATAATTATTAATACCATGCAAAAAAACATTATTAACCCTAATATTAACATTAAAATATTATTATTATTATTAAATCTAATATTCATATTAATATTATTAAATTTAATAACATTGGATTAATACAATATTAAATTTGTTATGTTCTAATATATATTAATATATCGTGATATTTATTAACTCTGGAAATATATGGGAGGAAAGAACAAAGGCATAGAGTGATAGAGGTGGAGACATAAGGGGAGTGAAAAGGGAGAGATGGAGATAAACTGAATGAGAGGGGAGAGGAGGAATGAAGAGAGAGAGGGGGAGATGAGTGAGAGAGGTAGAGAGTAAGAGAAGGAGAGGGAGACATAAAGAGAGGGGGGAGAGAGAGAAGAGAGAGAGGAGATAGTGAGAGATTGAGGAGAGAGAGAGAAAGAGAGAGAGAGGAGAGAGGGGGAGAGAGAGATTGGGGAGAGAGAGAGAGAGAGAGAGAGAGAGGAGAGAAAGGAGGAGAGAGAGAGAGAGAGAGAGAGAGAGAGAGAGAGAGAGAGAGAGAGAGAGAGAGAGAGAGAGAGAGAGAGAGAGAGAGAGAGAGAGAGAGAGAGAGAGAGGGGGATGAGAGAGGAGGTAAGAGAGAAAGGGAGAGAGAGGACTTGCAAGAGAGGAGGAGAGATGGAGGGATAGAGAGATGGAGTTAGAGGGGGAGAGAGGGAGGGAAGAAGAAATACATAGAGAGAAGTGGGGATAGAGAGGGAGTGACAAGGGAGAGTTGGAGAGAGAGAGATTGTACGTTTAGGGGTGAGATAAAGAGACAAAAAAGGAAAGAAGAGAGAAGGGGGGAGAGAGAGAGAGAGAGAGAGAGAGTGAGTGAGATGATGGGGGAAGAGAGAGAGAGAGAGAGAGAGAGAGAGTGAGTGAGTGAGTGATGGGGGAAGAGAGAGGATCAGAGAGAGAGAGAGAGTGAGTGAGTGAGTGATGGGGGAAGAGAGAGGATCAGAGAGAGAGAGAGAGAGAGTGAGTGATGAGAGAGAGGGGAAGAGAGAGGATAGAGAGTGAGAAGTGAAGAGAGAGAGGGAGTGACAAGGGAGAGATAGAGAGAGAGTGTGTATGTTTAGGGGTGAGATAAAGAGACAAAGGAGGAGATATGGAGAGAATGGGGGAGAGAAAGAGAGAGGAGAGAGGGAGGGATATAGTAATAGAGTTGGATGGTGAAGAGAAAGAGATAGAGAGAGAGAGAGGAAGGAAGACAAAGAGGATGTGAGAGAGTGGAGAGGGAGGGAAAGAGAGATGGAGTTGGAGGGTGAGAGAGAGGGAGGAGAAGAGAAAGAGAGAGATAGAGTGGAGAGAGAGAGGGGAGAGAGAGGAGATAGAGAGAGAGAGAGAGGGAGGGAAGAGAAAGAAATAGAGAGATAAAGTGGGAAGAGAGAGAGAGAGAGAGAGGGAGAGAGGAGAGGGATAGATAGATAGAGAGAAAGAGAGTGTATAGAGGGTGATATAGAGAGAGGAGAGATATATAGATGGAAAGTTAAGAGAGAGAAGAGAGAGAGGAGAGAGGCATGAAGGGATAGAGATAGATATATATAGAGAGAGAGAGTGTGTGTTTGATATGAGAGAGAGAGACAAAGAATGAGAGATGGAGGGATATATATATATATATATATATATATATATATATATATATTTGAAGGGGGGAGAGAGGGAAGAATATTTATTGCACTAGATGAATTGATTTCAGTGTAGATGGTGATTTCTAATCCTATTTGCTTGCTTGCACTAGATGCATTGATTTTAGTGTAAATGTTGATTTCTAATGATATTTGATTGGTTGCACTAGATGCATTGATTTCAATGTAGATGTCGTTTTCTAATCCTATTTGATTGCTTGCACTAGATGCATTGATTTCAATGTAGATGGTGTTTTCTAATCCTATTTGATTGCTTGCACTAGATGCATTGATTTCAGTGTAGATGGTGATTTCTAATCCTATTTGATTGCTTGCACTAGATGAACTGATTTAAATGCAGATGATTTCTAATAATATTTGATTGCTTGCACTCGATTTCAATGTAGATGTTGATTTCTAATAATATTTGATTGTTTGCACTTGATGCATTAATTTAAATGTAGATGATTTCTAATCCTATTTGATTGCTTTCACTAAATACATTGATTTCAGTGTAGACGACGATTTCTAATCCTATTTGATTGCTTGCACTAGATGCATTGATTTCAATATAGATGGTGATTTCTAATCCTACTTGATTGCTTGCACTAGATGCATTGATTTCAGCGTAGATGTTGGTTTATAATCTTATTTGCTCACTTGCACTAGATGCATTGATTTAAGTGTAAATGTTGTTTTCTAATATTATTTGATTGCTTACATTAGATGCATTGATTTTAGTGTAGATGTTGATTTCTGATATGATGTAATTGGATGTATGGTGGTACATTAATTTTAAAGTCATTGGTTTAACATTTTTCATTGATTTCAATGCAAGCACAAAAAATGATTGACAATGTACATTGATTTTTGTGTTATAGTAATTCAACCTATTAATATTGGAGAGAAAGAGAGACAAGGTATGATGTTTACTACAATAGCTCGAGCTAAATATTTAAATGGTTTATGATTTAACTTGTCCTTTTCATATAATCGATATGAAAAGATGACAATCGATATGAAAAGATGACAAAAGTAACAAGGGTGACAATAAGAATAGTAGAAGAAAATAGTTTGAGATTAATCACAATGAAGATTATTTATAATTGACTATATTCTTATTATTCACATTTTCTATCATTCAACACTATTACATTGTCACTTTACATTCAAAAAATTTATTTCATCATTAAAGTTATTAACAATATTTATCATCTCATTAAATTGAGGTAACTAAGCAAATTTAAAATTAAAATGACCAGATTAATTTGAGACATATTTAACATATTTAAAATGATTATATTAATATTAGATGAATTTACATATTATTGATAAAATTAATCATATGTTCTCTTTGGCCGCACACGACTGAAACCAGCCTAGATCCATCTTAACTCTAGATCTATTAAGCTCCAAGAGGGATCAAATCTCTCGAGAGAAAGGGAGAAAATTAACCTTTTTTTTGTAAGCTTGGTAGATCCTTCCATTTTCATTAATATAAAAGCAAGTTACATCCATATAACAAATAGTTAGGTGGCCTCAACTTGCCCTGAGGGAAACCAAGTCTGTTGGCCACATAACAACGTGATATGTCATCCAATAACAAAAAATAATTAGTCTTTCTAACCAAGCTAGATAAGTATGTATTTCTTTCCCTTTCCTAGTGATCTGATAATGAGATCTTAGACAATTATTAAGGTATTACAGACTCATGTGCATGAATATGCCTATGGCAAATCAAGGCGAAAAACATTCTCACCGATTTTCTCAAATATCTTGAAAGGCCCATACCTTATTAGCTTCAGCTTATTTCCTTCACCTTGCATTCTGTCTTTGCTGATGTACAGCCAGACTTGATCACCAACTTGGAAGCTATGCTCAATTCGATGCTTATCGTGCCTTGCCTTGTACTTGGCCTAGCTATCCTCCTACGGTCTTCTTGCTTTCCTTCTTGTGTGGACACTTCATTGCATAGTGCTCAAATTCATGATAGTGAAAGCATTTGATTTTGGACAAGTCCTTCTTCTTCCCCCTTGACTCGATTATGCTTTGGATTGGGATTTCTTCCCTTTCCTTTTCTTTTCCTTTCTAGCCAAGGCATAGTTCTCCTCATCCTCACCCTTAGATGAAGTCCCATCTCTAGTGTCCTGCCTTATTTCTTCCTTCACCGGGTCAAACCATAAGCACTCCCAATTTGGTAGTTTCTCTCTACCATTTACCGAATCTTGATAACTACGCTAGCTCATGGGAAGGCCCAAAAGTGCTAGAGATACCAAGTCTTCTTCAGGGACATTAAAACTGACCCCGCAAATTTCATCATGACACTGTGTAAACCTGATCAAGTACTGCGGAGTTGTGTCATTCTTCTGCATCTTGATACATCGAAGCTTATCCTTGCCAACTTCATGTGGTCACTATTGTTCTCGAACAAATCTGTTAGTGTTTTCCACATTGCGAACGAAGTCTCTTTTCCATGCAGATTTGAGACAATGTGATCTTGTACTCCCTCTAATATGATTCTCCTCGCTTTGGCCACATCTTTATTCCACTGATCAAGATTTTGGGCATCAGATGCTTGGGGTTTTGCTAAATCCTTCTTGATGTATTCTAACAACCCATTATCATCCAATGTTGCCTCCATGCGATCCTTCCATGCAAAAATTTTTGAGGTGCCTTCCAAAGCACACTCGAGCTTGAGTCCATTAAAAGTCATCTTCTCAGTCCCGAAGAAAACCTGCAATACTGATCTTCAAATTCGAACCTCCTGCAATGACAACTTCGAAATATCTTTTCCAACGCTGATACGATGTAGAAATTAATGTGTAGATTCAACACTGCTCATGAAATTTACTAAATCACAAGACTTGAAGCTACTTTACTGATCTACAGAAGCAAATTCACCATCTAGAACAAGAATCATAGACATGCAAAAGGAAATATCACACATTCACAAAGATTTATCTAGGGGAAAGCAACTCATCAAAATCCCTTACTATCTATATTGCATTAATCATAGAATAGAGAAGAAATACAATGCTTGCTCAAGCCTGAGCACATACTGCAAGTGTATAGTTTATCCCTTTGCCTGATTGATTGAACCTGGACCAACACTTAGCCAATTTCAAGCCTTCCCAAGCTCCTATTTCCTTGCTCTGTTCCTTTGGGAAATTGCCCCTATTTTTTTAGGAATTTCACACCAAGGAATTACACAATAGCCTTAGGTCAATCTCTGACTACATGCACCACTTGTACACATAGGAATATGCTACAATTGATAGTACACTACCTTGGAATCTCCATCTCACTGGGTAACTTGAATTCTCCGCATGCAACAATTATTTTGGGTTGATTAATTAGTTAACTGGTTGATGACTGAGTGCAGTTGAAGTTCCACATTCACAAATTGACCTCAACTAGTTCTTATGATAGTTAGAACTAGTTAAATTGACAATAAATCAAATTAACTGAAATAGATTGCTACAAATTAGCAATCAATCATGTAGAATTGAACTCAAGCTTCTCCAACTCGAATTTACTGAGTTAATTGAGTGACAAGAGTCATGTCACCTTAGTTAATTACCTCCAAGTATTCTGTTGAAATAGAAATTCGAATTTTAATATAGTTTGACCAAGGCAAAGTCAAAGCTAGATTTTCTTGCAATAAGAAAACTGATCAACGAGTCTCTATGAAAAAATAGTATGTCATCAACAAATAGTAGGTGTGTCATATTGAATGATGTTTCAATATTTACTGCTTTAAAATTTCCATTATTAGAAGCCTCTTTTAACAACTTGTTGAAACCCCCAACAATGAATAGGAAAGGAGAGTGGATAAAGGACACCCATGTCTAAGGCCTCTCTTAACTTGAAGAAAGGAGATGTTGCCTCGTTTATTAAAATTGCAAATGATATAGATGTATTATGATCCATCGCGATACAAAAAATTAATGATAAAAACTCATATGTATGAGAATTAGCCTAAATAAAGCCAACTTATCATTGTCAATATTTGAAAAGCCAACTTATCACAATTAATATTTGATTTTTTAATTTGATTGTAAGTTTTAAACCTTTATACCCGACAACTCATACATAGATCCTTTATAAACAAAAAATTAAACAATGGAAACACACATCATACTTAGAGATGTTCTTCCTGATCCCCTGTTCTCCCCTCTGATTTGACTTCTACGCTGGAACCTCCATCTTCCCTGGATAGCCCAAGCTTATTGGTGAGGGCTACCATGAGGAGACTCACATTATGGATTATATTTGCAACTTGTGCTTCTAGTAGCACAAACCTCTTCTTTGCGAGATCTTGAGGATTATTAATAGATTTGTTAGTCGTGGTTAGGGTTTTATGATTTTTAGCTTAAATGATTTGGATCTCCTGCAACTCCCCATAATAGACCCAAAGAAACATGCTTTCATACAAATCCATTGGATAATTCGTCACAATATATCTACAAGATATAATGAATATGAAATCTACACTATAAGAGTTAATTTTTCATCAAATTTCTAGATTCATTAATTACTATGTACATGCAATATATGAAATAATGAAAATAAGAGCATACACAAATACAAACATTCACAACCACAATAATACAAGATATGACCTATACAATGCTTACAAGAGAAAACTCAGCTAGAAGGTGAGGTTGCTCTGCTCTCTCTGTTTCTAAATGGAAATGAATGTCAGTACAAAGAAGTGAGATTGCATATGGAACAAAATGCACTCGAATAGAAAAGAACATTTTTTCCTCCTAATGTCTAGATTATAATGCAATGTAATAACCTACTAGTGGTTAGGTTTAACTCTTCCAATTCTTAACTATAGTTACAATATTGACTCTTCTAGAGTCTTTTTCATCATGATCACGTGGAAAGCCCCTTTTCCATGAATAATATGGGTTGACATGACATCCTCTCAAATCAAGGTGGTCAAAACAAGGAGGTAAACTTCTGGGGCATAACTTTTGCATACAAACTCAAATTGAGGTGATTCTTGTGTTGTTGGAAAAATAATTATGTGTATAATATCACTAAGGGATGTGACATTTAAGCTACAAATTTGTATCGCCAACAAACATTGTTTGATGCCTCAAACTGCTTCTGGAAGGTTTCAAACCCCAATTCATTAGCCAATTGGGACTTGTCGATAAAAATAGTCTTGTGAGTGTTTAAAATATTGTTTTCATTGATGTCAAAGACAAAGGGAGACTAATTCTATCCAAGATAAAGCTTGGAAAATGAAGATTGTTGGAAATATTTTTTTGGACTTTTGATGTCCCAATTGGATACCCTATCTTTAAAGGAATTTTTACTCCAATTAGCTCGCTTAAATGGGAGCATAGGATATATGGCTGGAAATAAATATTATTCTGAGACCTTTCCAATGGTATATAGTTGTCCTTTTAATTCCATAAGAATGAAGAGATATAAAATATTTTGTTAAGATGAGCCAACCAAAGTACAAGCAGTCCCCATTTGGATACCCTATCTTTGAAGGGATTTTTACTCCAATTACCTAGCTCAACTGGGAGAATGGGATATATGGTTGGTAAGCTTATTCTCAGACCTTTCCAATAGTGTATGGAACTCCTTCTAATTCCATATGCATGAGGGGATATAAAATATTTTGTCAAGATGACCCAACCAAAGTACAAGGAGGCCGACCAAACCAATTTTACAAGTCATTTACATAAATGAATGTACAAACATAATAAATAAAGGGCATATGAGATCATTTTAATAGCAATTCATTGAAGAAGAGATCTTACGTCCTAAGAGAAGCTAAAGAATAACATTTAAGGTGATTCTTGGACTCTAAAAATGGAAGAAAAAATGTGATTTATGGAGTGAATGAGTTGTCTTAGCATTTTCCTATTTCTTTTTGCGTGTGATGTTTCAAACCATGAAACTTGGAGGAAACAAATAGAAGATCTTCATGTAATCGCGGTTTAAATTTCAAACCTTGATTCACTATAATTTTAGAGATACGGTGAAAGGAAATTATACTTCATGACGTTGGACATTTAATTCTCTGATACCACTTGGAAGCTTTGAACAACACTAAGAGGTGGGGTTGTTAGTATTGTGCTTTATGATCAATCTTTACTAATTTTACACAATAGCCAGATCATCAATGTTTAACAACACATCACAATATATAAGAAACCAATAACACAATCACAATCATATAAACAACATATCAAAGCACATAACCATGAGATCATCAAATCAGGTAAACATAGGAGCAACCAATAATAACATCACACGTAAGAGGACATGCGATATAAGGTGGAGACCCAAAGGGTAAAAACCATCGTCAGCTGATATTCTTCGTCTTTCTTATTAATCTTAAAATCTTTCTTTTACATATGATCATTATTGGCTTGATGGGCCCTGACCTAGGTTCATCGTTAAGTAGCCAAGAAAATCCCTACTCTACTAGCCCTTTTGGCATCAATCCCCAGAGCGCGGACTGAAGTCTCACCCGAAGCAGTATGGGGGGATGCAGAAACCAAGTTTTTGCACCCTGAGATAGTTGTGATGTCGATTTTATACCCTCACTCCTTCTTTGTGCAGATCTATAAGCCTATACTTCTCCTTCCATCTTCCAAAACCTCCGCGAAGGTACTCGATTGCCCTTCGCGCAACCCTAGTCAATGATTCAGGCACTTACGCGCCTTTGTAACTAGGTTACTAACTTGGTTCCCAAATTGTCTTAGGTATTAGCCAACTTTACCATACAATTAAGATTAACATATATTATTACTTGTGTTTGTGCAACAGATGGAAACATATATTTTTGCGCATCAACTTAAGATTGTATCTGAAACTTAGCATTCAACATAGCGTATTTGCAACATTTATAACAGCAGTAAAATAACGTTAAACAGATGGAAAGTACACAGTAAGTTCAGAACACTTTTCTTTATTGATGATTCAGATTTTAAATACAGACTCTAACCGCCCTGCGCACACAGCTACAGGGGTCCGCGCACTCAGCTTCGAACTTCTACCCTAGACCTTTGCACACTCAGCTGCAGAGCCTCTTCCTCCACTAAGATTGTCACTCTTAGCTCTCACAGAGCTATGACATCAATGACTCATGACTATTGAACTCTCTTAGACTCTCATTATACAATCCCATGGTCCGCGGACCAAGGGTAGATCTCCAAAAATGACACACCCTATCTAAACTAAGGGTGGAAAACCCTTTTTGAATTTAGGTATCTTCATGCTCCGTGACCACAAAATGTGGAGACTTTACATTCTTCATACAAAATTCGGTCCTTCTGCCCCAAAACTTGGGTTTATAACCCCAAAATTGACCTCGAGGGGTCCTGCTCCCAACAGGCCCCCAACACAAACATGGTGACTCGCCCTCGAGTCACTCGGTTGGCGCAGATATCTTGTCGCGAAGACTTCCCAGCTCGACCTAGACAACTACTACCTCGGCAGCGCACTGTGTTGCCACCTACTTCATTTGTTCGAACAACTTCTCTATCGTTGGTCCTACGCTATTACCCTGTAGCTTCTGCTGAGTCTCTTGCAGACTAGCCAACTTGCCTTCGATGGTGGTCGTAATCATGTAGGCCTCGTCCAACCAAGGCTTCAAGTGAGCCTTCAACACAGCTTCCTTGTGTTGAGATGCATTTACCAGTTATTTCAATTCCTTGGCCTCCTGCAGCTTCGCTAGTCTCTGCATGATAGCGACAATGCGCGTTGTCATTTTAACCTCGTCGTAGCGCTATTGTAGTTCCCGCGCTTCTGTCTCCGGCCTCTGCACATTGGGGTCTTCTTGTAGGTTGGTGAGTAGCTCGAGCGACTGCTCAAAATGGGGCGTGTAGTCTGTCACTGCACTCTCTACTGCTGCGATCGCATTTGTCACAAAAGTCGCGCGCTGCTCCGTGACTTCCGGCGGAGTCGAAGGCTAGGCCTTTAATTGTAACTCTGCAAATTTAAGGTTAAGCTCCAACTAAACCTTTGCTAACTTTGTGCGTGCATTGCGCACTCTCGCAATGAGTTTCTGAACGCCCACATCTACTGGCTCAGCCTCCGGAATGGCTAGCTCTAGGATAGTTCGGCATGCCTCGTCCACAACCTTGATTATTTGCTAATTCTTATCTGTCAAGTATGTCACAAGCTAAACAACGGAGTCTCTTTGCACAACCCACTGATCGTTTTTGACCTTTTGCTTGCTGATCACCTGTGAAGTGTGCTGTTCACGGGCTTGAAGTTCTGCAATTACTCCATCCTGCAGAAGATGAAGCGCCTCGCTAGGAAGCGCGGCCAAGTTAAGTCCCACTCCCTTGAGGGCACTAACAGCAGGCCTGTTAGCTTCAGTTTCCGTCGTCAATTCTCCATCTGGCAGCACTATGGCTCAGGGGTCCCTTGCGCGCAGCATCCTTGCGACTTTTAAGGTGCCAAAGGCAAAACTGATGGACACCACGCTGGGCTAAGTCTGCGACGCACGGATTTGCAGCTCCCACAGACCCGTTTGAATAGCCCCCAAAGCCTACTGCTGTTGCTGCTCGAACTGTTGCAGCAGTTCCATAGTGGCATCCCGCACTGCATCCCCTATATCATTCAGATCCCCCTCTATTAGGGTGATCAGATCCAGAGACGTCTTTCTAGCCTTGGACTTCTTCTGCGGCCCTACCTTTTCTGGTCCTTTTGTGTGCTTGATACAAATCATATTCGTCTTCGAGTCCGCTCCTCCTTGTTCCGTCTGTTCGTCCTCTTCTTCCTCTATCTCTAGTGAAGGTGACTTCTGACCTCCGTCAAAGCCACGCTCCTCTTCTCCTGCCTCCCCACACAACTGATGCGCGATAATGCCCTCTGCCTTAGCCTTGTCGTCGACCTCCTTTTCCCTTTTAACAGCCAGCTATTCCATCTTCAGTTTTGTCTCTTCCTTCTTGTGTTGGGCGGCGGACTTGCTCAATTCCGCAGCCAAGCCCGAGGTAGTGCGCCACTCTGCCGGCTAATAGTTAAGGATCGTGCCGATCGCATCATCTATTTCCAAATAGGGCAAGTCGTGCCACTTCTGCTTAGGTTCCTTTCGTGCACGTATTGAGACGTGGTGGAAGTTAGTCTTAAATTCCATGTACTCTTGTAATCTGTCAAAATTAGTAGGCAATAACCGCGGCTTGCAGTTGATGGACATATGCACGTTCATCTCCATTAAGGTCCAAAATATCTTGCTATCTTTTATCCTCTGAGGATCCTTAGTCGCCCATAGCAAAGCGTACTTCACTGCCTCTGGTAGGTCCAGCGCGACCAGAGGAAACTGACTGTCTTTGGGTAGCTCCCATGCTACCAGCACTATGGACAACAAGAGCCATGCATAATGAAATTTCTTGCTGAGATCCTGCACCTCACGACAGTTCGCAAGGAACTCACCGTAGAGGTAGTGCACCCAATTAAATTGAACTCCCTTCGCGCATTGGGCCACCAAAGCTACGACCGGTGCCGACACTTCTTCTGTGCGACACTTCCGCATGACCTTCCCTGTTAAGAGTTGTGTTGCCACTTTGACTGCAAGGTCATAGATGCTCGAAATGGCATAACCGCATGACTTCTTTACCTTTTCCTTCATGGTCTTCACAAGGGCATGCTCGCTAGCCTTCTCGCCAAACACCAATGCCAGATTTTCCCCTATGTACGGTAGTCACGTGATCCTATGGATTAGCATATTAGTGATGGGTGTTGGCTCCTCCAACCACAAACACCAATTGTGTACCAAGCACAACAACTGCTTAATTACCACCATTGTGTTGGGCGCGCGGTTGTAATGCGGCACCCATAGCAAGTTGAGCAATCCTGCGTTATCCACGCCTCTCAGCCACTTTCACGGCTACAACGCAGTTACTCTAGTGGTTTTGTGGAACACGTGGTGCATGAGTTGGTCCGTTGTTAGATGAGGAAACCGCTCTGTCTCCTCTAAATCCAAGTCTTCTAATTTCAAAACGGGGACACGCCCCAAGTGCGGTCCTTCAAACACAATTTGGTCTGAAAAGAGGGGTGTGTGTAGGGTGACCTTACTTTCATCAATGTCTTTGGGCACCTTGGTCTTTCCCATGTGCAGAGGAACATACTCAGGCAACTTAGTGATGGGGTTAGACCCCTCAATTTCAACATCCTCTGCTTCCACCGCAACATCTTCATCATCCATTGGGATATCCTCAATCTCTTCTTCTTCCAGCTCCATTTTAATCGTCTTTCCCTTTTCCTGTGTGGTAGGCTTATCCTTCTGTGGGTGTTTTCTGGGGGATGCATGCACCGGATGCGGTGTCGCGACCTGCTTGCTATTTTTGTTCTTGGGACCCTCCTTGGTCGGGGTAGGCCTTGGTCTAGGCGACCGTGGTGACTTTGGTACCTCAGTTGGGATCTTTGCAGGTGCAACCTCTGGGACAGCTCCTTCTGCTGCCATAGCAACCTCCAAAATAGCTCCCTCTACTGTCATTGCTTCAACGTCCATGGCTACTATTCTTAGAATAATATCACAGATGATTTTGCAGACAGTTTCTGGAAATCAATCGAACATTGGGCAATCACGTAGCTCTTCGAAAAATGCGCAGTTCATGCACAACACACAACACAACTCACAATTTCTCAATATGCAAAGTGTTTTCCGCTGCATGGTCATATGTAATTTATAAGCCATTTTGAATTGAAATCTGACCGTTCCCCCAAAATTGATTCATTAATGCTAGATTGGCGGTAGATTTTCAAAGATCTTGCCCATAAATTCCAACTTAAATGCCCCCCCCACTTCCTTTGGCCATTTTTTCATCGTCAAATCATGAACAACGACTTTAATGGTCACTTTCTGGCTGCTCTGTGCGGTTGCTCCCTTGGTAGCGCAACCCTCTGCACGTTGTTGTGGACTATGTGACATTTCCTTATTCCGCACAGGTCTCTCCTCACACAGCTCTCCAACCCGAGCAGTGTAGTATATAGTCATGCGCCTCCTTTCAGCTGCCTGGAGTGCTAAGACTATGCTTCCCTCATATAGTCACCTAGCTGGGTCATCGATGTATGGCTTCAATCGGCTGCCATTCACCTTCCCTGGGAAGGGTTATCCATTTAATTTAACCAGCTAAAATGCTCCACCATCGGTAATCTCCTTAATGACATATGGCCCTATCATATAACAAGACTCCATCATTTACCTTGAAGGTGCACAATTTGATGTGCCGATCATGCCATGCCTTTTCGTGCTTCTTTTGAACTTGTTGATGAAATCTAGTTAGAAATCGGTCCTCCTCAAGCTCTACTAGCTGTGCGAGCCTCTCTTCCAGGGCTTCGCGGCCCTCCATTCCTGTGAGTGCCACTATGCGCAGACTAGGTACAATGTATTCCATTGGCATCACAACTTCTACACCATACACGATTCTGAAAGACGTTTTCCCAGTCAGCTTCTTGCAAGTTGTTTTGTTGGCCCATAACACCACGGGTACGCACACATCCCAGTCATTTCTCTGGGCATTGCAAATATTCTTCAGTGCACTTTCCACTATCTTATTGAATGCTTCCACTGTCCCATTGGCCTGTGGATGATAAGGCATACTTTTCTGATGATACACCTGAAATTCTTTGGTCAACGCACTGATTGTTTCGTTAAGAAAGTGTGTACCGCGATCGCTCTTCAAGATCTTTGGACAACCAAATCTTGTTAACACGTACTAAAAAATAAAATTTTATGTTGTTGCACCTGTACATTCCTTCACAGGCTGTGCCTCCGCCCACCTGGTCAAGTACTCAGTCGCGATGATGATGTACCACACACCTGGCTTCTTTCCTTGAGGCTAAATCAGACACACAAAGTCAATCACCCATTTCCTGAATGGTTGTAACATCACCTACAACATCAAAGGAAGTTCATCCCTCCGCGATGGCCTGCCAGTCCTTTGATATGCGTCACATGCCCTATAATATGCTTTTGCATCCTTATGCAGGGTTGGCAACCACAACCCAGCACGCAGAACCTTTTGCGTTGTTGCTTTCCCTGCATAATTTCCTCCTGCAGATCCTCCACGAGCCTCCGCGAAAATGCTACTTCATTCAAAGTCAGGTACATAACGTCAGAATATTTCGTCTGACCCCATTTTGTACAAGTGCCCTGCAATGACGGAGAAGTCTGTTGCGCGCACTACTAACTCCTTTTGTTGGCTTGTATACCCTTCCAGAGCAGTTCCCGTCGTCAGGAAATGTATGATATCTTCAAAGTGACTATCTGCGACGCGCATTGCAAAGAGTTGCGCGTCAGGCAACCCCTCCAAATTAGTAGGTTCCTCTCCCGTTTCAATGTGTGATAAATAATCAGGTCCCGCGTTCAGTCGTCCTGGCTTCATAATAAATTCAAAGTCATATTCATGGAACAACAACAACCATCTGTCTAGTGCCTGAACTTTTGGAGTGCGTACACCATGGCTAGTCCTTTGCGCTCCGTAGTGGAATAGTTCTTCTTAGCCTTGGACAAATTCCTGTTCGCGAATGCTATAGGATGGTCCAATTCCCCCTCACCAGCTTGTGTCAGTACAACCCCCAGCGCAATACATGAGGCGTCCACGTACACATGAAATTCCTTCTTCCAGTCCGGGAAGACTAGGATGGGTGCGATGACCATTTTCCCTTTCAGCACGTCCAAGCTCTTCTGGAATTCATAATTCCAACAGAACGTAGAATCCTTTTTCAACAATTTCTCCATGGGCGCAGTGATTTGGGCATAGTTCTTGATGAACTTCCTATAGTATCTGGTATGACCTAGAGTTGTGCGTAGCTGTTTCACATTTCTTGGCGCCTCCAAGTTGATTATCATCGCGATCTTCGCGGGGTCTATCATGAATCCTTGTCTACATACCACATGACCCAGCAGGATCCTAAAAGGGACACAAAATAAACACTTCTTTAGATTGAGCATGATCTGGTATCTCTGACATGTATCTAACATCAAGCGCAGACTTGCCACATCGTGCTTGACCAATCCAAACATTGTCTAATCATCAAAGTATACTTCCAAAAACTTATGAATGAAGTCTTTGAATGCCGCAATGACTACGCACAAAAAGATGGCTGGCGCATTCTTCAACCCAAAAGGCATTACAGTGTACTGAAAACATCCCCATTCAGTGACGAAGGTCGTCTTGCTTCTATCCTTAGGCACAATTTTGATCTGATCGTACCCAGAGAACCCATCAGTGAAAGAGTATGCTTCTTGGCTGCCTACATTATCCAGGACCTTGTCAGTGAACAGGGTCGGGAAAAGATCATGCATGCAAGGGTCATTCAGCTTTCGAAGATCCATGCATATCCTTATTTCTTCTTTCTGTTTATTTTCTTGAACCACTATCGGGCTTACCCAATCATATTCTTCCACTGGTTCAATAATACCTGCCGCAAGAATCTTATCTAGCTCAGCGCAGACCCTTTCCTTGTACTTCGGATTAAGGCGGTAAGATCTTTGTTTTACAGGTTTCACGTCCGGCTTCAGGTTGATCTTCATGACACCTAGGTCTCCTATTATCCTTTTTGAATCAGAAAACTTTGTGGGGAACAAATCTTGATATTCGCGGAGGAGATCAACGACCTTGTCTACTGTCGCATCATCCCAATAGTCCCCAATCTTTGAAAATTTCGGTTCCGCCTCTGTGCCAATGTTGACCTGCCTAGTTTTCAGTGGCGCGGTTATGTTTGGATCCTCTATCTGTGGACCTTCAACCTCGCGGTGACCCTCAGTTTCTGGAATATTAATCTTTCTGGGATCCTCGTCTTCTTCTTCAGCGGTCACGTTATAGCATTCCAGCACGTGACTCAGCTAGGTAGTCCAATCAGGTTGAACCAGGTCTAAAGGATCTTGCGGTATCCTAAAGATCACTGCTTTAACCTCCTGTAGCGCCACGTCAATACAATCAAACCAATTCTCAAAGCTTAACGTCATTATAAACCCCTGGCACAAGATGTCCCATTCTTCAGTGCCATGGCGAAGTTCTGTTTCGAAGTACCAATTCATTGGTATAACAAAACAGATGCACCCATTCAGTCTGGGATCCACTCCATAAGCCTTAGTCCATTTGGCCAGGTGATCACACAGATCATCCCTTCCATAATACTTGTCTGTCATCCGCACTTTCGGCTGCCCAAAACGTATTCTCATTATCCTCCTATAGTCGCGCCAATCACCGAAATTATCCTTGTGTGTACCCCACCATCTTGTGGGTGTATCACGCAGTACCTAGTCCAAGGCCTAGAAACGATGTTTCTCTGACACTTCTCCCTCAAATGCATCCAAAAAGCGATAAACAACAGTTAGCCCATCATAGTGAGGCAGATATCTGACTTCTGATGACACACGACACAATGACTTGGTCATCATATTACAACGGAGCGTAGACACTTCATGTAGTCGGTTCTGCCAGTGCTCTAATTCTTCGTCCTAATTTGACGTGCAAGAGCTCTCGCGGTCCCACGCAATACGTCCATCCACTGTCGGATTTACCCAATCCTGGTCTCATGTCGTTATCTTGTAAATCTGGTCCAGATCATCATCACTTTCATAATCATGGACTGGCTCTGTATAGCGTGGTCCTTCTGTAGGATCTGGCGGCACCACAACACAGAGTGACTTCTTTTCAAATATCATCTTTTGCTTCTTCAGGTTGATTACCCCATTCATGTCAGTGGCCTAATTGATTCCAAGTATCGCAGGGTAGGGATTGCTATCATCCACAATCTCTATTACTTCAAAATCCGCTAGTGCACTCGCGCCCTCAATGTCAAATGTTACTCCTTGCAGCCTCCTCATCAGGATAATTTTCTGTTGATTCGCCATCCTTAACTGGATCGGGGATCATTGGAGTGCAGGTCTCCCCATTCTTAACCATGTCTGCTTTGGCATAACTTGGTCCATTTCATATTCCCCTATTTGCACAGTGAGTCTCATCTCACGCCCGATTCTTGCCTTGTGCTTTCCAAGCTTCCTGACTACGCGCAGTTCACTAGTAGCGCCATCCTTACCAGCGCACTATTTAATCAGTTCCTATAGGCCCTTCACAGCCTTACTATCGCGGAGTAGTTTCATGCAGGTCTCCCATACCAGAGCTCATGAGCAGTTTGAGTGTTGTTCACCCGGACATTTGTCTTGTTGAGAATAACAATTGCAGCAAATGCGGCTTCACCCCAGAAAGTTGCGGGAGTTCCAGACTCATCAAACATTGCACGAGCCATTTGTTGAACCGTTCTGTTCATCCTTTCCACTACTCCATTTTTTTGAGGAGTCCTAGCTGTAGAGAATTCCCTTCTTATTCCATGTTCTTCACAAAAATCGAAAAATTCATTCGAGGTAAATTCTCCTCCTCGATCAGACCTGAGGCATTTGATTTTGAGATCTGATTCGTTCTCCACCAAGGCTTTGAAGGATTTGAATTTTTCAAAGGCTTCGTCTTTGTGCTTCATAAGTCCTATCCAACACATCCTGGAATAGTCATCAATGAATAATATAAAGTATTCTTCTCCTCGAGGTGACCTTTTCCTAGTTGGTCCACATACATCAGTATGGACAAGTTCAAGCGGCTTGCTGGCTGATCCTTCCTTTTCAGGGAAGTTAGTTCTGGTTTGCTTACCAAACTGACATGATTTGCATATTGTATTATCTGGGATTCTGATGTCTGGAAGACCACGAACTCCCTGGTATTTGCATGCTTTCCTTATCTGTGAGAAACTAAGATGCCCCAATCTTCTGTGCCATAGCCAGTGTTCATCATTCTTGCTCAAATAGAATTAATGTTGTCCTTCTTTGAATATGTATAAATTATTTGGAGTCCTTACGCCTTTGATCACTATTTTTCCTGTATTAAGATCACGAACACTACATCCATATGATTGAAATATTACCTCAGTTCCTTGATCACACATCTGGCTGACACTTAATAGATTATGCTTTAAGCCGTCAACATACATGACATTTCCAGCTTTGACTCTTTCTTTCAACTGAACATAACCTTTACCTTTTATGAGAGCAGGGGTGTCATTTCCAAAAGAAACTTTCTTTTCCTTCTCTAAGGCACTATATGACTGAAGTTTTTCTTTATCACCTGTCATATGTTTCGAACATCCACTGTCGATGTACCATTGATTTTCTTGTCCTTCTGCATATAAAGCTATCCCACATCTTTCTGGTTGGGGTTCTTTTATTCTCCATGATTTGGCACTTGAGACTTGCTCCTTCTGAGTTGTCTGCGGAAACCTACTCCTGCATTCAGAATCTTCATGACCGAAATTGTTACAAATAGAACATTCTATTTCATTTTCAAGAGCAGAGAAGTTGTTATAAGTCCTTTTCATGATCCCAGTCATACTCCTCTGTTTATGAGCTTCTCTAGTCATGATTGTCTTATAGGCAACACATTGAGCTGCTTTGTGACCAAAGTTATGACCAGAAAAACATTGGCCATTGAAGAAACTCCTATGATTATCAAATCTACCAGCCAAATGATTGTAGTTCCTATTGACATCCATTCTTGAGGAAAATTGAGAAGGTTTTACCTGTGGCTGGTTGTAGCTTCTGTTTGTCCTTAAAGTAGATTGCCCCCGATTTACCTGGTATTCTTTTTTCATTCTTGAGGTAAATTGTCCCTAATTTACATGGTGATTTCCATTGGGTCTTTGTTCACATCTCCTTGCAGCATCAAGAT
Source organism: Pinus tabuliformis (assembly GCA_031772625.1). Lineage (NCBI taxonomy): Eukaryota > Viridiplantae > Streptophyta > Pinopsida > Pinales > Pinaceae > Pinus > Pinus tabuliformis. Next base: position 18,073,612 of record CM062805.1, read on the forward strand.
AACTCTTGGAGGTAGATGGTTTCTGAGCTTGAGTTGTTTCTTCATTATATCCCAGGCCTGTCTTGATTATGGAGAGTGCTGCACTTTGATAATCTCATCTAGCATGTCAGATCCTTTAACAAATCTAAGATTAAGAGCTTTTGTTTTCTCAATCCCTTTTCTTAGTCCCACAATTTCACATTCTAACTTTTCATGATGTTTTTCCTTTTCAGCAAGTTGGAATTGTAGAGTATCTATGATCACATTATTCTCTTCTAAACAAATTTTGAGTCTAGAAATCTCTTCATAAAGACTTTCTTCATCTATAGCATCCACAAAATCATCATCTTCAAAAGCCATTAAGAGTTTATATTTGTTACCTTGTTCATCTTCGTCACTATTTGAAAGTCCATCACTATCTTCATGAGTGTAATAGCTTTTCTTATTTGCATTCTGTTTCTTGTTCCATCTAACAGGTTCCTTCCCTTTGTCAATCTTATCCTTATGAGGACATTTGGCAGCATAGTGACAGACTCTTCCATAAGCAAAGCATTTGAAAGGTAACTTACCTCGGAATCGTCCAACACCCCGTTGAAGGTTTTTGACAAAATTTGATTCTTCTTCTTCTTCTGACACGTGTCCTGACTCATAGTAATCTCCTTTGCCTGAAGCCTTGAAGGCAGCTTCTCTCCTATCTGATGGTCCTCCTTTCCTCATTTCATAAGCAGTCAGAATTCCGTGCAGCTGTGACATGGTAAGGTTTCGTAAATTCTCTTTTTCTTCTATTGTAGAAACTTTAGATTCAAACCTAGGGGACAAAGATCTTAGAACCTTTTCAACCACAACAACCTCTTTTATTTCTTCACCAAAAATTTTCATACAATTAACAATCTCATCTACACGAAGGAAATAGTTAGCCACACTTTCATCATTGTGCATTTTGAGATTTTCATACTGAATTTTGAGGGTTTGAAGTTTTGCTCGTTTTACCTGTTCATCTCCTTCATAGCTCAGAACAATCTTGTCCCATATTTCTTTTGCGGATTTATACTGCATAACCTTCACGAATTTTGATTGAGATAGACATCCTAATAGAGTGTTGATAGCCTTTGCATTTGTTTCATATTTCTTCTTCTCAACCGGATCTGTAGGAGTTGCTGATGGAAAAGTGTACCCTGTATCTATGATATCCCAGACTTCTGTACCAAGAGATTGAAGATAGGCAGTAACTCTTACCTTCCAATATACGAAGTTTTTCCCATCAAGAATTGGTGGTCTAATAGATGCTTCTCTCTCATAGTTGCTCATGATGATGGATCTTCCTTCAAGAGATCAAGCTTCTTCAGAAGGACCTGCTCTAATACCAATTGTTGGAAATAACACTGAGAGGGGTGGTGAATCAGTATTATCAAGTCAAATATTCCCTTTTTCAAATCCAGAAAAATATATGCTACTTCAGTTAATTAAACCCGCATATATACGCAACTATGTATAAGGAAACCCGCGTATACAATGCAAACTTATAACTTACTTTATCTTTCAGATGTTGATTGTTAATCTGTGTATCAAAATCAAATAACCAGTAACCAGAAACAGTGAAACAGAGCAGAAGACAATCACACACAAGAACACAAGATATAAGGTGGAAACCCAATGTGGGTGAAAACCACCTGCTGCAAGTCGTCTCTATCTTCTTTTAATTAGAAACTTCTTTTTATAATGTACTGGTGCAGTCCTTTACCAGTACGCAGGCTGCAACCTGCAGAGAGCTACAACCCTCTCTCGTTCTCCAGCTTCTCCTGGAAGGGAGCTACAACCCCCTTAGCTCTTGCACTAGCCAAGATACTAGTACGTAAATGCTGGCCTACAGAAGGCTACAACCTTCTCTTTCTTCCAGGGACCACGTTTCATAAATTTTCACACTGGATCCATGAACATCAATCAAGAATTTTTGCATCAAACAATCTCCTTTTCACCAATTAGAACTGAATCAAGTAGATACTTCTCTGACAGCTGTACCCAAAACACAGTAACAGTAACCACACACCAAATTCTGAACCTAGAACACTACAGCAATAAACAGAAGCAGCTAGATCACAACTCAAAAGATATACGCTACTTCAATAACCTGAAACCTGCGTGCATACGCTTTTGTGTTTGGAGAAACCTGTGTATACGCTATTTTTATTCACTGAACCAGCGTGTATACGTGCCTTAGTTTCACTGAACCTGCGTACAGATCTATAAAAGATATTTCACTCTTTCAAATATTCAGACACTAATTAACCCAAATTATCATATTTATAGATCAAGCATGCGCCACATATAACAGATCAAAATCATGCAAAGATATTATCATTCAAGCCTAAATATTATGATCCATCAATAGAACTTATCCTTCTCTTTGCACCAAGGTTCCTCCTTCATTCAGATCCAGATCTGCACCATAACCCCAATCACCAATATTTCAGATCTAGCACTTATTAGATATTCAATTCATTCAGATGATCCTTTACCAAATGATCTCCTTCCTCTTTTATAGTCTTAGGCCTTTCACAATACCACGGTCCAAAACCATAATAAAACAATACCATGGACACAATACTTGGGATCAACACTTCTGACGAGATACCATGGTCCAAAACCATAGGTTCAAATACCAAGGACTAACTACCACGGACCAAAAGTGAGTTCTCCAACATATACGCGCTTTTCTTTGCATGAAAGTGCGTGTATACGCATACGGGCCTTTGTAACGTCTAACCCGCGTGTATACGTGCCTTTGTCTAGGTGAACCTGCGTATATATCTTTTTTTCATTCTGAAACCCTAAACTGAGATCTGTTACCAAAGAGAGTTGCCATCAAAGACAACACCTATGCCATAGCTCCAAACCTGTGCCATAATGCCAACAACCACTAACCATTTGTGGTGTTGCCCATCAATTAGGTTCATGTTGGCTTCACGGATCGTACACTTCAATCTTTGATCCAAATCCTAGGGCATCTCCCTCGGCTTCATCATGATCTCATTGAATCCCACAACCCACTGTGCTTGAGACTTTGGTATACTGAATTCTCTATTCAGCGCAGCCTGGATATCTGCCAATGCGGATGTTGGGTTATCAGTACTGTACTTAATGTACCACGTTAGTGCGTGGTCCTGCAAAGCACAAACCAGCATGGCTTTCTTCATCTGGTCTTCTGTGATACCCCGAGCTTCCCATACGGCCTTCGTGACGAACCAAAACTAGTCCGGATCTTCATTTCCTAAGCCCTTGAATATAGGTAGCTTTATGGAGTTCGCCATCTTGAACATCGATGGAGGTGGGTGTGGTGTGGTCGATGGGGCGAGAGGTGGGGGTGAGGATGGAGGCAGTGTGGAGGGATGGGACGAGGATGGGGGTGGTGTAGGTATTCGCGGGAACCCTTGTCTTATCAATTGAAAAACGCTCAATGGAGAAGACTGCACCGCTCCTTCGTCGTCACTCAAAGGAGGCCCGATCAGTGGGCTATACTCAAGGCCTTTTCTTCCTTCGTTCATGAAAGACTTTTCGCTTCACGTAGCTCCAAACATCAAGGTATCCGCATGACCCGCTGTTCACACAAGAGCATCTTAATCCAAGTATTTAGTGACTTCAAATACTTACCTCGCGGTCCCTTAAAGAAGCGACACTCTACTTCGTTGTAATTAACAGAGGTATCAACCGCAAACTCTATCACAAATCCTCCTATGATTTTGTCAAGCCAATGGTTGACATTGCGCACAATCTTATCTTCAGAGGCTTCCAATCTCCTTACTAACTTTGGTTTCCAATCAATCGGATTGTCAAGTCTCCACCTTCCTTGGCCGTCTGCCAACTTCGCGATCCACTCGTATAACTCAACCAGGAAGGAACATAAGAAGATTTCGTGTATTTCTATGTACATGTATCTGTCCAACAATTGTTCTTTCTTTAATCACGGATTCTTGTTTTCTTGCACCGTGAATTCGTGGATCTTTTTATCCAACCAGTTTTCAATCTCCTTCTTACTTGGATTCCAATGATATGACATCACACATCTCGTTATGCAGATCCTGGTCCCGAAAAAAAACCATTTGTTGGCTTGATGGGCTCTGACCCAGGTTTAGCATTAAGCAGCCAAACAAATCCCTACACTACTGGCCCTTTCGACATCAATCCGCGGAGTGCAGACTGAAGTCTCACCCGAAGCAGTATGGGGGGATGTAGGAACCAAGTTTCTGCACCGTGAGATAGTCGTGATGTCAATTTTATACCCTCACTCCTGTCTTCGCGCGGATCGATAAGACCTTAGGGCTTATCGATATACTTCTCCTTTTGTCTTTCAGAACCTCTGTGAAGGTACCCGATTGCCCTTCGCGCAACTCTAGGCGATGATTTAGGCACTTATGCGCCTCTGTAACTAAGTTATTGACTTGGTTCCCAAATTGTCTTAGGTATTAGCCAACTTTACCATATAATTAAGATTAACCTCGCGTAATCATATATTATTACTTGTGTTTATGCAACATATGGAAACATATATTTTCGCGCATAAACTTAACATTGTATCTGAAACTTAGCATTCAAAATAGCATATTTGCAACATTTATAACAACAACAAAATAACGCTAAACAGATGGAAAGTACATAGTAAATTCGGAACACTTCTCTTTATTGATGATTCAGATTTTCAATACAGACTCTAACCGCCCTACGCACACAGTTGCAGGGGTCCACGCACTCAGCTGCGGAATTCTACCCTAGGCCTCTGCGCACTCAGCTGCAGAGCCTCTTCCTCCGCTAAGACTCTCACTCTTAGCTCTCACGGACCTATGACATCAATGACTCATGACTACTAAACTCTCTTAGACTCTCTAAGACTCTCCTTTTTATACAATCCCATGGTCTGCAGACCAAGGGCGGATCTCCAAAACTGACACAACCTATCTAAACTAAGGGCGGAAAACCCTTTTTGACTTTAGGTATCTTCGCGCTCCGTGACGACAAAATGCAGAGACTTTACATTCTTCATACCAAATTCGGGCCTTCTGCCCCAAAACTTGGGTTTGTAACCCCAAAATTGACCCCTAGGGGTCTTGCTCCCAACAATCACTGACCACCACCAATGTGAAAGCCAAAACTTGCCAATCACGTGAGTCACTACTCGCTCTAGGCCACTACCCATATGAACTTTGCAGAGCACCACCTGCTGGAAGCCATCACTCCCTCGACTTTGTAGGCCACTACCTGTTGGAAGCCACTACTCCTAGTAAATCTCGCCCAACCACCACTAGATGGAATCCACCAATCCCAAGTTCTCAGGCCTCTATCTGAAGGATGCCAGTACACACTAAATACACAAGCCACTACTTGCCTCACTGAAGTCCCCAACCTTCAACTCTCATGTGGACCATGTTTCACAATTTTCACACTGGTTCCACAATCTTTGCAATCAAAAATTTGTGAGCCACATTTCCTTTGTTTTCATACTAGACTCACATAATTTTCTATGCTCATACAACTGGAAATACATCAACACAATTGAATACCAACTCTGCAATACAATCAACCTCTCTCAATCAATCTGGTCATCAAAATGACTAACCCAACAACAACATACAATAGAAAACTCAACATCATATTCAACGATCACTAACATACTCTAGCAACCATACAAAACACATACAATGATGCTACAACAATACACTCTCCAATAAAACCCCTGCAACACAAACATATCAACAATGTGATATTTGATTTACAACTCCACCATCCTCTAATATATGTTTCAAATCTGATCTCTGATTTGCATTCTATCTCTGCATTCCTGTAGAATACTCTCTCATTGTATCTAACCCCTTCTATTGCACACTCCGACATTTTTATTAATGATAAAAGATGCAATCAATACAAAGCAATAATCCTCATCATCTTTAATTTTATCACCTTCTAGAATGAAGAACAACTCAAGATGACTCTAATCACCAAATACCATAAAAAAAACCATAAAAAAATGCCCTTGGAATTGACCGGAATGCGCACACAATACGGAAAATCCACATACAAGCTATAACACACCCTTTGCACTTGGGAATTGCATTATAACAGAAGTAAGAAGCTCCCAAGAGTGTGGTATATCTTTAGTTTTCCACTTACTCAGTTGCGTTACTCTAATCCTTTGCCCAAACCTTTGTCAAATTGCTCCAACACTTCCAAAACTTGTCTATATTCTTCTACAAGCATCTCCAGAGCCTGTAAAACCTTTACAACCATCATAAACACCTCAATAATATGTCATCAAGGCTTTGATAATCATGAAAAATCCTCCAAGCTTGTTGAAATTAAAGCCAACACAATTGACTCCACTACTAACTCCTTAGGTATACATCCTACATCAATGCCAACACCATAAGGCCAACATCTGCATGCTCCTATTTTTTTTTTCAAACTCACCAGTTGGGAATTTTCACTATAACCTTTGTTCTGGGATATTCCAGAGCATGAAACTTAGAGGATACAAATAGAAAATCTTCATGTACCTATAGTTCAAATTTCAAACCTTGATTTGCTATAGTTTCAGAGATGTGGTCAAAGGAAGTTAAGCTTCATGAATGCTCTTGAAATCTTCTTCAAATAGGTCAGCGAAACATTTTCACTATAACTTATGTTCTGTGATGTTTCAGACCATGAAAATTGTAGGATACATATAGCAGATCATTATGAAATTGTGGTTCAAATTATAGACCTTGGTTTGCTATAATTTCAGAGATATAATTTGAGGAAGTTAGTGTACCTGAATGCTCATGAAACATGCTTCAAACGAGTTAGCATGTCATTTTTTCTTCAACTTTCTTTTTGATATGTTTCAGACTGTGAAATTTGAATGAGACAAAGAGGAGATCTCCAAGTACCCTCGATATAAATTTCATAACTAGATTTGCAAAATTGGATACGTTGCATGCTGTGCAAATTCATTCTTTAGAATAAAGCTAAAAGTAACAAGTTTTGGAAAAAATAGACTATGTGAAAGAAGAAGCAACATGTAGACCTCGGGAAGGCAGAAGCAACTAACACTGCCGGTGAAAATAGAAGTAGGAAATAAACTTGGTGAAAGCATAATCAACTAACAAACATTGTGAAGAAGCAAGCAAGTTGGTGCCTATGAATATAGACAACAAAGGGGATTGATGTCTCCTATATGTTGATGCCTACAAAGTAGCAGAGGGGATTGATGTCTCCCATAGATTGGTGCCTACAAAATAGTAGAGGGGATTGGTGTCTCCTATAGTTTGGTGCATACAAAGTAGCAGAAGGGAGTGATGTAACAGTAGGTTGCCCCCTCGAAGAGGCTGAATTCTAAGGCGTTGATCTATCTTTTCTATCTTTTCTTGAGCTAGTTTCATAACAAGGTTGATGCTTATAAATGGATGTAACAATAATTTGGTGCTTATAAATGGGTGTAACAATAAGTTGGTGCCTACAAGATCTTTCATATAAAGAAGTTTTGTGGTTTTCTCCTGTAAATGTTTCCACATATATCTTTTATTACTTATTCAATTTATGAGATTGATGTTATATAATGTTTGACTAGCTTTAAATAAGTAAAAATTTCCATTATACTAATTCACCCACCCCTCTTAGTATAATTGTGAATTCCAATAGGTGTTTATTCCTCCAATTGTTTTCCACTCTAAAAGCATCAATATGAATGACAAATAATATAATGATCCATTCTAGATCATTTGATCATGTGGGAATCCTTTGCATTATGTGAGATGCCACACATACAAAACTTAGTTAAGGACCGAGGTATGAAATTTTATTGTGGTGTATGGAGGAAAAATACTTGCAAAGGTGAAAGGTTAGTGGAAGTGAAGGAGGCTCTAGACCCAAGATAGTAAAAAACTTAAGTAGGCTAGTCTCTTAATGAAAGCTTTAAGTAGCACTAAATAACTATGAAACTAGAAAGGACTTGGTGCCCTAACTAGGGTGGTTGTTATTGGTGCTAAGGGGGCGGGGGGGTGGGGGCGCGGAGGGGCGGAGGGGGTTAAAGAGCTTAATCAAATGTTCGATATTGTTCTCTAGGATACACAAGAACCAAGTTCTTCCATCAACGCTAGGACTGAGGATTTTAGTCTCCTTTTCCTATAAAATCTATTTTTTGAATGCATAGTAATTATTCTCGCTTGGATTTGAGGTTGGGGATTATTAGGTCTATGTCTAACATTATCAAGAACAAAAGTAACTTATAGCCAAGGGCCATGAGGCACTACTTAAACCTAAGAAAGTGCAAATTACAAAGGAAGGAACCTTTTCTTCCAAAGTGGAGGAGTTTATAAGGAAACCTTCTTTCAAGCTCAAGTGAATATCTCTCTAACTCACCTCCTATAATATCCTTTGAGATCTAGGCATGGCTCTAAACTTGAAAATGCACATTACAAAAGTGGGAACACTTTCTTCTAAAGTGGAGGAGTTTATAAGGGAACAATAACTGGTTTTCTTTCAAGCTCAAACGAAGATCTCTCTAGCTCACCTCCTATAATATCCTTTGAGGTGTAGGCATGGTTCTAAACTTTTAGTTGTTGAGACAATGTAAGAGGCCTTGAATAGTGAGGAAGGGAAGGTTGATTAATATTTTAGTGGTTCCAAAAATATGTCATAAAGTTAAAGATCCCATGCATGTATAGCTCAATGATAAGTCTAGAGTTAAATGTACATAAATATGTTATTGTGTTCATGAACGTTTAGAAAAATCAAGTTAAAAGTGCTATAAAGACTTTCCCTTTTTTACATAAAATTTTAAAAAATGTTTAAAATCAATAATTTATACTAAAAACAAATAATTATAAAAAATATATATTAAACTTAGCTAGTTAAAAATAAAAAGGCTAAACTTATTCCTAACCAATAACAAAAAGAAGAAGAAGAAGTAACTGAACCTTAAATCTATCTTCGAGGCCCTATTTGTTTTCTAGCATATCCTAGCTTTCATCTTAAAGAGTTCTTTGACAAATAGGGATTATAAGGAATACATAATTCAAATTTCTATTAATAGGAAAACAAAAACCAACAAGAATGTTGGGCTTCAGAGATTTTTTTTGGAAGGACAACATTATTAGCCTCCTTAAAGGTTGATTTTATTTATTTATTTTGGGAAAGGATAACGTTGTTAGCCTCATCAAAGGAGGAGGTTGGTGGTGGATTTAAAATATTTTCACTCAAAGCAGGATCGACATCTAAACAGGACACTTTCATAATCGAGTTTTTGGTTCCACACATAGTCTTTACTTGTTAGGTTTATTTCAGCTGGGAATCCGACGCTGAAGTCCATTTCCACACAGATGCGTGCATAGGTGGTTCTGGCATATTCCTTTGTTTCTGGGCACCTGCAGTAAAAATTCCCAATTGCATTTCCAATGGCTTTTAGCGAGGAGAGATTCAAATTTAAGCTTAACAATGTCCACGGGGTTTTGGATTGACGGTGAATGGGTGCACTGTTAAGGCACTCCTTTACTAGACTCTTTGTTATAGATGTAAATGTGTTTTTACTTTTTTTTCACTAGATTATATTTTTATTAAAAATATATTTACTTTTTTCATTAGACTATCAAAAATATATTTTTATTATTTATAATTTTTTCACTAGAGTATGGGAGCGGTCTCTGCCATTTATGCGAGCTGGGTTCAGTGATAGTGATCCGGGTTATTGGGTTGTTTCTGTCGTTTATGCGAGCGGTCTCCACTGGATATGGGATAATCAGTGCCGGATATGCGAGTTGTCTCTGCCGTTTATGCGAGTTGTCTAAGGTTATCTACAAAAAAACGCTACTTACCACAAGAAGAATGGCAAACTAAGGAGCAGAAGATACCGCCTGTGTGTTCTGCTGCACCATGCCAACCCAAATCACATCTTCCTGCAGGTTCTTCTCATGCGCACTCGCAGGTTTAATAATTCTGATCCACACTCGTTGTTTAGGTGAGATCTGGCTAGTCACCGGCATCTGAAAATTTTGAGTGAATAAGTTTGCTTGCACATTTTGGGTTCTAGATCTAATCTTCTGCGGCTAGATCTAGATCTAGGTGGCTAGGTTCTAGATCTAATCTTCTGCGGCTAGATCTAGATCTAATCTTATCTTATGCCTTATTTCTCTGCGGCTAGGTTCTACAGGGAAGTAAAATATGGCTCCCAGCTTCGCGAAAATAGCTGATGTCTCATCCGCTTTTGGAGAGCAAGTTCCTGCCCATATCGTCAGTGAAGCCCCAGCTCCCACTGTCCAGGTGGTCCAGGTCTCACTTGATGAGGCTTTGAAGTTTTCCGAAAGTGCCCTAATCTATCGGTTCAATGGTTTTTGGCCGCGGCTAACAGCTATCCACAATTGGATCTCGGAGGTATGGAAGCTTGTCATTTCTGATGAAATTAATATCTACCCCTGTGCTAGGGGTTTCTTTATAGTAGATTTTGAAAATCCTGAAAGCAGACAATGTATTCTAGATTCCAGCCCTTGGTTTTGGGAAAAATCAGGGCTATTCATGAAGCCATGGAGCCCATCATTCGATCCCTCTACAGCAGTGATAACCTTAGCACCAGTTTGGGTGAGATTGCCAAGCCTACCCTTGCATCTTTGGAATCTCTCCTCGCTAAAAGCCATTGAAAATGCAATTGGGAAATTTTACTGCAGGTGCCCAGAAACAAAGGAATATGCCAGAACCACCTATGCACGCATCTGTGTGGAAATGGACTTTAGCACTGGATTCCCAGCTGAATAAACTTATCAAGTAAAGACTATGTGTGGAACCAGAAACTCGATTATGAAAGTGTCCTCTTCAGATGTCGATCCTGCTTTTAGACGGGCCATCTAGCCAAAAATTGCCCAAAAGCCTCCCAGAAAAATTCTGCTAGAAAAAACCACCATAGATCTACATGGTGGGAAGGAGCACAAAAAGAACACTACACTGTCATCAAAGAAGAATACTCTAGAGAAATCTTTGAATCACAAGAAATTGGGAAAGAAAGAAACAACTCTCAAGACATGCAGGGAGAAAGCCCCGCCCAACAAATCAACAGTGATGAGGATTTGAATACCGGACAAAATAAATCTTCATTTAACAGCAAAGCAGATCTCCTAGACCAAACTTCTTCTCCGACTATCTTCAAAAGGACGAACACAATAGATCGTGAAGCTAAGACACCAATGTCCCAAGAACCAGAAGAGATGAAGGGGATGCAAGATAAAGGAAGTTGGAAGACCGTATAGAAAAAAAGAAAGCTACAACACCCATCTCACCAAAAAAGACGAGGAGCCAGATGATTAAAAACTAAGAAAATTGTAGGTCCAATAGACCAATTTGGTCTCAGTGGACGTTAACCACCATCATCATCATCATCATCAATGTATTTTTATTAATTTTACGTCAATTTTTTTTCACTACACTATCATAAATGTATTTTTATTATTTTCACCATCATAAATGTAATTTTTATTATTTTTATGTCAAAATTTTTTTCACTACAATATCATAAATTGCAATTTTTATTATTTTTAATTTTCATATTTTTACTTTCACCGGACTATCTATTATAGATGTCAAATATAGAGATTTTTCTTTCAATTATAAAGGAATCTAATCAAATCAAGCTCAAGAGGCAAAGGGAGATCCTATAATCTAAAGGAATCAAATCAAGCTCAAGAGGTAAAGGGAGATACTATAATGATGATGATGATGATGATGATGATGGTGAGATAATATATTCTAATTTAATGAGAGATGATTATAAATCCAAAGTTTAATTTAGAAATCCAATACAAGTATGGATCTTTGTACTTCAAAATTGAGCTACCTTAATATCAAAAGAATCAGTGTATTTAATACCAAAATTTATAGTTCTTTGAAGATATTTTAAGACACTTTTTGTTGCCACCCAATGTTTTTCAAGAGGTTTTGTCTTGAATTAACTCCACACTGACTGAATATGCTAAGTCAGGTCTGGTTGTAGTCAAATAAATCAAACTTCCAACCAGTGGTCTATACAATGTAGCATCTGCCTCTTTAGAACCACCATCAAGCAGCTTTACACTGATCCATTTTGAATTCCTTCAATAATTCCCTGACATACTTTCCTTGAGTAACAAAAGTCTGGCCATAGTCCCTCCAGACTTCAAGACCCAAACAATAACGCAGCTCTCCAAGGTCTTCCATTTCGAATACCTGTGACATCTACACTTTAATTTCTAACCAATTCATTAGGATTTCTAGTAACAATCAAATCATCAACATATAAGGAAATCAACATAATTTGCCCCTTTGAATCAAATCTAGGACACAAATTTGGGTCATTTTTACTTCTCTTACAACCATCTAGTAAGAAGAAAGAATCTATCTTTTCATACCAAGATCGAGACCCTGTTTCAATCCATACAGTGCCTTCTTTAATTTACAGATAAAGTGTTCCTGCCCCTTTTTAATAAATCCTCCTGGTTGTGTTAGATATACCTCCTCTTTCAACTCTCCCTTTAGAAAAGCAGATTTCACCTCTAGCTCCTTTTTAATAAATCCTTCTAGTTGTGTTAAATATACCTCTTCTTTCAACTCTCAATTTAGAAAAGCAGATTTCACATCTAGCTGGTGTAAACTCCAATGGTACTTTGTAGCTAGAGCTATTAACATCCTAATGGTATTTAACTTAGCTACAAGAGCAAAAGTCGCCTCATAATCAATTCATTCTTTCTGTGAGTACCCTTTGGCCACCAACCTGGCTTTATACTTGTCTGCACTACCATCTGCTTTGAACTTAGGTTTAAATAACCATTACAACCTATGGGTTCTTTTCCTTTTGGCAGTTCAACTAATTCCAAACTTTCATTTTTAATTATGGACTCATACTCTTCTTTCATAGCTCACCTCCATTCATGATACTGATTTGATTTATTATAATTCATGGGCTCAACAACATTTAAAATACTAGTAATAAAAGCATAATCTTTGTACCTTACAGGTAAGTGAGTATACCTACCTGATCTCCTTGGTAGTAGATTTGCCTCAATCTTATCCTGTGTGATTTCTTGCTCACCTCCTAATGGACATCGACTTCTAAATGTGTCCACATTGCTAGGTTCCTCTTTTTGTCGCTGTTGTAAATGTCGGTCTTTGGCTTCATCATTACTGTCATCAATCAGTAAAGGCATGTGCCACTCATAACTTCTGTCCTTATTCCCTTCATCAACATGTTCATGAAAGATAACATTTCTACATCGCAAACACCTTGTGAGTAGATGGATTAAAAATCTTATATGCTTTGAAATTAGAACAATACTCTACAAATATGCACTTTATAGTTTTAGCATCCAATTTCTACCTATCTTCCTTGGGAATGTGTGCAAAATCTTTAGCGCCAAATACTCTCAAGTGATGAATTGTAGATTTGAAACCATACCAAACCTCAAATGGACTTATGTTCTTTAAGTAAATTGCAGTGCTAATTGCTTCGCGCAAAAACCATTGGATAGGTTTGTAGTGTCCTATCTAGGGTGCTAGACTAGGCTATATTTATTATCGACCAGGATGCGTAGACTTAGAGGCATGCGTCTAAAGTATATAGACATAAAGGATTATTAGCTAAGTGGTTATGATGGTAGGTCACATGACTTCTTTACGGAAGATTGAGGTATGTTACCTATCACCCAAATACTTAGGTCACTCAGTTAATCTACTTAATTACAACACTATCACTCAATGCATTTACCAAATTAAAACACTGTGTATCACTTCAAACCAAGATTTCAATCTCCTTACAGAGACACCATGCACGAAACCCCTGTTCAGCGAATACTCAGCATTCACTAATATTCATGCAAGATAAAGACATATGGAAATCATAAACATACTTTGAAATGAAAGCAGAGTTCATGACATTGCTTTAAAAGACAACAAAGGATCGAATCCCTTACAGGATACGATTCACGATCCCAGTGATGAACTGTTCAAGTGCTATCATAAACATAAACCATATGCATTCTATTGAAATCAACAACCAATTCTAATTACTGTGCATGTCATGTAATACCCTAAGTTGCGAATGGAAAGGAAATAACAGTATACCAGTTTAACGCAGGGCCCGTCCGCGTTCCAGAGGTATACTGGACTGTGATCAACCGATTATAAAATCAACGCAACAAAACAAAGATCGTAACTGCAACTGTGTTCTTGATATTAAGTTCAAACTCTGTTTTCAAACGATACAATGATAACCCAACATTCAGTACTCAGAACTGTCTTTACATATGTTTTTTTACAGCCCTTACATTTCGAAAACGAATGTACATTCATGATATGGCTGTTGCCGCTTTTACCATGTCGAGATTTTTTAAAATGTTTCTATCCTAAACTGATTTCAAAAAGGAACAAAACTAAATCAATTTAGAATGCTTTGTTGTTGCTTCCTTTGTCGCCAACATGCTATACTTTGACCATTGTTGACCGCACATGTAGGAGGGTCGATTCTGCTGTAGGATAGGTATTCGTCCATGCTTGGACATTCTACTTTTCATCCCTACCCTTCGTTCTAGCCTAGCTATCATGCCACATGTCAAACAATGAACCAATTACAGGATGTTGGAACTTCCTGTAGCCATTTTACTAAAAATTCCTAATTCTTTAACATAAAACTCCTAAATCAATTTCAATGCATTTTAATAACTATAGGACTATTAACTAATCAATTTTCAAGGGATCTAAGAGATATATGATGGAAAGAAGTAGGCAAATGATATGTTTTAGGAGGAAAAAGGAGGTCATGGGATGGTACCAACATCTCTCCCCGACTTAATGAATTAGCATGTCCTCATGCTAACCCCGAAGTGCTTCCCTTGAACTCTGTCCCTGCCTGTATCTCTGCTGCCTTTAGCAATGTGTCCACATTCCTTTTCACCTGGGCATCTTTCTGACCATGGAGCTCCTGCTTTAATCTTTTGTATTTTTCTTTGAGGGTCTTCTTCTGATTATACCACTTGGTGGCCCATTTACAAATATCCGTTTGCTCAGCCTCAAGTTCACTGATTCGCTCCCTTAACTTTTCATTCTTCTGTTGAGTCTCTTTACTCTGCGCTCGGAGCATCTCATTTTCTTTCTTGATAACCTTTTCTAACATATTAGCCTCCATGAGTTCTTCCTTTAATTTCTCAATTTGTTTTTCCAGTTTTTTCTGTTTCTTAATGGGAGGTGGTGAACCTTTTTCCTGCCTGTTATGGCTTTCAACCTCTATATCAGCTCCTGGTCCTGGTGGTGAGTGGTCACTACTCTCAATATCCATCGGTATGGGTGAATTGGATTCAAGCTGGTCTTCTTGTAACTGGGCTTTTGGTGCTCTCCTTGTTCTTCTTGAATAAGTGGTGAAAATGTTATCTTGCTCTACCTTCTGAGCATCTTCTTTTCTCATTTTCCTAGTCCTTATGCTGCGCACAGGTGGAGGTATCTTGCTTGCTTTGGATACTGGGATCTCTTCATCAATATCCTTCATGAAACCTGAGTTTTCCTGCAGTTCTTCTTTGTCTTCCTCATCTTTAATTTGATTAGCAGCTAAGAACTCCTTCCACGGTTTCCCTCTTCTCTGCAATTCATGCTCAATAAGAATTTTAATTAAGCCAAAGTGATATAGGCTCTTGTCTTCATTTCCCTTCTACTTTTGGATGGTCTTCGACATCTTGGTTAGGCTTTGTAATAGAAAATATGGTAGACTGATAACACACTGCCTTTTCAAGTGTAACAGTAATTTAATATGGTATAGATAGACAATACTATAACGGCCTTCGTAGGTTACGAATTTTTGGAGAATATAGACCATCTCGTCCCAGGGATGCATCAACCAACTCCTTGGGACACCTTTCTTCCAGTTAACTGATGAGACTCTGGATCTAGACATAAATTGAGTCCACGACTTCTCTTTAAATTGCTTTGTCTTAAAGTACTTCTCCCCTTCTGGGCTAACCCCTATTGACTGGGCTATGGTGTCCTCTGAAACCCTGAATGAGAAGTTACCTATCAGGGCTTTCTCTCCATTGAATGTGAAAGCAAATTGTTTGGTAACCTCTTCATTACCTCCATGAAATTTCTCTAAAAAGGGCAACCACTGTATCTCTCTGAGAATTGAAATGCAATCTTCATGATATTGAGAACTGTCGAACATGCTCGGCTCGACCCTATTAGTCATTTTGGCAGAGGGTCGTGCTCTATCAATTTCAACAAAGAAATTTCAATTTATTACCTGGTGGTGTCGCTCCCTTAATATCCCGTATGATGCTCGGTCGACTGTCTTGTGACTTTGGTGGGAGTCGAAACCGAATGGTTATATTTCCCTCTTGTGGCGCTCACTGCTTTCAATCCTTACTGTGGAAGTCACGGGATTCAAATGCCAGCGTAAAATAACTAAGAATGATGGTGAAATAACCACTACACTTACTTCATAGCGTATTCATCTTTTGAAACAGAGGAATGGCTGTACCGCTTGTATAGATGTCATCATAGGAGCGCTGGAAGCGTATATGCAATACTGGGGTATGATTTCAGGGAGTCCTCTGAATCATTTGGCTACGTCGGGTGGTGGAATCATAATCCGGCCGTGTGGAATACAATGAATAGGCCTGCTTTAACATTTGTTTCTTTCCCTTTTAAAAAAAAAAAAACACAATCCACCACGTGTCCTGTTTCTATTGGTACTCGGCCAAATGGAAGATGTTGGTATCACTGTAGGGTGCGGTTGGCATAACAAGGTTGATATGAAAAGGGGTAATGGATTTAGAAGTATGAAATAGGTTGGGGTATGAAGGATGATAAGAATTAACAGTGAGATAAGGGATGATGGAAAATGTAGTGTCCTTGAAATCGATCATAACAGTCACAGTCATTAAAATTAACATTAAAAATTAATCTAAGAAATTAAATGTTAAGAATAAGGAACATCTTACACTTTTGTTGGTTATTGTTGCATTGGCATGCTGAGTAGGACTAGTCTCTTTTGACTATTCTTTGTTGTTCATCATAGGTCCCCTGAGCTAGATTTGAATGCAACAGGTCCGTCTGAAATCTTGAAGATGTTCATGCAGCTCCTTATATGTATACAGGTTCCTTGAGCTTGGGTATTTGATGGAGTCTTGGTGCCCAGCGACCTGTGAATCCTTGTAGAAACTTGATGAAACTTTGTTGAAGTAACCCTGAAGTAACAGTCTCTTAACAGGTCCCTTCTATGTGTCTTAAACAGGTCCCATTACTGCTGGTGTTGGTAGCATGGTCTTCTGGACAGAACAGGTCCCCCTGCATAATGTTTATAACCAGGTCGCTCTGAGATAAAACAATGACAAAACAACTTATTTATTGAAATCTGGAATGCTGGAACAAACTGCTTTGAATATGTACAGTGAGAAGATGAGATAAGAAATCTTTAAGAATTTACAATGTAGAGATAAGAGAACAAAATGCTGATGCTTCTCTCCCCGACTAAAGTTTTGACTTGTCCTCAAGTCATTATTCAGTTGATAAATCAAACATTCAACAAAAGAAAGATAATTCTTACCCGCCAACGAATTGGTTTTCAAGTAAGAATTCGGGGTTAGAGTGTGCCAGAGGCTGGTTTTCACATCTAACCCATTGTTATTATATATATATATTTTATTATTATTATATATATATATATATATATTATATATATATATTTTAGTTTTTGTTTTGTTTTGTTTTTTTTTTTTTTTTTTTTTGAATTTCTAAATTGAAAGGAAATGAACTAAAGCAGGGATACTGCAGCTGAGGGCTGCAGTATCTCAACCTCTCTTTGTTGAGATACTATTTGGAGAAAATCTTGCTTGCTGATGGGCTTGGTGTATAGTTTCAGGCGATGACCATTGACAGTAAATGAATGACCTTCTCCATCAATAGTTTTGAGCTTGACTGAACCATTGTCGTAACCCTGAATAATTTGGTATGGGCCCATCCAATGGGTGGTAAACTTGGCTTTATGATCTTTGAATTTAGAGTCAAAAAGTAAAGCCCAATCACCTTCCTTGAACTGCTTCTTCTTGATATGTGCATCATGCCACTGCTTCCTTTGTTTTTGCATGAGGATTATGGTTTCCTCTGCTTGCTGTCTCATTTCATCCAGCTGGTTTAACTGCTGAATTCTTTCTTGTTGTGCTTGGTCCAAGTCAATTTGCAAATCTGCAGCCAGTTTAAAAGTATGTATTTGAAACTCAATAGGAAGCATTACCTCTTTGCCGTACACCAACTGATATGGTGTAAATCCTGTAGTATCCTTCCACGTAATTCTGTAAGCCCAAAGTGCATCTTTGAGCTTCTCTTCTCAATTCTTCCTGTTCATTGCCACAGTTTTAGTAATGATCCCTTTCAAAATTTTGTTTGTGGATTCCACCTGCCCATTGGCCTGTGGATGGTAAGGGGTACTTTTCCTATGCTTGATTTGGTATTTGTCTGTGATGTCCTTCACTAGCTTTGAGGTGAATTGAGTACCTTGATCAGTCACTATTTCCCTTGGTACTCCATACCTTACAAAAATCTCTTCAAAAAGGAAATTTACCACTGTGTGTTCGGTGGCTCTAACCAGTGCTTTTGCTTCAGCCCACTTTGTGACGTAATCAGTACATACTAAGATGTACTTCTTACCATTGGAGGTTGGGTTAATGGGTCCTATAAAGTCTAGAGCCCATTTGTCAAATGGCTCTAGGTGAACTTGGGGTTGAAGGGGCATCTCGTCTGTAGCTGTTGGCCTGCCCATTCTTTGGCAGCTGTCACAACTCTTCACATACTTCTTGGCATCCTTGAAAATGGATGGCCAGTAGTATCCAAGAGTAAGAACTTTGAACGCTGTCCGCTTAACTGCAAAATGCCCACCACACGGTTCATCATGGCAAGATTTTAAAATATCAGTTATCTCATCATTTCTTACACATCTTCTAATGATCATATCATAACCAGTGTAAAATAGATCGCCATTAAGCCATGAATATCTAGCACTTTGTTTGACTAGTCTCTTCTTTTCCTTTGCAGTAAAGTGTGGAGGTGTCCTTCCTGTAGACAAATAATTGGCCAAATCAGCATACCAAGGATTTACTATGGAAATTGCAAATAAATTTTCATCTGGAAAAGAATCTTCAACCGGAGCAACCTCACCTGGATTTTGCAGTCTAGAAAGAAAATCTGCCACCTGGTTCTCTTTGCCTGGTCTATCTAACACTGTGATGTTAAATTCCTATAACAGTAATAACCATCTAGTAACTCTGCCACTAGTTATTGGTTTATTCATTAAATGTCTAATGGCAGAATGATTAGTATGTACAAAGACCTCATAACCAGTTATACAATGTCGGAATTTATTCACAGCATATATGATGGCAAGTGTTTCCTTTTCTGTGACTATGTAGTTTAACTCTGCAGGTGTTAGATTTTTGCTAATGAAATAAATGGCATAATTACAAGATTCCTCTTTTTGGCCTAATGAGGCACCCACTGCAGTGTCAGATGCATCTGTAAAGATATGAAATGGTAGGCTCCAATTAGGCCCTCTCAAGACTGGTGCGGTTGATAACTTATTTTTGAGTAGTTCGAATGCTTGTTAGCAGTTCTCATTCCAGTTGAAAAGTACATCTTTTGTTAGAAGTTTAAACAAAGGTAAAGCTATTTTACTAAAATGTTCAATAAACCTTCTGTAATAGCTTGCATACCCAAGGAAACTTCTTACCTCTCTTTGATTCTGTGGAATTGGCAAATCAACAATGATCTGGATCTTAGCTGGGTCAACTTTGATGCCTTGAAAAGAAATATAGTGGCCTAACACTATCCCTTCGTTTAACATCATAAAGCACTTTTCATTGCTGAGGGACAGATTAGCTTCAATACATCTTTTCAAAACTCTCTCAAGGTTCTCTAATGCATGTTCAAATGAATTTCCGTACACTGAAAAATCATCCATGTAAACTTCAACACAATCATGAATTAAATCAGCGAAAATAGCTAACACAGCTATCTGAAATGTAGCTGGAGCGTTGCAAAGTCCAAATGGCAAAACATTGTAAGCATAAGTGCCCCAAGGACAGGGGAATGTGGTTTTGTCCCGGTCTTCTGAGGCTATCCTAATATGGTTGTAGCCACTGAAACCATCAAGAAAAGAAAATGATGATTTCCCAGCTAGGGTGTCTAACACTTGGTCAATAAATGGTAGTGGGAAATAATCTTTGAGCGTTGCTTTGTTCAGTTGTCTGTAATCAACACAAATGCGCCACTTACCATTTTTCTTGGGCACTATAACCAATGGGGATACCCACTGACTGTCAGAAATAGGATATATAAAATTAACTCTCAACAGTTTTTGCAATTCTTCTTTGACAATATCTTGGAGCATGGGATTCATTCTTCTCTGTGGTTGCCTCACTGGTTTAATGGTACTATCTGTATAAATATGGTGAGTGCATGTGTCTGGGTGAATCCCATGCATATCGGTGTAGTCCCAAGCAAAGGCTTTCTGGTATTTTCTCAATAGTCGAATCAATTTCTCTTGCTGAGATGAGTCTAGGTGATTGCCTATGTGCAGAGTTTTCCCTGGACTAATCTCTATGATCTGACTCTGTGTGTTGGTGATGGATTGAACTGGAAAAATGTCGTGAAATGTGGTTTGCAAAGATTGAATGGTGCATGTTTCCTGAAAGTTTTGGGCTAAAAGTACATCTGCAGCATGATATTGGTCATTTATCAAATTTTCGGAAATATCAGGTTGAGAAAGGAATAATTCTACCAAATCATTATTGTCTTGTTCTTGGAAATCATAGATTTGGTCAATGCTAAAAACATGTTGTACTTCTTCTTTATCATTGAATTTATCATCAAGCCACAAATTGTGTGTTACTGCTGGTGATTGTGCCGATGGATAAAGAGTGAGTTGTTTTCTTTCGGTCCCTCTTGAAATGATCATGTTGCCCGATCGACATCCTATGAATGCATCAACAGTCGCTAACCATGGTCTACCAAGGATGATAGGGTGCCCTCCTAAATTGGATTTGGGTTGAAGAACTAAGAAATCCACTGGATATTCCCAAGAGTCCAGTGAGACAATTATGTCCTCCAAAATCCCTTCAGGAATCACTTTAGACCTATCAGCGAGTTCTAGAACAATTGTTGTATGTTGCAAATTTATGAGCTGGAGTGTTCTCATGGTTTCAAGAGTCATGACATTGATTGCGGCCCCAAGATCTATCAAAGTGTTTGGAATTTGTATGTTGTTAATGATGGTGGTCACTTTGGGAATGCCAGGATCAACATACTTTTCCATGAAGATGGTATTGGTCATAAGGCCTGCTAAATGTCCTATAACATGAATGGTTTGAGGATCAATCCTTTTCCTAGCAGGCTTCTTGAGGCATATGTCTTTGATGGCTTTAGTATATATGGGAATGTCTTTTATAACTTGCAGCAGTGGAATTTTTATGTAGACATTCTTGAGTTCATCTAAGACATCAAACTGTGGTATAGACAGTGGAGGTTTTACTTGGACCAATCGGTCTGGAAAAGGTGGATGCAGTGGTTGCATCTGCTTATCTTTGGTATCATCGTTTGGTTTTCTTTGATTTGTCATTTCATTTTCATTTTCTGTGTTTTCTTCTCGCTTATCTGTTATGGGAGAATCTTTGTGGAGTACCCTACCAGACCTCAAGTTGATATTTTGCAAGGGTAGTGTGGAATATGAGGTTCCCTCTTCTACATTGTAGGCTGGCCTCTCTGCTCTATTATTTGGATTTGGGACAGTTTGAGCAGAAATTTGAGTGGGTATGGGAGGTTGTGAGTTAGCGGGAAATTGCAGTTGTGGTGGATTTATTGGTGGAGGAGCAGGTAGTGCTTGTTGAGTAGGTTGACGCTGATAAACAACTTGCTGAGGATACTGCTGATATGGTTGAAGATGTGATGAATACGGCTGATGGTATTGTTGATATGGTTGTGAATATGGTGGGTATGATTGAGGATATGTATGATAGGATTGAGAGTACTGTTGAGATGGTCTCCATTGTTGCTGTGGGTGGTTTTGGTGCTGCCATGGCATGGGTACATTCCATGAATTTTGCGCATACATTTGATCATTTCCAGGAAATTGCAAATTTTGATTTGGAAACATACCTTGAGGAGCTGGCCTTGGCTGCCATGGTCTCTTTGTGCCCATGTAATACACGTTTTCCATCTCTGCATTGGCTGCCATATTACAGTTCTGCAAAACCTTAACTTTAGGACAATTAAACATATCATGATGTTCAGTACAGAAAGCACAAACTTGGATGTTTTCTAGAGGGCAGTGTTTTAATGCATGTTTCTTCCGGCATTTTGGGCAGAAGATAGCCATTATCTGATCTTCATCTTCTTGTTTCTTCTTAGCTTTTAAAGTGTCAATTTGGTTCCCTAGGGTGCTTAACAGATCTGTTTTAAATTCTTCTAAAAGATTCCCTATTTCAGCCCTTGTGACACTTGCGGAGGCAGATTTTGTGACTTTGGATGACAGGGTTCTTTTTCCCATTTTAGCTTTGCTCCTTGAATACTTTTCGCACAACTCAGCGATTTCTTCAAAGGGTAAGGCAGAAATGTCACCTTTGCCCATCAAGTTAAGATCATCCATGTATTCCTCTCGGATACCTTTGAAGAATATTGTGCGGATCAGATCAAGAGGCATAGTTCGGTGTTTGGATTTTTGTAAGTTGTAGACAAACCGTTCTAAGTATTCCTCTAAGGTTTCATCCTCTTGCTGGCTCATTCTAAAGATATCATCTTTAGAATCTTTGGATCTACAATAAGGTTGATATTTCCTTAGAAATATTCTTCTCATGCCATCCCAATCAACTATAGCTTGCTCACCAAGCCTCATGAACCATCTTAAGGCTGATGCCTTTAATGTCGCTGGGAAGAGTCTAAGCCTATGGGCATCATCGGTATAGCCATATGTTCGACATACAATGTCAAACTCGAACAAGAATGAGTCTGGATCTTCCGAAGCCATACCATAAAAGTTTGGTAGCACGGATGGGGGTATGTTTTTCATTTTGATCTCATCATCTTCTTGTGGTTCATGTATAGGAAACTTAAAAGTTGACTCCTCTTCATCTCTCTGTCCTTGATGTGGTACTGATCCAGCTCCTTCCTCAACCATTCTAATAGGTTTCTCTGTGTCACTTGTTTGAAAGAGGAGATTAAAGAAAGATTGTTCGGTCACTGTGCTACTTTCTCCTTGTGTGGAAGATCTAGGAAAGTGCTCTTCTACGATTTATGTGTGAATAAAGTTTGCCTTTCAATGAGAGTAAGTCTCTGTCCTGACTTTTGTTTTTCTTCTAATGCTTGGATGACTTCCTCAGCTGGTGTTGCATTCCCTAAAGAGTCTGCTCCTGATGATGATGGGTTAGTTTTTAGATGGTGGGGGGTTTTTACGAATCTACCCTGACTGTCTCTAAATCTAGGCATAAATGAACATGATTTCTAACTGTGTTTTTGCTTGTTTTTTTTTTGAATTTTTTTTCCTTTTTAAATCCTTTAAGTACGCCTCCCCGGCAATGGCGCCAAAATGTAGCGTCCTATTTAGGGTGCTAGACTAGGCTATATTTATTATCGACCAGGATGCGTAGACTTAGAGGCATGCGTCTAAAGTATATAGACATAAAGGATTATTAGCTAAGTGGTTATGATGGTAGGTCACAGGACTTCTTTACGGAAGATTGAGGTATGTTACCTATCACCCAAATACTTAGGTCACTCAGTTAATCTACTTAATTACAACACTGTCACTCAATGCATTTACCAAATTAAAACACTGTGTATCACTTCAAACCAAGATTTCAATCTCCTTACAGAGACACCATGCACGAAACCCCTGTTCAGCAAATACTCAGCATTCACTAATATTCATGCAAGATAAAGACATATGGAAATCATAAACATACTTTGAAATGAAAGCAGAGTTCATGACATTGCTTTAAAAGACAACAAAGGATCGAATCCCTTACAGGATACGATTCACGATCCCAGTGATGAACTGTTCAAGCGCTATCATAAACATAAACCATATGCATTCTATTGAAATCAACAACCAATTCTAATTACTGTGCATGTCATGTAATACCCTAAGTTGCGAATGGAAAGGAAATAACAGTATACCAGTTTAACGCAGGGCCCGTCCGCGTTCCAGAGGTATACTGGACTGTGATCAACCGATTATAAAATCAACGCAACAAGACAAAGATCGTAACTGCAACTGTGTTCTTGATATTAAGTTCAAACTCTGTTTTCAAACGATACAATGATAACCCAACATTCACTACTCAGAACTGTCTTTACATATGTTTTTTTACAGCCCTTACATTTCGAAAACGAATGTACATTCATGATATGGTTGTTGCCGCTTTTACCATGTCGAGATTTTTTAAAATGTTTCTATCCTAAACTGATTTAAAAAAGGAACAAAACTAAATCAATTTAGAATGCTTCGCTGTTGCTGCCTTTGTCGCCAACATGCTATACTTTGACCATTGTTAACCGCGCATGTAGGAGGGTCGATTCTGCTGTAGGATAGGTATTCGTCCATGCTTGGACATTCTACTTTTCATCCCTACCCTTCGTTCTAGCCTAGCTGTCATGCCACATGTCAAACAATGAACCAATTACAGGATGTTGGAACTCCCTGTAGCCATTTTACAAAAAATTCCTAATTCTTTAACATAAAACTCCTAAATCAATTTCAATGCATTTTAATAACTATAGGACTATTAACTAATCAATTTTCAAGGGATCTAAGAGATATATGATGGAAAGAAGTAGGCAAATGATATGTTTTAGGAGGAAAAAGGAGGTCATGGGATGGTACCAACAAGGTTCTTACCTTTTATCACACTGCATGCACACTCCACCAGAGCTCTGCTCTTCCTCTCTGCAACCCCATTATGTTGTGGAGTGTGGGGTACTATAAACTGTTGTGCTATCCCACGATCTCTGCAATATTTGATGAAGTTTCCAGAATTTTGATGACTTTCCCTGTCTGCTTTTCAACCATATTTTTGAATTCTTTAAAATATTCAAAAACATGATTTTTCCTTCTAAGAAAGTATACCCAAGAATATGTTGTGTAGTCATCAACAAATAGCAAAAAATAATAAGTTCCACCTAAGGACCTTGTCTGCGTGGGTTCACATATATCAGTGTGCACAAGTTCGAGTATATCTTTTTTTCTCCTATTTAAACTAGAGGGAAATTCATCCCTATGCATTTTCTCAAGTGCACAACCTTCACAATCAATATGTTCATTCTTTAAAATGAGAATTCCATCAACCATACCTTGTTTCTATAGTAGCAATAAGTCATGAAGGTTGATGTGACCGAACCTTTGATGCCAAAGATTCTCTATTGTCATAGTAGTTGAAATTAAAACTTGATGTGGCACGCTTGTAACATTCAACTTATAAAGGCCTCCAACTCGTACTCCTGATGCGACTGACTTCTGATGATCCATCAGATCCTTTATAACACAATAAGTTTTAAATTTTTTTACCTTTAAATTATAATCTGCAATCATGGAGACAGAGATCAAATTCTTTTTAGTACCATGTACATACAAGACATTCTAGATGCGCTTGATATTACCATTAGATAATATCACAGGAATATCTCCATACCCTTTAATTTGATATGCTCTGTCATCTCCAAGGTAGAAGTTAGCGTCATTGTTGGTCTCCTTAAAATTTTCATACCAATGTTTATTACCTGTCATATAAGTGAATGATCCAAAATCCACAAACCAAATTTCAACCTCATCGATCTCAGCGTAAAGAGCATCATCAGACAAATAATTTAAGATCATGATTCTGATCTTCGCCAACAAAATGCCATGTATGCCTCTTGTGTCTATGTCTGGTTTCATCAGTCTTCTTTTTATAACAATCTCTAGCAATATGACCAATTCTGCCATAGTAAAAACACTTAATTCCTGAATCGTTTTTAGTGGATGACATACTTGGAAATGGCTTTTTTCTGGGACGGACCATCAATTTTTTGTCCTCCTCGTGGTTTCCCTTTGAAGAACTTTTTCATTGCCACCAACGCCAAATCTACATTCTGAGGCTTCAGATTCATATGCCTCTCTTCTTCCTGCATCAAGATCCTTGTCAACTCTTCAAAGGTGGAAAAGTAAGACCTATAATGAACATTTGATAATCCTTTGTCATACCATTTAAGGTAATTGTGACGAGATCTGTATTGGACACTTTCTCCCCTATGTCGCCCAACTTGTCTCTCAGTTCTTTGATTCGTGAGATGAATGCAACAACAGATTCATTCTCCTCCATTTTGATGGAGAGAATCTTACTCTTCATAAACAACAAACGATTTGTATTTTTCGTCTCATACAAATCCTTGAGCGTCACCCAAATGTCATTGATGGTTTTGCATTATCAGATGTGAGGGATTATATAGTCTTTTACCATCTTCAACAACACCTTCGCTTTATTTTCCCTCCTTTCCCAATCTTGAACAGATGCGGTTGTGGTACCACCCGCTGTGTTCGGCTTTACTTCATCTACGTTTGTATTGGGAACACACGCTGGAACCCTCGAGCAATATCTACAAATTGAACTTCCAATTGGCATAATTTGACCCATTGAGCTTATTGCTCTCATTAAGATATGTCTCTGAAATGTGGTATTTATTGTGACAAAACCACAACTCTGCTAACAGATCTACTAGTCCAATCTATAGATCTAGTAATCCAGTACCTGATCTACGGATCCAACACTAGATCCTCCAACAGTGGATCTACAGATCAAACTCTAGAATCTCCAACAGTCAATCTGCGGATCGAACACCAGATCCTCCAACAGCTCCAGCTTTGGGTGCTACGGATCTAACTCCAAACAGATGGCCTTCACAAAACACTGGACAAGACCACTAACTCGAGCACTTCAAGTCTCGGGCCGCCTCCAATAAGCAAAAAACACTAGTGCCCTTTCACTGTACTACAGGTCGCAATTACGGAAAATTTTGTAAGTTCCCTGGAGTAGTGTGGGTTTGACCCCTAAAACCAACGCTGATTAGCATTGTTTCATAGTGCATAGCTAGCGCCGATCAACACGGGTTTGACCCCTAAAACCAATGCTAATCACTTTCTCAAAATTTCAGTGCTCTATCACAAAAGCAATTGAACCAGCCACCAAGGCTTACACACTTTCAGTCACAAGAGTTCTCAGCCACCAAGGCTCAACCCAACTACCAAGGCTCTCAACCTAGCCACAACCACCAAGGCTCTCAACCTAGCCACAACTACCAAGGCTCTCAATCTAAGCCATGCTCTCGACCACAAGGGCTCTCAGCCACCAAGGCTCAACCAAGCCATGCTCTCGACCACAAGGGCTCTCAGCCACCAAGGCTCAACCTAGCTACCAAGGCTCTCAATCTAACCACCAAGGCACACTCACCACAAACCCAACTCTCTCAAAGCTCTCAACCTAGCCACAACCACCAAGGCTCTCAATCTAGCCACCAAGGCACACTCACCACAAACCCAACTCTCTATGTTCTGATACCATGTTAAAAAATGGAAAGACCAAACTGGAATGTAACTCGCAGAATAAAAACTAGCAATCTAGCCACCAAGGCACACTCACCAGAAACCCAACTCTCTATGTTCTGATACCATGTTAAAAAATGGAAAGACCAAACTGGAATGTAACTCGCAAAATAAAAACTAGCAACTCATAGGGGAGCAAGCTACACATAGACACTGCCAAAGCAATACACTTTATTTCATTAATCATTAAATCGGAAATATATAAGTTTACATTCAATTTAAAGATATAAAAATCATCTCCTAGAAAATATGAACTCTAATCTAAGAGAAAGAGAAACACAACGGCAAAACAAATTTTCACTAAAATACACACAATCGTGAAACAAACTTTCATTAATTTTCAACGAGGTGTGGGTGTAATTCTTTCAACCAGGGGTGTAATTTTCATTTTCATTTTCAAAAAGGTGTTGAAAACACAACCGTGAAACAAACTTTCATTAATTTTCAACGAGGTGTGTAATTTTCAAACAACATTCATTAATTTCATTAATTTTCAACGACGTATGTAATTTTCAAACAAACTTTCATTAATTTTCAACAAGGTGTGTAATTTTCAACGAGGTGTGGGTGTAATTTTCAACAAGGGGGGTGTAATTTTCAACGAGGTGTAGGTGTAATTTTCAACCAGGTGTGTGTTGGCAAGGTGTGTAATTTTCAACGAGGTGTAGATGTAATTTTCAACAAGGTGTGTGTGGGCAAGGTGTGTAATTTTCAACGAGGTGTGGGTGTAATTTTCAACAAGGGGGGTGTAATTTTCAACGAGGTGTAGGTGTAATTTTCAACAAGGTGTGCGTGGGT
The DNA here is from genome assembly GCA_031772625.1 of Pinus tabuliformis. NCBI lineage: Eukaryota > Viridiplantae > Streptophyta > Pinopsida > Pinales > Pinaceae > Pinus > Pinus tabuliformis. Next base: position 18,102,026 of record CM062805.1, read on the forward strand.
GGGTGTAAATGGAGTAGCTTGCACACTGTTTTCCGTTTGGCTTGGAGATTGGTATAAATAACCATGTTGAACTTTAGGTGCTCAAAATTCTTATAAGCATTGCAACCGAAAGATTGGAGATCTTATCTTATGTCTTTAGGGACTTTAAAAATTATAAGCATTGCAATCGAAAGATTGGAGATCTTTAGGGATCTTAAAAATTATAAGCATTGCAGATCTTATGTCTTTAGGGACTTTAAAGATTATAAGCATTGCACTCGAAAGATTGGAGATCTTTAGGGATCTTAAAAATTATAAGCATTGCAATCGAAAGATTGGAGATCTTATGCCTTTAGCGACTTTAAAAACGTATAGAGCAGTTATCAATTGGAAAGAAATACACTATAATTATCGCAAAATAGATAATTCATTAGATGTAAATGATTCATTAAATTTGCCTAGTTTATTCCATTGTATATTAGGTCGTCATAAATCTTCATTAAAATTTTTTGGCTTAAAAAAAAAGTACTAAAATGAGTTGTTGATCAATTTAACCACCAGATCAATTTACTCCCCTACTAGAATGGACTATCTCCACAAATTCTTTGTGCTAATCAATGGAAATTATGAACTGTTATTAACCACCACCTCAGAGTGGACTATCTCCACAAATTCTTTGTGCTAGTCAATGGAAATTATAAACTGTTTTTAACCACCATTTTCAGAATGGACCATCTCCACAAATTGTTTATTGCTAATCAATGGAAATTATACTGTTCTTAACCACCTTCTCAGAATGTTGTCTTAGGAATTTCATGCACTTTGGAGGAATTGAAGCAAACTTTTAAAAATTATTGGGAAACCATCCAAGAACCCTTTGAATTGGTAAACCATGCAAGAACCTTTGAGCCCTTTATTTAGATACAGAGTTTCTTTACACATGCTTACAAAATTACAAAACATTGGATCGCTATTTACAAGCCGTTACAGATAATAAATCTGTTCTGCAAGCATTAAAACTACCATATACATATACACCATATCCACACTGTTTTGCAACACATAGCGGCATATTTTCTTACAAAACTGTTTGGAAATATCGCTAGTAGAAGCCGGGTTAAGATCAGATCTTGAGGTGTGACGAGAGATAGACAAGGTGCCATGTAAGAGAAGCCAGGCATAGCATATTGAAAGTTGATGAATACAAGTGAAGAACTTTCAATCTCTTGTTCACCTTCGCCAATTTGCGGTTCACATCATCGCCGACCAAGCGGCTGCTACTGTGCACATGCAGATCATTAGTAGTGGTGGTGGTGTTCATGCTGAGATTATCTGCATTAATATTCGTATCTCCCAAATCTATGCCCCTCCCCTCTTCCTTCTCTATCTTCAGCCTCTCAAATAAAGCCTGCACACGAATTATTTCGTTAGTAATCCTAGTTAACTATAAGGGCGCAGAGATGGAGATGCCTAATCGCTACATAATTGCCCCATCGAGGAACGAATTGTTGAAATAACTCGGATCAGGATCAGGATTTAATCTACAATCTGACACTATTAATATTGTATAGACACAAAAAGCACCCAGCAAAGATTACGTACCGAGCAAAGGTTGATGCCATGATTGAAATGAACTAAAAAAAATGGGAATGGGAAATGAAGAATTAAGGAAAAAGATTTGCAAAGAAAACCGTTAGCCATGGATGGAAAATTTGAGTAAAAAGGTACCAAAAAAATTATGGCAAGATAAAATGGATTAAAAACCCAAAAATAGTAGAAGATTTGCCCTTCTACCCATTAGGAAAGAAAATACTTTTGTGACAGGATCTTGGTGAGCTATGAAATTCTGTTATAGCTTGAAATCAACTCAATGATTACTTACACAGAAGAACAGTGTCTCAAGCTAGAGAAAATCTTGCACCGGTGAAAAGGGAAATTTTATTAGCGTTAGATCAACTCAATGACTATTCTAACTCAATGATTATTTACACAGGAACAATGCCTCAAGCAAGAGAAAATCTTATACAGAAAAGCACCACCCACCTATAGAGCAAATCTGTATAGTACCTAAAAATTGTCACTATTAAGTTGAGATCAACCTAATGATCATTGATCTCAACCATTACTTACACACAAAATGAAATCTTATACGTAAGAATAGTAACTAGAAGAGAGAAATATGTATGCATCAGAAAAATATGAATACATATAGTTTGCCAGTACAAACAAAGTGTTCTGAAAACCTAACAACTAGAATACACTACTATATATATACATATTAAAAAATTGGAAAAATAAACAAATAAACTTAAAATGATACAGATTTGAGTGCTACCTTACAGAAAAGTTTTGAGTACAGATTTGAGTGCTACCTTACAGAAAAGTTTTGAGTAGCTTACCTTTTACCTTTACCCCATCTGATCTAATGGGCTATATAAGAAAAATGATGACACATTGAAAATTTAGGTAGCTTACCTTTTACCTTTACCCCATCTGATATAATGGGCTATATGAACAAGAAAAAATGATGATACATTGAAAATTTAGGTAGCTGACATTTGTTGAATACAAATGACAAGTTCAAGATTTGAGTAAGACAAATTACATATCATGTGGAATCTCCCAACAAAACAAAACAAATAATAGATAATAGGTGCTTGTTAAATCTCCTAGGCAAATAAAACAAAACAAATAACAGATGCTTGTTGAATCTCCCAGGCAAATAAAGGCAAAAAAACATAACAGGTGCTTTTTGAAACTCCCAGGAAAATAAAACAAAACAAATAATAGGTGCCTGTTGCTTGTTGCATCTCCAGCAAAACAAATAACAAGTGCTTGTTAAATCTCCATGGATGGTTATAGTATACCAACAATACCATTAAAAAAAGAGAGTATAAACGAAGTATCAGATTGTAAACAAAGTCTGTATGTATATTCCAGGTCGAAACATCTTTAAAAGGATAAAAGGATGTACTGGTTGTCAAGACAATAATTTTTGCAATGCTTTATATGGTCCCATAGAGTGAAAAATATTCTATTTGACTCTAATATAAAAATATTCCATCAAACTCGATTCTGATATTTATATTCTATTAAGATTAGATTCTAATAAAAACATTCTATTAGACTCTAAGAAAAATCCAAATAGTTTTATTCATGTTGATTTTAATAAAAATATTCTGTTAAGTTTAAATTCTAATTGAAGCTTTATAATTTATGAATGCCTATATAAAAATATTCCTATATTGAGTCTAATAAACTATTATATTCTATATAATACCTCGGTCGCCTGGGGTTCGAAGTAGAGCATGTTGACAAGGGTGAGAAGAAGAGAAAAGATGAGGTTATAATCTTCGAATCTCTCCGCCTTGGAAGGAGACCGCCATGGATGCACCGCCGAGTGTGCCAACAAGCAAATCGCCAACCCACATGCCAGAGTGTTGAAATACACAGGATACAGTTTGCTCTGTATAAACCCAAATTGCTGCCTGGGAATGGTTCTGGCCAGCACATGGCCCCCAATAAAATTCACCCATATCGAACTCCCATACACCGTCGCAAAGGCCAACAGATGTACCAGTCGTAATACGGTCAGTGCCTCCTTTGAAGCCCATCGACAGAACCTGGAAAGCAGGATGCTAAAAAAACCCTTGGAAAATTCACCTGTCGCTGTAGTGAGATTAGCAACACTGTCGTTCACAAGGTTCGCGGTTCGAACCCTGGTTCCGTCCTTGGTGTCATCGGTACTTAACAGAGGAAGAACTTGTTTTTCCAATTTCCCGGCGGCTTCCAGCAGTTCTGGAGACAAGCGATAAACCTCGTCAACAGCTTGTCGGAACTTGTATAAGATGCCGGCCTCTCCGACATTTAATTTCAGATCCACGTGCTGCTCTTCTTCATGTTCTTTAACCCTAGAACTTCCCCCGGCATCCTCTGCAGTACGGTGCACATAATCTCCTGCCTTCTTCATGGACTCTTTAGCAGAATCATATGTCTCACCTGCAGTTTTCAAGGCTTGCTCTCCCTTCTCTTTCATCTTGTCCTCAACATCAGGAATTTTGCCCTTGGCAGAACCATAGACATCGCCACCAAACAAGTCGTCCCCGCTCTTACTTGCTTTTTCTTTGGCAGAATCGAAGATCTCTGCTATCTTTTTCTTGTATGAATCGACATTCTCGGCTTCCTTCTTTGAACCTGTAAATTTATCTGCTAATCTTTTACAAGCGTCTTTCAAGGTCTCCCCGACTCCAACGCCGCTAGTCTTTGCATCTTTCGAATCCTCTGCATTCCCCCCTGGCTTCACTGCTTGTCGGATGTCGGGAAGATGGGAAGGCACAGCCTCTTTCACGCCGGCGCCTGCATCTTTGACAGAGCCTAGGGTTTGAGATGCCTTGTCCTTAGCCGACTCGTACAATTGTCCAGTTTTATCATATGTATCATGCGCTTGATTTTTCACGGCCTCTTCTGCTCTATCTTTGACAGAGCCCAGAGTTTGTGATACCTTGTCCTTCGCAGACTCGTACACTTCTCCAGTCTTATCATACGTATGATATGCTTGATCCTTAACGGCCTCTTCTGCTCTATCTTTCACAGTCCCTGTTAAGCCATGGCAGGAGAGTCACCTTAATCAACCTGACGAGTTTACAGTGGTAAACTTCTTGAAACACAGAGAAGCGAAATAAAGGATTTGACTAGTTTACAGCGGTAAACTTCTTGAAACACAGAGAAGCGAAAAAAAAAAAACATTCTGAAACTTCTTGAAACATAGAGAAAGCGAAATAAAGGATTCTGACGAGTTTACACTGGTAAACTTATTGAAACACAGAGAAGTGAAAAAAAAAATATTCCGACGAGTTTACACTGGTAAACTTCTTGACACACAGAGAGCGAAATAAAGGATTCTGACGAGTTTACACTGGTAAACTTCTTGAAACACAGAATGGAAAAAGAAGAAGATTCTGACGAGTTTACACTGGTAAACTTTGAAACACAGAGAAGCGAAAAAAGAAGAATATTCTGACGAGTTTATACTGGTAAACTTCTTGAAACACATAAGCGAAAGAAGAAGAAGATTTTAACGAGTTTAAACTAGTAAACATCTTGAAACACAGAGAAGCGAGATATAAACACAAAAAAAAAAAGGATTCTGACAGTAAATTCTTTCTTGAAAGACAGGGAAGTGAAAAAAATAAAAAGATTCTACCTGTATCAAATTATTACCTGCAGCGTGGAGGGCCGAAGAAGCCGCGTCTTTGACAGTGTGAGAAGTCTTGTCGGCAGCAGTTTTGACAGTATCTTTGGCCTTGCCGGCGGTGGCTTTGACGCTATCTTTGGTCTTGTCGGCGCCTGTTTTAACGAGATGAAGCGCTTCGTCCCCGGCGTCCTCGACCTTGTTTAGGACCTGAGAGGCTGCATGCCGGACATTTTCTCCAGTGGCCTGGGCATATTGATTAGCAGTCCCAGCTGCTGATTCCAGGAGCCCCTCTCTTTCGTACTCCAGTACAATTATTCGACGCCCTTCTCTCATCAAAACCTCCCTCGGTTCTTCGCCCGGCTTAACCGTCGCCACTCCCATGGACTGGTGCTTCTGAGGCAGCTCAGGCGACCAGACCACTGCTGTCACCAACGACGACAACATTAAACCTAGAGCTACGAAATTCATCATTTTCACATAAACCAGATACTCACCCCACTCAACCTATTTCGATTCCTCGATGTTTTTCACATTGAACAGTACTCCAGCACCTCCTCTCCTCTCCTCTGCTCTTCCTCTAAATTTCACAAGTTAGTCACCCACTCAACCTATTTCGATTCCTCGATGTTTTTTCACAGTCAACAATACTACAGCACCGCCTCTTCCTCCGAAATCTCACAAGTGGTCGATTCCGCTATCACCATTAATAGAACTTTCAAGTACCTTCTTCAGGTTCTGGATCATGGTTTCACGGTAACAAATTGTTTACTGTCTGCTAACACCTATGTACATCCCCGTGTGGGAACTGAACACGTATCGCGCAAATCGACAAGTGTGCATCCATCTGTCCAGTTCTAAATCGCTGCTCGAAATTCTCGACCGACACTGCAAATTCTCAGCAGCCAACATAACTCGGTCCCTGTATCGCGATGCCATTTCTGACTCCAACCAGATTTAAACCCATAATTGTTTTTTATAAGCTACATTTTGTTTACCAAAATAATTGAGAATCCCCAAAAGATCACGCTGACAGCTCGCAAATAAATCGCACGCTGGTGTAATCTTCTTTACCAATGGCAATCCATTGAAGATCAGCAAAAAAAGAAAATCCCTTCGAAACTCACGGGAGAATTTTGTGAATAGAAATGCACATTTCGTATGAGATCACGTATGTCATTTTCATTTAGATTATAATCTTATTATTATTACTATTAACCTTATTTTTATAAGTACACTTAACCTTATTTTTATAAGTACACTTATAGCTATGTTTTATAATGTTTTTATATTTTAATTATTTTTCATAAATATGATATTTTAACTGAAAAATGTTCACAAAGTATATTTCTACAAATTATAACTTTTAGATCTAAGACTTTTGTGATTCATAACTTAAAGATTAGTTTTTTGGATTGTCGAACCAACTAATGTAGTTCGAACTAACTAATGTAATTCATCCTCAAAACAAGGTTATAACACTCCTTATTATAACCAAAATTCTTTACATAAAAAATAATCAACGCAATGTTCTTGGCTCATTTTTCTTAGATTTAGACTACTTTGATTTAAAAATTCTGTACCTAATTTTTTTTTATTACTAATAATTTTGGCATACCACTATATTGGAGCTTATTTAAAACTATATAGTGCTTTCTTAATTTGCATAGAGTACATTCTTATCCTTGCTTAAAAAACCTTTTAAGTATAACGGAAATTATTTCCTCTTTTAGTCCACCATTCAAGAGAGCTAACATCCATTTGGTATATGCCTCAACTATATTTTGTTGTAAGTGTAATTAATAACAATGGTATTCGTTTTAGCTACAAGCACAAGGGTTTCTTCCTAATATACTTTGCAACTAAACTTGCTTTGAATTTGTTTGTATGATTATCAAAGCTAAATTTTTCCTTTAATAATCATTTGGAGCCTAAAGAAACTTTATTTTCTAGCACTAAGCAAGTTCCAAAGTATCATTTTTCACAATGGAATCATATTCTTCCAACATTGGATTCATCCATTGTTTATGATCAAAATTTAAAAGTTAGATAGTATGGAACATTAATGCATGGTAACATCATTAAAGTCTTATTAGTAACTTATATAGAAGACAAAAAGGAAGTTTCATTCATGATGGAGTTGTTCCTTTACTTGGTGTCTTTTTGTTGGTTTGATCACGTCAACAATTTGATGATTTTCATCAACTTCTTCTTATATAAGCTCCACATACCTTCCTTGAGTACCCTCCTATATCCTTATACATCCTCAAGATAATCATTTGTATACCCATAAAAATCACATCCTTAATTGCAAACACTTGATAAGTAAGCCAAATCATAGATGTATAGGCTTTATGATCAAAACAACGACCAATCAAAAGACATTCCATTGATTATGATTCAAGTTTCATCGCAACCTTTTTTGAATATGAGACAATGCTTTACACCCAAGTATTCTCAAATGAGTTACAAATGGGTTATGACAAAAAAAACTTCAAAACAAGTTTTGAATTTCAAAAACTTAGTTAGACTCTTTAATACACTTCTATCACATTCAACTAATGTCTTATTCTTTCTCTCAACTACCGCATTTTGTTGAAGAATAAATGGAATTGCGCACTACTTTAATATATCATTTTCTTTACAATGCAAATTATTTTGAATTGCACTCTCCACCTCAATGTGATGGGGGAATCTTGATATGCTTACATGTTTGTTTTAAATCATGAATCTAAATTATTTGTAATAATTCTAAAACATCACTCTTCTATCTAATGGAACCTAGTACACCCATATATAATGAATGTTATCGTCAATAAATGTCAATAAATAGTTTGCATAGGCCTACAAATATAAAAATGTCCTAGCCCCAAAAGGTCTCTCTTTCTTCTTTATGTTGTTACTAGAAATTCATTTTTATATTGTTTTCCTAGAGCACATCCTTCATATTCAATATGTTCATTCTTGAAAACAATAAGGCACTTCACCATATTCTTTCTTCCAACAAAGTAAGATCTCTAAAATTTAAATGATTAGGCGTCAAGTGCTAAAACTCCTCTATGGACACACTAGTGGATGTCTTTGCTTGAACTTTTACAAAAATGTTATAGCTTGAAAATGTCTCCTATTATGGCTCCTCTTCTGATCACTTTTTTGTTATCAAGCGTGTCCTTTGCAAAACAACGTGTTTTTACAAATTCAACCTTCATTCTATGATCCATAATTGCTAAAATAAAGATTTTTTCTTGATTCCAGGTACATATGTATGAAATTTTCAATTTGTTTTGCACATTGATTTGGTAATTGCACACATACATTATTGCATCCTTTATTTCATGAAACCTATCATCTCCTAAAAAACTTTTTACACATGAAGATCATAAAACCAATTGTTGGTAACACTGTATGAGATGAGGCCCCTGAATCAATAAACCAAGTGTCACACTTGTCTAATTATGCAAATGAGGCTACATTTGAAATGAATAACTTCAAATCATTTTTTACCTCTATTTCATTATGAATGAAAATTCTTTTTGTCTTTTATACTTGTATTCATTAAAGTTCCTTACCTTACAATGTTTTGCATAATGTCTAGGTTTACCACAATAAAAACAATTATTATCCATCTATACATAGTTGTCTGGCCTTTTTGATGACACTCCTTTTTATTGTGACTTTGATTCGAGCCTCCTTCCTCTATTTTTCATCCATGGCTTTCCCTTGAAAGTTTGCTTGCCTTGGGTCATCAATGCCAAATTTTAGGGATTTCGTTTCTTCTTCTTGCATGAGAATACCCGTCAAATGATAAATATATGATACCTTTTCCTTCGCTGCAATACTAGTGATAAAATCTTGATATTCTGAAAAAATATGATTTAAGGTAACAATAGCCAAATCGTTACTTAACACTTTTTTTCCTATGCCACCAAGTTTGTGTCTTGACTCCTTTATTCTAGATCAGTAAGCACTGATACTTTCGTTATGTTCTATCTTAACTAAGAGAAGCTTACTTTTAAGAAACAAAATTATATTCAGATTGATTATTTGGATTGGATTAGTAAAATATTCTGTAGAAAATCATGTAGATTAACAAGCTAATGCAATTTTCTAAAGCAAGAGACAAGAATCTACTTCTACGCTTTACAGTGGAAGCCCATAAACATCGAGAAAACAATAATTAATAGAGGAAGAGAATCAAAGGCACATAGCATAGTAAATATTCAGGGAAAGCCACAACTCAAAACGCCACTATATGTTTTGTATTAATATGGAAAATCAAGATGAAATTACAATGCTTGTTCTCTCTAGAACAATCCCAACACTCAGCAAATTCAATCTCCAACTCATAAGCAAGCTCAAGGCCAAAGCTTAGCCTCTTCACAAGCTCTCCAAGTCTCTATTCCAATGCGTAATTCCTATGGAGGATAGCTTGTATTTAAAGGGAAATAAAGCCTCTAAAAACTGCGCAATCCCTTAAGGATCAGTTCCTAAATGCATGCACTGTCAATGCAACTCAGAAAAATCTAAAACAAATAGTACACTGTCCTTGCACTCTAGTCTCAATTGGGTCTTTCTCAGAATCGACATGCATGAGTTTCTAATGAGTAAATATTCAGTTAACTAGAGTAGCACTGGTAGAGTTCATTAGTGACACCACTGACAGTTAAATCAGTATTAGTTCTCTCAATCAGTTTGAGAACTAATTTAACTGAACTGACTCATGAAATTGAGTCTTTTATTTTAAAACTCACAATTAACTCATACTGGACTCCTACAAAGTAGGTAGAGCATACACATGACGACATAAAGACTTCCAACTTGAATTTCCTAAGTTAAGTAAGTTTAATAAACTTAATTAACTAATTTTAAGTGCTGTGAGAATAGAATTCGAATTTAATTCATAGTTTAATTCAAGGACAAATTAAACTGGAATTTCTTGTTGCCATTTCTCAACATATTTGTCATCCATATTGATGATTTCAAAGTGGGAAAAATGGAGGAATTAGCTTGTAGGGCCATTTGTAACAGTGGTCCCAGTTTGGCAAATTGGAGTCTGAAACCTTCATATGTAGCTTATGGCGTTACACAATATTTATTTGGTGTAAAACTTGTATGCTTAATCACCACACTTCTACACTCATATACCTTTCCAAGAGTGTAAGAAAGACCTCAAATAGAGTCTGTATGTATAAGTTATGCCACCTAAAAGTTGACCTTCCTATTTTTACCACCATGATTCGAGAGGATGCCACATTAGCTCCAATTATTCATGGAAAATGAGTTATCCACGTGATCATGATGAAGAAGACTCTATAAGAGTCAATATTGTAACTCTATTTGGAGTTGAAGGAGTCAAATTTAACCATTAGTTGGTGATCAAGTTGTGTTACATCCAGGCCACTAGGAGGAAAAGGGATTCCATTCTATTGAAGTGCATTTTTCTTCCATAGATGAGTAGAGTAGCAGAGAGTGGATAGAGAGAGAGAAAGCAAAGAGGTTTTGGGCATTGTATTATTCCACGGGGCATAGGTTGGAATTTTTCATTGCAAACATGGAGAAGAAATAATCTTTTGGTCATATACAAGTTGACTCAACTAGACTTACAAGTCGCCTCCAAGAAGGTCTTCATGTCGACCTCATTAGGGATAATTAGCCCACTCATGATGCCTAATATATATGCGTGTTTGTTGGCTCTCATTTTTCCACCACAATCATACAACAATTTTAGTCTTCTATTTCAAAGCTTATTCACACATGCGAAGAGGATAAAGGATTTCGTTTTAGTTGCGATTTCTATCTCCTTCAAAGCTCGTTGATTACATTAACTTGACTGCTTTTGGGATCAACTTAACTTCTGTTATGTTCATATTTGGAGGTTGAAGACTTCAATAAAACCTTGATTCTTGTTTACTGTAACCTCGCTTCCTTGATATGGCATTGACCTGAAGTTGACCAAGGGTTTTTACTACAATTATTGGGTCGAGTTTGTGGATAGTTTATTGACATTTCTGGGGTAATCTACAAGACTATTTTTGGTCCCTTGTGAAAGGGATCTCAGGCCAGAATTTTGGCCTCTTTGTGCAGACCTTATTCATTGGATAGAGGTGGACTCTCTCTCCTTCTATGATTAGACTTTGTTTGGTATTTCATTGTTGAATAATTTAGATTTGTTGGAACATTCTGATGTATTATTGATGGACAAAATGTCTCTCTCATAAGGAAATAATTTTTGTGTTTTCCCTTTGTGGGTTTTGCCCTAGTTGTGAGCTTAATCTTGGTGTCTTTTGCCTCTTTCTTATTGTCTATTGTCCATTGTCTATTGTGATCTCTATTTACTGCTCTTGTTGAAGAATTAATGGTTGACGTTTTTCATGTATAACTACTTGTTGACTAAAGTATAACGAAGGAACAATTTTCATTAATAAAAGTAGTTATCAATTGTGAAAAACTATTATAGTAATTACATCGCTATAATTTCAACATGTCCCACTCATTTGTACTTGCGTCCATTTCCATTCAGAGAAAGAGAGAGAAGAGCAACCTCACCTTTTAGTCAACTTTATGCCGTAAAGGTTTCCCAAATCATATCTTGTGTTGTTATGGTTGTGAGTTATTGTATTTTTTCATATTCTCTAGTTTTCACATTTTATATGTTGCATGCATGAAAATAGTGACTTAATAAATCTAGAAGTCTAAGGAAAATAACTCACATATTCTAGATTTTGGATTTTAAGTATAATTCTATCAGAGCTATTATGACTAATTGTCCAGTGAAATATACATGGAAATTTACAAATCAATCTATCATTTCATACAAAATCTTTAGCACATTCCTTGCTTCAGTAGATGCCTAATAATCACTAATGTGAGGAATGATATTATATTTCACAGAAATTTATAAGAGAATAGCTTTAGTTACACTCTTCTCCTAATATGTGGTTAACTTGAGGATTTATTGGTTTAACTTCATCACTAGCTACAATTAACCAAATATTGTAACCTTCTATTAACATTTTCATCTTAAATTTCCAATTCATATAATTCAACCCATCTAGTTTATTATCTTCATTTGGATAGGAATTTTTCAAATTCAACATGGCAAATAGATATGTTAGGAAATGAAGGACCTACAACACAACGATTTGATAAAGAACTACTTGAATTACCTCTTCTTCAGACAAAGAATTGAGATTTAAAAAGTTATTAACTTGTGGGCTTCACAATTGTAAACACATATGCAACTCCTCCATTAGAAATAATAATTCTTAAAATCCCATGCTAGTAATTTCTATCACTCATGCCCTCCTTCCCCAAAAAATATGTTGGATCACCTTGCCTTGGCTTTGACACTAAAACATAAAAATAAGAAGAGTGCCTAAGGCACAATTTCAAACACTCAAACCATGATATAATATCTTGCATTAACGCAGAACATCTATTTGTTACATTCATGAGTATACTATGTCCATCAATCTTGATAACAAATCAAAAGCTTACTTTTAACTTTATCTTCATCCCTCTAGTAACTTTATTCTTATCCTTATAGTTGTGCTAAGTCCATCAATCTTGATAACAAATCAAAAGCTTATTTTTAACTTTATCTTCATCCATCTAGTAACTTTATTCTTATCCTTATAGTTGTGCCATGTTTTCTCATGTTACAACTATAACCATGCTTCTATTTCTCAATAATCTAAAAAAAAAAACTTATTAACCTACTTATTTTTCGTCTCTAGTTTCTAAATCATTACATTATGTGGTATAAATTTTTACGTTTTTATTGTTATGTAAGTAACCTAATATAATTATTTCCCCTCTTCCTTTATGTGGCATGTTTCTCAATATTATGGTTTTGATATTTGTTTTGTTTGTTCTAATTGTTGCACTAAAAAAACCTATTTACTCATTTCCATTTTACCTTCCATATGCCATGTTTCTTGATACTATCGTTGTGTGCCTTGTGGTTTTTAGGTGGTTATTATTGTTAGGTTAGATAATTATAAGCGCGAATCCAATCATAAACATTAAATTTTATTTTTTAATATATAATTACATAATAATTATACCAGATAAATATGTGGTGGCTCTTTGTTGAGGCGATTTTGGCGCTTTGGCTTTTCAGGCAGGAGCCTGGTTTCAACTCCAGCAAACTCTCCAGATGGCTGCTGCGGAGACCCCCCCCCCTTCCCCCTTTGGATGTTGATGTCACTTTCCATACATTGGTGGCCTCCCCCTCGAAGCATTTGCACCCTGCTATGGCTGCAACTTCCAAGTTCGTCATGCGAAACATTGAGGTGAAAGATGTGTCCCTGTTGGATGGTGCTCGTCGCACCTCCCTGGCTTATTATGAGAAAGCATTAATTGGGAAATTTACAGGTATGTGGCCCTTACCTAGATCTATGGAGGCTTGGACGAAGAAAATATGGACTCCCATGATGAAGGGTGAAATTTCTCTCTCCGCTGTTGGCAACGGATTCTTCATCTTTTTATTTGAAAATAAGGAGGATAAGGAGGTCATTTTTTGTAATGGACCACATTTCTTTGGTTCCATAGGGATGTATTTAAATAAAGGAACCCTTGATTTTAATCTTGATGAGGACATCCCTACAACCATTGTAGTTGTTGGGTTGTGTTATATTCTTTCCACGACTAGCCTACGTAGTTAACCGGGGGGTTAGAGCCCCCCTTTCATTGCTCAATTGTGCAGCAGGGGGTTTGAGGGGGGCGGGTAGCCCCCCTCTATGGGGTCCGGGGTAGTGCCCCGAGGAAATTTTTTTTGGACCCTATATTAGGTTGGGCGAACCTACCTATGGTTTTGTGCATGGTTTTCGCACATGGTTTTGGGCGCAATGGTTTTCGGTCTGTGGTATTGGATGCTTCGACATGTATATATATGTATTGTAACATTGAAAGGAACATAATGAAAAATCAAGATGGTAGTCCCGGTTTTGGGATCCAGGGGAAAATCTCTGTGTATATTTGTTTTATGTGTTATTCTCTCGCTATTGTTTATTTTCTATTTTTAGAATTCGTATGCAGTTAATTTCTGTACAGGGTTAAAACCTGCACTAGTGTGGGTCAAGCTTCCTTGTCTTCCTATCTGCTACCGGAGCGACGATTGCCTTCAAGCTATCTGTAATGGAGTGGGGAAATACTTAGATAAGTCTAAGCCAAAAGGATCACAATTTTCCTGTGCTAAAATTTGTGTGGAAGTAGACTTGGAAAAGGGACTTCCAGCTGAAATCAATCTAAACTTGGGAGAATGGAAGCACAGACAAGTCCTAGACTATGAACAAATCCCATTTAAATGCAGACACTATCATGACTATGGCCACTTTTCCAGAGACCGTACCAAAGTTGGGAATGATAAAAATTTGGATGTTCTAGCTGCTCAGAAGGAGTAGTGGAGAAAACCTAAAAAATCCTTGAAAGGTAAAGGTTCGATGTTAAAAACTCGTAGAATGCTAGTAAAAAAGATGGTTCTATTCTCTTCAAACCCATTCAAAGTGTTGAGTGATAGGGATATGGAGTTGGAGGCGCCATCTCTGACAATTGTGGAAGAGACTCAAGAAAGAGAAGAAGGAGAACTAGTAGCGAAAAATAGCCCAAAGGGGGGTGGGGGTGAAGTTACTTTGCTTAAGTCTGCACCTGTCATTGACGCACCTCTGAGTTTCCAACACAAAGGTTTGGATCGTGTTGTCACTCAGAATTTATCCCAAACTCTATCTTGGGCTGAAGATTGCAGCAACTAGGAAACTGACTCCAACAAGAAAGTTGGGAGACCAAACAAAAGGACACAGAGAGAAAGGGAAGTAGAACTAAACAAAAAGTTGGGGAATCAAACAATCATTTTAGAAATTCTGAAAGGGAAAAAGACAAACAAAGAAGGAAAGGACAGTGGTCGTTCCCCCTCCACCCACAAATAATGAAAGTAATATCTTGGAACATAAGGGGGCTAGGAAACCCTGCTAAAATCCTAGCAGTCAGAGACATAATAAAACAAGAATCCCCATCAGTAGTATTTCTTCAAGAAACAAAGTTAGAAGAAGTGGAAATTATGAAAGCAACTGAAAAATTTTTGAGGGACAACTCGGGGCCAACTTAGTCCTCAAGGGGAGCTTCAGGAGGACTAGGCATATTTTGGTTGAACAAGAAATTTACTCTCGTTGATGAAATTAAGACAAAATCTTGGATAATGGCTCTTTTGGAAGATAAGGAGATAGGGGAAAGAATACCCTTCATAAATATCTATGGTCCAGTGCTATACAGTGACAAGGCATATTTTTGGGCCTCATTAGAGGTGTTAAAGGAAAATAATTATCACATTAATAGTATAATGGGAGGGGACTTTAACACAGTACTAAATACAACAAAAAAAAGAGGAGGTTCTGCAATCAGGGATCCTTTTAGAGACAAAATGGAGGAAATTATGGAACGATGGGATCTAATTGATATCAAACCTAATATAGGGAAATGCACTTGGTCTAATAGAAGGGTTGGTGATCATTATATTGTTACTCGTCTAGATAGGTTTTTCTTGCATAGAAATTGGCTTCTCAATGGTTTGCACTACTCTTCGTCTATTGAATCTCAAGGAGATTCAGATCATCACCCCATCATGATTTCAATGGAAAAGGTAGAAAACCTTGGGCCATTGCCCTTCAAATTTAATGCACATTTTTGCCAAGCTGAAGAGGTTAGGAATATGATAAAGCAAACATGGACTTGCCAAATTCAAGGCTCACCCAACTCTGTCTGGGAGTCTAAGCTAAAATATGTCAAGAAAGATTTGAGGAAGTGGCTTAAAGAGAACTATCAGCATCCAGGGAAAAAAAGAAGAGAAAGTCTAAGAATTAGAAGAACATTATAATATGATGGAAAAAATTCATATTGAAGATTCACATATTCAAAAAGAAAAAAGATCTCTCCACTCAAATATTCAATCTAAGCAGGCAAGAGGAAAATTTGTGGAGGCTTAAATCTCACAGTCTTTGGTTGAAAGCTGAGGAATCTAATACTTCCTACTTCCACAAACAAGTAATGACTCGAGAAAACCGGAATAGAATCAGGGAAATAAAGGTGGTGGGTGGGAAAAAAATTAGCACCTCATCAGAAATAAAAAAGGAGGCATATAATCACTTTAAAACTCTTCTCAATCTAGATTGCAATTCTTTAGATGACACCCTTGATTTCCTTCGAGATTTACCCCATGTTGTCTCTCTGCTCTCTAATGTGTCTCTGTCTGGTGTAATATTAGAAGAAGAAGTTCGAAGTGCGATAAGGCTCCAGGTCCAGATAGGTTCTCTATCAGTTTTTATCATTTATTTTGGAATGCCATCAAAAAAGATCTTATTAAAATATTGAACTATTTTAGAGTTAAAAAAAATTGGGGGGTAGCACCAATTTTGCCTTTATTGCTATTGGCTCTAAAATGTGGATGCAAATTAGAGTTTCATTTACTGTCAATCCGGGTAAGTAAACTTCGAGGATCATCCAATATATATGGACTTAGAAACAAACTAAACTAAACTAGATGAAGAAATATTAAAGCTCCCTTATAGGAGATTGTTCATTAATATTTCTAATCAACTATTTAAACTAATGAAATTAAAGCTCTTTAAACATAGTTCTAATTGATTGCATGAAATATTAAAGCTCTCTTACAAGAGACTATTCGTTTATATCTCAAGCATATAAATTAGAAACTTAAATTAATGAAATCAAACATTAAATAACAAATCAGATTCATTGAACGAAACATTAATACTTTCTTACGAAAGATCATTCATTAATATTTCAAACATATGAACCTCATAATTTAATCTAATGAAATTCACAAACATAAAATAAGAGCTTACCAAAACAAAAGTGTACTTGCTAGGCAATGGGGATCCTTCCAAGGATTCACAAGCACATCAAAATAGAATTCAAATGTAGAGGATCAAAGAAGCTCCATTTTATTCATCATAATTTTCAAAGTACAATGGCTATAAGCTCATATGATCCAAACCAAAACTATTCTAAATTCTACTATAGAAATTTTGAATAATATGACACTTATTCACAGAGATTATCCTGATTATACACTATTGCGGAATGCATGCATAATACATAACCTCCGCTATGTTGATCATCAATTTTGCGGAATTAAAAACAATGAACATCAATTGCATGCACACATTAACACAATATGTAACCCGGGGAAAACATACAGCTGAAAACCCCACACTATTTGTATATTATAATGATTGAGAACATGTAAGAATACATAGTACAATACTCCTCACAAGTACTCAGTACTATCTCCACCTGCTACACACAAACTATGATCCAGGTGGATGTTGGTGGCCACCCACCAACCCATTTGGACCCCCACAACTGTCTCTTTCAGTCTTTTCAGTTTCCTAAATTACAGCACAGTTTACTATTTTTAGCAGTTTTTCAGGTCCTGAACTTCCGGAGCCGTTTTGAGGCCCTAAACGACATTTTTTTGGGATTCTGGGGCAACATGGGTCCATGGACCGATGTTGCCTCCCAAAGTGGTAGTACTCGGATAGATCTTTCTAACGAGCTATCGTACGCGTCAAACGGAGATCGTATGCCAAAGTTACGACCCCGGGAAATTGATGTACCAATTTACCCAAACGGGGCCCACAATTTGGCGTTTCATCTTCTTGGGTTAGGTTTCGGGATGTGAAGGGTTTTCCATTGTTTCTCAACAATAAATAGGCCTTCGAGCCTCATTGTAACACAGTTCGGAACAGTTCAGAGGCATGTAGCCGCCACATCTCTTCTCAGAGATAAGCTACCATCGCCCTAGCTGGTTTCTTTCCATTTATGTTTGTAAGCATATTTCAGTATTTACAGTAATGAAATGAAGTATTATTTCCGCTGCATCTTTGTGTATATGGTTATCGCATCTCTGTATTTATGGTTATCTCTGTAATCTATTGCGTTCCTGTCTAAATCCGGATCAGTGGTATCAGAGCGGTCTGCTTTTTCTCTGTTTTTCTTTGCATGTCCCCAACGAGGTCGGGATATAAGGAGTTAGGGCTTGAACTGGTCGAACCTTTGCAAGACCAGCCTCGCAAATCCCGACGACCTCCCATGGCGGATGAGAAGAAAGACGAGGGGGCAGGAGATCCTATCAAAATCTTGCTCGAAGAAGCGCTCGAGCGGCAAAGGAACGCGATGATGGATAGCTTTGCGCAGATCCTTCAGCGGCTACCCAGAGGCGACGCATCGGCTTCCAACAGCGACTCTGGAAATGCCACACCGTTTAAGGTACAAGTTAATTTTGAAATCCCCATATTCGAGGGTCAAATAGACGCAGATGCCGTAGATAAATGGTTAAATCTGCTAGATGGGTATTTTTCTGTTCATGAATTTTCAAGTCGGGAAAAGATTGTTTTTGCTCTTCTCAAAGCAGCCCCCCACGTCAAGGACTGGTGGGAAACCTACTGCGAGCAGAAGGATGAAAGTACAAGCTCACTATTTTCAGCCGCACCCACTTGGAATGACTTCCGGGATGCCATCAAGGAGCAGTACTACCCTGTCGGAACCTATGAGGACAAATACATTAAATGGACCACACTGCGGCAGGGACGAGACTAAGATGTGCCAGAGTTCACAAACATTTTTCATACCCTTCGCACACAGTTGGGTATCAAAGATTCTGAGCTGCATCTGGTACTCAAATACCGTGGCTGCCTGCACAAACACATCCAGGAAGAGATGGTGTTCTTGAACATCTCCTCACTCGGCACAGCATACCGATACGCTGTCAAAATCGAGCAAAAGTTCAAACAGAAGAAGCGAGACTTTGGATCTGCAAATCCGAAGCCCAAAGGACAAAGCCAAGGCGGGGCAGCCCAAGACAACCCGCCGAAGTTGCAAGAAAAGAACAACACCACGAAGCCGAAGAAGGACACAGGAAAGTGGTGTGAGTTCCACAAGAGTTCCACTCATAACACAAGTGAGTGTCGGACCAAGCAGTCGTTGGTGGCCGAGTTGAAGGCTTCCGAATCAGATGCATGTTCCGACCCTGAGCCAGAACCCGACAAGGGGAATGGCAAAGGGAAGCAGATCATTGATGCGGATCCCAGCGCCACTGTTGCCACCGCCAAGATCCAGAAAGATGAGCCCGAAAATCCAGAGGAAGGGGAGCGTCTTTTCCACTCACAGATGTGGGTGAAGGGTTCGCCGCTACAATTCATTGTCGACAGTGGCAGCCAAAAGAACCTCATTTCAGCAGAGGTCGTGAAGCGGTTGGGCCTACCGACTACACCACACCCACAGCCGTACAGTATCGGGTGGCTTCATGAAGGACGAGATCTGAAAGTTCGCCAGCAGTGCCGCCTTCCCTACAGCATCAAGCCCTTCACAGACGAGGTATTGTGTGATGTTACACCTCTGGATGTTTGTGATGTATTATTGGGCCAGCCATACTTGTGGAGGCGACATGCTGTGTATGAGTCCAGGCCTCGTGCTGTCATTATTTCTTTGAATAATTCATTATACAGGATACCAGAGGTACCCCCACCTACCGCCACATCTTTGATCACCACCAAGAAAGGCAGCAAGCTCATATCACAGACCAGGAAATTCATCTGTCTGGTTCACTCCCAAAATAAGGGGAAGATCGTTGCTACATCCATGACCCCTGCAAAGGGTTCCTCCATGCAGCAGAAGCAGCAAAGGGATACGGTCATGACAAAACACAGGAACAACTTCTCCTCACCCACATGGGTACAACACAAGTTTCAGGTGGGCAACAAAGTCTGGTTGCATCGACAGAAAGAACGCCTTACCAGAACCCATCAGAAGCTCAGACCACTCCGACATGGTCCTTACAACAGTACCAAGGCGATGGGGAACAATGCTTTGGAGCACAACATTCCTCCATTCCTTCGCCTGCACCAAATGTTCAATGTGGACCATCGTCAACCATGCTTCCCACCATCACTGGACACATCAGAGATTGCAGGACAAGTTCAGCAGATGGAGGAACTCAACGCAATGGGGACCATTGCTTCCTAAGGGGGGAGGAATGATCCAGGTGGATGTTGGTGGCCACCCACCAACCCATTTGGACCCCCACAACTGTCTCTTTCAGTCTTTTCAGTTTCCTAAATTACAGCACAGTTTACTATTTTTAGCAGTTTTTCGGGTCCTGAACTTCCGGAGCCGTTTTGAGGCCCTAAACGACATTTTTTTGGGATTCTGGGGCAACATGGGTCCATGAATCGATGTTGCCTCCCAAAGTGGTAGTACTCGGATAGATCTTTCTAACGAGCTATCGTACGCGTCAAACGGAGATCGTATGCCAAAGTTACGACCCCGGGAAATTGATGTACCAATTTACCCAAACGGGGCCCACAATTTGGCGTTTCATCTTCTTGGGTTAGGTTTCGGGATGTGAAGGGTTTTCCATTGTTTCTCAACAATAAATAGGCCTTCGAGCCTCATTGTAACACAGTTCGGAACAGTTCAGAGGCATGTAGCCGCCACATCTCTTCTCAGAGATAAGCTACCATCGCCCTAGCTGGTTTCTTTCCATTTATGTTTGTAAGCATATTTCAGTATTTACAGTAATGAAATGAAGTATTATTTCCGCTGCATCTTTGTGTATATGGTTATCGCATCTCTGTATTTATGGTTATCTCTGTAATCTATTGCGTTCCTGTCTAAATCCGGATCAAACTAGCTCGGATCTGAATCAATCACAGGTTCAAATCTCTTCCACTGCTTGTCTGCCTCCACTGCACAATCCTACATGAGAATAGAATGAGTGTGGCTGATCCAAACTCGTATTTCCCTTGGCTGAACCACGCAATCCTCATTGGCAATACTCAATCCATTGATTGTGCAAATCTCATGCACAACTATAGTCACAACTGATAGCAATCTCAACCTCTAACACCTGTCTCCACTGAACCGTCCATGCACTGAGTTAACTGATGTATTCTTTAGTTGCTTTATGAGTTAATAATTAGTGAATTAATTAACAATTAATTCACATCACTCATCACTAGTGTATTTGCAGTTAAACTCAATACAACTAGTTCAACCAAGTCAAACTGAACACAACTCCATCAACTCCTCAATCAACTCCACCAAAATCAACCACTTGAGTTCTAACTAAAGTCCTCCATGCAATAGCTCAACTGACTCATAAGAAAAGTGTATTTCCTTCTGACAGCTGCATATGCCACATCTGTAGCTCGAACTGAAGTGCTCCAAGAGGATAAGATAATGTTTATAGTCCAAATATTATTATGAGCTAATAATATTCGACTGTTCTATTTTTAGCCTAGCAGTCTAAAAATAGACTCCGCGCATATGTCTAAAAATAGACTTTGCGCCAAAAATAGCCTGCGGGCCCACTTAGTGAAGGCGATTTCTTTTCACTAAGCTCCATCATCTTGTTGCATTCTCAACACTCCCTCTCAACAAGATATGGATTATCAGCAACCCCTATCCTCCCTCGGTGGTATTCGAATTTGCTCCTGGTGGCACCTTCGTCAAGATATCAGCATCCTGATCCTTCGTTGGAATGTATGAAAGTAACATGATTCTCCGCTACACACAATCTCTGATATGATGGTACCTGATGTCAATGTGCTTGGATCTATCATGAAGTACTGGATTAGCCGAGAGTTTAATGCAACTTTGGTTATCACAATAAATCACTGTAGGCTCCAAGTATGAACCGAACAACCCAACCAGGATCTTCCTCATCCATATAGCCTCGCATGCAGCCAAACTTGCTGCCATATACTCGGCCTCTGCTGAACTGAGTGCCACAAATCTCTGCTTCCTGCTGTACCAAGAAACTGTTGTCGACCCAATACTGAAAATCCCTCTAGATGTACTCTTTCTGTCTGTTGGGCTCCCTACCCAATCTGCATCCGTGAAGCCACATAGCTTCACCTCATCCTCATGTCTGTACCACAATCCATATCCCGATGTGCCTCTGAGATAACGCAATACATGCTTGCCTACCTTCCAGAGGAGCTTGGTTGGCTTAACCATGGCTTGTGAAAGCTGGTTAACAGCATAGCATATATCGGGTCGTGTATTGACCAGATACATAAGCGACCCCACCAACTGTCGATAAACAGTGGCATCCACTACTTCTGCTGAAGTAGCATCCTCCTTCCTCCAACCTCCAGGAAGAGGAGTATCAACAGGTGTTATGAAACCAGCTCACAAAAAGATAGAAAAGAGAGATCCACGCCTTAGAATTCAGCCTCTTCGAGGGGGCAACCTCCTTTACATTACATAAATGAACAATTCTTGGATGATACAAATGAAAATACCTCCTTTCTATATATAGGAGTCTAAGTGGTCCCAATACAATCAAAGCCTACATAACAATAATATTGTAGGGCACAACAATAACAATAGTGGGCTTCTATGTGGCACAATAGTAACAATATGGGCACTACATGGGTACATCAATATAAATAAGGGGTATAACTACAATAGTAATGGGGTAATCACTAGTATTATAGGGACCCAACATGCCCCTCTCCTTCAAAAAAGTGTTGTCCTCAACGCTTGAGTAGTTCAGGATACTTCTGCATAAAATTATCATCCTCCCATGTGGAATCTTCAGCGGATAAGTTCTTCCACTTGATAAGGTACTCTGAAATTGATCGATTTCGTAGCTGTCGAGTTCTTGTTTCTATAACTGCTTCCGGTTCCAATATAATTTTTCCTTCTTCGTCAAGTTCTGGCAATATTGTTTGAACTGGGAGCTTGTCGCCTATAACCTTCTTTAAGCATGAAACATGGAAAACTGGGTGCAATCGAGAAGCTGCAGGAAGCTCCAATTTGTATGCCATAGTACCAATCTTTTGCAACACCTTGTACGGACCATAATACTTTGGTGATAATTTATTATCCTTCTTAGCTTGCTTGAGGGACATTTGCTTATATGGTTGTAGCCGTAGGAATACCCAATCACCTACATCAAAACTTCTTTCACTGCGATGCTGATCTGCCTGTTGTTTCATTCTATTCTGTGCCAACACAAGGTTATCCTTTAAGAGTTGGAGGACTTGTTGTTGATGTTCGATGTGATGTTCCACTGCCTGAACCTTAGAATTTTCTCTTAAATATGATGTGATGGATGGTGGTTGATACCCATAAAGTGCCATAAATGGGGTCATTTTTGTTGCTGTATGAAAGGAAGTGTTATACCACCATTCAGCCAGAGGCAACCATTTGACCCATTGTGTCTGTTTATCAGATACAAAGCAACGAAGATATCCTTCCAAACATTTGTTTACTATCTCAGTTTGCCCATCAGATTGAGGATGATAAGATGAGCTATGAGCTAACTGAGTACCAAGACAAGAAAATAATTCTGTCCAAAAATTTCCAGTGAAAATGGGATCTCTGTCACTTACAATAATCTTTGGGTTTCCATGTAGCTTTTGAATTGTTTCCATAAATGCAGTAGAAACTGTACTGGCTTTAAATGGATGTGATAATGCACAAAAGTGTGCATACTTGGTAAGTCTGTCAACTACCACCATGATGACACTCTTTCCCTCAGACTTGGGTAAACCTGTGATAAAATCCATTGATACCTCCTCCCAACGTTGGCTTGGAATGGGTAAAGGTTGTAATAGACCCGGTGTCTTAATTGTTTCAACTTTATTTTGTTGGAAAACCAAACATTCTGCCACAAACTTTTGAATATCTGATTTAAGGCCATCCCAAAAAAATTCCTTCTTAACCCTGTGGTAAGTTTTTAAAAATCCTGAGTGCCCTCCTAAGGGAGAAGTGTGCAATTCCATAAGAATCTTTTGTTTTAGCTGGGAATTCTTACAGAGGTATAAGCGATCTTTGTACCATAACGAATCATTTTTCCAGCTAAATGTATCAGACGTACTGGAATCTTGTTGTAGCTTTCGAATAAGTGCCCACACTTCTTCGTCATTCTTCCATTCCTCCCTTGCTTCATTTATCCAATCTGGTTGGATGATAGAAATAGCGCACAACAATGCTTCCACATCCTCATCCTTCTTGAGAGTGCATCTGCCACCACATTTTGCTTCCCTTTTTTGTAGATGATTTCAAAGTCATAACCCAACATCTTTGTGACCCACTTTTGTTGCTCTTCAGAGGATAATCTTTGTTCTAAAAAATATTTAAGGCTATCATGATCTGTTTTTACCTTGAAGTGTCTTCCCATTAGGTAGGGTCGCCATTTCTTAAGTGCATGGAGTATTGCCAACATTTCCTTCTCATAAATAGCTTTGCTTAGAAACTTTCCCTTGATTGGACGACTTTCAAAAGCAATGGGTCTTTCATCTTGCATTAGAACAGCACCAATTCCATTTCCTGAAGCATCACATTCCACAATAAAGGTTTTTGTGAAGTCCGGTGTAGCTAAGACCGGTGCTTGGCACATTGCCTCTTTAAGATGTTCAAAGGCCTTTGTTGCTTCCGGAGTCCATGAAAATGCATCTTTCTTCAATAATGTTGTTAGAGGTGCTGCTATTCTCCCATAATTCTTAACAAACTTGCGATAATACCCTGTCAACCCAAGAAATCCGCGCAAATGCTTTATGGATGTGGGGATTTTCCATTCCTTAATGGCTTTAATTTTGGTAGGGTCTACCTTAACTCCTTCATGAGATACAATATGACCCAAATATTCCACCTCCTGGACTCCAAAGAAACATTTGGATCTTTTGGCATATAATTGTTTCTCTTCCAATAGTTGTAGCACCCTGTCAACATGTTCAACATGATCCTTCCAAGACTTGCTGTAGATAAGTATATCATCAAAAAATACTAACACAAATTTTCTAAGGAATGGTTTGAAAATTGAATTCATCAAACCTTGAAATGTTGAAGGTGCATTGGTAAGGCCAAAAGGCATGACCAAAAATTCATAATGACCCTCATGAGTTCTAAATGCCGTTTTCGGAATGTCTTCAATCTTCATTCTGATTTGATGATATCCTGAACGAAGATCCAACTTGGTGAAGTAAATTGATCCATGCAATTCATCCAGTAATTCATCAATGACAGGAATGGGGAACTTATCTTTAATAGTGAGCTTGTTGAGCTCCCTATAATCCGGACACATGCGCCATGATCCATCCTTCTTGTGCACCAATACTACTGGAGCAGAGAAAGAACTTTGACTCGGTTGAATTATACCCGCCTCTAGCATTTCTGCAACCATACGTTCAATTTCACTTTTTTGGACATAGGGATATCTGTACGGCCTGATGTTTGGAGGAACACTTCCTGGAATCAGATGAATAGCATGATCATGATCACGCATAGGTGGGAGACCTTTGGGAGTCTCAAATACCTTGGAATGATTGTCCAGGACTTTTTGGAGATCTGGAGAAATAGATGATTCTAATGTGGAAACATCTAGCGAACATAATTGTGCAATTACACCCCTTTGCTCCTTTTTTAGAAGCTTTGTCATACCATTAGAGCTGATTATCTTTCCTGGTTTCCCTGCAATACCCCTTAATTCAACTTCCTTTCCTTCCACAGAAAATTTCATGAAAAGTTCTTGAAAATTAAAAGCTATTGTACCCAAGGATTGTAGCCATTGGACTCCTAGTACAACATCAGCACCTCCCATTGGAATGGAAAGCATTGGGCTAGTCAATACATATTCTCCCATGGATAGCTTGATATTATGGCACTTTTCAGAGCAATTTATTGTTCCTCCATTTGCAATCATCACTTGACACTCTGGTGCTGGATATAGGAAGCAATTCAATTCTTTTGCTACCCTACAATGAATAAAATTGTGGGTGCTTCCTGAATCAATCAACACTATCACCTTTTTCTTCTTGATTTGTCCTTCTATCTTGATGGTTTGAGGAGTGGTAATTCCCGCCAATGCATTACAAGATATGGTTGGATTTATTTGTTCTTCATCTAGGCTTTGTTCCTGGAGTATATCTTCTTCTTTTGACCTTTCTTGCTCCTTTTCTTCTTCCTCTTCACAATCTATGTAGAATAATTTCTTCTCACCACACTTATGACCCTTTGTGTATTTGCTATCACAATTGTAACAAAGCCCTTTTGCTCTTTTTTCTTCCAATTGTTGTGGTGTCAACCTTGTAGGTTGTGGAAGACTATGGGCAACAACGCCTCCATCTTTATAGTTGTGAATGGTATGCTTCCTAGTTGCCATAATTTTGCTTTCCATTTTTCTTGCTAACCTGAATGCCTTCTCTAATGAATCAGGTTCCCAAAGGCGAACATCATGTTGGATATTATCCTTTAAAGACCCTATGAACACATCAATCCTATGCTGCTCTGGAATATCTTTTACCCTTATGTTCAATTTTTGGAACTCCTCAATGTGCTCCATTATTGAACCCTTTTGTTTGAGACTTATCAATTGGCTAAAAAAAGTGTTGTTTTTTGTATCCTCATAATGTGCTATCAATTCTTCCGTAAAAATTGCCCAAGTGATAAATTGTTTACGAGAGCAAAGCCATTGATACCATACAAATTGATTTGGTTCCAAATATAAAGTTGCCATACGTACCTTTTGTGTGTTTTGCACATTATTGAGATCAAAGAACTGCTCCATCTGTAATATCCATGTGGCGGGATCCTTCCCATCAAACTTCCTCATATCGATTTTTGGAATATGGTGGGTCTTCGATCCAACATTAGAATCTATGGAATCATGATTAACATTACTTTTGTTCACATCATGAGTTTCCTTTACAACCTTTTCACCATTAGTAAGTATCTCTTGTAGAAAATTTGTCAAATCTGTCTTCAAATCTACCATGTCTGTCTTCAAATCTGTCTTCAAACTTGCCATGTCTTTCTTCAAATTTGTCTTCAAATCACTCTTCAAATCATCCATCTTAGCTTCCATGCCCTTTATCTTAGCATCTGTTAGCTTTTGTGAGCGTGACATTTGTTGCACTTGTTCTTGTAATTTTGATATATCATGTAGCATTTCTTCCTCTTCTTCATGAGTCATGCTAGAGCTTTCAGGTTCCTTACTAGGCGTTTGCATTTTCTTTCCTCGGGGCATCAGTTACCGATAATAATTATTTACTAGGCCCTTTGAATTCCTTCAAACCAAGCTTATGCAAAAATAAAAAATAAAAACTACACACCTTTTTTTACTTTGTAGAAGCCTGATATTGAATCTGATGTACCTCTGTAATTTCGAATCATCCAATTCTGAAATTGTGATCTGTAGTAGCTTTCTGTGTCCTCTTTCCAATGCCACTAGTCTGAACCAAATTGGATTCTCCAAGAAAGAGTTATGCACAATCTCCCGCAGTGACCTGATTATAGACTGTTTCAGTAGAGCGAACTTGTATGAAGTGCCACGTGTCACTGTTTCAACCCTTGACTCTGAAAAATATATAAACGAAAACTACAGTTCGTCCTCTTTCTGTAACTTCTTACGAAATTTCAATCCGATGCTCAGAAAGAAAGTTATGACGATTTTCCCCAGGTCACCTGTTTTGAGTGTAATTCAGGAGTCTGCAAAAAGACCAACTTCCACAGATAATATCTCCAAAAATATTGCGCGAAAAGATCTGAAATTTGGACCCAAGGTTCAGCACCAATTCTTCTCAAATGGGTTTTTTTTGCGACTTCTGAAACGTCACAGAAAAAAAGTTATAGCGAAAATTCCACGATGACCTGTTTGGAGCAGCGAAACCCTAGAATCCAAAGCTCTGATACCAAATGTTATGAAACCAGCTCACAAAAAGATAGAAAAGAGAGATCCACGCCTTAGAATTCAGCCTCTTCGAGGGGGCAACCTCCTTTACATTACATAAATGAACAATTCTTGGATGATACAAATGAAAATACCTCCTTTCTATATATAGGAGTCTAAGTGGTCCCAATACTATCAAAGCCTACATAACAATAATATTGTAGGGCACAACAATAACAATAGTGGGCTTCTATGTGGCACAATAGTAACAATATGGGCACTACATGGGTACATCAATATAAATAAGGGGTATAACTACAATAGTAATGGGGTAATCACTAGTATTATAGGGACCCAACAACAGGCTTGCAGCCATGCATGTTGAACTTCTCCAATATCTCCCGAGCATACTTACCCTGAGAAACGAATAGTCCATCATTGCGCTGCCAAATTTCCAATCCCAGGAAATAATGAAGGAGGCCCAAGTCCTTCATCTCAAACTCCTTAGCAAGATCATCCTTGCATGAAAGTATCAACAGCTCATCACATGTTGGAATCAAATCATCTACATAAAGTACAATGATAAGCAACTTACCCTCCACCACAATCTGGTATAGGTTAGGATCCGCCTCACTCTTGGAGAATCCAAGTCCGGTGAAATAACTGTCTATCTATGTGTACCAAGCACGTGGTGCTTGTTTCAACCCATACAACGCTCTCTTGAGCCTGCACACATGCGACTCGCTGCCGAAAATCTCGAAACCTTCGGGTTGCTCTATGTACACCTCCTCCTCAATGACTCCGTTGAGGAACGCAGTCTTCACATCCATCTGATGAATGTGCCACCCCATCTGCGTTGAGAGAGAAAGAATCGTCCGTATGGAAGAATACCTTGCGACAGGTGCAAAGGTCTCCTCATAATCGATCCCCTCTATCTGTGAGAAGCCTCAGGCAACAAATCTTGCCTTGTACTTCTCCACACTCCCGTCAGCTGCCTGCTTCACTTTGTAGATCCATCTTGAACCCACCACTGATTTCCCTTCCGGTCTTGGGACAATCTCCCATGCACTGTTTCTGACAATTGAATCATACTCTTCCACCATGGCATCTACCCATGCGGGGTCCTCCACAGCTTCCTCGAAAGAGGATGGCTCAGTCACGACACACTTGCTCACAAGAGCCATGTATCCAGTGTACCGATCAGGTGACTGTCTCTGTCTATGTTGAGCTGTAGGTGGTCCTGCAACCTTCTCTGCATCTTGAGCCAGTCGCTCAGCTTCTGTAATGCGCTTTCACCCTCTGATGGTTGGCGCTGCATGAGTGGTCTCTTCCACTCCATGAACTTTGTCTTGTGGCTGATCCACGTCATGAAGCTCATCCTTAGGAACTAATAGCTCCTCATCTGCATGCAAG
Source organism: Pinus tabuliformis (assembly GCA_031772625.1). NCBI lineage: Eukaryota > Viridiplantae > Streptophyta > Pinopsida > Pinales > Pinaceae > Pinus > Pinus tabuliformis. Next base: position 18,131,302 of record CM062805.1, read on the forward strand.
TGTGGCTCCCTCTTAAGCGAACACTTCATGGCTTTCTCCTCCTGAAATTTTATATCCCGTCGCACAACAGTCTTGCGACTGTCTAGCAAATACACATGATAGTTGTGGGGCGTATCAGTGTACCCCACAAATATCCCAACCTCTGCGGTCGGCTCCAGCTTCTTCCTGGCATCCTTCGTCACATGCATGTAAACGTTAGAACGAAGAATCCTCAAATGAGAAATATCAGGCCTCTTACTAGAATAAGCCTCCTCGGGTGTACTCATGCCAAGTATCCTGAGAGGACAACGGTTCTGCACATATACTGCAGTATTGCATGCTTCTGCCCACAAGTAAAGGGGTAGGCCCTGATCATGCAACATCGCCCATGCAACACCCACGATCATTCTATTCTTCCGCTCAGCAACCCCGTTCTGCTGTGGGTTATGGGGAGCTATGAGCTCTCTTCGAATCCCTTCTGCGCTGCAGAAGTCCTTGAACTCGCCAGAGATGAATTCACCACCATTGTCGCTCCTAAGAGCCTTCACCTTCTTCCCCGGCTCCTTCTCGACCAGTGCTTTGAACTCACAAAACTTTGAGTATGTCTCGCTCTTCTTCTGCATGAAGAAGATCCAACACTTTCGAGAGAAATCATCAACAAAGATCACATAGTACCTGTGCTTTGTTGTCAAAGCTACTAAGAAAGGTCCACACAAGTCTATGTGAATTCTCTCAAGGATCATCGTGGCACGACTATCCTTCTCGTGAAAGGTGGCTTTCACAAATTTTCCCAAAGTACACCCCTTGCACTGATCTGACTGCGCAAGAGTGCCTCTAGGAAGCCCAGTAGTAATCTGCTGCAGTATCTTCAAGGCTCCATGGTGAAGGTGGTCCAATCTCCTGTGCCACAGCTCGCCATCATCCCGGCTCACCAATCCTTCTGCCTTGCATGCCATTGCTACGCAGCCATCTACATGTAACTGATAAAGGTTCCTGACTCGAACCCCTATCTTCCGGGTTTCTCCAGTTGTCTTACTGCGCAGGAAAGCCTTTCCCTCGCTGAAAACAACATCATATCCCTTGTCTTCTAACATCGCCACAGAGATAAGATTCTTCTTCAATCCTGGAACATGCATCACTTCCTTCAATACAAAGGGTTTACCAGACTCCCTTTCAAAGGAAATGGTACCGATACCGGTCACACTGTATCTACCATCATCGCCCATCTCGATGTGCACTCCAAGATCTTTCTCCTCCAAATCAGAAAACAAATCTCGATCTCCTGTCATGTGAAAAGATGCACCACTGTCCAAGAACCATACCGATCCCATCACACTTGATACCAATCATGCGATCAACAAAAAATCAAGTTCAAACAGCAAGGCTAAGGCCTCTCCTGTTGCAGATCTAGCAGCTTGCTTATTTTTCTTCTTCTGCGGACAATTTGTGGCATAGTGTCCGTGTTGGTGACAGTGAAAGCACTTCACCTTGGACATGTCCTGCTTCTTGCCTTTCACACCGGAACAAGAAGCTTTCTTGTTCTTCCCCTTCTTTGCTTTGGCAACCAAAGCACAATTTTCTTCATCAGGTGCCTTTGATGAAGATCCATCCCTGGTATTCCGCCTGATCTCCTCCTGCACAAGATCTGACCAAAGTCTCTCCCATCTTGGGAATTTCTCCCGACCATTAACAAAGTCCTGATAGCAATGCCAACTCTTCGGAAGACCAAGGAGAGCCAAGCTCACCATGTCCTCATCATCGACAGTCACCCCCACACTTCCAAGCTCATCCCTGCATTGAGTGAACTTCGTGAGATACTTGGGCATACTGTCTCCCTTCTCACACTTAATGTTTCTGAGTTTATCCTTGAGTGCCAACTTCCTCTGGTCGCTCTTGCTTTGGAATAGATCTGTCAACGCTTTCCACATCAAGTATGGAGAAGCCTTTCCATGCAGGCTGGACACAATGTGATCCTTCACGCCCTCCAACAGAATCCTTCGACACTTTGCTGTCTTCTTTTGCCAAGCCTCAACTTGAGCAGTATCAGTAGGCTTTGGGACCTCAGCCTCTATGAACTCCTTCAGCCCATTATCATCTAACACCGCCTCCATCCTATCTTTCCATGCAATATAATTCGAGCTGCCCTCAAGAGCATACTCCAATCGCAATCCGTTGAAAGACATTTCAACTTTGACACCAATAAAACACTGCTGCAAATTCGAATTCCACCAGCTCAAAACTCAACTGCTTTTGATCTAAAATACGTGAGAACAAAGTATTTCTCGTACAGAGATTGACTGTATGGGCTTTTACCGGATATCTCACCTTCCAAAGGAAGGATGAATCCAGAGGCTACCTGGCCCGATTACAGACTCTGCCTGAAGAAATAAAATGTAATCACTTTCTGAATAATAGATCTGATGATCAACTCTGCTCCGATACCATGTAGAAATTTTGAATAATATGAAACTTATTCACAGAGATTATCCTGATTATACACTATTGCGGAATGCATGCATAATACATAACCTCCTCTACGTTGATCATCAATTTTGCAGGATTAAAAATAATGAAACATCAATCGCATGCACACATTAACACAGTATGTAACCTGGGGAAAGCATACAGCTGAAAACCCCACACTATTTGTATATTATAATGATTGAGAACATGTAACAATACATAGTACAATACTCCTCACAAGTACTCAGTACTATCTCCACCTGCTACACACAAACTAGCTCAGATCTGAATCAATCACAGGTTCAAATCTCCTCCGCTGCTTGCCTGCCTCCATTGCGGAATCCTGCATGAGAATAGAATGAGTGTGGCTGATCCAAACTCGTATTTCCCTTGGCTGAACTACGCAATCCTCATTGGCAATACTCAATCCATTGATTGTGCAAATCTCATGCACAACTATAGTCACAACTGATAGCAATCTCAACCTCTAACACCTATCTCCACTAAACCGTCCATGCACTGAGTTAATTGATGTATTCTTTAGTTTCTTTATGAGTTAATAATTAGTGAATTAATTAACAATTAATTCACATCACTCATCACTAGTGTATTTGCAGTTAAACTAAATACAACTAGTTCAACCAAGTCAAACTGAACACAACTCCATCAACTCCTCAATCAACTCCACCAAACTCAACCACTTGAGTTCTAACTGAAGTCCTCCATGCAATAGCTCAACTGACTCATAAGAAAAGTGTATTTCCTTCTGACAACTGCATGTGCCACATCTGTAGCTCGAACTGAAGTGCTCCAAGAGGATAAGATAATGTTTATAGTCCAAATATTATTATGAGCTAATAATATTCGATTGTTCTATTTTTAGTCTGGCAGTCTAAAAATAGACTCCACCCATATGTCTAAAAATAGACATAGTCTAAAAATAGACTTTGCGCCAAAAATAGCCTGCGGGCCCACTTAGTGAAGGCGACTTCTTTTCACTAAGCTCCATCATCTTGTTGCATTCTCAACATCTACTAGGTTCTAAAATTCTAAAAATTAAGATTACAAAAAAATGAAGATTACAAATGATGGAGATAACACTCCTATTTATACAAAAGTTATGATAACAAACTCATAAATGTAGACCCACTATTCCCTCCTTTGATCCACATATTTCTCAACCAATGGTGACACATAACTCTATCCTCTGAGGTCCATGATCTTCTCCATGAGGTCCATGATCTCCTCAAATTCGAATTTGAACATAGAGTGCCACATAAAAATGCCTTGGGAGCTTCCTTTGTACCTACACATGTCAACAAACTCATTCTAATTGTTAAATATAAGTATATGGATATTATTTTCTAAATTTTAACCACAAATTACTTAAAAATACTAAGAATTAATAATGTTTTGGAAAACACAATGGTAACCCATTTAACGATGAAAGTGAAGCTGATGTGGTGACATGGTGGTGGAATAGAGGTGAGAAAATGTGTGAATGGAGTGAAAGTGGATGTATTTTAAGGATAATTCTTAGGCCCAACGATCACCTTGATACCAAAAGATGCCAATCCCACCTCCTTTTACAGATTTCACCCTATTTCACTTTGTAACTCCACCTATAAAATCTTGACAAAAATCATTGCCAATACAATTAAACCCTTGCTTCCATCCATTATCTCTGAGAACCAAGGAGGGTTCATGCAACATCGAAACATTTTGGATAATATCATCTTGGTACATGAAGCAATTCACTCAAGCAAAGAAGAGGGAGAAGCTGGAATGATCATCAAATTGGATATGGCAAATGCGTTTGATCGGGTAAATCACTCCTTCCTCTTCCTTGTCATGGAAAAGTTAGGTTTTAGTAATGAATTCATCTCTTGGATTAAAGCTTGTATTGGTTCTCCCTGGATCGCCCCTCTTATCAATGGGCGTCCTGCTCCCTTCTTTGCAGCTTCAAGTGGTCTTCACCAAGGATGCCCATTATCACCTCTTCTTTATATAATGATGTCTGAAGCTCTAAGTAACAATTTAGAAGTTGGGTGGCTGGATGGATCCCTTCCTGATCCAGATTTAAACAGGAACACAACAAATTATAGATATAATCATAAATACAGAGATACAACAGAAATAACACTTCATTTCATTAATAGAAAAATACTGAAGTATGCTTACGAACCGAATGGAAATAAGACTAGCTCGAGTGATGGTAGCTTATTTGATCCAGGTTCGGGTGTGAAGAAGGACCTTTCCAAGACCTTTTACTTTCGTGATATGTTAAAATTGCAATTAAAGGAACATTAATGAATACATCTGCATGCTATAAAGAAGAGTAACATAACAATCATCAGCACATGAAAACATAAGCCGTTGATAACGGAGTTCGTCCAGGAGGGACTACGTCTCCGGGCCTCGATGTTAAGATGGTGTAGGCCATTGCATTATGTGTTGTCAAGAAAGATGATGTACACATAGATGATGTCTTGATCATACAAGGAAGAATGCCCTCATGCAGGAGTGGCTTTAAGAGATGTTCCACAACTAGAGCTCTCAATCAAACTCCTACCAGTATGACACAAAACACAAGCATGGTGCGCATCCCGCCAACATGGCACAAAAGGGATGTCAAAGCAAAACACATGCATGACGACAACAAGAGTATCCCAACAACATACAACAAGGGATCTCAAAGCATAACATAAAGAGTTATGACAAAGCACATCACATAGAAAGATTCCGCATAACATAAAGCAAGGAATCATGACAACATGAAATAACAAGATCCTGTATCAATCATCAATCATGAATCATGAATCTGTACAACATAATGCAGAAAGAAGAAGTACATGAACATGATGAATCATATACCTCACAACCAAGGGTCATCTGAAGCAAAGGCTGTCAAAGTGTTGAATCTCACTGAAACATTGATCTCACATCATTGATCGCAAGAAGAAGATTGTTCACACATGAAGATGAACATTTGCACTATCACTTAGAAAAGTTACTGAAAGAAGGAACGAGAGAAAGACAAATCCGAATACACCATCAGATTTTTGGCGTCGAGTAGTGCTGAAACAACTATCCAAAATCCAAATTCTGAGAATTTGAAAATTCGAAGCTCAAGGAATCTTTTAGATTCCCTTGGGATTCCTCAAAGATTCTGTTTCAGGGATGAGTTGAAAATCATTGCTCATATGTCAAATCTGATTCTACTATTAGGATCCCTGCGAAAAACCATGAAAAACAAGTATAAACTTGACCATATTCTAACAAAGTGAAATTTTACCTCCGTGGGAAAATTTCATGGCTCATGGTTCCACTCTCTGTTTTTGCTGAAATCATGGTTCCGCGTGCATTCTAGAAATCACTGGAAGACACAGACCTCTCATGAAGAAACGAATAGCGCCATTGTGTTCGTGGCGACGAGAAGTGTCTAAACCATATAAAATTTGTCAACTTCTAAGAAGTTGAAAATTTTGCCTTCCTACAAAAATTCATGATCCCTACATTAAAAAATTATTAAACATGCCTTGAAAAACATGACTGCAGCCTTCTGCTTCGAAATCCGTGCCCGTTCATCTCTCTCCCATAAAATGGTAAAAAAATGAGTTTAAATAAACATAGGCGGATTATTTCATGAAGAGGTTATGTTTTATTTTTACCCCACCCATATTTACATAACCATATTAAAAACTGCATTCCATGGATATATATAAGAACATTTTTTTTTAACTGTTAATTGGGGAGTGGGCCCGTACTTCACGGGAACCATACTCACAAATCCCCAAAATCCGTGGAACCTGCTGTACGTTGCAGTTTGATGGCATCTGAAACTCGGTGGTTGAAATTTTTTGGAACCTTCGTTATTTGTTATTAACCTTTGGACCGTTACATTAACCTTTGGACTGTTTGTGCATGCATTGAACTGACAACGACCATATTTACACGCTGAATTAACCTTTGCTTGGAACATACGTTTTCGTTTGGAGTGGATACAACATATTTACACGCTGAATTAACCTTTGCTTGGAACATACGTTTTCGTTTGGAGTGGATACAACGTTATGTTGACTTTTGTTTGGAGTGTGCCACGTGGGTTGGTTTAACATGGTTCATATATAACCTTTTTATAGGAGTAGTCTACGGAGGCGGTAGAATGGCCCCTTTTCCGGCACCGGCCGGAAAATCGTCCGGCTCCGGCTGCCGGAAATCTCTCCTTCCTCCGCTACCCTCTCTCCGCCTCTCCGCCCGTTCTCCGCCACCCTCCCGCTCCGCCCTGACATTCCTTCCTGACCGATCGCCTGACATTCCCTGACATTCCTTCCTGACCGATCGCCTGCGGGGAGTAATGAGCTGGATGCTGGATGAGCTGGCAAAGTAATTCCCTCCATTCGAATTCAACACTCGCGCCCATTCACTCCGTTTCGCTGTGCTCCCCTACCATTACTCTGGTTTCGCTCTCACCTCTGCGAACTCTTTCCGCACTGCAACTCGGAGGCCTGTGCTCTGATACTCGCTACCTCTGCGAACTCCTTCTGCACTGCAGCTCGGAGGCCAGGTACTCTCATCCTTCCAAATTTCGATCGGGGTTTGTTGCTCCACCGCTCTCTTCTCCGCCAAATTACAAATTATAGCTCGATCCAAACGCTGTTAATTCGTTTCGCTTACAAATTATAGCTCGATTCAGGGAATGTTAATCACAATAGCTACGGAAATTTGTATTAGATATTGTGCCAGAAATACACTGTACAATTGAGCAATCCTTTATCTCATTGGTGTGATCTCGCGATGAATGCTCAATCACTGGTTTATTGCTAAGTTTGGATACACAGTTAAGTTGGTCTTATTGTCTTGCTTAATTGTCTAAGCAACTCGATATCAGCACACTCTGTTTCACGATGTTTACTCTGCAATTGTAAAATACACTCCTCACCTCGATAACAATAAGCTTATTTATTGTCTTGCTTAATTGTCCAAGCAACTCGATATCAGCACACTCTGTTTCACGATGTTTACTCTGCAATTGTAAAATACACTCCTCACCTCGATAACAATAAGCTTATCCGGATATGAATACCACATCCACATCGACTCCGGAAGAGACCCCATCAGAAAATCCAACCGAGAACTTGTCCTTCAAGTCTAAAAACGAAACTGACCGGAAATGAGACCTAGAAGACCAGAGAGCAATCTCCAAGAAATAAGAATGTCAGGTCACCTGCCCTAAAAACGAATATGTTGCCTTTCGTCTGTGCCTAATATCACAGCATTTGGATGGAACTTCCCGGTATAGTAAGTTTGAACGAATCTTTAAAGATATTGAGGGAAATTAAGAAAATTTGAGTCAATGTCTATTGATTTGCTTGCTTATGCTTAAATGTATGGTTTTAAAGCCCTAACTTGGGGCAAGAAAATGAGTAATTCGCGGAAGCGTTAATGATAAAACCTTTCTGAGAGTGACAATATAATTTGACAGTTTACCTAAATGAACCGTATTCTTTAAATTTGCAAGGAAAAGTGAGTCGCTTCAGTGTATGCCAAATTTGATAGCATTCTGCTGAAATTTACAGTAAATCTGACGAAACCCCCAAAAAGAGAGCAAGTTAAGCAAAGTTTGAACGTTAATGCATATTAATGTGGTTGCTTCAACTTACGTAAGCAAAATGAGCGATCACATTTGCAAGGAAAAGTGAGTCACTTCAGTGTATGCCAAATTTGATAGCATTCTGCTGAAATTTACAGTACACACAATGAAAACTTTAACAGCAAACAAAACTTGCTCACATTTCAGCATAAACAATATGGCACCAAAGCAGGAGTATTTTATTGTTTTAGTTGAACAAATTGGTTAAGGTCCTGAAAGGTCTTCCCACCCTGTAAGGGTTGGTCCCAACCGAAAGGTTATACCTGAGCATAGCTCACTTCAGCTTCTAACATGGAACAGGGACATGATCTTAACTTAGGTAGAAAATTATTGCAGCCCTTCCAAATTCCATGGAAGCCAATCAAATTCATATACAAAAATTAATTTCAAGAAAGTAACTCTGCTCAGTATAGTCTCAAGATTTGCAGCCTTTGGCAAGTTAGACCTGTGCGTTCAGTGCATCTACCAATCACATAAGAGAAATCACAAGGAGTTTTGAGAAAACCACCACAAGAGAGGAGTCTATAGGATGAGAACTCGTTTAACCATATGGTTGCACAGCCAACCAATTTGGCAATCAAAGTTAATGACACCAATGAGGGAAATGCAACTAATTAGTTCTGCCAGAGTGAACACACTCTCAAGTGCCTTGATTTCCAGAGATGAGACAATGATCATCCAATTTGCACAAAGGTAACCATTCAGGACCACCTCCATTGATATTTGATCTTGTATAAATATGTATATTTGTACTTGTAGATCATCTTCAACATCATCGAGAGATCAGATTGTTGTCTTGTGGGATCTAGCTGCACAATTGTTTCCTTCAAATGACTCAAGCCATATTGCTGCAAAAATGGACTTTATCGTCCTTAATATATATGACTATGATTTGGCTTGACACAAGCAACAGCTCTATCATCCGTATACTACTCCTTAGCAATTTCACTCCATACAAACATCTGTAATGAAATCAAACAGTCACTAGCTTCCTTTTACTGAAGAAGCCTTTTACAAGCATTGAGCAGTTTCTAAATGTTGAACTTCAGAAAAAGAAAGATTCAGTGAATTGCACCTGTTTTCCTTCAAAGTGTACCAGAAAGACTCCTTCAAACTTGCAGGTAAATTAAAACAGCATCCATCAACATAACTTCACTTCTCATAAAAAGTACATTTATCCCAATGACTAGTGATAGGGACTTTCTTACGTTCACAGAGCATTCAACAAGATCAGAGGTGCCATAGCTGCTGGAAGTCAAGTGATTTCATTGATATTCAAAGCAGAGAAGAAAGTGATGAACAAAAACATTGACTTGCAAAAGAATCGGGACCTTCCAGTAAATTCATATATAAATGATATGCAAGAGAAATGCACCAACACACATATGCCTGATTTCCAGTAAACTATTTTCAATATTATATAGCTCCATATCCCCGGTCTCAAGAGCTGAAGCCACCTTTGAATTAATAACAGCAGCATCTGTTACCCATATTCTAATATCTTCATATGTAATCTTATTTTTGCTATAATATTCTTTTCCAAAATTCTCCTTGATTTTAATAACCTCATTATTAAAGTCATTACTACTTCGTAACTTCCCTTCATGCATCAGCACTGGGCCGTCCAGATTTTGGACACTCTCATCAAGCTTGGATACCAAACCAAACCCTGTTTTGTTCTAATTTATTACAATCAGTTACTAATTGAATCAGTAATCTGATTCTGTAGCTCCAACCTCTTCGAATCTCAATCAATTGAATATCATTAGGCCACTGTTCGGCCTCTCTGATAGTATAATCAACTTTTGCCACTGCATTCAAATAGGGCCTAACGCAATGTTCTTCAAAAGCATTATCATTTTGCAGCTCCAATTCCAGTTGTCCTCTTATCACTGATATACTTATGTTCAATAATTGGGCCCTGTTGGCCAATTCCCATGCTTTTTTCAACAATCTTTCTTTATTGGCTAAGTTATCTGCTTTTTTTAATTATATATGATTGAAAAACATGTTGAGTATTAGGAAAAAGATAATTGTCTACTTGTTTAACATGAATTTATTGTTATTTGTTTTTCAGGTTTTTGAAGTGTAAAAAATGGTGCAAAAGTGGCATTTATGCATTGAAGTGTCTTGCTTTCCAAATCCAGGTCGAGCAGTTATTAAATTCGTCCTTTACAATATGGCAACAAATCATTTATTTCATGGAAAGAGAGAAGTGCCTGGAATGACGACAAACAATGAGGCATATTACATTGCCCTTGTTGAAGGGTTAAAAGAGGCAAAACAACATGATGTCAATGATATTGAAGTCTTCACCAACTCGGAGTTGATATGTAATCAGATGAAAGGCATCTATCGGGTTCGGAAGGACAATTTAAAACCTCTTCATAAGGAAGCAATAAATTGGAGTTGTCAATTTCAACATTTTACCATCAATCACTCTGCAGATATTGAAAAGATGTCCACTGATATAATGTCCAGAGCATTTTTAAGCACATATGTAGATGCCAAATATGACATAGGATCACCATCCACTGCAACAGAAATCATTGATCACCATCAATATAAATCCCCATTGTGTGAATGGGTTGTTGTTATCATTTTTCTGGGGTCTATCATCGCATGGTTCTTTCACTAAAGAAGAACCTATTAATATTTTATTTTTCCCCAACATGCAATCATTACAGTTTTTTGTATGGGAGACAAATTTATGGACAAATGTAATATATTCCATGTACATGGACAAATGTATTTTGAGAAAAGTAACTGGTTCATGATTTTCTGATTATCATCAATACATTATGATGTTGTCTGATCCTCCCAAACACCTTCTCAGATCTTTGTTTCTGGAGAGATATTGATATGCTATGTGATTTGTTAGTTGGTTGTTGATCAGTGATGAAAGGTTTCTTTACGTATGTGTCCTCCTCATCCAATAGATAATAGATAGTTGTCTACTTGGGTTGGGAAATCTTGAATGGTATGTCAATGAGGTTTATGCATGCCCCCTCTTCAATTTGTCTCATCTCTTATAGTGAAAATATAGACATCCTTGTTTTAGGCACTGTTTCTATCCTTTAATTGTTGTTATCAATTTATAGGAAAAGTGCATGGTAAATGAGGTAACCAGTTTTAGACTAGTGTGCATTAGTCTAGGAGTGAGGCTCTCTATTCTAGGAAACTTCTGAAAGCACCTTGGGCGCACTTTTCTAGAAGTGAATTAGGGATTTACTAAGCCAAATGCGTAAAAGGGATTTACTTCCAATTTGCTTGAATGAGGGGGGAAGATCAGTTTTTTCCACTGGAAAGATTAGAGTGAAGTTGCAGGATCAAGTTATGTCAAAGCTAGAAGCTAATACAAGAATATTTAGCAAGATATTATAGTTCATTATGATGTCACTAGCTCAGATTTGAACTTGGGTAGGGAAAATAAATCCTGAGTTAGAAAGACAGTGGTCATTCCATCCAACAGCTAGAGATACCCCAATTAACATATCCACAAATAAACAATTTACATACTTAAGGCTCTACTTCTTTTCATAAGATTTGAATCAATAACTTAATGAAACTAAACCTTACATCAACATACTGATTTATTTTTCACTGTAATGAGTATCTAGTTGATTGCTTAGAGGTTTGTTGTGCTTGTGTGATGCATTACCCTTCTGGTTACTTGCTTATGGTGGCCAGCAACTCTTTTCTATGTTCTGGTCTAGTTTCAAGACTTAATTTGTAGAATATTTTAATTTTAATATTTTTAAAGCAAATACTTGAGAACACATAAGGCCAAATTTGGGGTCCCTGGGCTGACTAAGGTCTCGACTCACAAGTGTGCACTTTTCCCTCAGGTTTATATTTTAAATAATATTATTTGATTCAGTGATTATTGGCCTCTTTACATCACTTGAAACTGTAAACATAATTGAAAAAACCAAGCATCCATTATATATATACGCATATACATATGGAGTTTTAAATGTCAAATGATGACCATTGCAGTGAATATGTAAAAGTACCATTGGATAGCAATCTCTACTATAAAACATGTAGGCTACCATGGGTATATAAACAAATATGTCAAAAATATCAATTTCCTAGCTACAACACTTCACAAGGCATAGATTTCTTGTGATAAATTTCTGCATACATAGCTTTGTTAATCTGTAATACAGTTCCATCCTCTACTGGTAATGTAATCATCTCTGGGAGTTCATCCAATGATTTGATACTGGGTTGTCCCTCGACAGCAGGTAGGGCCAATATTCCTTGCAATGGCTGCAATACATTTCCATCCTCTACTGGTAATGTAATCATCTTTGGGAGTTGATCCAATGATTGGATTGTGGGTTGTTCCTCGACAGCAGGTAGGGCCAATATTCCCTGCAATGGCTGAGACATAACTAGTATGAAGTGACCATCATATATAACATGTTCTTCAATACAATATGCATGCTAAAAATCAAGTGTTTGGATAAACTCATGAGCAGTTTGGGTTACAAGGTTAATAGGAAAAGAAACAAATTGGCATGGTAAATCCTGGGCATTGCTTCTCAGTCATCTCCAACCACCTTGCCAATCACTTGCAGAATTCACACAAATTTTACAGTCGGACATGCCTCATTTGAGATCAAATATGCCAGACTACATATTGATGTATAAATCTGTTACACCAACCTTTCTGGAACAACTTGTAAGAGACAGATTTGTGCATGGATAAATGTTTGTTATTGCTGGAGTTTTACCTTGAAATTATATACGTTGTGCAATTTAGGGTACATCATTTAGGAGTCTTACTTCATTTAGGGTACATCACCCTTAAGCAAGTATGCCAACTTGTATAATCATCAAATCTCTTAGGCATCTCTTGAGCCATTCAATCCACTCATCTAGCTTTTAGAAATTAGCTGTTATCTCTGTGCCACCGCCATCAACATTTTATTAATTTATCTTTAGTTAGAAAAAATATTGTTATTTTATTTCATCAGAGATTGGCTCTTCTCTTATTTAAAGAAACCCTTCCCAATTGAAATGGTTGTTGGAGGAATGAACACTTGAGCTCTTGGGCAGTGTTTTACAACCAGGACCAGGACTCTGACCAGGCCGAGGATCGACTCCGACTTCGACCAGGATTCGGTAATGACTCGGCCTAGTCGATTTCAATGACTCGGTCGTTGTAAAAAATACATTAAATATTTATTTTTTTTATAAAAAAACATAATTTTAAATATTTTAAACATAATTTTAAAGATTTTCATTCATGTTTCCAAACACATAGCATTATAATATAGATGGAAGACAACATATGATCAAAGTAGGCTCATGAACCAATCCATTATATCAAACCATAGTATAACCCTGGAAAAACAGTGATAAAAAGGGTCGAGTTTCCTTGAGTAATAGTGCAGGAGTTTAGGGTCTTATGGTGAGATTTGTTGCTGATTTGGACGTATGTTTGTAGGCCGAGTTAGGCTGTTCTGTGGATGTGACAGAAGCCCTAAAGAGGGCTGAAAACTTCAGTGAATCCTGTGCACAGAACCAAGAATTACAGGACTGTTGGAGCTGTCTTTTAGAAGTATGTATTTGTCTTTCATGTTGGCTGATTGCTAGGGATGGTAGGGCTGTCCTAGTGTGTTTGAACAGCAGTTTTGTGAAGCCCTAGTACTATCAACAAGGAGCAGGCCTGTGACAGTTAAGAGGGCAGTCTTAGAGGCACTAAGTTTGTCATTATTGGAGTAGCATAATGACAGTGTGAATGCAGAATTTTAGTGCCCTAAGGATTGACTTTTGGAGGAGCAAAAGAGCAGTCTTGAGGGTTGTCTGTGTGCCCTAGTTCAGTGAGTTGCAGGTGGGTAGACTTCAGTGATAAGAGGGTAGCAGTGCAGACCCTATGTACTGGTGTCTTTGAGGAGCAAATGACATCTAGAGGGAAGAAGACCTTATGAGCAGCGTTCTTTGAAGTGGCAAAGTAGTGCTAGAAGTTAGCCAATGTTTAGTCATCTTGGAGCAGCAAAGAGTGATTGATAGAAGTTTTTGTTGAGCTGGAGATGCAAGCTTTGAAGTGGCAAAGTAGTGCTAGAAGTTAGCCTATGTTTAGTCATCTTGGAGCAGCAAAGAGTGATTGATAGAAGTTTTTGTTGAGCTAGAGATGCAAGCTTTCTGAAGCGGCAGAAGTTGCAGTGATCAGCAGAAGGGAAGGTAAAGTACCCCCCAGGTGTGTTCAAGGTGCATGCACTGAAAGAATTGTGGAGCGCTACATCAGTAAGTAAGTCAATTGTCCTTTGTTCAAGGAAAGTTTGGTGATCATAGTTGTTGATAAATGGTACCCAATGGCAATGCATAGTCAACTGTCATACATGATCAAAGACTCAAAACAAAATAGCTCCGTATGTAATTGAATGGTACTATTGCATCTTATGGTTGTGCTAAAGCAATTGTTTTCACTGTTTAGTTCTGCCAATATAAGAGCCTGATCTAAAAGGAATAACAGTGATAAAAAGGGTCGAGTTTCCTTGAGTAATAGTGCAGGAGTTCAGGGTCTTATGGTGAGATTTGTTGCTGATTTGGACGTATGTTTGTAGGCCGAGTTAGGCTGTTCTGTGGATGTGACAGAAGCCCTAAAGAGGGCTGAAAACTTCAGTGAATCCTGTGCACAGAACCAAGAATTACAGGACTGTTGGAGCTGTCTTTTAGAAGTATGTATTTGTCTTTCATGTTGGCTGATTGCTAGGTATGGTAGGGCTGTTCTAGTGTGTTTGAACAGCAGTTTTGTGAAGCCCTAGTACTATCAACAAGGAGCAGGCCTGTGACAGTTAAGAGGGCAGTCTTAGAGGCACTAAGTTTTTCATTATTGGAGTAGCATAATGACAGTGTGAAGGCAGAATTTTAGTGCCCTAAGGATTGACTTTTGGAGGAGCAAAAGAGCAGTCTTGAGGGTTGTCTGTGTGCCCTAGTTCAGTGAGTTGCAGGTGGGTAGACTTCAGTGATAAGAGGGTAGCAGTGCAGACCCTATGTACTGGTGTCTTTGAGGAGCAAATGACATCTAGAGGGAAGAAGACCTTATGAGCAGCGTTCTTTGAAGTGGCAAAGTAGTGCTAGAAGTTAGCCTATGTTTAGTCATCTTGGAGCAGCAAAGAGTGATTGATAGAAGATTTTGTTGAGCTGGAGATGCAAGCTTTGAAGTGGCAAAGTAGTGCTAGAAGTTAGCCTATGTTTAGTCATCTTGGAGCAGCAAAGAGTGATTGATAGAAGTTTTTGTTGAGCTGGAGATGCAAGCTTTCTGAAGCGGCAGAAGTTGCAGTGATCAGCAGAAGGGAAGGTAAAGTAACCCCCAGGTGTGTTCAAGGTGCATGCACTGAAAGAATTGTGGAGCGCTACATCAGTAAGTAAGTCAATTGTCCTTTGTTCAAGGAAAGTTTGGTGATCATAGTTGTTGATAAATGGTACCCAATGGCAATACATAGTCAACTGTCATACATGATCAAAGACTCAAAACAAAATAGCTCCGTATGTAATTGAATGGTACTATTGCATCTTATGGTTGTGCTAAAGCAATTGTTTTCACTGTTTAGTTCTGCCAATATAAGAGCCTGATCTAAATCCTTTTGATGGTTCAGTAACCAGTTTGTGTTTTACTTTTGATTTTTCTGCCTACTTGTATGATTGCTATTATTTTTTTTCCATGGAAAAAATTGTAACATTATATTATAAGAAGAAAGGAAGTTACATTTTCCTAGTGCCTGCAGGAACATAAACAGTGAAGAAGGCCTATCATAACTGTCATCACTGCGCTGTCTACTGTCAAAGAGCATATAACTTCATGACATCAAAAACTAAATGCCTAACAAGAGGCTCTGTAGAAGTCCATAAGTTCAAAAAAACCTTAGAACCATTAAGAGGAAACTGTCTATTACATCTGGAATATAACCCAGACCATCACGTGGAAACACAGAGTGCCTATAATCAGAAATCACATCAGAAAACAAGGAAATAAGGACTAGATGAGGAAAGGTCTGGTATGTTGAGGATGATCCCTCCATTTTGCACCAGCACCAGGACTTCTTCAGGAGCTTCAATTCCTTGCTTTGAAAGCCTGCCCACCTGCATGTTGTGCTCTCTGTAAACATGGCTGAAAATAAAATAGAGAACCTGCTCATTGCGTTGATGAGAGCTCAAACATTCCTCGGTGCTCATCAGGCACCCATATTTTTAATATTGCACTGATAAAGGCTCAAACTTTCCTCAAATTTTGCAGGCACCCATGTTCTCAATGTACCTAGAGCCTTCTGAAACAACACAACATTCCATGTCAAAACACAAAGTTTCATGAACTTTCAGAGAACAGATTATGAAAAAGGTATTTTTATAACAACATAACAATGGAAAAACATAAATATACTTATCATATGATAAAGGGCCACCTGGCGACGCCATAATAACCTAGCTTATCTATTATTTGTGCATACCTCATTGATTCCCACTAGAGTTGAAGTCCTTCTGTAGATGATCAGTCATGGTTGAAGATGATGCTTCTCCACTTATTCTATAGTTACCTAGAAAAATGTCAAACGTTATCGCAAAGAAATTTTCTAGAGCATCAAGGTATATGTGCACACACAATGAAAGAGTGTCAAATGTACCTGGCATGGAAAGTAAGGTTGGATGGTCTTGCATCTCCCTTTGGTCTTGGGTTATCACCATGGTTGGGGATTGTTGCATTGCTGTAAAAATAAACATACCACATGTTAAAGAATAGTGATGATTAAATACTTAAATCTAAAATCATGACTCTATTCAACACATGAAACTAACCTGGAACCATAGAGACGGCATTATTTGATCGATGACGTCCTCGCTTATTGAGGTATCGAAACTCAAATGGTTCATATTCTGATGGATCAACATTTAAATCAATTTCCAAACCATTGTTTTTTCTGCTGCTTCTTCTTTTCTTTGTGGGGCTAAGGAAACTCTTCTTCCTCTTCAAAGATGGATCAAGAGATTCCAATCCAGGTGTGAAGTCAAAATCAGTAACGTGCACATTATTGGCTTCATCCAACATTTTTTTAAGCATATCAGTCCATTGGATTGTCTTTGCCAAAGTAGTAGGAGGGTTATCTAAAATGAGATGGATATAGCTAAACAACTCCTCCCTTGCCAAATGAAGTGCCTCGGCATCTGCGTCAACAACATTTGTGGCCATAAGAGTAGCATCGACATCTTCATCATGGTTTTGAGGCTCTATATTGATCTCAGGTGGGTCATTGCATATGTTATCCTCTGCATGCTGATGAAGCAATGGATTTGAATTATCCGATTGGAAATACAACCAATTAACCTTTATGGCATGCTTGCAAATGTTTCCACGGATAGACCATGGACATTCACACGTTATAAAATCCTTACGATACCAGGTGACAAGGTATTTTTTATCTCGATCTGTCTGACTTCTCACCCAATAAGCACGTGTTATGTTCTCATGAGGACAACAATCAGTATCCATAATTTTTCTAGCTCGTTCCACTAATGATTCTAGCTGCTTTTCTCTCTTGTAGTTGTTTAGGAATCCTTCTTCTTTTAAGATTTCCTTGAACCGATAACAAGGTTCAACTGTTGTTAGTAGCATATGCAATAACCAATCCATCCTCCGGGCACATTTTTTCCTTCTATCAGATAGAAATGTTGTTTTTAGGTAACAATGGTATGACTCAACAGCATTATTGGTCTCCTGATTTGCATGAGGAAACTCCCGACAACCTTTCACCCACATACCTAATTGCAAATAGAACGATGTCAGTCTCACTCTATCACCTTTATAAAAGAAAAAATACATATAATATGAAAAAAATGTTTACTTACGAATCTTATCTCCAGTGACCCAATTCTTGTTGAAATAGTCTAAGAACTTCTCTTCAGCTGCAAACTTGATAAAAAATTGATTGATTGCATCTTCCACTTCATAATTGAGAGTGTGTTTCATGATGAAACCTAACTCACTGAACATCTCTTTGGCTTTTATGGAACTAGTGGCCAATCGATTGACATTTTTCAACCAAGCCCTCCGTACATGCCAAACGCATAAGATCACATCACAACCTGTGATCCTCCTGCCATATTCAATGCATTTTAGTGTGATATTTTTAGAAAAAATGCAAGTTTGGTTATATCATGACAATGTTAAAGTTACCTCAAGGCATTGATTTCAGCCAGTGCATCATCAACCATGAAAGCATTGACTTTCCAATCAGGACGGGTTTGGAAACACTTGCGCATGAGCTGCTCCAGCCATATTGCAATATCATCTGATGTGTTTCGTGATGCCACGACCCATGCAACAGGCACCCCGCTTTGTTGTTCATCAAATGCCACGAGTGTATACAACTGATACTGTCATTTTCAACATTACATAAATTCAAATACAAGTTATTAGTCATTTTGAATGGATACAACTTAAATAAATATATTCAATAAATCATTGGCATCTGACTTACCCCATATTTGTTTGTGTTAAATGTTGAATCCATGGCTATTAAGCTATTGTGCGATAGCTTGACCATTGTCTCCAACATCCACTTTGTTTGAATCCCTATTATAAAAGGGACCTCCACACCATTGGGCTTTTGGTAAAAGAAAAAATCTTCCCGATGCTTTTGATACCAAAGGTTTACACTCATTTCATCCTTTTTGTGAAGTTGATAATTTCCCTTCGCCAACCTATTATAAATGTTTACAATATCTTTCCTGCATAAGAAGAAATCTCTATCTCGAGTTGCCACATCGATGTCAACATGTCTCTTAACGTGGGTTCTATACACTACATCAATAGGCACTCCCAAAAAGAAACAACTCTCTACATATGCAACAATGTCCCTCGAAAGCCTTGGCCTAAGCAAGGCCCTGGTCTCACCTGAAGTGTCACATTGACCATGACAAGCCCAACCTTCCCCATCTACATGTTCATACATATTGAAAGTTATTATTGCTCTATCAGGAATTTCATGCATAACTTTCACAATAAAGTGGCATTGGCAACCCCTCTTCTGCACAAATGAAGTCCTTCGTTTAGCTGAAAGATTTCCTCTTTTGTCCTCTGGGCCAAATGAACAATAATAGCTAAACCAAAAATTTAAATTGTTAGTACATACAAAGAAAGATAACCGTGGTTTCAAAAGATCTAAACAATATATATTTTAAATACTCACATATCATATTGCAATGCAGCAGTAGATCTTTCTTTTGGTTTACCCTTTGTTTTTCGTACGAATTTACATGGAGCAATAGGATTTTCTTCCTCTCCTTTTATAAAGTCAGCAACTCGTCGTAACGGGATTACAGCAACACGATCAATACCATTGTTTTTTGTATTTATTTCTGTCCAAACCAAGTCTTTATTAGAGAAAGTAATTTTGTCTTTGAGGTCTTGCACCTCAAGATCCATGATATATTGCCATTTCTTTCGCTTGCCCATTTTGAACTAATCTGGTCAAACAACATGCAAGGACATCAAAACCAAAATTTTGATCTTAGCAAGTTATTCAACATATATTTAAATATAAAACCTCTTTTATGCTTTTTTTGAGGTCTAAAATATCAATCACTCAATAATGACAAAAATAAATAGCACGAAAGGATGCAAAACATTCGTCCATTTTGTTAGATCTATAGAGAATAGTAAAGCTGGAACTACTTCAACCACTTCTACAGGGAAAGGTGTACTAACAATAGAATTTCCCTTAAAGTCAACAATGCAATCCTGTGGAGGTACTGGTGACGATGGTGGAGATGAAGAGCACCAAGGTTCCAAAAGGTCAAGACTTTTCCTAAATATCATAATGAATGGCTTCACTCATTTATACCATACAAAGCAAATTTATGAAGCTAAATCAAATATATAAAATAAAATATAACCCACTCAGTATATCTCTTCTTTTCATGACTTTTCCTACATATGTTTCAACATATCTTCAATGAATTTGAATTTCCATCGACTTAAAATTTGAATTTCCATCGACTTAAAATCTTGGCAATGGACAGCAAGTTTATGAAGGAAAAACTACACATTTTGAAGCGTAATTCCTTTTTGAAATCAAACTAATTTAAAAGTTTAGATATGATTCATATTACAACCACGATTTCATTGCCATCAATCCCAACTGGATTATATGCTACACTTCAGCAATTGTTTTCCATCCATTCCCAAAAAAAATAGGCCCAGATCTTACACAAGACACAGATCCAACTCATGTATTTAGTATATTAAACACATACAATTGGCTGAAACAAAGATTTCAATTATCTGGCTAAACACAGAGCCATACTAAATGATACCATCACAATTTCAAATCTGTCAACGTTGGATCACAATTGCCACACTATCCAGAAATAAATTGAGTTTACCATTACCTGTAACTAATACTAGATTGGGGATTTAGCATTCAATGATCCTTTTGAATTCCCAATTATGAATTTGCCATCTACTCTGCCTCAAACAAACATTCCCTTTCTATTTGTCTTTTTCAACCAATTTCATATTTGTTTCGAATTGTCTTAAACCTTCCTCATATTGCAGATTCATCTAATCAATCAATAATTCCAGGCATACACACAATCTGTCTGTAATTCAACAATTACTCCATTACAGAGACAATATAATAGAATGAATAGAATGAAACTTCAATTTTCATTAAAAGTTCATTTACATATAATTATACTCTCCTCTTGGCTAAGGTATAAGTGAGGGGGCATAGGTATCTGCTATACATCAACTGCAACATAAAGTAAGCTGCAACTCATAAAAGTAAGCAACCAGAGCAGCAGTGCAGTGGATACAATTATTTATTTAGCAGCCGCTGTATCACTACACAAAAGAAGCAGAGCTCGCTGAAAAAGCAATCACCACACAAACAATAGAAAGACGCACTAGTGGTTTAATTTGAATTATCAATTACATGTTGGAGTAGTCTACGGAGGCTGATGGCTTGTGCCTCACGACTTCAAATATGCTGATAAAAATATAACTTTGGTAATGGAGTCAGAAAAATATACAGGTAGGGAGAAAAAAAAGATGGAATTTCATTCAGCCACATTCGATATGTCTGATATGGCAGCCTCTGATGCTGTCAAATTAAATCGAGCAACATCACAAGTTATACAAGCTAAGGTTGACGAGCAAACAACTCTTCTTGAGAGAATGAGGAGACAAATTGATGAAAAGGATGCAGAAATAAAGGAATACAAAAATGCTTTGTGTGCTGAACCTTTATATGCAGGTCCTCCAACAACCAGGTCTCCTGTAGAGCCTGCTACCCTGTCACCAGAAACTGAGATTGACAACAAAACCGAACTAGCAAAAACAGCTCTTAGGAGCATGAGAAAGGTCATTGTAGATAACTTAGCCAATAAAGAAAGATTGTTGAAAAATGCATGGGAATTGGCCAACAGGGCCCAATTATTGAACATAAGTATATCAGTGATAAGAGGACAACTGGAATTGGAGCTGCAAAATGATAATGCTTTTGAAGAACATTGCGTTAGGCCCTATTTGAATGCAGTGGCAAAAGTTGATTATACTATCAGAGAGGCCGAACAGTGGCCTAATGATATTCAATTGATTGAGATTCGAAGAGGTTGGAGCTACAGAATCAGATTACTGATTCAATTAGTAACTGATTGTAATAAATTAGAACAAAACAGGGTTTGGTTTGGTATCCAAGCTTGATGAGAGTGTCCAAAATCTGGACGGCCCAGTGCTGATGCATGAAGGGAAGTTACGAAGTAGTAATGACTTTAATAATGAGGTTATTAAAATCAAGGAGAATTTTGGAAAAGAATATTATAGCAAAAATAAGATTACATATGAAGATATTAGAATATGGGTAACAGATGCTGCTGTTATTAATTCAAAGGTGGCTTCAGCTCTTGAGACCGGGGATATGGAGCTATATAATATTGAAAATAGTTTACTGGAAATCAGGCATATGTGTGTTGGTGCATTTCTCTTGCATATCATTTATATATGAATTTACTGGAAGGTCCCGATTCTTTTGCAAGTCAATGTTTTTGTTCATCACTTTCTTCTCTGCTTTGAATATCAATGAAATCACTTGACTTCCAGCAGCTATGGCACCTCTGATCTTGTTGAATGCTCTGTGAACGTAAGAAAGTCCCTATCACTAGTCATTGGGATAAATGTACTTTTTATGAGAAGTGAAGTTATGTTGATGGATGCTGTTTTAATTTACCTGCAAGTTTGAAGGAGTCTTTCTGGTACACTTTGAAGGAAAACAGGTGCAATTCACTGAATCTTTCTTTTTCTGAAGTTCAACATTTAGAAACTGCTCAATGCTTGTAAAAGGCTTCTTCAGTAAAAGGAAGCTAGTGACTGTTTGATTTCATTACAGATGTTTGTATGGAGTGAAATTGCTAAGGAGTAGTATACGGATGATAGAGCTGTTGCTTGTGTCAAGCCAAATCATAGTCATATATATTAAGGACGATGAAGTCCATTTTTGCAGCAATATGGCTTGAGTCATTTGAAGGAAACAATTGTGCAGCTAGATCCCACAAGACAACAATCTGATCTCTCGATGATGCTGAAGATGATCTACAAGTACAAATATACATATTTATACAAGATCAAATATCAATGGAGGTGGTCCTGAATGGTTACCTTTGTGCAAATTGGATGATCATTGTCTCATCTCTGGAAATCAGGGCACTTGAGAGTGTGTTCACTCTGGCAGAACTAATTAGTTGCATTTCCCTCATTGGTGTCATTAACTTTGATTGCCAAATTGGTTGGCTGTGCAACCATATGGTTAAACGAGTTCTCATCCTATAGACTCCTCTCTTGTGGTGGTTTTCTCAAAACTCCTTGTGATTTCTCTTATGTGATTGGTAGATGCACTGAACGCACAGGTCTAACTTGCCAAAGGCTGCAAATCTTGAGACTATACTGAGCAGAGTTACTTTCTTGAAATTAATTTTTGTATATGAATTTGATTGGCTTCCATGGAATTTGGAAGGGCTGCGATAATTTTCTACCTAAGTTAAGATCATGTCCCTGTTCCATGTTAGAAGCTGAAGTGAGCTATGCTCAGGTATAACCTTTCGGTTGGGACCAACCCTTACAGGGTGGGAAGACCTTTCAGGACCTTAACCAATTTGTTCAACTAAAACAATAAAATACTCCTGCTTTGGTGCCATATTGTTTATGCTGAAATGTGAGCAAGTTTTGTTTGCTGTTAAAGTTTTCATTGTGTGTACTGTAAATTTCAGCAGAATGCTATCAAATTTGGCATACACTGAAGTGACTCACTTTTCCTTGCAAATGTGATCGCTCATTTTGCTTACGTAAGTTGAAGCAACCACATTAATATGCATTAACGTTCAAACTTTGCTTAACTTGCTCTCTTTTTGGGGGTTTCGTCAGATTTACTGTAAATTTCAGCAGAAT
This sequence comes from Pinus tabuliformis, assembly GCA_031772625.1. NCBI lineage: Eukaryota > Viridiplantae > Streptophyta > Pinopsida > Pinales > Pinaceae > Pinus > Pinus tabuliformis. Next base: position 18,154,848 of record CM062805.1, read on the forward strand.
GCTATCAAATTTGGCATACACTGAAGCGACTCACTTTTCCTTGCAAATTTAAAGAATACGGTTCATTTAGGTAAACTGTCAAATTATATTGTCACTCTCAGAAAGGTTTTATCATTAACGCTTCCGCGAATTACTCATTTTCTTGCCCCAAGTTAGGGCTTTAAAACCATACATTTAAGCATAAGCAAGCAAATCAATAGACATTGACTCAAATTTGCTTAATTTCCCTCAATATCTTTAAAGATTCGTTCAAACTTACTATACCGGGAAGTTCCATCCAAATGCTGTGATATTAGGCACAGACGAAAGGCAACATATTCGTTTTTAGGGCAGGTGACCTGACATTCTTATTTCTTGGAGATTGCTCTCTGGTCTTCTAGGTCTCATTTCCGGTCAGTTTCGTTTTTAGACTTGAAGGACAAGTTCTCGGTTGGATTTTCTGATGGGGTCTCTTCCGGAGTCGATGTGGATGTGGTATTCATATCCGGATAAGCTTATTGTTATCGAGGTGAGGAGTGTATTTTACAATTGCAGAGTAAACATCGTGAAACAGAGTGTGCTGATATCGAGTTGCTTGGACAATTAAGCAAGACAATAAATAAGCTTATTGTTATCGAGGTGAGGAGTGTATTTTACAATTGCAGAGTAAACATCGTGAAACAGAGTGTGCTGATATCGAGTTGCTTAGACAATTAAGCAAGACAATAAGACCAACTTAACTGTGTATCCAAACTTAGCAATAAACCAGTGATTGAGCATTCATCGCGAGATCACACCAATGAGATAAAGGATTGCTCAATTGTACAGTGTATTTCTGGCACAATATCTAATACAAATTTCCGTAGCTATTGTGATTAACATTCCCTGAATCGAGCTATAATTTGTAAGCGAAACGAATTAACAGCGTTTGGATCGAGCTATAATTTGTAATTTGGCGGAGAAGAGAGCGGTGGAGCAACAAACCCCGATCGAAATTTGGAAGGATGAGAGTACCTGGCCTCCGAGCTGCAGTGCGGAAGGAGTTCGCAGAGGTAGCGAGTATCAGAGCACAGGCCTCCGAGTTGCAGTGCGGAAAGAGTTCGCAGAGGTGAGAGCGAAACCAGAGTAATGGTAGGGGAGCACAGCGAAACGGAGTGAATGGGCGCGAGTGTTGAATTCGAATGGAGGGAATTACTTCGCCAGCTCATCCAGCATCCAGCTCATTACTCCCCGCAGGCGATCGGTCAGGAAGGAATGTCAGGGAATGTCAGGCGATCGGTCAGGAAGGAATGTCAGGGCGGAGCGGGAGGGTGGCGGAGAACGGGCGGAGAGGCGGAGAGAGGGTAGCGGAGGAAGGAGAGATTTCCGGCAGCCGGAGCCGGACGATTTTCCGGCCGGTGCCGGAAAAGGGGCCATTCTACCGCCTCCGTAGACTACTCCCTTTTTATATGGTATATGTTATAACTTTGTTGTTACAACCACCCTAATTTATATATATATGCCAAGTATTGGTTACGTTGGCTCAATATATCTATATTGTTTTCCCATATTTTGATTTATGGTTATAACGTTTACTATATTATGATATTGTTTTGATTATTATATATTTTTTTGATTTGATTTTTTGATATAGTTAGTAGTTATAACCAAAATGTCTCTCGTGCAGGTTTAGGAGGTTAATAAAGGGCTGTCATGTGTCAGTGTTTGATGGACTGCCATGTGGGTCTTATGTGCTCACTGGGATGCCATGTGGCGCATTCTGGGCCCCACTTTTCCTCTGCCATACCAATATTTGAAGAGCTTTATCTTTTGCATACTAGCTCGGATTGATAAACCGTTCGCACCATTGCGATTCGGAAGACGAGCCCTCTTAACTGATGCCAACAACTTTTCCTTTTTTCCATTTTGAATTCTAAGAAGAGATGTGGTGGATACATGCCTCTGAACTTAGTTATAATGAGGCTCAAGGGCCTTTTTATTATTGAACAATAAGAGAAAACCCTAAACAACCAAAACCCTAACTCGAGGAGATGTAACACCAAGAGTTTATGGGCCCCGTTACAGTTAGTTGGGCAGCTAACTTCTCGAGGTCGTAACATGGTCATATTATCTTTGTTTGACACGTATGATACCTCGTTGGAAATATCTCTTCGAGGACTACAACCAAAATTATGATTTCTTTAGCAATAATCAAATAATTTTGCCAAAAAAAATGTCGTTTATTGCCTCAAAATGGCTCCGCAAGTTCACGACCCAAAAAACTACAAAAAATAGTAAATTGTGCTACAATTAAGGAAACTGAAAAATTGAAAGAGGCAATGGTGGGGGTCCAAGTGGAATAGGCGGGTGGCCACCAACATCCACCTGGATCATTCCTCCCCCCTTAGGAAGCAATTTGATCATGTTGCTACTTGTACTTGGAATTTTCCACAATTTAGCGGTGATATATTGACCCGTTGGGTAGAGGTGCTTCAAGAGTCAAATCGAATGAATGCTTGACCTGATAGTGCAACAGTACCCCTGTGGGTGAGGAGAAGATGTCCCTATATTCTTTCATGACTGTATCCACCTGCTTCTACTTCATGGAGGAATCCATTTTAGGGGCCATGGATGTGGCTACGATCTTGCCTTTACTTTGAGAGAAAACGAGAAATAAAATAAATTTCCTAGTCTGGGAGATGATCTTACTGCATTTCTTGGCAAAGATCAAAGAGGTGGCGGTAGGTGGGGCTACCTCTGGTATCATGTATAACATATTACCGAAAGAAATAATCACAGAGCAAGGTCTAGACTCATATATAGCATGTCGCTTTGACAAGTATGGTTGTCCTAATAATACATCACAAACATCGAGAGGAGAAACAACAGACAATACCTCATCTGTGAAAGGCTTGATGTTGTAGGGAAGTTGACACTACTAGTTGATTTGGAGATCTCATCCTTGTTGAAGCCACCCGATGATGTATGGATGTGGGTGTGGTATGGTCAGTAGGCCCAACTGCTTCATGACCTCTGCTGAAATGAGGCTCTTTTGGCTGCCACTGTCGACAATGAATTGCAGTGGTGAACCCTTCACCCATATTTGTGAATGGAAAAGACGCTCCCCCTCCTCTGGATCTTCGGGCTCATTCTTCTGGATCTTGGCAGTGGCAACAATGGTGTTAGGTTCTGCATCAATAATCTGCTTCCCTTTCTCATTCCTCTTGTCGGGTTCCGACTCAGGGTCAGAACATGCATCTGATTCTGAAGCCTTCAACTCGACCACGAGTGATTGATTGGTCTAACACTCACTTGTGTTTTGAGTGGGGCTCTTATGGAACTCACACCACTTTCTTGTGTCCTTCTTTGACTTCGTGGTGGTGTTATTTTCTTATATCTTCGACGGGTTGTCTTGGGTCACCCCGCCTTGGCTTTGTCCTTTGTTCTTCGGATTCGCAGATCCAAAGTCTCGCTTCTTTTGTTTAAACTCTTGGTCAATCTTTACAACGTATCGGCACACCGTGTCAAGCGAGGAGATGTTCAGGAACACCATCTCATCTTGGATTTACATGTGTATGCACCTGTGTTATTTGAGTACCAAATGCCTCTCAGAATCCTTGATACCCAAATTTGTGCAAAGAGTATGAAAAATATTGGTAAACTCTGACATGTCTTGGTCCCTTCCTTGCCGCAGCATGGTCCACTTTATGTCTTTATCCTCATAGCTTCCGATAGGGTAGTACTCCTCCTTGATGGCATCCCATAATGAATTCCAAGTGGGTGCAGTCGTACTTTCATCGTTTTGCTTGCAGTAGGTTTCCCACTAGACCTTGACGTGGGGGGTGGTTTTGAGAAGTGTAAAAGTGATATTTTCCTAGTTGGAAAAATCATGAACATAAAAATATCCTTCTAACAGATTTAACCATTTATCTACGACATCCACATCTATTTGACCCTCAAATATGGAAATGTCAAAATTAACTTGTACCTTAAATGGTGTGGCGCTTCAAGAGTAGACGCTGGAAGTAGATGCATTACCCCTGGGTAGCCACTAAAGGCTTTGAGCAAAGTTGTCCATCATCGCGTTCCTTTGTCGCATAGATGACGTACACATAGATGATGTCTTGATCATACAAGGAAGAATGCCCTCACGCAGGAGTGGCTCTAAGAGATGCTCCACAGCTATAACTCTTAATCAAACTCCTACCAGTATGACACAAAAACAAGCATGGTGCGCATCCCGCCAACATGGCACAAAAGGGATGTCAAAGCAAAACACATGCATGATGACAACAAGAGTATCCCAAAAACATACAACAAGGGATCTCAAAGCATAACATAAATAGTTATGACAGAAAGTACATCACATAGAAAGATTCCGCATAACATAAAACAAAGAATCATGACAACATGAAATAACAAGATCCTGCATCAATCATCAATCATGGATCTGTACAACATAATGCAAAAAGAAGAATTACATGAACATGATGAATCATATACCTCACAACCAAAGGCCATCTGAAGTAAAGGCTGTCAAAGTGTTGAATCTCACTGAAACATCGATCTCACATCATCGATCGCAAGAAGAACACTGTTCGCACATGAAGATGAACATCTGCACTGGCACTTAGAAAAGTTACTGAAAGAAGGAATGAGAGAAAGACAAATCTGAATACACCAATAGATTTGTGGCGTTGAGTAGTGCTGAAACCACTGTCCAAAATCCGAATTCTGAGAATTTGAAAATTCGGAGCTCAAAGAATATTTTAGATTCCCTTGGGATTCCTCAAAGATTTTGTTTCAGGGATGAGTTGAAAATCGTTGCTCAGATGTCAAATCTGATTCCACTATTAGGATCCCTTCGAAAAACCGTGAAAAACAAGTATAAAATTGACCTATTATGACAAGTACAAACCCTAACCCGAGGAGATGTAACACCAAGAGTTTATGGGTCCCGTTACGATTAGTTGGGCAACCAACTTCCCGAGGTCGTAACATGGTCATATTATCTTCATTTGACATGTATGATACCTCGTTGGAAATATCTCTTCGAGGACTACAACCAAACTTGTGATTTCTTTAACAATCATCAAATAATTTTGCCAAAAAAACGTCGTTTATGGCCTCAAAACGGCTTCGCAAGTTCAGGACCCGAAAAACTGCAAAAAATAGTAAATTGTGCTACAATTAAGGAAAATGAAAAACTGAAAGAGGCAATGGTGGGGGTCTAAGTGGAATAGGTGGGTGGCCACCAACATCCACCTAGATCATTCCTCCCCCCTTAGGAATCAATGGTTTCCATTGCGTTGAGTTGATCATGTCGCTACTTGTACTTGGAATTTTCCACAATTTAGCAGTGATATATTGATCCGTTGCATAGAGGTGCTTCGAGAGTCAAATCAAATGAATGCTTGACCTGACAGTGCAGCAGTACCCCTGTGGGTGAGGAAAAGATGTCCCTCTATTCTTTCATGACTGTATCCACCTACTTCTGCTTCGTGGAGGAACCCTTTCTGGGGACCATGGATGTGGCTACGATCTTCCCTTTACTTTGAGAGAAAACGAGAAAGAAAATAAATTTCCTAGTCTGGGAGATGATCTTACTGCATTTCTTGGCAAAGATCAAAGAAGTGGCGGTAGGTGGGGCTACCTCTGGTATCTTGTATAACGTATTACCCAAAGAAATCATCACAGAGCGAGGTCTAGACTCATATATAGCATGTCACTTCCACAAGTATGGTTGTCCTAATAATACATCACAAACATCGAGAGGAGAAACATCAGACAATACCTCATCTGTGAAAGGCTTGATGTTGTAGGGAAGGCGACACTACTAGTTGATTTGGAGATCTCATCCTTGATGAAGCCACCCGATGATGTACGGTTGTGGGTGTGGTATGGTCAGTAGGCCCAACTGCTTCACGACCTCTGTTGAAATGAGGCTCTTTTGGCGGCCACTGTCGACAATGAATTACAGTGCTGAACCCTTCACCCACATTTGTGAATGGAAAAGACGCCCCCCCTCCTCTAGATCTTCGGGCTCATTCTTCTGGATCTTGGCGGTGGCAACAATGGTGCTAGGTTCTGCATCAATAATCTGCTTCCCTTTCTCATTCCTCTTGTTGGGTTCTGACTCAGGGTCGGAACATGCATCTGATTCTGAAGCCTTCAACTCGGCCACGAGCGATTGCTTGGTCTGACACTCACTTGTGTTTTGAGTGGGGCTCTTATGCAACTCACGCCACTTTCTTGTGTCCTTCTTTGACTTCGTGGTGGTGTTATTTTCTTGTATCTTCAACGGGTTGTCTTGGGTCACCCTGCCTTGGCTTTGTCCTTTGTTCTTCGGATTCGCAGATCCAAAGTCTCGCTTCTTTTGTTTAAACTCTTGGTCGATCTTTACAGCGTATCCGCACAACGTTTCAAGCGAGGAGATGTCTAGGAACACCATCTCGTCCTGGATGTACATGTGTATGCACCTGCGTTATTTGAGTACCAAATGCCACTCAGAATTCTTGATACCCAACTTTGTGCAAAGGGTATGAAAAATATTGGTAAACTCTGACATGTCTTGGTCCCTTCCTTGCCGCAGCATGGTCCACTTTATGTCTTTATCCTCATAGCTTCCGACAGGGTGGTACTGCTCCTTGATGGCATCCCATAATGAATTCCAAGTGGGTGCAGTCGTACTTTCATCATTTTCCTTGCAGTAGGTTTCCCACTAGACCTTGACGTGGGGGGTGGTTTTGAGAAGTGTAAAAGTGATATTTTCCCAGCTGGAAAAATCATGAACATAAAAATATCCTTCTAGCAGATTTAACCATTTATCTACGACATCCACATCTATTTGACCCTCAAATATGGAAATGTCTAAATTAACTTGTACCTTAAATGGTGTGGCGCTTCAAGAGTAGACGCTGGAAGTAGATGCATTGCCCCTGGGTAGCCACTAAAGGCTTTGAGGAAAGTTGTCCATCATCGCGTTCCTTTGTCGCTCGAGGGCTTCTTCGAGCAAGATTTTGATAGGATCTCCTGCCCCTTCATCTTTCTTTTCATCCGCCATGGGAGGTAATTGGGATTTGCAAGGCTGATCTTGCAAAGGTTCAACCAGATCGAGCCCTAACTCCTTATATCCCGACCTCATTGGGGACATGCAAAGAAAAATAGAGAAAGAGCAGACCGCTCTGATACCACTAATCCAGATTTAAACAGGAACGCAACAAATCACAGATATAACCATAAATACAAAGATGCAACAGAAATAACACTTCATTTCATTAATAGAAAAATTATTAAGTATGCTTACAAACAAAATGGAAATAAGACTAGCTCAGGTGATGGTAGCTTATCTCTGAGAAGAGATGTGGTGGCTACATGCCTTTGAATTGAGTTACAATGAGGCTCAAGGGAATTTTTAATATTGAACAATGAGAGAAAACCCTAAACAACCAAAACTCTAACTCGACGAGATGTAACACAAAGAGTTTATGGGGCCCGTTAGGGTTAGTTGGGCAGTCAACTTCCCGAGGTCATAACATGGTCATATTATCTCCGTTTGATGCGTATGATACCTCGTTGGAAAGATCTATCCAAGGACTACAACACCAGAGTGTCAAGTGATGGTTGAAAATGGAAGAACCATAAATTTCTCAGGAAAGTGCCATAATATCAAACTATCCATGGGAGAATATGTGTTGAATAGTCCAATGATTCCATTCCAATGGGTGGTGTTGATGTTGTACTAGGAGTCCAATGGCTACAATCTTTGGGTACGATAGTGTTAACACCCAGGTTGTTCCCTATGACTCCCAAGGGAATATGGCCGGGGTAACCACTAACCAATCTTTGGATCACAGTTTCTAGCCAAACTGTGATCAGAGAGGGCTCTCTCTTTATGATTTGTCTATGTTATGATGGTGTTTTTAGGCTAGCTATTATGCTCAGGTTTTGGTTTATGTTTTGGTTGAAGGATTTCTTTCAGGTCTTATGATATAGTGTTTGGATAGTGAAATACCATTGGGCAATGGAGTCTGGAGTTGTGAAATGATTTGATACGCTGGATTGGTGGTGTTCAAACTGCAGGGCCTATTGTGTATTTTAGACAAACAAAATTAGCTTAAATGGTGATGTATGTCAACCAACAGAAAGCAATTAAGAATTTTCTATTAAGTTGGTGAGGTGAAGGTGAACACACTGCACAGGAGCAAAACTTGAATTCCTGTGACAAAGGCCACTGTGAAAGGTGTATTCTGAAAGTGCAGCAATTAAGAATTACACTTATCTAGATTACAGCTGAAGAAAACATTCATAAACAACACAGATTGAACTCAGGGTACTCAGTGAATAAATCCTGAAAGTTATTCTTTTTCCTTGTTGCTTAGTATTGAAAATCAGATAACATATATGGATTTTAACAAAACAACTAATTGACAGAGAGAGTTACAGAGACTTATTGTATGGTGAAATACACAGGAATCCAGCAGTTATCAACAGACACCAGAACGCATTCAACACTTCAGAAATCCGAGAAATTCCATCACTTTCTTTATTAAACTTCTGAAAGGATTACAGCATAAGAATTTCTTTAGGAGAAATCAACAACAAAACTTGCAAGCTCAGGTGAAGGGGACTTTATAGCAATGCTTATACAAAATATCTCAGGTATTGAGTCATCTGAGAGAGAAAATATCTTCATAAATGCGTACAGAAAGTAGGAAAAGAAGTTATTGCAACTTTGAATGCAGCATAAATGCTCTTTATGTCTGTCAGAGGGTAATTTGACCTTTGGAGGTCATTGAGTCGGTTGAGCCGTTTTGCTTTAACGCTGAATAATGCGTCTTTATTTCTTGCTGTGCTGTATTCTCTCGGCCCTGCCACCTGTAGTCTTCTATTTCTGCTTTGTTGGCCGATCCATCTGCTGAGTTGGCTCAGCTTTAATCCGCCGTGCATGCTGATTTTGTTAAACTTTGCTTTGCATGACAACTGATATTTTTAAGAAACAAAATTGTTAAGTGACTCCCTGTTTACAAAATCTTCTGTATTGCGTTTGTCCACCATTCTTGCGTAGGGAGTTGATGCCTGAGAATAGCATCCATTGTCTCCTCTGCCTCTGTGTACTTGAAGAAATTGGGAGCCACCCCAAACAGGTGATTGATCTCATTCATTATAAAAAACAGATTCTCGACTCTGTTGTAAAGAGACTGTCCTGTGGCTGGCCCTGTTTCCTCTGAGGTGCTGGGCTTATCACTGATCTGGCTAGTGGCAAATGTATTGACCCTTTTAGCATACTGGTCATGTGTGAACAATCTCCCTGCGCTGTTCAGTAAGCCAGGGAGTCCTCTGCTTTCTAACACTTGAAACTTTTCTAAAAATTTGTTCACCTCAGTCTGCATATCCTGGGTTCTTCTCTCCAAGGTCTGCACAAAGTTTCTCAGTGTGAGAACCCTTTTGACCATTTGGATAGTGTCAGTTCTGTTTGTAATTCCCATGGTAGCTAACTGAGAACTTGTTCTGTGGTTAAGTACATTGATCATTCTAGTGGCCACTTCAGGCATATTGCTCAATTGAGCTCTTGATCTGTGAATCTCCCTCTGTGCCTTTGGGATGAGCTCTAGTTGCTCATGGATAGTTTCAATATATGGCCACTGCTCATTGATAGATTGACCAATGTTAGCCCATAGCACTATTTTCAGTTCGGCCACCACTTTATCTAACTTGAGCTCATTCTCTAGCTCTTTTATTTTGTTTTTGAGGGCTTTCACCTCCCTGTCCTTCTCTGCCACAGTTTGTTTGGATTTATCATATCTATCATTGATTTTAACCAAAGATTCTTTGGCTGAATTGAGCTCCAACATTTGAGCTTCCAGGACTTGGATTTCGTTCTTCAGCTTTTGCATATCTAGGCTTTGGGCCTGCTCTGTAGTTGTTGGCGCTGCTGAAGTAGATGTTGCTGTTTGTTCGGTCTGTTGAGGAGGAGGGGCAGTGATAGGAGCAGTTTCCTCAAGATTGATGATCTGAGGAGGAGGCTGAGAAGTCTGCCCTTCTTCTCTTTGTTTCAGAGATGCCTGTAATGCTGCCTTTGCAGCCTCTGATTCTCCCAACTTCTCTTGTGCTTGAACCAGCTGTTTATAAATGGAGATCAACAAATCTGTGGTGTCCTTCTCATGCCTTTGTTGGGCTACCTCATCTGTCTGAGGGTGAATGGTAGCTGGGATCTTGATTTTCTTTCTCATGGCAGCCATGTCAGCATCCCTCAACTTCAAGATTTCCTGTATCCCTGAAATATCTTTGGGATCATGCCCAATTTCAATGATTATGTCTTCCAGGGACCTTATTCTGTTGTCCTTTGCCTGGGATGATGCCTTCTCCAATTCCAGTTGAGAGGCTGTGGCATTGAGGCTGCTCTTTAGCTTATAATTTTCCAATGTTTCATCTGCTAAGGAGGCATACACCATCTCACCAGTTTGTTTGTGCAGTTCAATTTTGTCCATTGGGTGTATGTCTTTGGCCATGACCTCCAGGTTGGTCCTGAGGTAATCTGAGGCAGATTGGGGCTGCAGTGCTGTGGGCAAAAAATGGCTCATAATCATTTTGCCTTCACCTACATCAAAGGCAGACATAAGTCTCTGCTGATTAGTAGGAGCCATGTTTAGCAGATGATTGTACAGCTGTATTTTGATAGGCTCATTCCTCCTTTTGATGTCTATGAATTGCTGTTTGATGCTTACTTGTCCTTCTTTTTGCTGGCTGGAGGAGCTGACCTCCCCTCCCATAGTCCTGTCCTGTTCCTGCTGGAAGGAACTTGCTGAAGCTTCTCTGCTGGGTGGGCCCATGCCCAATGCCTGTCTTATTGCTATGTCCTCCTCTGAAAAATCATTTAATCTTTGTCTCTTTTCTCCCTGGTTGATAGATGAAGTGAGGGGAGTTTCTCTATCCCTTTTTCTGCTTAAGTCCTCCTTTTGAGGAGTTTGGAGGACCGAGGCATCGGTGGTGACTTCTGGCCTAGGAGGCACTATGTTCTGAGCCTGTTGCTCAGTGGAAGTTGGAGTATCAATTACTCTCTCCTGCTCTAAGGGCTGCTATCTGTCATGTTGCCCTTCTTCTTGCTGTAGATCTTGTTGCTGTTGTTGCTCTGCCTGCTGCTGCTCTTCTTTATCTGTCTGCTCTTGAGTCACTGGAGGTGACTGCTCCTTCTCTTGATGTGTCTGCTCTGTCTCCATTTCCTTTTCTTTGCCTCTGCTGGATATATTCTCAGTGGCCTTGGTAGTTTGCTGCTTGGCAGTTGAGGAGGATTCAGCTGCTCCCGTTTGTGTGCTTGGAAGTGTGAATACCTGTGAACAAAGCTCAAGGTCAGCCAACTTCTTTAGATTCCTTAGTGCCCTCTTGTTCAGCTCTTCTTGTGACAAGGGCTCTTCTAAGGTCCCTCTCCTCCATTTGTCTTGGTTTGCATATTTTTCAATGTGAGGGATGCTATGGTGATCATAGGCAGATAACTTATATTTGAGCCTCCTCATGGATATGAAATGATTAGGGTCATAGGGTACCCATATGAAACTGGTTTGCAGGCCAAGGGCCTCAAGCATTCTCTCTGCTTCCCTCCATCCTTGCTCCCTCTCATTATAGATAAAATGGCCAAGTTGGCTTTTGACCTTCAACTGTGCCTTTTTGCCTTTTCCTGAAAAATGAAGCACATCAACTCTGCCAAATTGCCTAAAGTACTCTAGGGCAAATAGCCTCATAGGCACATACTTGGGTAATTTGAAAGGAGGTCGATCACACCCATATATCCTGATGACAGTGTGGTTTTGGTAGAAGTACCAATCCCCAATGCTATAAGCTTTGGACAGCTGAAGAATTCTCTGCATGTCATCAGTGAGTCTCGGAGGAGGTGAGCTCATCAGCATTGCCATAGTTGGATGGATGAACAGATCCATGAATTCACAGTAAGTGTATGGAGACTCAGGTCTGATGTGGAAGACAGATGACCAGTAGACCACTGATCTGGGATTGCCTTGGGCATCCATTCTTTTGATTGAAAAGTGAAACTTCTCATGTTGATGGTACAAGATCAAATGGTAAATGTAGGAGGTGTATCTGAACATCCTATCTCTCCTTAAATTCATCAATTGCTCATGAATCTTGTCTGATATGTAGGTGGCATAGTCATAGCAGATTGGTGACTTGCCAGGAGCAAACATAAGCATCATTACCAACACAGTTGCATCAATATGCTCAATTGAACTATATCCCAAGATGGGAGAAATCATATCTGCAAGGTCTCTGCCCAGCTCATTGAGGTGTACATGAAGAATTGGAGGGCCCATCACAATGTTAGTTTTGATGTATAATTGATTAAATTTGACAATTTGAGCATCTGTGAGTTTATCCCCTTGTTTTATCAGGTTTACCAGTGATAAAGGAACCAACTTCTTCTGAGGGTTGAAGCAAAGCATGTCTCTGATAGCTTGAGGGGTAACATAGAAAAGTACTGAACCAGATGGGTCAACAACAGCTCTCTGAAAAACATCATATTGTTCAGCACAGAGGTGGATTAGTTCAGGGAACTGGTTGACCTGAGGGAGCTTAAAAATAGGGAGGAAAGAGTCCCATAAGCCCAATATATCTGTCCCATTTTCATGCTTGGCTTTCAACTCATTCAACAGATGAATGTGGAATTTGCTGCTCATAAGCTTCTCTTCTGTAATTTGGTAATCCATATCTGCCAAGGTTTGCCATTTCAAGTTCTTTTGAGGGGCATTCAGAGGTTGAACATTTAGTACTACAGGTGTCTCCATTGCACGGGAGGATTTTGAGTCAAGTGCAAAGTGATTTTGATTGAGCAGGAAAGTACAGAGGAATGCCTCTGTACCAGGGAGGTGAGATTATCAGGAACAGAGAGTGGTTCTAGGAAATAGCAGTTGAAATACTATTTATAGTGCAACTAGGACCAATGTTTGACCTTTCCTTGTCTCTCTCAGTGGTTAAATTTGGTTTGAATGAGTCTACCGCGATTGCGCAGACAGAACTTAGTTTTTCAATAAAGTGTAGGTAAAACAAGGCTTGGCTAGTAGTTTTCGAGGTGGTAGTTGAAAATTAGAGGCTCTGTAGAGGAATTCACCGGTGAATTTATAAGTTTTACCGTCTTTTAAGCTTTTTGAGTGATTTATAGAGAATTCCAGGCGTACGGAGGATAAATGATGAAAAATACCTGGTAAAACAACGAGCAGAGGTTGTGTGAGCAGGCAGGATTGGTGCTCTGGAGGTCTCCTGGTTGATTTAGCAGGTTGGCGGTAAGTCGGACGTGAACAGCATGCAGCAGAGAGAATAAAAATGAGCGAAAAGAACGTAAAAACATGTTTTTCGGCCATAATATAGACTTTTTGACAATTTGGCGCCTTTTCTGTGATGACGTCAGCATGACGTCATTGGTGGGGTCAGGGCCGGCTGACGTCATAGGTGAGGTGGCGGGCTCTGATTGGTCCACGGGGATGGTGAAGTGGCATGCCAGGTCGGCAGGTGGTCGGGCGCAAGGGTTGACGTGTCGGCATGGTGGCAGTGACGTGGGATGACGCGGAGGTGACGTAGCATAGGCGGAAAAAAGCCGAAACCGGAAACAGCCAGCGGTTTCATATCGCACCGCTTATGGTACGGGGGGGAATCTGTCAGACGTACCTCCGACGAGCTGTGGCGAGGACGCGTGGCAGCCGAGTGACGTAACCATTTTATGGATATCGGACGATATCCGTCGGACGTGAGGCCCGCTCCGATATCGATGCTGACCGTCGGATCTGGAGGGCTCGATCCAACGGCCATTGGGGAAGTCACGTGACCGGTATATACGGCGGGTAAACAACGGACGTCGGAGCCGCTCCGATGTGATAAGAGCCGTTGGATGCTCTGAATCAGATCGGGCGGCTGTCGGGGCGATGACGTGATAGGTGGATAAGGCAGCGGGCGGAGGCATAAATACATATTTTTAATGTTTTTTCAATATATTTCGAAAATCGAATATATGCGCAAACTTTGGTTAGGCAACAGAAAGTGGGTTTTTTCGGGATTTTTGGTAGTTTCAAAGGGTTTTCATGGGTAAAGGGGTTTTATAAGGTTTTTCTTGGCAAATAGCAGTTTAGTGAGTGGAATGACTTGAGGAAAGGGAGGGTAGATGAGGTGTAGGTTCATCCAAGTGGCCAGATGTCACTTTGATCCCTGATAGAGAACTTATTGGCTATAATGCCAAAAGGAGGGATATTTATACAAATTTTGGGGTTTATACACCATGGTGTTTAATACTAGTAGGGGAAAGGTGATATAGGGATTTACATAGTAAAGTTAAAGTTAATATGGATGGGGGTAAATGAAGGGGGAAAACACTGAATTTGTTTGCAAAACACTTGGTTTAAAGAGTAGATCAAAATGAAAAGATTTTTACACAAGAAATGTGGCTTTTGAATGAACAAGAACCACCATGAAACCATGATCTTCTTCCATGGATCTTAGCTGAAGAGGGGATGTTAGCAATGAAATGAAGGGGGAGAGGGAGGTTAGTCATGCTCCTTGCTGTAACTTGATGAAGATGAACACCTTGTCCATTGATAGATTTTGCCTTGGAAAACACAGTTCACACATCTGTAATGGTAAAGATAACCTTTCTGCAACCCCCAACTACTTACCCCAGTATTTGCCTAACATTTTTTATTTCTTCTTGGAGGGTGCACTTGGACTTGCAGACCCTTACTTGCCTTTTCTTTTCTTTGGCTTTTCCTTTGTTATTTCTATCTACTTCTACCCTTATCTCTTCCAAGGTCCCAGATTAAGCTGTTGGGAGCCTTTTCTTCTCTACCTGAACTACTTGTCTGCCAAGATTAAACAGTTTGGACAGACTTTCTTCTCTAATCTACAACTGCAAATTTAAACCATGGAATGATCCAGATTAGACTGTTGGACCATCCATCAAAATCTTAAGTCCATACCAAGCTATATACATAGATTGGATTCTCTTGGAAATATGTGATCTTTGAGTTATCAAAGCAAAGCATATTTGGTCCTTTCATAGCCAATCATGAAATATGAAACCTATTGGTATAGGTAGCTAACAGTGGCTCCACATGGGGATGGTTTTTCATTTGAAATACCAAGAACAGCAGGTCAGAATGCCTTGGCCTTTTACTGCTTATCCATCTTGTAGTTTTGCTGCCTTGAAGTGCCCAAATTGTGTGCTTTTCTTCTTGGTAAACCTCTGATTCTTTTCTCCTTTTGCTGACCAACTAATAACACTTGAGAAACTGCATTTTACAATTTTAAACAGAAAGTAATATATACATTTGGGTATGTACAATGGAAGCTCATGCTGCACTTAGGGGTGGTATTCAAAATAGTGCTTCAGCATCCTGCCATTCACAGGACCTTCATCCAAGTCAGTTTCACTAAGACTTTTGAGGAAGTAAGTATTGTTTCCTTGCACTGCTTGGACAGCAAATGGTCCTCTCCATAAGGAATCAAACTTTCCATGTTTTCCTTTGTCTTCTCTCCTTGCATCCCACTTGAGGACTTTATCACCAACATTAAAATCTTCTGCTTTGGTTCTTCTGTCAAAGGCTTTCTTTAGTTTTTCTTGTAATACCTGAACTCTGCTGAAAACTTGATCTCTGGTTTGATGCAGACATATGATTTGATTTATCCTTCTTTGCATATTATTTGGTTCAGCTTGGCTTTCTTGAAGAAGCTTCATAACAGGCACTCCTAGTGATGAGGGGAATTTGGCCTCTAATCCATAAACCAATTCATATGGGCTGGTCCCAATTGATCTCTTGGTTGTTAGTCTATCTGCCCATAAGGCATTGACTAGTTTCTTGTGCCAGTTCTTTTTGTTCTCTTCAAGTACCTTCTTTATAATGTTTACAAGGCTTTTGTTTGATGATTCAGCAAGGCCATTTCCTTGGGGATAGTATGCAGTAGAATGGCCCAAAGTAATATGAAATTTGTGACAAAAATTCACCATTTTCTTGGATCTGAAAGCAGCAGCATTGTCTGTTATAATTTTGTCAGGACAGCCAAATCTAGCCAGTATGTTGTTCTCCAAGAACTGAATGATTACTGAATCATTTGCTTGTCTGCATGGGGCAGCTTCAATCCACTTAGTGAAGTAGTCTGTGGCTGTTAAGATCCATCTATGTTGGCCTGAAGATGAGGGATGAATTTCTCCAATGAAGTCCAATCCCCATTGTTGAAAAGGTCTCTCTGTTGCAATAGGCCTTAAAGGAAGTGGCAGCAGTTGTCTCTTTCCCTCAAACACTTGGCATTTATGACATGATGTGATAAATTTCTTGACATCAGAGAACATGGTGGGCCAGTAGTATCCAGCCCTTAGTATTTTATCCACAGTGGACTTCCAGTACAAGTGTCCACCACAGTCTCCTGCATGAAACTCTTGCATGATATTGTTAGTTTCATTTTCAATTAAACAGTGCAGCAATATCCCTTCATGGTTTTTCCAAAGTAAATTGCCATCCATCACACAAAATCTTGATGTTTTCATTTTTAGGAACCTACACTTAGTTTTGGACAGTCCTGGGGGAGCACACAGGTTTTGTAACACATAACAGATATCAGAGTACCAGGGGGATTGTTCAAAGGCTACATTGATCTTTGGAGTCGCCAGCTCTGTTTCACTGTCCAGCTGATTGATGTCTAAGGCTTGAAAATTTGTTTCTGTCATTAATTTGGCCAAGCCTTGCCCTTTTATTAGTTTTGTAGGTTTTATCTCAATGTCAAATTCCAAGATGCTGGCAATCCATTTTCCTCTTCTGCCTTCTAAATTTTCTTGGGTGAGAATGTCTTTGACAATAGGACTTGGCACATATGCTTTGACATGGGAATAAAGGATATAAATCCTAAAGTCTTTGATTGCTTTGACTAAAGCATAAGCTTGTTTTTCCATGATTTGATACTTCAAAGGTGCATCTCTGAGAGCTTTGCTAAAGAAAGCAATTGACTTCTCATTTCCTTGGTCATCCTTTTGTAATAAGACAACAGCAATAGTATGTTGGGAAGCAAAAGAGAAAATGATAAATTCTCTGTCAAACTTAGGATTGGTCAAGACTGGGGTCTGGGTAAGGGCCAATTTTATACCTTCAAATGCTTGATTGGCTTCAACAGTCCACTTCACTTTTGAATCCTTTTTCAGCATGTTATTTAATAACCTGGTTAGCTCTGCTAGGTTTGGGATAAACCTTCTCAAGAAATTGATTTTTCCCAAGAATCCTTGTAATTCTTTGACATTCCTTGGGTGAGGCATTTGCAGGATAGCTTGTATCCTATCTGGGTCAATTCTAATGCCATCTTTTGAGATGATGTGTCCTAAGATCTTGCCTTCTTTTAAACCAAAGAGGGACTTCTTAGGATTCAAGGAGATTCCATATTTTCTGCATTTTAGGAAGATCTGTCTCAAATGTTTTATGTGTTCTTGGTCTGATTTTGAGAAAGGCGTTAGGTCATCTAGATAAATGACTAAAAAGTCATGAATTGGCAAAGGCAATATCCATTGCTCTTTGAAATGTTGCCCCTGCATTCTTCAATCCAAAAGGCATCTTTACATATTTGAAAGTTCCCCATGGGGTTGTAAATGCTGTTTTGTCTTGATCATCAGGGTGAACTAAGATCTGGTTAAAACCTGAAAATCCATCCAGTAATGAGATCCTTGAGGCTCCCACCACCCTTTGAAGAATGTGATCCATCTTGGGTAAGGGGTAGTTGTCCTTTAAGGATACTTGGTTTAGATTCCTTAAGTCCACACACAGCCTGATCTCACCAGTCTTCTTTCTTGTAGGGACTAAGTTGGAAATCCATTCAGAGAATCTGATTGGTGCTATGATGCCTGCTTTGAACATTTTATGTACCTCTTGTTCCATTGCTGGGAGAAGCATAGGATTGATTCTCCTCAGTTTTTGTTTAAAGGGCTTTTGATCAGGTTTGAGAGGGATGGTGTGTTGGATTACAGAGGTGTCATAGGACTTTAGGTCCTCATAGCTCCATGCAAAAACATCCTGGAACTCTTTGAAGAGGTCAATGTATTTTGGCTTTTGGTCAGGAGGTAAGGAAGCAGATAATTTAATTATCTTGGGTTTGTCAATTGTACCTATGTTGCACTCTTCAATGGCTGCATTCAGGGGCTGCATTTTTGGTTTTCTGGGAATATCATTTGAATCAAAAATGTCTTCTAGTGGGGTTAGGCTTGTTGGTAAAAAATTGTCTTTTAGCTCAATGATTTCAGTTTCAGCATTGGACACTCCCTCTTCCCAGTCAACTTGTTGAATTTGCTGGATGTTTTCTATATTGAAAATAGTTGGATTCAGCATTTGCTTTGCAGTCCTAGGTGATATTGGCTGAGCAGTCTGTTGAAACTGTATTTGTGATGGACTTGCTCCATCAAGTATTTGTGATTGACTTGCTGTCTCAAGTATTTGTGATTGACTTGCTGTCTCAAGTATTTGTGATTGACTTGCTGTCTCATTGTCAATATTTAATCCTGCAAATTCTTGCTGCAGAGTTAAAAACTGGTTTATTTGCTTGTCATCCTCAAATACTTGCCAATCATTGATGTTGTTTGGAATAGAGGGTCTGTGTTTTACTTCAGCTGTGAAACAATGGTGGGGCTCAAAGGGCAACTTGCAGGTACTTGCAAAGGTGGCTAAACTATGAGCATGTAGATTTTGGGTTCTGGGAATTTTCGTAATTTGGAATTCAGAGAAAAAGTTTAGTATCTCAGCAACAGCAGACCTATAAGTCCTTAGTCTTTTGTCATTGGTGATAAAGTTTCCTTTCACTTGTTGGATAACTAAATCTGAATCTCCCATGATTGAAACCCTGGCAGCTTGTAAGAATTTTGCCAACTTGAGTCCTAGTAAAAGAGCTTCATATTCTGCCATGTTATTAGTACATCTGAAATTCAATCTATAGGCTCTGCCTTCTGCATGACTATTTTCTTTATTGTGTACCCAAACTCCAGCTCCTGCCCCTAATTTGTTGACCGAGCCATCAAATTCAAGGAACCATAGAATATCTTGTTGGGGAGGAGGTTTTATGATCTGTTCATGGGCTGGTAATGTAAGTAGCAATTGTGGTTTTTTCTCTAGCTTGTCTTCTAGGACAGTCTCATCATTTAATTGGATGTTCTTGACAATTAAGGCAGCAGCACTATCAAATGTTTGATTGACTGTTGTTTCATGAGTGATACTACTCTCATTTGCATCTTCCTCCTGTATGAATATCTTGGTTTCAACTTCACCTTTTGAGGGAGTGGTTGTATCATTGAAGAGAATGTATGAGTCTATGTCTGAATGGACAGCATATATAGGAAAATTTTGAGGTTTTTCTTCGCTGCTGACCATGTACTTCATTAGTGTTTCTCTATACAGTCTTTTTGGTTGCCCAAACACAGAGATGGTGGCATATGACATGTCTAATTGTAGGGAACCTTGGAGTTTGGCTCCCCATGATCTTGATAACAGCATTCCATACTTAGGTGGGATATCAGCAACTACCACATCCATTAGGATTGTCTTGTTTGGGTATTGAACTAGAGAGACACATAAGTCTTTTATGAGACCTAGACACTTGACTTGGCTGGAGTCAAAGGAAAACAGATCCTTGTATGGTCTTGTTATGTCTAAATTCAATCTCTCCATGACTGCTTTTGGCATAAGATTGTGAGAGGCACCTGAGTCAAACATTGCATTATGTAGTATTTTGTCATGAATATGTAAACTGACATAAAAAGGCAGTACCCCTGTGACTACTGTTTTTCCATCCACTTCTGGGCCAAACAGGAGTTCTGGGGTGTCATCCAGTACATTGACATCATCTTTGTTGCTAGTGAGTTGAAGGGACCTTTTGATTTGCAATTTATAGCTGTCATGCTTGGCTAATTCCAAGAGAGGAATAGCTATTTTTATTTTGCCAATTTCTGTTTCAAGATCAAAAGGTTTCTCAGATTGGGTCTTGGGGTTATAGGTGACAGTTCTTTCCTTGTTCATTAAGTCTCCTTCTAGATTTTTATCTTGACTTTGAGATTTATCCTTTTTACTCATCTCTTGAGGAGTAACATTTAAATTAGGATGAGAAGATGAAGTGTCCAGAGACTGCTGTCTTAAGGACAGTGGCTCAGTGATTTCTTCAACAATCACTTCTTCTGTAGGTGAATTTAGTTTGTCACTAGGTTGTGTGACTATAACTCTTTCAGGCTGCTGATTATCCTTTTTCTTTTCAGGCTGGTTGACATTCACAGTTCTGCTCCTTAGCTTGTACTGTTTATGGACTTCATAAACAGCAGTGTCATAGCCTTGTTTAAAGTCAAAGGATTCCCCTGATTTAGTGTGGAACAGTTTGATTTCCTCATCCTCATGATCTTCTTGTGTTAAGAAAACTTGACTTTCACCATCCAGCCCTATTAAATTAATCTCAGGATCTTCATTGGGCTCGGCTGAAGTGGAGGTTTCAGCATAATTTTCTTGGAAAGGGGGTCTTATATCTGGATCAGGGTTGGCCCTGCCAACATTCGGGTTTGGATTTCTCCTAAAATTTGGATTCCTAGGAGGATTGTTTTGTGGTGCTTCCCATGATGCTTTTCTTTCAACTGACTCCACCCTATCACCCAATCTTTTCATGCTATTGAGTATGGCATCGAGCTTTTGATCAAAGGCTGTGGGTTCTTCTTTGTATATGCTTCTCTTTTCTAACCTTGCCCTGTTTCTTTTGGCAATCAGGTTTGCTTCTACTGTGACAGCAGCCTTCTGGGCGTCTTCAAGGGTTTCAGGTTCTCTTTCCTTCAACTGATATGCCATGTCAGAATCAAATCCATCAGGGAACTTGTACAAGGCCAAATCAGGAGGAGGTCTTAGGTTTTGTGGTATTGCATTGTACACATTGTTGAATCTAGCACAATACTCCAGAACGGTCTCTTGAGGACCTCTCTTGATTGTTTCATATTCACCAAGTATGTGCAGGGGATCTTTCTTCTTCTCCCATCTGGTAGTAAAGGCCTGATAAAGCTCATCAGGGGTCGTGATAGTATTTGCAGCAATTGACCTGAACCAGGTTCTAACATCACCTGTCAGGCTTTGGACAAAAATTCTCATCCTCACACTGTCATCATCTATCTCATAGTTTTCAAAGTGATCTTGCATCCTCTTAGCATGTTGAATAGCAGAGTAAGGGCCAGTGGAGTCAAAATATGAGATTTTGGTTTGGTAATCCTGGGGTAGAGCTGCAGGATTAGCAGGTAGCTGCAAGGGTGCATATCTATTTGCCATATTTGGAGGGTTGGGTGTATTAATAGGTGCTGCTGGGATAATAGGAACAGTGGGTACCACAGGGGTAACAGGTGAAGCTGAACCTAAAGTGTGGTTCAAGGGGATATGTGCAGTGGATGAAGATGTGAGAGGGGGACTTTGAGATGTGGATGGTGAACTAGGGGAACTAGGGGTAGACCTGAAAAGGACCTTGCATGGAGTAGGTATAAGGCTAGGATGATCTGGCTCTGAAGTCAAATCAGCAGGCTGCTCCTGCTTTTGCTGCCTTCTAATGTTTCTTGGGATTGTATTTGGATTATCAACAATGGTGGGTGGATTTGGGTCAGGATTTGCCCTAGTATGCCGAGGATTTTTCTTAGGAGCCAGTTTCTAACTGTTTTTTAGGATTTTGTGGGAAATTTTTATATCCGAAGGGACTGGATGAAGATTTTTGGAATGGTTATATATTCTCAGAGCTAAGATGAAGATTCCCAAAACAAGCTCCTCCCTAAAACTGCTAATGTGATACAGAAACAGATCAAAGGCCTCTTGACTTATTTCAGGCTTGATAGTAGCTATATGGAAGATATATAGTAAAAAATCTCAAGCACTCCCCAGTGGAGTCGCCAATTATGTTAACACCCAGGTTGTTCCCTATGACTCCCAAGGGAATACGGCCGGGGTAACCACTAACCAATCTTTGGATCACAGTTTCTAGCCAAACTGTGATCAGAGAGGGCTCTCTCTTTATGATTTGTCTCTGTTATGATGGTGTTTTTAGGCTAGCTATTATGCTCAGGTTTTGGTTTATGTTTTGGTTGAAGGATTTCTTTCAGGTCTTATGATATAGTGTTTGGATAGTGAAATACCATTGGGCAATGGAGTCTGGAGTTGTGAAATGATTTGATACGCTGGATTGGTGGTGTTCAAACTGCAGGGCCTATTGTGTATTTTAGACAAACAAAATTAGCTTAAATGGTGATGTATGTCAACCAACAGAAAGCAATTAAGAATTTTCTATTAAGTTGGTGAGGTGAAGGTGAACACACTGCACAGGAGCAAAACTTGAATTCCTGTGACAAAGGCCACTGTGAAAGGTGTATTCTGAAAGTGCAGCAATTAAGAATTACACTTATCTAGATTACAACTGAAGAAAACATTCATAAACAACACAGATTGAACTCAGGGTACTCAGTGAATAAATCCTGAAAGTTATTGTTTCCTTGTTGCTTAGTATTGAAAATCAGATAACATATATGGATTTTAACAAAACAACTAATTGACAGAGAGAGTTACAGAGACTTATTGTATGGTGAAATACACAGGAATCCAGCAGTTATCAACAGACACCAGAACGCATTCAACACTTCAGAAATCCGAGAAATTCCATCACTTTCTTTATTAAACTTCTGAAAGGATTACAGCATAAGAATTTCTTTAGGAGAAATCAACAACAAAACTTGCAAGCTCAGGCGAAGGGGACTTTATAGCAATGCTTATACAAAATATCTCAGGTATTGAGTCATCTGAGAGAGAAAATATCTTCATAAATGCGTACAGAAAGTAGGAAAAGAAGTTATTGCAACTTTGAATGCAGCATAAATGCTCTTTATGTCTGTCAGAGGGTAATTTGACCTTTGGAGGTCATTGAGTCGGTTGAGCCGTTTTTCTTTAACGCTGAATAATGCGTCTTTATTTCTTGTTGCGCTGTATTTTCTCGGCCCTGCCACCTGTAGTCTTCTATTTCTGCTTTGTTGGCCGATCCATCTGCTGAGTTGGCTCAGCTTTAATCCGCCGTGCATGCTGATTTTGTTAAACTTTGCTTTGCATGACAACTGATATTTTTAAGAAACAAAATTGTTAAGTGACTCCCTGTTTACAAAATCTTCTGTATTGCGTTTGTCCACCATTCTTGCGTAGGGAGTTGATGCCTGAGAATAGCATCCATTGTCTCCTCTGCCTCTGTGTACTTGAAGAAATTGGGAGCCACCCCAAACAGGTGATTGATCTCATTCATTATAAAAAACAGATTCTCGACTCTGTTGTAAAGAGACTGTCCTGTGGCTGGCCCTGTTTCCTCTGAGGTGCTGGGCTTATCACTGATCTGGCTAGTGGCAAATGTATTGACCCTCTTAGCATACTGGTCATGTGTGAACAATCTCCCTGCGCTGTTCAGTAAGCCAGGGAGTCCTCTGCTTTCTAACACTTGAAACTTTTCTAAAAATTTGTTCACCTCAGTCTGCATATCCTGGGTTCTTCTCTCCAAGGTCTGCACAAAGTTTCTCAGTGTGAGAACCCTTTTGACCATTTGGATAGTGTCAGTTCTGTTTGTAATTCCCATGGTAGCTAACTGAGAACTTGTTCTGTGGTTAAGTACATTGATCATTCTAGTGGCCACTTCAGGCATATTGCTCAATTGAGCTCTTGATCTGTGAATCTCCCTCTGTGCCTTTGGGATGAGCTCTAGTTGCTCATGGATAGTTTCAATATATGGCCACTGCTCATTGATAGATTGACCAATGTTAGCCCATAGCACTATTTTCAGTTCGGCCACCACTTTATCTAACTTGAGCTCATTCTTTAGCTCTTTTATTTTGTTTTTGAGGGCTTTCACCTCCCTGTCCTTCTCTGCCACAGTTTGTTTGGATTTATCATATCTATCATTGATTTTAGCCAAAGATTCTTTGGCTGAATTGAGCTCCAACATTTGAGCTTCCAGGACTTGGATTTCGTTCTTCAGCTTTTGCATATCTAGGCTTTGGGCCTGCTCTGTAGTTGTTGGCGCTGCTGAAGTAGATGTTGCTGTTTGTTCGGTCTGTTGAGGAGGAGGGGCAGTGATAGGAGCAGTTTCCTCAAGATTGATGATCTGAGGAGGAGGCTGAGAAGTCTGCCCTTCTTCTCTTTGTTTCAGAGATGCCTGTAATGCTGCCTTTGCAGCCTCTGATTCTCCCAACTTCTCTTGTGCTTGAACCAGCTGTTTATAAATGGAGATCAACAAATCTGTGGTGTCCTTCTCATGCCTTTGTTGGGCTACCTCATCTGTCTGAGGGTGAATGGTAGCTGGGATCTTGATTTTCTTTCTCATGGCAGCCATGTCAGCATCCCTCAACTTCAAGATTTCCTGTATCCCTGAAATATCTTTGGGATCATGCCCAATTTCAATGATTATGTCTTCCAGGGACCTTATTCTGTTGTCCTTTGCCTGGGATGATGCCTTCTCCAATTCCAGTTGAGAGGCTGTGGCATTGAGGCTGCTCTTTAGCTTATAATTTTCCAATGTTTCATCTGCTAAGGAGGCATACACCATCTCACCAGTTTGTTTGTGCAGTTCAATTTTGTCCATTGGGTGTATGTCTTTGGCCATGACCTCCAGGTTGGTCCTGAGGTAATCTGAGGCAGATTGGGGCTGCAGTGCTGTGGGCAAAAAATGGCTCATAATCATTTTGCCTTCACCTACATCAAAGGCAGACATAAGTCTCTGCTGATTAGTAGGAGCCATGTTTAGCAGATGATTGTACAGCTGTATTTTGATAGGCTCATTCCTCCTTTTGATGTCTATGAATTGTTGTTTGATGCTTACTTGTCCTTCTTTTTGCTGGCTGGAGGAGCTGACCTCCCCTCCCATAGTCCTGTCCTGTTCCTGCTGGAAGGAACTTGCTGAAGCTTCTCTGCTGGGTGGGCCCATGCCCAATGCCTGTCTTATTGCTATGTCCTCCTCTGAAAAATCATTTAATCTTTGTCTCTTTTCTCCCTGGTTGATAGATGAAGTGAGGGGAGTTTCTCTATCCCTTTTTCTGCTTAAGTCCTCCTTTTGAGGAGTTTGGAGGACCGAGGCATCGGTGGTGACTTCTGGCCTAGGAGGCACTATGTTCTGAGCCTGTTGCTCAGTGGAAGTTGGAGTATCAATTACTCTCTCCTGCTGTAAGGGCTGCTGTCTGTCATGTTGCCCTTCTTCTTGCTGCAGATCTTGTTGTTGTTGTTGCTCTGCCTGCTGCTGCTCTTCTTTATCTGTCTGCTCTTGAGTCACTGGAGGTGACTGCTCCTTCTCTTGATGTGTCTACTCTGTCTCCATTTCCTTTTCTTTGCCTCTGCTGGATATATTCTCAGTGGCCTTGGTAGTTTGCTGCTTGGCAGTTGAGGAGGATTCAGCTGCTCCCGTTTGTGTGCTTGGAAGTGTGAATACCTGTGAACAAAGCTCAAGGTCAGCCAACTTCTTTAGATTCCTTAGTGCCCTCTTGTTCAGCTCTTCTTGTGACAAGGGCTCTTCTAAGGTCCCTCTCCTCCATTTGTTTTGGTTTGCATATTTTTCAATGTGAGGGATGCTATGGTGATCATAGGCAGATAACTTATATTTGAGCCTCCTCATGGATATGAAATGATTAGGGTCATAGGGTACCTATATGAAACTGGTTTGCAGGCCAAGGGCCTCAAGCATTCTCTCTGCTTCCCTCCATCCTTGCTCCCTCTCATTATAGATAAAATGGCCAAGTTGGCTTTTGACCTTCAACTGTGCCTTTTTGCCTTTTCCTGAAAAATGAAGCACATCAACTCTGCCAAATTGCCTAAAGTACTCTAGGGCAAATAGCCTCATAGGCACATACTTGGGTAATTTGAAAGGAGGTAGATCACACCCATATATCCTGATGACAGTGTGGTTTTGGTAGAAGTACCAATCCCCAATGCTATAAGCTTTGGACAGCTGAAGAATTCTCTGCATGTCATCAGTGAGTCTCGGAGGAGGTGAGCTCATCAGCATTGCCATAGTTGGATGGATGAACAGATCCATGAATTCACAGTAAGTGTATGGAGACTCAGGTCTGATGTGGAAGACAGATGACCAGTAGACCACTGATCTGGGATTGCCTTGGGCATCCATTCTTTTGATTGAAAAGTGAAACTTCTCATGTTGATGGTACAAGATCAAATGGTAAATGTAGGAGGTGTATCTGAACATCCTATCTCTCCTTAAATTCATCAATTGCTCATGAATCTTGTCTGATATGTAGGTGGCATAGTCATAGCAAATTGGTGACTTGCCAGGAGCAAACATAAGCATCATTACCAGCACAGTTGCATCAATATGCTCAATTGAACTATATCCCAAGATGGGAGAAATCATATCTGCAAGGTCTCTGCCCAGCTCATTGAGGTGTACATGAAGAATTGGAGGGCCCATCACAATGTTAGTTTTGATGTATAATTGATTAAATTTGACAATTTGAGCATCTGTGAGTTTATCCCCTTGTTTTATCAGGTTTACCAGTGATAAAGGAACCAACTTCTTCTGAGGGTTGAAGCAAAGCATGTCTCTGATAGCTTGAGGGGTAACATAGAAAAGTACTGAACCAGATGGGTCAACAACAGCTCTCTGAGAAACATCATATTGTTCAGCACAGAGGTGGATTAGTTCAGGGAACTGGTTGACCTGAGGGAGCTTAAAAATAGGGAGGAAAGAGTCCCATAAGCCCAATATATCTGTCCCATTTTCATGCTTGGCTTTCAACTCATTCAACAGATGAATGTGGAATTTGCTGCTCATAAGCTTCTCTTCTGTAATTTGGTAATCCATATCTGCCAAGGTTTGCCATTTCAAGTTCTTTTGAGGGGCATTCAAAGGTTGAACATTTAGTACTACAGGTGTCTCCATTGCACGGGAGGATTTTGAGTCAAGTGCAAAGTGATTTTGATTGAGCAGGACAGTACAGAGGAATGCCTCTGTACCAGGGAGGTGAGATTATCAGGAACAGAGAGTGGTTCTAGGAAATAGCAGTTGAAATACTATTTATAGTGCAACTAGGACCAATGTTTGACCTTTCCTTGTCTCTCTCAGTGGTTAAATTTGGTTTGAATGAGTCTGCCGCGATTGCGCAGACATAACTTAGTTTTTCAATAAAGTGTAGGTAAAACAAGGCTTGGCTAGTAGTTTTCGAGGTGGTAGTTGAAAATTAGAGGCTCTGTAGAGGAATTCACCGGTGAATTTATAAGTTTTACCGTCTTTTAAGCTATTTGAGTGATTTATAGAGAATTCCAGGCGTACGGAGGATAAATGATGAAAAATACCTGGTAAAACAGCGAGCAGAGGTTGTGTGAGCAGGCAGGATTGGTGCTCTGGAGGTCTCCTGGTTGATTTAGCAGGTTGGCGGTAAGTCGGACGTGAACAACATGCAGCAGAGAGAATAAAAATGAGCGAAAAGAACGTAAAAACATGTTTTTCAGCCATAATATAGACTTTTTGACAATTTGGCGCCTTTTCTGTGATGACGTCAGCATGACGTCATTGGTGGGGTTAGGGCCGGCTGACGTCATAGGTGAGGTGGCGGGCTCTGATTGGTCCACGGGGATGGTGAAGTGGCATGCCAGGTCGGCAGGTGGTCGGGCGCAAGGGTTGACGTGTTGGCATGGTGGCAGTGACGTGGATGACGCGGAGGTGACGTAGCATAGGCGGAAAAAAGCCGAAACCGGAAACAGCCAGCGGTTTCATATCGCACCGCTTATGGTACGGGGGGGAATCTGTCAGACGTACCTCCGACGAGCTGTGGCGAGGACGCGTGGCAGCCGAGTGACGTAACCATTTTACGGATATCGGACGATATCTGTCGGACGTGAGGCCCGCTCCGATATCGATGCTGACCGTCGGATCTGGAGGGCTCGATCCAACGGCCATTGGGGAAGTCACATGACCGGTATATACGGCGGGTAAACGGCGGACGTCGGAGCCGCTCTGATGTGATAAGAGCCATTGGATGCTCTGAATCAGATCGGGCGGCTGTCAGGGCAATGACGTGATAGGTGGATAAGGCAGCGGGCGGAGGCATAAATACATATTTTTAATGTTTTTTCAATATATTTCGAAAATCGAATATATGCGCAAACTTTAGTTAGGCAACAGAAAGTGGGTTTTTTCGGGATTTTTGGTAGTTTCAAAGGGTTTTCATGGGTAAAGGGGTTTTATAAGGTTTTTCTTGGCAAATAGCAGTTTAGTGAGTGGAATGACTTGAGGAAAGGGAGGGTAGATGAGGTGTAGGTTCATCCAAGTGGCCAGATGTCACTTTGATCCCTGATAGAGAACTTATTGGCTATAATGCCAAAAGGAGGGATATTTATACAAATTTTGGGGTTTATACACCATGGTGTTTAATACTAGTAGGGGAAAGGTGATATAAGGATTTACATAGTAAAGTTAAAGTTAATATGGATGGGGGTAAATGAAGGGGGAAAACACTGAATTTGTTTGCAAAACACTTGGTTTAAAGAGTAGATCAAAATGAAAAGATTTTTACACAAGAAATATGGCTTTTGAATGAACAAGAACCACCATGAAACCATGATCTTCTTCCATGGATCTTAGCTGAAGAGGGGATGTTAGCAATGAAATGAAGGGGGAGAGGGAGGTTAGTCATGCTCCTTGCTGTAACTTGATGAAGATGAACACCTTGTCCATTGATAGATTTTGCCTTGGAAAACACAGTTCACACATCTGTAATGGTAAAGATAACCTTTCTGCAACCCCCAACTACTTACCCCAGTATTTGCCTAACATTTTTTATTTCTTCTTGGAGGGTGCACTTGGACTTGCAGACCCTTACTTGCCTTTTCTTTTCTTTGGCTTTTCCTTTGTTATTTCTATCTACTTCTACCCTTATCTCTTCCAAGGTCCCAGATTAAGCTGTTGGGAGCCTTTTCTTCTCTACCTGAACTACTTGTCTGCCAAGATTAAACAGTTTGGACAGACTTTCTTCTCTAATCTACAACTGCAAATTTAAACCATGGAATGATCCAGATTAGACTGTTGGACCATCCATCAAAATCTTAAGTCCATACCAAGCTATATACATAGATTGGATTCTCTTGGAAATATGTGATCTTTGAGTTATCAAAGCAGAGCATATTTGGTCCTTTCATAGCCAATCATGAAATATGAAACCTATTGGTATAGGTAGCTAACAGATAGCTTATTAATTTTCAATAACTTTTTTTTTTCTTCAGAAGGAAAGGAAATTGAATTAATGGGTATCGTAGGGATTCTGGGAAAGATAATCAGCTGTAACGGTATGAAAAAGCTTCTAAAGAAAGAACAATGTGGCATAATTGCACAATTATGTTCACTAGAGGTTCCCATGTCGAAATCATCTATTCTCCAGATCTCCAAAAATTCTTGGACAATCATTCCAAGGTATTTGAGACTCCCAATGGCCTCCCACCTATTCGTCATCATGATCATGCTATTAATTTGATTCCAGGAAGTGTTCCTCCAAACATCAGGCTTTATAGATATCCCTATGCCCAAAATAGTGAAATTGAATGTATGGTTGCAGAAATGCTAGAGGATGGTATAATTCAACCTAGTCAAAGTTCTTTCTCTGCTCCAGCAGTATTGGTGGACAAAAAGGATGGATCATGGCGCATGTGTCCGGATTATAGGGAGCTCAACAAGCTCACTATTAAAGATAAATTTCCCATTCCTGTCACTGATGAATTATTGGATGAATTGCATGGAGCAGTTTACTTCAACAAGTTGGACCTTCGTTTAGAACATCATCAAATTAGAATGAAGATTGAAGACATTCTGAAAACATCATTTAGAACTCATGAGAGTCATTATGAATTTTTGGTCATGCCTTTTAGCCTTACCAATGCACCTTCTACATTTCAAGGTTTGATGAAGTCCATTTTCAAACCATTCCTTAGAAAATTTATGTTAGTATTTTTTGATGATATACTAATCTACAACAAGTCTTGGAAGGATCATGTTCAACATGTTGATAGAGTGCTCAAACTATTGGAGGAGAAACAATTATATGCCAAAACCTCCAAATGTTTCTTTGGAGTACAAGAGGTGGAATATTTGGGTCATATTCTATCTCATGAAGGTGTTAAGGTATACCCTAGCAAAATTAAAGCCATTAAGGAATGGAAAATCCCCACATCCATAAAGAATCTGCGATGATTTCTTGGGTTGACAGGGTATTATCGCAAGTTTGTTAAGGATTATAGGAGAATAACAGCACCTCTAACAACATTACTGAAGAAAGATGCATTTTCTTGGACACCAGAAGCAACGGAAGCCTTTGAACGTCTTAAAGAGGCTATGTGCCAAGCATCAGTCTTAGCTACGCCAGACTTCACAAAAACTTTTATTGTGGAATGTGATGCCTCAGGAAATGGAATTGGTGTTGTTTTAATGCAAGAAGAAAGACCCATTGCTTTCGAAAGCCGTCCAATCAAAGGAAATTATTTACACAAAGTTATTTATGAGAAGGAAATGTTGGCAATACTACATGCACTTAAGAAATGGATACCTTACCTAATGGGAAGACACTTCAAGGTAAAAACAGATCATGATAGTTTTTAGAACAAAGATTCTCTTCAGAAGAGAAACAAAAATGGGTCACAAAGATGTTGGGTTATGACTTTGAAATCATTTACAAAAAAGGGAAGCAAAATGTTGTTGCAAATGCACTCTCAAGAAAGGATGAGGATGTTAAAGCATTGCTTTGCGTCATTTCTATTATCCAACCAGATTGGGTAAACGAAGCAAGGGATGAATGGAAGAATGACGAAGAAGTGTGGGCACTCATTCAAAAGTTACAACAAGACCCCAGTACATCTGATACATTGAGTTGGAAAAAGGATTCATTATGGTACAAAGTTCGCTTATACCTTTTTAAGAATTCCCAACTCAAAAAAAATATTCTTACGGAATTGCACACCTGTCCCTTAGGAGGGCACTCAGGATTTTCAAAAACTTATCACAGGGTTAAGAAGGAATTCTTTTGGGATGGCCTTAAATTTGATATTCAAAAGTTTGTGGCAGAATGTTTGGTTTGCCAACAAAATGAATTTGAAACAATTAAGACCCCAAGTCTATTACAACCTTTATTCGTTCCAAGTCAACATTGGGGGGAGGTTTCAATGGATTTTATCACATGTTTACCCAAGTCCGAAGGAAAGATGGTGGTAGTTGATAGACTTACCAAGTATGCACACTTTTGTGCATTATCTCATCCCTTTAAAGCCAGTATAGTTGCTACTACATTTATGAAAACAATTAAAAAGCTACATGGAAACCCAAAGATGATTGTAAGTGAGAGAGATCCCATTTTCACTGGAAATTTTTGGACATAACTATTTTCTTGTCTGGGTACTCATTTAGCTCATAGCTCATCGTGTCATCCTCAATATAATGGGAAAACTGAGATAGTGAACAAATGTTTGGAAGGAGATATTCATTGCTTTTTACTTGATAAACAAACACAATGGGTCAAATGGTTTCCTCTGGCTAAATGGTGGTATAACAATTCCTTCCATACTGCAGCAAAAATGACCCCATTTATGGCACTTTATGGATATCATCCACCATCCATCACATCATATTTAAAAGAAAATCCTAAGGTTCAAGCAGTGGAAGATCACATCGAGCATCAACAATAATTTTTCCAACTCTTAAAGGATAACCTCACTTTGGCACAGAATAGAATGAAACAACAGGAAGATCAACATCGCAACGAAAGAAGTTTTGATGTAGGTGACTAAGTATTTCTACGTCTACAACCATACAAACAAATGTCCCTCAAGCAAGCTAAGAAGGACAATAAATTATCACCAAAGTATTATGGTCCATACAAGGTGTTGCAAAAGATTGGTACTATGGCATACAAATTGGAGCTTCCTGTAGCTTCCCGAGTGCACCCAGTTTTCTATGTTTCATGCTTAAATAAGGTTATAGGTGACAAGCTCCCAGTTCAAACAATATTGCCAGAACTTGACGAGGAAGGAAAAATCATATTGGAACCTGAAGCAACCACAGAAACAAGAACTCGACATCTACGAAATCGATCAATTTTAGAGTATCTCATCAAGTGGAAGAACTTACCCACTGAAGATTCCACATGGGAGGATGAGAATTTTATACAGAAGCATCGATAACTACTCAAGCATTGAGGAAAATACTTTTCTGAAGGAGAGGGGCATGTTAGGCCCCTATAATACTAGTGTATTCCCTTATTATTATTGTCATTGTAGCCTCTTATTGTATTGTTGTGCCCATGATGTCCCCATATTGTTTTTATTGTGCCCCATAGAAACCCATTATTGTTATTGTTGTGTGCTTACATTATTATTGTTATGTCGGCTTGACTATATTGTGACCCCTTAGACCCCTATATATAGAAAGGAGGTCTTGTCATTTGTATCATTGAAGAATTGTTCATTTGTGAATGTAAAGGAGGTTTCCCCCTCAAAGACGTTGATTTTGAAGTCGTTGATCTATATTTTCTTCTATTTTGTGAGTTGGTTGCATAACACTCCCTCCCCCCCTACCTTCTAAATTATGGGGGAAAATCTGGAATGGCAATGGCCTTCCTAAGGTAAACATTTTTTGCTAGGAATTAGTCCATGAGAAAATCCTGATGGCAGGAAACTTAAAGAAGAGGAAAATCAATGGTCCCTCCCATTGTGTCTTGTGTGGCAATGCGGAGGAAACAATCAAGCACTTATTCTTCTACTATTCCTTTATGGTGGATGCATGGAACTACCCTCTAGCGTTTTTGGCCTCCGTCCCCCAAGTTGCAGATGATTGGAGTGACATGTTTAGTCACTGGAAACATAATTATCCATTCTCCCCAAACCCTTTTTTAAAGAGATGTTGGATGGAAATCCCTAAATAGATGTGTTGGTCGATATGGTTGTGTCGTAATCAGGCTATTTTTCAAAATCAACGACATAACTCTGAAACTACATCAATAAAAGGAATGGCGCTTCTCTTTGAGGTCATATCTTCCCGGGGCTTCGATGCTTCGGATATGAAAGAGATGTTTGGTTCTGAACAAATATGGCTCAGAATCTCCCCCCTAACCTCAAAGATCCTTGCTTAAGGTCCTATGAACCCCCATCCTTTTGTATCAGACTGGAAGGTGATGAATTTACAAAATGGCAAAGCAAAGTCAAGAACAATCAACTCTATTTTGATGGAGCTTCGAAAGGTAACCCCGGGTAGGCTAGAGTGTGAGGGGTAATCATCAACCTCGAAGAAGAAATAGAAATAAAGTATGTATGGGGTCTTGGCATTATGGAAAATAATCAAGTGGAATCCCTTTCCCTTTAGCAGGGTTTGAAAATAATTTTGGCTAATGGTATCAAAACTCTATCCATATTTGGTGATTCCACGATGATCATCCAAAAATGTGTAAATCTCCTCGAGAACGTTATTCTCCTAGATGATGAAACCTCCTCAATCATGGTAAGGATTATTTATTTGCTAAAAAAAAATTGAAAATGTTTATTTGTTCCACGTGTTGCGTGCCAATAACCATATGGTGTATGGTCAGGCCCATGTAGGGGTGTTATTAGAATAAGGTTGAATATGCATAAATCAAATCAACTCTTCATGTCACACGCCCTTAACGGTTGCAACAAGCCGACGTTGTACTGTGGTGGTATGAGTCGTAAAAGTATTAATATGGTAGTTAAGAAGGCCACCTCCCCGAGGTTCCTTTGCAAGATGGTAGTTAAGAAGGCTAGCTTTTTGAGGTTTCTTTGTAGTGCCTTGGTTGCAGGCTTAGTAGGTGGTGAGTTAAGGCACAAGTGTGGTGCTGCTGGAAGGCAAATCATGTATGAGGATAGGTGGGCTTTGAGGCTTCGATTACTTGCCAGAATATGTAATATAACTACTCCTCCTGGGGAAGAAGGTACCATCGTATTACGATCCTGGTTATTTCTAGCGGTGGGAAATATGGAAGGAATTGGCATTGATAAGACTTTGAATTGTCTTGAATTTATGAAGGACAAGATCGGGGGGAATGTAGGGATTGATCAGGTTATTATATATGTTAGCTCGCTAGGTTTGTTAACCAAAAGATTATTATTGTTTAGAGGTGTATTTATGCAAAGATGTCCTCTGTGTGACATGGCAGTGGGGGAGGTTCAGGGCTTGGTAGCTTGGGGTCTAGCCATGGTTTAGGGCACGGAAGCATTGAGAAATTGGTGGAGAGTTCTTGTAAACAAATAGTAAAGGATATCATCAAGGAAATGAATGAAAATATAGCTATTATTTATGCCCAATTATCTAGAATGGTCAAAGATTTGGAACTACTCCGGAAGACCATGGAAGGCCTCTGCATAGATGTATTGAGTGTTCAACAAAATGTTGAAAACATCGAAATTAAGGTGGAAACAACGACTGTTGGGGTCTTAAAGGAAGTTTTCAGGGTTGTGGTGCTACAGTCATCAACGTTGTTGATGTCGAGGTTGTTGTTGCTATGCAGGTCCTGGATGAAGAAGAGAATGACGCGGAGGAACTAGCCACTTAGGTGGATGATCCCGCAAGTGAAGAAGCTGAGTCTGGTAGCATCTGAAAGAATTCGTCTTAATTTTCAATATGTGTTATATCAATGTATAGAATATAGTGGTGTTTTCTAGAGAGTTTACAGTTATAGTTTTGCTATAAGAATATATGTAAATAACAATGGTAGGAAGAAGGTCCCCATCCAATGCAAATTTATAGAAGTGGTGGAAAGAACAATCCTGATTTTTGTATGGGTCATGGCCCTTTTCCAGTATATATATAATGAAAATGCTACCAATTTCTTAAATATATATATACCAAAGGCATCTAATAGATAGTTTTTCCCCACTACGTCTAAACCTCCAATAATGGTCAACCAATACCATTGGTTTCTTTAATTTCCTTGTCACATCATCTCTCCATTGGCAGCTGTCGAAACATCAAGTGAACCAGTTGACTCACAGTCAAATTGGACCAATAGTGATTGTTTGTTGACGCGAGTGAAGATCCCTTTAAGGAGGTTGTTGGTGTCCAAGTATGAATTGCAATTCACCCAATCCACATTTAATTGTCAAACCGGGGTTCTACCAGTTGTTTCAAGGATATCGTGCACTGTATGTGCAGGCCACAGTTTCCCTACCTAGCATTGAACATTAACTATGAATTCATCAATGTGTAATAGCAAGCAACACTGTAACAACAAATAAGAGTAACAACAAGTAATAACTGTAACATCAATACAAGTAACAAAAATAACGACTCACAACAACACACTGATAAACATTCACAACAATAATAAACTCACGGAAATAAACCTTACACACATCTAATCCAGCGGCACTTGTTCAGGAGAGTGAGTCCAACTCCCTGATCAGGGTTGTGGCAAGATCAACGAATCACGATATGCTCAGAAGATCAACTTGTCATTAATAAAATAAATATTACAAGTATGTTGTTACAAACTCAAATTTAGATTATTTATCATGTAACCTTAACGAATCTTAAGAGTGATAACTTTCACAGCCCGCAACTCTACTTTATACAGTTTGTCAATAATACATCTCCTAGAATTACGACATTGTCTGCTTTTAATTACATGGTGATTTTCAGAATTAAATTGAATGTTAAAAGATAATAGTGTGTCAATCGAAATATTGATTTATCGTTGCAGCCAATATTCAAGAATAGCACTGACATCTTTGCTAACATCGTTCAGTGAATCACAATCTTGGTCCTTCTCCATTTAAATCTGCAAAAATAATTGAATTAGCAAGCCGCTTAGGTAATAATCCCTTACGACTATGCTTCATTGACCAATAATCCATAAAGACATGACAAGAGGTATACCTGTGCGTTTTAAGATATCGATTGACCATTATTGGTGTGAAATGGATTAAAATAACAGGGTAAAAGGGTGAGTAAAAGTATGCAAATCTAGGCACCAACATACCCCCCCAACTGGCCTTACTACATGTCTTCATGTAGTTCGTCACCTACGCAAGTCTAGGTTAGAGATGCAATGATCAACGTGAATTTATGCAAGATCATATTTTGTAGACATCTTTGTTCTCGGAGGCCTATACCCATCTATCTAGATGAATTCTTTCCAACAATCCTCGCCTACCTCGTAAGCTATAGTTTATTGATCATATGACAGCCAGATGATGGGAAATCAAAACCTCAAACCCATCCATCAGAACCCACGAAGTCGCATTCACGCAATATAATGGGGTACCCTGTTTAGAGCCCGAGAAAAATTGGGGGCCCCAAAAGGCTCACGTATCTTGACAGTTGATGACAAGAACATCCACCGTTTCTGGCAGCTGTCCCGAGCCTCCTCCAGACAAGTAAAGATCTATTTTGTGCATATATCAATGCACCATTATTGAGTTTCCAACATCTGTTCTTTTCATCCCTCAATCCCCAAGAGGGTTTCATGTCTGTTATAAATATTCATAGACTGGCAATTTTCCATCCGAACGACAAGTGGCCTATTTGTCCGATTTTCTTCAAACGTTTCAAAGGCATTTTTTCATTTAACCCGGTTGATTGTGTAGGAGGTAAAGGCTTTCAGTT
Source organism: Pinus tabuliformis (assembly GCA_031772625.1). NCBI lineage: Eukaryota > Viridiplantae > Streptophyta > Pinopsida > Pinales > Pinaceae > Pinus > Pinus tabuliformis. Next base: position 18,191,448 of record CM062805.1, read on the forward strand.
GAATTTATCCTACATATGGCACTGGGTTAAATGATTGGTCATTGCCTAGAAAGTAGTCATGCATGTACAACTTGCACATCAAATGCTGATCCAAAATATTATGGCATCTCATGATGCACAAAAACTGCTTTGAATCTTCCATATCATCATTGAGCTCCTGGTGGACACTTTCTAAACAAAAGAATATATATTTTTCATGGAGAAATAGGGCGTAGATATGAGCAGGGGGCGGAAAGCCATCGCCTGTTGTGCCAAAGTAAACATCTCTTCCTTATCATCCTTTAATAGCTTTACCTATTCTTCCAGTCCCTCAATTCACTTCTTCTGTTTCTCCTGCTTCCGCTTTTCCTTCTCTATCTGTTATGAAGATTGTTTTCGCAGCTTTCTCGTGAGTTTTCCTTATTCCTTCCTGATGTGCTTCTAAAGTAATGGTCCCTCGTTGAAAGTGAGTTGTTGTAGCTTGCCACTTCTGAATTTTTGTAGACATGACAAACTCTCACGCCTCAATCATATGCAAAAACAATCTTGACTCTGTAGCCGTTGAAGTCACTGGCCTATCTTCAGTCTGTGTTGCCACTAGAACAGTTTTAGGCCGGGGCTTTGCAGCGTTTTTCTTGTGCTTTCTCACTCTTCGTCGTAAGCACTACATCCGTTTCCTCAATTTCATGATTTATATTTTCAACTGCATATTCTCTCTGAATTGTGCCTGATATATTCCCTTAAGAGGGGGTCTACTTTTCTCACATTGCTTAATAAACTATTACGTCAAAACTACTTCTTCCACAGGTCTCACAGTTGGTCCTAGGCCTAGCAGGTTGATGTTGACAAAATCGTCATCCGATTCTTGTTTTACTATGATTTCTTCCGTTTTTTCCTCGACTCGGCGAACAACCCCACCATCTCCTTCTTCAGGTCTCAGGACCTCTATGTCTTCCTTCTGTGGCTCTAGATTCACTACAGGATCTTTTGGGGTAGTTTCTTTGACACCTTCTTGTAGTTGCTATGTTTCCTGACTGTCCTCTTCCATCTGTACAAGAATGGTTCCTAGCCCCTGTGGGTTAGTTTTGTCAGCAACATCCTCTTCCATTTGCTCGGGAATGGTTTCTAACCCTTGTGGGTTAGTCTTATCAGCAACGCCCTCCTCCATCTTCTCAGGAATGGTTTCTGACCCTTGCAGGTTAGTCTAATCAACAACATCCTCTTCCATCTACTCAGGAACGGTTTCTGTAGAAGTAGTACTGGCCATAGCTTCTTCATTTTGTCCTTCAGTTGGAACTGGTTCAGTGTAGCAATGTCGACCTCCAACCCTTCAATCTGCTCAATTCTTTCACCAATCGACACCGGTTTTTGAATAACAGTGTCGATAATTGTTCCCTTAGCTTTCGCAACAAATTTTAGGATTGGGGGAGAAGCTTCTTCTTTCTCCATGAGTCTAGAGGAACGAGTTTTCCTTGCCCCTTTTAGAAAAGATGCAAGAAAAGGAGAGCGAGTAATAATTTCATCAATTTTCATTCTCTTAATGTCTATTGACATAGGCCTTCCTTCCTCTTCTTCTATGGTCACTGACTGTTCTATGCTCCCTTTTTCTCTTCTTGCCTGTGCTTCTTCCAAGTTGTCCTTCTGCCCAGTAACCGACACTATCTCTTGTGGAGTGGTGTCGACTGCGGCCCCTGTTTTCTCCAAAGGTTCCATAGTCATTTGAACAAGTGGTGTTGCTTCTTGTGGTGGCCACCTGCCAAGTCCACCTGGACCCCCATCATTGTTTCTTTCAGCTTTTCAGTTTCCTTAATTGTAGCATAGTTTACTATTTTCAGCAGTTTTTCGGGTCCTGAACTTTCGAAGCCATTTTGAGGTCCTAAACGACGTTTTTTGGGAAAATTGGGATTCCCAAAGTTGTAGTTCTCGGATAGATCTTTCTAACGAGATATTGTACGCATCAAACGAAGATCGTATGCCAAAGTTACGACCCTAGGAAGTTGATGTACCAATTTACCTAGACGGGGCCCACAATTTGGCGTTTCATCTTCTGGGGTTAGGTTTTTGGATGTTGAGGGTTTTCCATTGTGTCTCAACAATAAATAGGCCTTCAAGCCTCACTGTAATAGAGTTCAGAGGCATGTAGCTGCCACATCTCTTCTCAGAGATAAGCTACCATCGCCCTAGCTGGTCTATTTCCATTACTGTTTGTAAGCATATTTTAGTATTTTACATTAATGAAATGAAGTATTATTTCCGCTGCATCTTTGTGTTTATGGTTATCTCTGTAATTTGTTGCGTTCCTATTTAAATCCGGATCAGTGATATCAGAGCGATATGCTTTTTCTTTGCATGTCCCCAAGGAGGTCGGGATATAAGGAGTTAGGGCTTGAACTGGTCGAACCTTTACAAGACCAGCCTCATAAATCCCGACGGCCTCTCATGGCAGATGAAAAGAAAGACGAGGGGGCAGGAGATCCTATCAAAATCTTGCTCGAAGAAGCCCTCGAGCGAAAAAAGAATGCGATGATGGACAACTTTGCCCAGATCCTTTAGCGGCTACCCAGGGGCGACGCATCGGCTTCCAACAGTTACTCTAGAAACGCCACACCGTTTAAGGTACAAGTTAATCTTGAAATCCCCATATTCAAGGGTCAGATAGACGCAGATGTCGTCGATAAGTGGTTAAATCTGCTAGAGGGTTATTTTTCTGTTCATGATTTTTCCAGTCGGGAAAATATTATTTTCGCTCTTCTCAAAGCAGCCCCCACGTCAAGGACTGGTGGGAAACCTACCGCGAGCAGAAGGATGAAAGTACATGCTAACTATTTTCAGCCGCACCCACCTGGGATTCATTTTGGGATGCCATCAAGGAGCAGTACTACCCTGTTGGAAGCTATGAGGATCAGTGCATAAAGTGGACCATGTTGCGGCAAGGGAGGGACCAAGATGTGCCAGAGTTTACCAATAGTTTCCATACCCTTCGCACAGAGTTGGGTATCAAGGATTCAGAGCAGCATATGGTACTCAAATACTACGGCTGCTTGCACAAGTACATCTAGGAAGAAATAGAATTCTTGAACATCCCCTCGCTCGGCACAACATACCGATATGCCGTCAAGGTTGAGCAAAATTTTAACATAAGAAGCAAGACTTTGGATCTGCGAATCCGAAGCAAGGGAAAGGTGCCCCCAAAATCCGAATTCTGAGAATTTGAAAATTCGAAACTCAAGGATTCTTTTAGATTCCCTTGGGATTCCTCAAAGATTCTGTTTCAGGGATGAGTTGAAAATTGTTGTTCAGACGTCAAATCTGATTCCACTATCAATATCCCTACGAAAAATCATGAAAAACAAGTATAAACTTGACCATATTCTGACAAAGTGAAATTTTACCTCCGTGGGAAAATTTTATGGCTCATGGTTCCGCTCTCTGTTTTCGCTAAAATCATGGTTCCACGTGTATTCTAGAAATCACTGGAAGATTCATACCTCTAATGAAGAAACGAATAGCACCGTTGTGTTTGTGGCGACAAGAAGTGTAAAAACCATATAAAATTTGTCAATTTTTGAAAAGTTGTAAATTTTGCCCTCCTGCAAAATTCATGATCCTTACGTTAAAAAATTATTAAACCTACCTCGAAAACGTGACTACAGCATTCTGCCTCAAAATCCGTGCCCGTTCATCTCTCCATTAAATGGTAAAAAAATGAGTTTAAATAAACATGGGCAGATTATTTCATGAAGAGGTTATGTTTTATTTTTACCCAACCCATATTTACATAACCATATTAAAAACTGCATTACATGAATATATACAAGAAATTTTTTTTGAATATATATATATGAACAATTTTTTTTAACTGTTAAATGAATATATATATCAATATATATATATTTTTAACTGTTGATTGGGGAGTGGGCCCGCACTTCACGGGACCACACTCACACATCCCCAAAATCCGTGGAACCTGCTGTACGTTGCAGTTTGATGTTCCATAACTGACAACCACCATATTTACACGCGGAATTAACCTTTGCTTGGAACCTACGTTTTCGTTGCTTGGAACATACGTTTTCGTTTGGAGTGGATACAACGTTACGTTGACTTTTGTTTGGAGTGTGCCACGTGGGTTGGTTTAACATGGTTCATATATAACCTTTTTTAATATGGTATATGTTATAACTTTGTTGTTAGAACCACCCTAATTTATATATATATGTCACGTATTGGTTACGTTGGCTCAATATATCTATATTGTTTTCCCATATTTTGATTTATGGTTATAACTTTTACCCTATTATGATATGGTTTTGATTATTATATATTTTTTTATTTGATTTTTTTTTTTGATATAGTTAGTAGTTATAACCAAAATGTCCCTCGTGCAGGGTTAGGAGGTTAATAAAGGGCTTCCATGTGTCAGTGTTTGATGGACTATCATGTGGGTCCTATGTGCTCACTGGGATGCCATGTGGCGCACTGTGGGCCTCACTTTTCCTCTGCCATACCAATATTTGAAGAGCTCTATCTTTTGCATACGAGCTCGGATTGACAAACCATTCACGCCACCGCGATTAGGAAGACGAGCCCTCTTAACTAATGCCAACAACTTTTCCTTTTTGCCATTTTGAATTCCGAACTTTATCCATCTCCTTGGTGTCTCGAAATGATCATTATCTCTAAGAAGAGATGTGGTGGATATATGGCTCTGAACTTAGTTACAATGAGGCTCAAGGGCCTTTTTATTATTGAACAATAAGAGAAAACCCTAAACAACCAAAACCCTAACCCGAGGAGATGTAACACTAAGAGTTTATGGGCTCCATTACAGTTAGTTGGGCAGCCAACTTCCCGAGGTCGTAACATGGTCATATTATCTTCGTTTGACACGTATGATACCTCATTGGAAATATCTCTTCGAGGACTACAACCAAAATTATAATTTCTTTAGCAATCATCAAATAATTTTGCTAAAAAAACATCGTTTATGGCCTCAAAACGGCTCTGCAAGTTCAGGACCTGAAAAACTGCAAAAAATAGTAAATTGTGCTACAATTAAGGAAACTAAAAAACTAAAAGAGGCAATGGTGGGGGTCCAAGTGGAATAAGTGGGTGGCCACCAACATCCACCTGGATCATTCCTCCCCCCTTAGGAAGCAATGGTCTCCATTGCGTTGAGTTGATCATGTCGCTACTTGTACTTGGAATTTTCCACAATTTAGCAATGATATATTGACCCGTTGGTAGAGGTGCTTCGAGAGTCAAATCGAATGAATGCTTGACCTGATAGTGCAATAGTACCCTTATGGGTGAGGAGAAGATGTCCCTATATTCTTTCATGACTGTATCCACCTGCTTTTGCTTCGTGGAGGAACCCTTTTTGGGGGCCATGGATGTGGCTACAATCTTCCCTTTACTTTGAGCGAAACCAGAAAGAAAATAAATTTCCTAGTTTGGGAGATGATCTTACTGCATTTCTTGGTAAAGATCAAAGAGGTGGTGGTAGGTGGGGCTACCTCTGGTATCTTGTATAATGTATTACCCAAAGAAATAATCACAGAGCGAGGTCTAGACTCATATATAGCATGTCGCTTCCACAAGTATGGTTGTCCTAATAATACATCACAAACATCGAGAGGAGAAACATCAGACAATACCTCATCTGTGAAAGGCTTGATGTTGTAGGGAAGGCGACACTACTAGTTGATTTGGAGATCTCATCCTTCATGAAGCTACCCGATGATGTACGGTTGTGGGTGCGATATGGTCAGTAGGCCCAACTGCTTCACAACCTCTGCTGAAATGAGGCTCTTTTGGCTGCCACTGTCGACAATGAATTGCAGTGGTGAACCCTTCACCCACATTTGTGAATGGACAAGACGCTCCCCCTCCTCTGTATCTTCGGGCTCATTCTTCTGGATCTTGGCGGTGGCAACAATGGTGCTAGGTTCTGCATCAATAATCTGCTTCCCTTTCTCATTCCTCTTGTCGGGTCCTGACTCAGGGTCGGAACATGCATCTGATTCTGAAGCCTTCAACTTGGGCACAAGCGATTGCTTGGTCTAACACTCACTTGTGTTTTGAGTGGGGCTCTTATGGAACTCACACCACTTTCTTGTGTCCTTCTTTGACTTCATGGTGGTGTTATTTTCTTGTATCTTCGATGGATTGTCTTGCGTCACCCCGCCTTGGCTTTTTCCTTTGTTCTTCGGATTCGCAAATCCAAAGTCTCGCTTCTTTTGTTTAATCTCTTGGTCGATCTTTACAGCGTATCGGCACACTGTGTCAAGCGAGGACATGTCCAGGAACACCATCTCATCCTGGATGTACATGTGTATGCACCTGCGTTATTTGAGTACCAAATGCCGCTCAGAATCCTTGATACCCAACTTTGTGCAAAGGGTATGAAAAATATTGGTAAACTCTGACATGTCTTGGTCCCTTCCTTGCCACAACATGGTCCACTTTATGTCTTTATCCTCATAGCTTCCGATAGGGTAGTACTGCTCCTTGATGGCATCCCATAATGAATTCCAAGTGGGTGCAGTCGTACTTTCATCGTTTTGCTTGCAGTAGGTTTCCCACTAGACCTTGACGTGGGGGGTGGTTTTAAGAAGTGTAAAAGTGATATTTTCCCAGTTGGAAAAATCATGAACATAAAAATATCCTTCTAGCAGATTTAACCATTTATCTACGACATCCACATCTATTTGACCCTCAAATATGGAAATGTCAAAAATAACTTGTACCTTAAATGGTGTGGTGTTTCAAGAGTAGACGCTGGAAGTAGATGCATTGCCCTTGGGTAGCCACTAAAGGCTTTGAGCAAAGTTGTCCATCATCGCGTTCCTTTGTCGCTCGAGGGCTTCTTCGAGTAAGATTTTGATAGGATCTCCTGCCCCTTCGTCTTTCTTTTCATCCGCCATGGGACTTAATTGGGATTTGCAAGGCTGATCTTGCAAAGTTTCAACCAGATCAAGCCCTAACTCCTTATATCCCGACCTCATTGGAGACACGCAAAGAAAAATAGAGAAAGAGCAGGCCGCTCTGATACCACTAATCCAGATTTACACAGGAACACAACAAATTACAGATATAACCATAAATACAAAGATGCAACAGAAATAACACTTCATTTCATTAATAGAAAAATTATTAAGTATGCTTACAAATAGAATGGAAATAAGACTAGCTCAGGTGATGGTACCTTATCTCTGAGAAGAGATGTGGTGGCTATATGCCTTTGAACTGAGTTACAATGAGGCTCAAGGGCATTTTTAATATTGAACAATGAGAGAAAACCCTAAACAACCAAAACTCTAACCCGACGAGATGTGACACCAAGAGTTTATAGGCCCCGTTAGGGTTAGTTGGGCAGTCAACTTCCCGAGGTCGTAACGTGGTCATATTATCTCCGTTTGATGCGTATGATACCTCATTGGAAAGATATATCCGAGGACTACAACACCAGAGTGTCAAGTGATGGGTGAAAATGGTAGATCCATAAATTTCTCAGGAAAGTGCCATAATATCAAACTATCCATGGGAGAATATGTGTTGAATAGTCCAATGATTCCATTCCAATGGGTGGTGTTGATGTTGTACTAGGAGTCCAATGGCTACAATCTTTGGGTATGATAGCTTATTAATTTTCAAGAACTTTTTTTTTTCTTCAGAAGGAAAGGAAATTGAATTAATGGGTATCGTAGGGATTCTGGGAAAGATAATCAGCGGCAACAGTATGAAAAAGCTTCTAAAGAAAGAACAATGTGGCATAATTGCACAATTATGTTCACTAGAGGTTCCCATGTCGAAATCATCTATTTCTCCAGATCTCCAAAAATTCTTGGACAATCATTCCAAGGTATTGAGACTCCTAATGGCCTCCCACCTATTCGTCATCATGATCATGCTATTAATTTGATTCCATGAAGTGTTCCTCCAAACATCAGGCTTTACAGATATCCCTATGCCCAAAATAGTGAAATTGAATGTATGGTTGCAGAAATGCTAGAGGATGGTATAATTCAACCTAGTCAAAGTTCTTTCTCTACTCCAGTAGTATTGGTGGACAAAAAGGATGGATCATGGCGCATGTGTTCAGATTATAGGGAGCTCAACAAGCTCACTATTAAAGATAAATTTCCCATTCCTGTCATTGATGAATTATTGGATGAATTGCATGGAGTAGTTTACTTCAACAAGTTGGACCTTCGTTGAGGATATCATCAAATTAGAATGAAGATTGAAGACATTCCGAAAACATGATTTAGAACTCATGAGAGTCATTATGAATTTTTGGTCATGCCTTTTAGCCTTACCAATGCACCTTCTACATTTCAAGGTTTGATGAAGTCCATTTTCAAACCCTTCCTTTGAAAATTTATTTTAGTATTTTTTGATGATATACTAATCTACAACAAGTCTTGGAAGGATCATGTTCAACATGTTGATAGAGTGCTCAAACTATTGGAGGAGAAATAATTATATGCCAAAACCTCCAAATGTTTCTTTGGAGTACAAGAGGTGGAATATTTGGGTCATATTCTATCTCATGAAGGTGTTAAGGTATACCCTAGCAAAATTAAAGCCATTAAGGAATGGAAAATCCCCACATCCATAAAGAATCTACGATGATTTCTTGGGTTGACAGGGTATTATCGCAAGTTTGTTAAGAATTATAGGAGAATAACAACACCTCTAACAACATTACTGAAGAAAGATGCATTTCCTTGGACTCCAGAAGCAACAGAAGCCTTTGAACGTCTTAAAGAGGCAATGTGCCAAGCATCGGTCTTAGCTACACCAGACTTCACAAAAACTTTTATTGTGGAATGTGATGCCTCAGGAAATGGAATTGGTGTTGTTTTAATGCAAGAAGAAAGACCCATTGCTTTCAAAAGTCGTCCAATCAAAGGAAATTATTTACACAAAGCTATTTATGAGAAGGAAATGTTGGCAATACTACGTGCACTTAAGAAATGGATACCTTACCTAATGGGAAGACACTTCAAGGTAAAAACAGATCATGATAGTTTTTAGAACAAAGATTATCTTCAGAAGAGAAACAAAAATGGGTCACAAAGATGTTGGGTTATGGCTTTGAAATCATTTACAAAAAAGGGAAGCAAAATGTTGTTGCAAATGCACTGTCAAGAAAGGATGAGGATGTCAAAGCATTGCTTTGCGTCATTTCTATTATCCAACCAAATTGGGTAAATGAAGCAAGGGATGAATGGAAGAATGACAAAGAAGTGTGGGCACTCATTCAAAAGTTACAACAAGACCCCAGTACATCTGATACATTTAGTTGGAAAAAGGATTCATTATGGTACAAAGTTCGCTTATACCTTTGTAAGAATTCCCAATTCAAACAAAATATTCTTACGGAATTGCACACCTGTCCCTTAGGAGGGCACTCAGGATTTTCAAAAACTTATCACAGGGTTAAGAAGGAATTATTTTGGGATGGCCTTAAATTTGATATTCAAAACTTTGTGGCAAAATGTTTGGTTTGCCAACAAAATGGATTTGAAACAATTAAGACCCCAAGTCTATTACAACCTTTATCCGTTCCAAGTCAACATTGGGGGGAGGTTTCAATGGATTTTATCACATGTTTACCAAGTCCGAAGGAAAGATGGTGGTAGTTGATAGACTTACCAAGTATGCACACTTTTGTGCATTATCTCATCCCTTTAAAGCCAGTATAGTTGCTACTACATTTATGAAAACAATTAAAAAGCTACATGGAAACCCAAAGATGATTGTAAGTGAGAGAGATCCCATTTTCACTGGAAATTTTTGGACATAACTATTTTCTTGTCTGGGTACTCATTTAGCTCATAGCTCATCGTGTCATCCTCAATATAATGGGAAAACTGAGATAGTGAACAAATGTTTGGAAGGACATATTTATTGCTTTGTATTTGATAAACAAACACAATGGGTCAAATGGTTTCCTCTGGCTGAATGGCGGTATAACACTTCCTTCCATACTGCAGCAAAAATGACCCCATTTATGGCACTTTATGGATATCATCCACCATCCATCACATCATATTTAAAAGAAAATTCTAAGGTTCAAGCAGTGGAAGATCACATCGAGCATCAACAATAATTTTTCCAACTCTTAAAGGATAACCTCACTTTGGCACAGAATAGAATGAAACAATAGGAAGATCAACATCGCAACGAAATAAGTTTTGATGTAGGTGACTAAGTATTTCTACGTCTACAACCATACAAACAAATGTCCCTCAAGCAAGCTAAGAAGGATAATAAATTATCATCAAAGTATTATGGTCCATATAAGGTGTTGCAAAAGATTGGTACTATGGCATACAAATTGGATCTTCCTGCAGCTTCCTGAGTGCACCCAATTTTCCATGTTTCATGCTTAAATAAGGTTATAGGTGACAAGCTCCCAGTTCAAACAATATTGCCAGAACTTGACGAGGAAGGAAAAATAATATTGGAACCTGAAGCAGCCACAGAAACAAGAACTCGACAGCTACGAAATCGATCAATTTCAGAGTATCTCATCAAGTGGAAGAACTTACCCACTGAAGATTCCACATGGGAGGATGAAAATTTTATATACAAGCATCCATAATTACTCAAGCATTGAGGAAAATACTTTTCTGAAGGAGAGGGGCATGTTAGGCCCCTATAATACTAGTGTCTTTCCTTATTATTATTGTCATTGTAGCCCCTTATTGTATTGTTGTGCCCATGTTGTCCCCATATTGTTATTATTATGCCCCATAGAAACCCATTATTGTTATTGTTGTGTGCTTACATTATTATTGTTATGTCGGCTTGACTATATTGTGACCCCTTAGACCCCTATATATAGAAAGGAGGTCTTGTCATTTGTATCATCGAAGAATTGTTCATTTGTGAATGTAAAGGAGGTTTCCCCCTCAAAGACGCTGATTTTGAAGTCGTTGATCTATATTTTCTTCTTTTTTGTGAGTTGGTTGCATAACACTCCCTCCTCCCCCTACCTTCTAAATTATGGGGGAAAATCTGAAATGGCAATGGCCTTCCTAAGGTAAACATTTTCTGCTAGGAATTGGTCCATGAGAAAATCCTGATGGCAGGAAACTTAAAGAAGAGGAAAACCAGTGGTCCCTTCCATTGTGTCTTATGTGGCAATGCGGAGGAAACAATCAAGCACTTATTCTTCTACTGTTCCCATGGAACTACGCTCTAGCGTCTTTGGCCTCCGTCCCCCAAGTTGCAGATGATTGGAATGACATGTTTATTCACTGGAAACATAATTATCCATGCTCCCCAAACCCTTTGTTAAAGCGATGTTGGATGGAAATCCCTAAATAGAGGTGTTGGTCGATATGGTTGTGTCGTAATCAGGCTATTTTTCAAAATCAACAACATAACTCTGAAACTGCATCAATCAAAGGAATGACGCTTCTCTTTGAGGTCATATCTTCCCAGGGCTTCAATGCTTCGGATATGAAAGAGATGTCTAGTTCTGAACAAATATGGCTTAGAATCTCCCCCCTAACCTCAAATATCCTTGCTTAAGGTCCTATGAACCCCCATCCTTTTGTATCAGACTGGAAGGTGATGAATTTACTAAATGGCAAAGCAAAGTCAGGAACAATGAATTATATTTTGATGGAGCTTCGAAAGGTAACCCCGAGGAGGCTGGAGTGTGAGGGGTAATCATCAACCTCGAAGAAAAAACATAAATAAAGTATGTATGGGGTCTTGGCATTATGGAAAATAATCAAGTGGAATCCCTTTCCCTTTAGCAGGGTTTGAAAATAATTTTGGCTAATGGTATCAAAACTCTATCCATATTTGGTGATTCCATGATGATCATCCAAAAATGTGTAAATCTCCTCGAGAATGTTATTCTCCTAGATGATGAAACCTCCTCAATCATGGTAAGGATTATTTATTTGCTAAAAAAAATTGAAAATGTTTATTTGTTCCACATGTTGCGTGCCAATAACCATATGGTGTATGGTCAGGCCAATGTAGGAGTGTTATTAGAATAAGGTCGAATATGCATAAATCAAAACAACTCTTCATGTCACATCCCCTTAATGGTTGCAACAAGCCGACGTTTTACTATGGTGGTACGAGTCGTCAAAGTATTAATATGGTAGTTAAGAAGGCCACCTCCCCGAGGGTCCTTTGCAAGATGGTAGTTAAGAAGGCTAGCTTTTTGAGGTTTCTTCGTAGTGCCTTGGTTGCAGGGTTAGTAGGTGGTGAGTTAAGGCACAAGTGTGGTGCCGCTGGAAGGAAAATCATGTATGAGGATAGGTGGGCGTTGAGGCTTCGATTACTCGCCAGCATATGTAATATAGCTACTCCTCCTGGGGAAGAAGCTACCATCGTATTACGATCCTTGTTATTTCTAGCGGTGGGAAATATGGAAGGAATTGGCATTGATAAGACTTTGAATTGTCTTGAATTTATGAAGGAGAAGATCGGGGGGAATGTAGGGATTGATCAGGCTATTATATATCTTAGCTCGCTACGGTTTGTTAACCAAAAGATTGTTATTGTTTAGAAGTGTATTTATGCAAAGATGTCCTTTGTGCGACATGGCAGTGGGGGAGGTTCAGGGCTTGGTAGCTTGGGGTCTGGCCATGGTTCAGGGCACGGAAGCATTGAGAAATTGGTGGAGAGTTCCTGTAAACAAATAGTAAAGGATATCATCAAGGAAATGAATGAAAATATGGCTATTATTTATGCCCAATTATCTAGAATGGTCAAAGATTTGGAACTACTTTGGAAGACCACAGAAGGCCTCTGGATAGATGTATTGAGTGTTCAACAGAAGGTTGAAAACATCGAAATTAAGGCGGAAACAACGACTGTTGGGGTCTTAAAGGAAGTTTTTAGGGTTGGGGTGCTACAGTCATCAACGTTGTTGATGTTGAGGTTGTTGTTGCTGTGCAGGTCCTGGATGAAGAAGAGAATGATGCGGAGGAACTAGCCACTTATGTGGATGATCTTGCGGGTGAAGAAGCCGAGTCTGGTAGCATTTGAAAGAATTCGTCTTAATTTTCAATATGTGTTATATCAATGTATAGAATATAGTGGTGTTTTCTAGAGAGTTTACAGTTATAGTTTTGCTATAAGAATATATGTAAATAATAATGGTAGGAAGAAGGTCCCCATCCAATGCAAATTTATGGAAGTGGTGGAAAGAACAATCCTGAATTTTGTACGGTTCGTGGCCCTTTTCCAGTATATATAATGAAAATGCTACCAATTTCTTAAATATATATATATATATATATATATATATATATATATACCAAACGCATCTAATATAGATAGTTTTTTCCCACTACGTCTAAACCTCTAATAATGGTCAACCAATACCATTGGTTTCTTTAATTTCCTTGTCACATCATCTCTCCACTGGTAGCTATCGAAACATCAAGTGAACCAGTCGGCTCACAGTCAAATTGGACCAATAGTGATTGTTTGTTGACTCGAGTGAAGATCCCTTTAAGGAGGTTGTTGGTGTCCAAGTATGAATTGCAATTCACCCAATCCACATTTAATTGTCAAACCGGGGTTCTACCAGTGGTTTCACGGATATCGTGCACTGTATGTGCAGGCCACAGTTTTCCTACCTAGCATTGAACATTAACTATGAATTCATCAATGTGTACTAGCAAGCAATACTGTAACAACAAACAAGAGTAACAACAAGTAATAACTGTAACATCAATACGAGTAACAAAAATAATGACTCACAACAACACACTGATAAACATTCACAACAATAATAAACTCACAGAAATAAACCTAACACAAATCTAATCCAGCAGCACCTGGTCAGGAGAGTGAGTCCAACTCCTTGATCAGGGTTGTGGCAAGATCAACGAATCACGATATGCTCAGAAGATCAACTTGTCATTAATAAAATAAATATTACAAGTATGTTGTTGCAAACTCAAAGTTATATTATTTCTCATGTAATCTTAACGAATCTCAATAGTGATAGCTTTCACAGCCCGCAACTCTACTTTATACAATTTGTCAATAATACATCTCCTAGAATTTCGACATTGTCTGCCTTTAATTACATGGTGATTTTCAGAACGAAAGTGAATGTTAAAAGATAGTAGTGTGTCAATCGAAATATTGATTCATCATTGCAGCCAATATTCAAGGATAGCACTGCCATCTTTGATAACATCATTCAGTGAATCACGATCTTGGTCCTTCTCCCTTTAAATATGCAAAAATAATTGAATTAGCAAGCTGCTTAGGTAATAATCCCCTACGACTATGCTTCATTGACCAATAATCCATAAAGACATGACAAGAGGTATGCCTGTGCGCTTAAGATATCGATAAACCATTATTGGTGTGAAATGGATTAAAAGAACAAGGTAAAAGGGTGAGTAAAAGTATGCAAATCTAGCCACCAACATACCCCCCCAACTAGCCTTACTACATGTCTTCAGGTAGTTCGTCGCCTACGCAAGTCTGGGTTAGAGATGCAATGATCAGCGTGAATTTGTGCAAGATCATATTTTGTAGACATCTCTGTTCCCGGAGGCTTATACCCATCTATCTAGATGGATTCTTTCCAACAATCCTCGCCTACCTCGTAAGCTGTAGTTTATTGATCATATGACAGCCATATGATGGGAAATCAAAACCTCAAACCCATCCATCAGAACCCACGAAGCCGCATTCACGCAATATAATGGGGTACCCTGTTTAGAGCCCGAGAAAATTTGGGGGCCCCAAAAGGCTCACGTATCCTGACGGTTGATGACAAGAACATCCACCGTTTTTGGCAGCTGTCCCGAGCCTCCTCCAGACAAGTAAAGATCTATTTTGTGCATATATCAATGCACCATTATTGAGTTTCCAACATCTGTTCTTTTCATACCTCAATCCCCAAGAGGGTTTCATGTCTGTTATAAATATTCACAGACTTGCAATTTTCCATCCGAACGACAAGTGGCCTATTTGTCTGATTTTCTTCAAACGTTTCAAAGGCATTTTTCATTTAACCCAGTTGATTGTGTAGGAGGTAAAGGCTTTCAGTTGAATTTATCCTACATATGGCACTGGGTTAAATGATTGGTCATTGCCTAGAAAGTAGTCATGCATGTACAACTCACACATCAAATGCTGATCCAAAATATTATGGCATCTCATGATGCACAAAAACTGCTTTGAATCTTCCATATCATCATTGAGCTCTTGGTGGACACTTTCTAAACAAAAGAATATATATTTTTCATGGAGAAATAGGGCGTAGCTATGAGTAGGGGGCGAAAAGCCATCGCCTGTTGTGCCAAAGTAAACATCTCTTCCTTATCACCCTTTAATAGCTTTACCTGTTCTTCAAGTCCCTCAATTTGAATCTTCTGTTTCTCCTGCTTCCGCTTTTCCTTCTCTATCTGTTCTATGTAGCTGGAGATTTTTTTCACAGCTTTCTCGTGAGTTTTCCTTATTCCTTCCTGATGTGCTTCTAAAGGAATGGTCCCTCGTTGAAAGTGAGTTGTTGTAGCTTGCCACTTTTGAATTTTTGCAGACGTGACAAACTCTCACCCCTCAATCATATGCAAAAACAATCTTGACTCTGTAGCCGTTGAAGTCATTGGCCTATCTTCAGTCTGTGTTGCCACTAGAATAGTTTTAGGCCGGGCTTCGCAGCGTTTTTCTTATGCTTTGTCACTCTTCGTCATAAGCACCGCATCCGTTTCCTCAATTTCATGATTTCTATTTTCAACTGCATATTCTCTCTGAATTGTGCCTAATATATTTCCTTAAGAGGGGGTCTCATTTTCTCACATTGCTCAATAAACTCTTATTTCAAAACTACTTCTTCCATAGGTCTCATAGTTGGTCCTAGGCCTAGCAAGTTGATGTTGACAAAATCGTCAACCAGTTCTTGTTTTACTGTGATTTCTTCCGTTTGTTCCTCGACTTGGGGAACAAATCCACCATCTCCTTCTTCAGTCTCGGGACCTCTACGTCTTCCTTCTGCGGCTTTGGATTCACTACAGGATCTTTTGGGGTAGTTTCTTTGACACCTTCTTGTAGTTGCTATGTTTCCTAACGGTCCTCTTCCATATGTACAAGAATGGTTCCTAGGCCCTGTGGGTTAGTTTTGTCAGCAACATCCTCTTCCATTTGCTCGGGAATGGTTTCTAACCCTTGTGGGTTAGTCTTATCAGCAACACCCTCCTCCATCTTCTCAGGAATGGCTTCTGACCCTTGCGGGTTAGTCTGAACAACAACATCCTCTCCCATCTACTCAGGAATGGTTTCTGTAGAAGTAGTACCGACCATAGCTTCTTCATTTTGTCCTTTGGTTGGAATTGGTTCTTGTGTAGCAATGTTGACCTCTAACCCTTCAATTTGCTCAATTCTTTCACCAATCGACATCGGTTTTTGAATAACAGTGTCAATAATTGTTCCCTTAGCTT
Organism: Pinus tabuliformis; assembly: GCA_031772625.1. Classification (NCBI taxonomy): domain Eukaryota; kingdom Viridiplantae; phylum Streptophyta; class Pinopsida; order Pinales; family Pinaceae; genus Pinus; species Pinus tabuliformis. The sequence continues at coordinate 18,207,875 of CM062805.1, forward strand.
TCCCAACAAATTTTAGGATTTGGGGAGAAGCTTCTTCTTTCTCCATGAGTCTAGAGGAACGAGTTTTCTTTGCCCTTGTTAGAAAAGATGCAAGAAAAGGAGAGCGAGTAATAATTTCATCAATTTTCATTCTCTTAATGTTTATTGACGTAGGCCTTCCTTCCTCTTCTTCTATGTTCACCGACTGTTCTATGCTCCCTTGTTCTCTTGCTGCCTGTGCTTCTTCCAAGTTGTCCTTCTGCCCAGCAACCGATAGTATCTCTTGTGGAGTGGTGTCGACTGCGGCCCCTGTTTTCTCCAAAGGTTCCATAGTCATTTGAACAAGTGGTGTTGCTTCTTGTGGTGGCCACTTGCCAAGTCCACCTGGACCCCCATCATTGTTTCTTTCAGCTTTTCAGTTTCCTTAATTGTAGCATAGTTTACTATTTTTAGCAGTTTTTCGGGTCCTGAACTTCCGGAGCCGTTTTGAGGCCCTAAACGACGTTTTTTGGGAAAACTGGGAGCAACATGGGTCCATGGACCGATGTTGCTCTTCCCAAAGTTGTAGTTCTCAGATAGATCTTTCTAACGAGATATTGTATACGTCAAACGAAGATCGTATGCAAAGTTACGACCCCGGGAAATTGATGTACCAATTTACCTAGATGGGGCCCACAGTTTGGCGTTTCATCTTCTAGGGTTAGGTTTTTGGATGTTGAGGGTTTTCCATTGTGTCTCAACAATAAATAGGCCTTTGAGCCTCACTGTAACAGAGTTCAGAGGCATGTAGCTGCCACATCTCTTCTCAGAGATAAGTTACCATCGCCCTAGCTGGTCTATTTCCATTATTGTTTGTAAGCATATTTCAATATTTTACATTAATGAAATGAAGTATTATTTCCGCTGCATCTTTGTGTTTATGGTTACCTCTGTAATTTGTTGCGTTCCTATTTAAATCCAGAGTAGTGATATCAGAGTGGTCTGCTTTTTCTCTGTTTTTCTTTGCATGTCCCCAATGAGGTCGGGATATAAGGAGTTAGGGCTTGAACTGGTCGAACCTTTACAAGACTAGCCTCGCAAATCCTGACGGCCTCCCATGGTAGATGAAAAGAAAGACGAGGGGGCAGGAGATCCTATCAAAATCTTGCTCGAAGAAGCCCTCGGGCAACAAAGGAACGCGATGATGGACAACTTTGCCCAGATCCTTCAGCGGCTACCCAGGGGTGACGCATCAGCTTCCAACAGCTACTCTGGAAACGCCACACCGTTTAAGGTACAAGTTAATCTTGAAATCCCCATATTCTAGGGTCAGATAGACGCATATGTCATCGATAAGTGGTTAAATCTGCTAGAGGGTTATTTTTCTGTTCATGATTTTTCCAGTCGGGAAAAGATTATTTTCGCTCTTCTTAAAGGAGTCCCCCACGTCAAGGACTGGTGGGAAATCTACTGCGAGTAGAAGGATGAAAGTACATGCTAACTATTTTCAGCCGCACCCACCTGGGGTTCATTCCGAGATGCCATCAAGGAGCAGTACTACCCTGTTGGAAGCTATGAGGATCAGTACATAAAGTGGACCACACTGCGGCAGGGGAGGGACCAAGATGTGCCAGAGTTTACCAATATTTTCCATACCCTTCGCACAAAGTTGAGTATCAAGGATTCGGAGCAGCATACTCAAATACTGCGGCTGCTTGCACAAGTACATCCAGGAAGAAATAGAATTCTTGAACATCCCCTCGCTCGGCACAGCATACCGATATGTTATCAAGGTTGAGAAAAATTTTAAACATAAGAAGCAAAGACTTTGGATCTGCGAATCTGAAGCAAGGGAAAGGTGCCCCCAAACCGCAGAACAAAGGACAAAGCCAAGGCGAGGCGGCCCAAGACAACCCGCCAAAGCTGCAAGCAAAGAACAGTGTTGTGAAGCCGAAAAAGGACACGGGAAAGTGGTGTGAGTTTTGTTAGTGTCAGTCTTTCCAGCCTTCCTCCAGTGATCAAACATGCTCTTACAAAGTGATTTTGAAGTGTCAAGGTCAAATTTTGTCATTTCAAAGAGTTCTCAAGCAAAATTTGGTCACTAGGCATTAGGTCTAGGGTTTGCTCCCACTCTTTTCAAAGTTGCCCAAATGCCCATCTATGTCACTATTCAGCTGAGTCTATCATCATTCATAGGGTTTTCATTATCATCTCAGTGTCTAATGGGTCATTTTACATCTTGTCCATGCTTCAGTTGCGCCTAGGCAAGGTCATTTCCCTCTCCTAGGGTTTTGAAGCTAATTTCTCTTGGACGGTCAAATCATCGGCAAAACTTGTATCTTGATGTTCATACACCTTCCCCTATCCTTAAAGTACCTTACCAAATGCTTCCCATCACTGAGATCCCCCAAATTCCTCATTTTTGCACAAACCCTAGTTTCTAGCTACAACCTGGCAATTTTCTAGGTTGGGCCTGTGTTTTGCCCTTTTGGACCCCTTCCCCTCACTCAATCTCTGAGATTCCACTTTCCCTTGCTTCCTAACATCCCTCCCTACTTCCAAAAATTTCCCCAAGAATTTAGAAGCCCTTTATCCCCTTCATTTCGCTTCATTTCGGCAAAATTCCTTGTTTCACACATTGGGACAAGTTGCACTCAAATGATGTTTCAGAGCAATCAAAGATGAATTTTGCAAAACTGAGAGAGGTTTTTGTCCAGAACATGCCAAAGAAGAAAAACCTCCTTCACTTTTTGCACAGGTGTCATGGTTTTAGAGAAATGTCAAAATTACAATCGTCGGATCCAAGGAGGTTGGCCAAGGCACTAAAACGACGGAAAAGGCCCGATTCACTCCAAATTTTGGTCAAAGCCTCTTTGAATGAGCATGGTACTTGATTGGGGACTCCCAGCCCAAATTTCAAGAAATTTGGAGAAAATTTTGTCATTTGTGATTTTTTTGTGCAATTTACAGGTTTTCTCCATTAACGGGTCTCACCCCCCGCGCGACCCTACATCATGGCGACTCCATTTTGCAAAAACTCAGCATTTCCAGATTTTTCATGAGAAGTTACATATGCTCATCAATGGACTTGAGATTTTATGAATTTTTGGGCCTCCGGAAAGTCAAAAAACAAGCAAAAAATGACTTTCTGCCACATTTTTGAGTTGCAGAAAGCAGTCTTGGGAGATTGCAATTTTGGAGGGGCAAATGACCACCAAATTCAAAAATTCCAGTTGGTTTGGAAAGTAGACTCACATAACTTTCCAAAAAGCCTACTCTTGCTCAATTTGGACACTGGGAAGTGCCCCAAAAGTGGTCCCAAAGGCGCGTGACCCGTCAAGCAGAGGTGCGCGACCCGTGAGGCAAATTTCTCCAGATTTCAGTGTACAGCTCAGAAAAACGCAGTTTGACCCTGTTTGACTTTTTGGGGTGGATTATTATGCTCTTTGATGTAATTAATGTACTTTTATGACACTTTTACACTTATGTACCTCTTCTAGAAGATTCATTCATGAAAAAGGTGAAAATTAAATGAATGAATTGGTTTCCTAGCTTATAGAGGCAAGTTGTTTTGACTGCCTAGTTTTCAGTGCTTAGTTTAGAAGTGGTTGAAACAGCTCCTAGGATAGTGAGCTCGACCCATGGAGGCAGGGAAAGAGGTTAGATGATCTATATTATGTACTTTCTTGCTCATTTTCATGGTTGGACTCTTGAGGGATAAGCTATCATTGTATTATTCACTGTATCTCTGCAATTTTTGGCTAAGGAAGACCAGGGTTTTGCAGTCCTCTTTGGGATTCTTGTGGTTACATGTATTGATGGTGTGTTTCTCTATGTACCTGTAAGTGTGTTATGTGAATCATTTCCTTTCTTTTCCTTCTGCACATTAAGCAAACGAAGTGTTAAAGTAAGAATTCATGACTGTCATGCTCTTCTTTTAAGTTTGTTTAATTTCAATGTTTTCTACTGTTTAAGGAGAATTCAAAGTTATTGTTTGCTCTCCTTAGCTCCTCATCTGTCATTCCTGACCATCCACCTCAATCTAAGGCATCAATACTGTATCCTATCTCGCCCCAAAGAACCCCCTGTAGAAACTGTGTCCAATCCCCGCACCCAAAATTGCCATCTCCTCAATTTGCCACCAAAAACCCTAAAAATCCCAAATCAACCTTTTTGATCAGTTTACTAGCCTAAAATCAGTGTTACCCTATTGGTCATCTCATCCATTGAAGATCTCACCGAGATAGACCGGAGAGAGCCCTCTCCCGCCCCGTAGGGCTAGCTACGAGGCGAAGTGGTTTGATGTAGCCTTGAGGTTTACCTTTCTCAGCCTGAGGTGAAATTTCAAGCGCTAACAAGTTCCATAAGAGCTCCACTCACAACATAAGTGAGTGTCGGGCCAAGTAGTCACTGGTGGCTGAGCTAAAGGTTTCAGAATCAGATGCATGTTCCGACTCTGAGTCAGAACCCGACAAGGGGAATGACAAAGGGAAGCAGATTATCAATGCGGAGCTCAATGCCATTGTTGCCACTACAAAGATCCAGAAGGAGGAACCCGAAGATCCAGAGGAGGAGGAGCGTCTCTTCCACTCCCAGATGTGGGTAAAGGGCTCCCCATTACAGTTCATTGTCGACAGCAGGAGCCAAAAGAACCTCATTTCAGCAGAGGTCGTGAAGCGGTTGGGCTTATCGACCACTGCACATCCACAACCGTGCACCATCGGGTGGCTTCACCAAGGATGAGATCTTCGCGTGAGCCAACAGTGCCGCCTTCCATACAACATCAAGCCCTTCACGGAGGAGGTATTGTGTGACATTGCTCCCCTTGAAGTTTGTGATGTATTATTAGGACAACCATACTTGTGGAAGCGATATGTTGTGTATGAATCAATGCCCCGTGCTGTTATTGTTACTTTGGGAAATAAGTTGTACAGGATACCAGAGGTAGCACCACCTACCACCATCTCTTTGGTTACTACAAAAAAATGTAGTAAGCTCATTTCCAAAATTGGGAAATTTGTTTTCCTGATGATACGCCCTTAAGGAAAGAAGAAGACGGTGGCCACGACCTCTTGACAAGGCCCCTCCACACAACAACTACAGATGGACAAGGTTGTGGAGGAGTACGAGGACATCTTCACCTCCCCCGCAGGGGTTCCTTTGCACTATCAGGTCAAGCACTCCATCGATCTTACCCTAGGTGCGTTGTTGCCCAATGGACCAATCTATCGGTGCTCCATTATGGAGAATGATGAAATCAAGAGGCAGATTCAAGATCTGCTGCAGAAAGGTCACATCCGTCCGAGTTCATCACCTTGTGGGAGCTCGATCGTGTTGGTACAGAAGAAGGATGGGACTTGGAGACTCTGTATTGACTATTGGGCACTGAACAAGATCATTGTCCGTAACAGGTACCCGATCCCACGGATTGATGACCTTCTGGACCAACTGAAGGGGGCAAAACAATTCAGCAAGATCGACTTGAAGTCGGGGTATCACTAGGTACTAATCGAACCCTCTAATGTGTGGAAGACTACATTCAAAGCCAAGGAGGGCCTTTTCGAATGGTTGGTTATGCCTTTCGGATTGACGAATGCTCCTGTAATCTTCATGAGGTTAATGGATGACATCTTACGGCCACTCACCAATGCATTTGTAGTGGTATACTTATATGACATCCTAATCTTCAGCTAGAGTTGGGAAGAGCACCTCCACCACATTCGACAGGTTCTCCAAACACTGCGGCAACACAAGCTATGTGCCAATTTGGAGAAATGCACTTTTGGCATGACCTAGGTTCAGTATCTGGGACACATTATTGATGAACAGGGGGTGCATGTGTATCCAGCCAAGATCCAAGTCATTCGGGATTGGCCATCTCTAACCACTCTAACAGAGCTCCGTAGCTTTCTAGGTCTTGCCAACTTCTATTGCAGGTTTTTTTTGGGATTTTCTCATATCACTTGGCCCTTGAGTTAAGTGACCAAGGGAGGAGGGAAAGCAAAATTCTTTTGGTCTGAATCTCAATAGAAGGCATTCATAGAGTTGAAAGATCAGCTTTGCACGGCACCAGTGCTCGCATTACCAGACTTGCAACAACCATTTGAGGTCGAGACAGATGCCTCTGACTATGCTATTGGGGCAGTCCTTACTCAACATGGGCATCCAGTGGCATATCACAGTGAGACACTTTCAGACACAGTCCGGAAGTATCCCACTTATGACAAAGAGATGTATTCCATTGTGTAGGCCTGTCGACAATGGAAGCATTACATTTTGGGGAAGGAAATGGTCATCCACACAGACCACCGACCCCTGTAGTTCATACAAACCCAAGGGAAATTGCAGAATGATCGCCATCAGAAGTAGTCCACATACTCGCAACAGTTCCATTTGAATATCAAGTATAAGAAGGGCAACACCAATAATGTTGCAGATTGCCTCAGTCGACCACCGATCATGGCATTAACCACCATGCTCAACTCTTGTGGGCACGAGACTTATGATTGGCCACTTCTCTACAAAAGCAACCCAGAATTCGGCCACACAAACCAGACACTCTTGGAGGGTCAATATGTTCCAGATTTTCACCTCCAGGATACTCTTTTATGCCACCTGGGTCACCTTTGTGTTCCTTCAAGCGAGTGTGCCAATATGATTTGGGAAGCACACTACAATCGGGTTGTTGGGCATTTTGGGGTCGAGAAAACGGTGGCAATGCTGCAGAAGTATTTCTATTGGCCGAATCTTCAACAAGATGTCGGGAAGTACATCAGATCATGCACTGCCTGCGCCATTGCCAAACCAACCATCAAGAAACAAGGTCTCTATACCCCGCTACCTACCCCTAGTCGACCTTGGGAATCCATCTCCATGGATTACATGTCAGACCTTCCGTCCACTAAGCATGGAAACGACTGTGTTTTTGTGGTCATCGATAGGTTCTCGAAGATGGCCATTATGGCGGCTTGCAAGAAGAATATCACAACAGAAGCCACTGTTAAACTCTTATTTGAATGAGTGTGGGTACATTTTGGGATCCCATAGTCTATCATCTCATATTGGGACAGCAGGTTGCTCAGTACATTTTGGTTTAGCCTTTGGTCGATGCTGGACACCAAACTCATTATGTCCACAACCTTCCATCTTAAAACTGATGGCTAGACAGAGGTTGTCAACAGGATGATCGTACACATTCTACGCATGTACAACTCAATGCATCCATGCACATGGGACAAGAGCCTCCCTAATGTTCAACACAGCTACAACCGGGCTCTCCATAGCTCGATTGGCCACAACCCTTTTCAGGTGGGCTTGGGATTCCAACCATTATGTCCCATTGATGTGGCCATGCGATTTGTAGCTACTAACGCAAGTTCGGCTCATGTCCAGTCTGAAACAGATAAGGCAACTAGCTTCATTGAGCGCATCCAACATATTTGCCAACAGGTCCATGACATTCTGGAGAAATCAAATACCAAGTACAAGCAGCGACACTATCAACATCGGATGCCTCACAAGTTTCAAGTGGGTGACAAAGTGTGGTTGCATTTGCAAAAGGAACGCCTTACCAGAACCTATCAGAAACTTAGACCACTCCGATATGGTCCTTACAGCATTACCAAGGTTGTGGGAAGCAACGCATTTGAGCTCAAAATTCCCCCATTCCTTGGCCTGCACCCTTTGTTCAATGTGGATCGCCTTCGGCCATACTTTCCACCATTGTTAGACACATCCAACATTGCAAAACAACTCACACCCACAAGTTAAATCCAAATTGCATAGAAAAAGTTGCAACTGATCGAATCATGGACACACAGATCAAGCACACTCACCAGTAGAAAATCCAACTGTATCGAGTTGTCAAAGAAGGCCAACTCTTTCACCAGGGCAAGTGGCTCACTAGGGACCAAGTTCAACAGAAGTTTCCTCATCTCATGGAGGAACTCAATGCAATGGGGACCATTGCTTCCTTAGGGGGGAGGAATGATCCAGGTGGATATTGGTGGCCACCTGCCAAGTCCACCTGAACCCCCACCATTGTTTCTTTCAGCTTTTCAATTTCCTTAATTGTAGCACAATTTACTATTTTTAGCAGTTTTTCGGGTCCTGAACTTCCGGAGCCGTTTTGAGGCCCCAAACGACGTTTTTTGGGAAAATTGGGAGCAACATGAGGCCATGGATCAATGTTGCTCCTCCCAAAGTTGGTTCTCGGATATATATTTCTAACGAGATATTGTATGTGTCAAACGGAGATCGTATGCCAAAGTTACGACCTCGGGAAGTTGACGTACCAATTTACCCAAACGGGGCCCACAGTTTGGCATTTCATATTCTAGGGTTAGGTTTTTGGATTTTGAGGGTTTTCCATTGTGTCTCAACAATAAATATGCCTTCGAGCCTCATTGTAATAGAGTTCAGAGGCATGTAGCTGCCACATCTCTTCTCATAGATAAGCTACCATCGCCCTAGCTGGTCTATTTCCATTACTGTTTGTAAGCATGTTTCAATATTTTACATTAATGAAATGAAGTATTATTTCCGCTGCATATTTTTGTTTATGGTTATCTTTGTAATTTGTTGCATTCCTGTTTAAATCCAGATCACAACAACACACTGATAAACATTCACAACAATAATAAACTCACAGAAATAAACCTAACACACACCTAATCCAGTAGTACTTGGTCAGGAGAGTGGGTCCAACTCCCTGATCAGGGTTGTGGCAAGATCAACGAATCACGATATGCTCAGAAGATCAACTTGTCAATTAAGAAATAAATATTACAAGTATGTTGTTACAAACTCAAAGTTAGATTATTTCTCGTGTAACCTTAACGACTCTTAACCGTGATAGCTTTCACAGCCCGCAACTCTACTTTATACAATTTGTCAATAATACATCTCCTAGAATTACGACATTGTCTGCCTTTAATTACATGGTGATTTTCATAACGAAATTGAATGTTAAAAGATAGTAGTGTGTCAATCAAAATATTGATTCACCATTGCAACCAATATTCAAGGATAGCGCTGCCATCTTTGATAACATCGTTCAGTGAATCACGATCTTGGTCCTTCTCCCTTTAAATATGAAAAAATAACTGAATTAGCAATCCGTTTAGGTAATAATCCCCTACGACTATGCTTCATTGACCAATAATCCATAAAGACATGACAAGAGGTATACTTGTGCATTTGAAGATAACGATTAACCATTATTGGTGTGAAATAGATTAAAAGAACACTGTACAAGGGTGAGTAAAAGTATGCAAATCTAGCCACCAACATATCCCCCCAACTGGCCTTACTACATGTCTTCATGTAGTTCATCACCTACGCAAGTCTGGGTTAGAGATGCAATGATCAGCGTGAATTTGTGCAAGATCATATTTTGCAAACATCTCTGTTCCTGGAGGCTTATACCCATCTATCTAGATGAATTCTTTCCAGCAATCCTCGCCTACCTTGTAAGCTGTAGTTTATTGATCAGTTGACAGCCATATGATGGGAAATCAAAACCTCAAACCCATCCATCAGAAGCCATGAAGCCGCATTCACGCAATATAATGGGGTACCTTGTTTAGAGCCCGAGAAAAATTGGACGCCCCAAAAGGCTCACGTATCCTGACAGTTGATGACCAGAACATCCACCATTTCTGGCAGTTGTGCCGAGCCTCCTCCAGACAAGTAAAGATCTATTTTGTGCATATATCAACACACCATTGTTGAGTTTCTAGCATCTATTCTTTTCATCCCTCAATCCCCAAGAGGGTTTCATGTCTGTTATAAATATTCATAAATTGGCAATTTTCCATCTGAACGACAAGTGGCCTATTTGCCCGATTTTCTTCAAACGTTTCAAAGGCATTTTTTCATTTAACCCGGTTCACTGTGTAGGAGGTAAAGGCTTTCAGTTGAATGTATCCTACATATGGCACTGGGTTAAATGATTGGTCATTGCGTAGAAAGTAGTCATGCATGTACAACTCGCACATCAAATGTTGATCCAGAATATTATGGCATCTCATGATGCACAAAAACTGCATTCGAATCTTCCATATCATCACTGAGCTCCTAGTGGACACTTTCTAAACAAAAGAATATATATTTTTCATGGAGAAATAGAGCGTAGCTATGAGCAGGGGGGCAACAAGCCATTTCCTGTTGTGCCAAAGTAAACATCTCTTCCTTATCGTCCTTTAATAGCTTTACATGTTCTTCCAGTCCCTCAATTCGCTTCTTCTGTTTCTCCTGCTTCCACTTTTCCTTCTCTATCTGTTCTATGTAGCTGAAGATTGTTTTCGCAGCTTTCTCGTGAGTTTTCCTTATTCCTTCCCGATGTGCTTCTAAAGGAATGGTCCCTCATTGAAAGTGAGTTGTTGTAGCTTGCCACTTCTAAATTTTTGCAGACATGACAAACTGTCACGCTTTGATCATATGAAAAAACAATCTTGACTGTGTAGTCGTTGAAGTCATTGGCCTATCTTCGGTCTGTGTTGCCACAGAATAGTTTTAGGCCGCGGCTTCGCAACGTTTTTCTTGTGCTTTCTCACTCTTCGTCATAAGCACCGCATCCGTTTCCTCAATTTCATGATTTCTATTTTCAACTACATATTCTCTCTGAATTGTGCTTGATATCTTTCCTTAAGAGGGGGTCTCCTTTTCTCACATTGCTCAATAAACTCTTATTTCAAAACTACTTATTCCATGGATCTCATAGTTCGTCATAGGCCTAGCAGGTTGATGTTGACAAAATCGTCAACTAGTTCTTGTTTTACTATGATTTCTTCCATTTGTTCCTCGACTCGGGGAACAACCCCACCATCTCCTTCTTCAGGTCTCGGGACCTCTACGTCTTCCTTGTACGGCTCTGGAGTCACTACAAGGTCTTTTGGGGTAGTTTCTTTAACACCTTCTTGTAGTTGCTATGTTGCCCGATTGTCCTCTTCCATCTGTACAAGAATGGTTCCTAGCCCCTGCGAGTTACTTTTGTTAGCAACATCCTCTTCCATTTGCTTGGGAATGGTTTCTAACCCTTGTGGGTTAGTCTTATCAGCAACGCCCTCCTCCATCTTCTCAGGAATGGTTTCTGACCCTTGCGGGTTAGTCTAATCAACAACACCCTCTTCCATCTACTCAGGAATAGTTTCTGTAGAAGTAGTACCGGCCATAGCTTCTTCATTTTGTCCTTCGGTCGGAACTGGTTCTTGTGTAGTAGTGTTGACCTCCAACCCTTCAATCTACTCAATTCTTTCACCAATCGACACCTGTTTTTGAATAACAATGTCGATAATTGTTCCCTTAGCTTTCACAACAAATTTTAGGATCGGGGGAGAGGCTTCTTCTTTCTCCATGCATCTATAGGAACGAGTTTTCCTTGCCCCTTTTAGAAAAGATGCAAGAAAAGGAGAGTGAGTAATAATTTCATCAATTTTCATTCTCTTAATGTCTATTTACGTAGGCCTTCCTTCCTCTTCTTCTATGTTCACCGATTGTTCTATGCTCCCTTTTTCTCTTGCTGCCTGTGCTTCTTCCAAGTTGTCCTTCTGCCCAGCAACCAACACTATCTCTTGTGGAGTGGTGTCGACTGCGGCCCCTGTTTTCTCCAAAGGTTCCACAGTCATTTGAACAAGTGGTGTTGGTTCTTGTGTGACAACACCACCTACATTTCCATCCATAGTTTCTTCAACTTCTTGAACAAGTGGTGTTGGTTCTTTTGTGGCAGCACCACCTCCATACATGCAAGTTCTTCCTTCGTCAGCTCGTTGAATTGTGGCCAAGACACAGAGGTTCGAGACAGAGCATGCACCACCAATAATCTAACCAACCCATGATTTGTGAGAACCACTAATGGTTGTTGAGATCATCAGGAAGATTATGCCATTAAGTGGAGGTTGCTCCATAGGAAGTATGGCATGTCTAATGCATGAACCTGCGTCTGCCGAAACTAGAGGCATGCAAGGAGTTTGAAATGATACTTAAACAATGCAGAGAAATGACCTTCGCAGGTAACATACCTCATAAAAAAAAAGGCAACTCACCCCATGGATATGGCAGAGATTTATGAGCATACCCTCTTCCTTTCTAGACCACTGTCTCCCCAGCTTGCAAAAACACTTCTGGAAACTCCGACAAAAGAGACTTCTGAGAGAACCATTTTTGACCTCCTCGTTGTAACCCGCTGACAATCGAAATATCTTCCTCCGTGATAGAAATATCCAGCCCACGGACTCTAGAATGATTTCCTTCCAGGTTTAATGCAAATTCAATTGTGATGGCTTCATCAAATCCTTGTAGTATCTTAAAATACACATGTTGCCCTGCATCCAAGAAGACTTGCCAAACATCTGAATTGCATCGAACCTACTCTTTTCTCTTTGATTTGTGTCTCACAGCCCGCCCACCAATTCTGCAATGGCTTTGTAACAACACTTCGAAGTAACAATAGACCGTTGAGAAGGGGTGTCGACAAGCAGATTTGTAGTGAGAGTTGTGATAGCGATGGGGTGCGGTAAGAGTGAAAATCGGGAGGATAATAGTGAAATATTGAAAAATCATGGCGGATAATGGTAATAATGGTAATTACTTTGCATCATTGGAAAGGACCATTCATTAGTACAACAATACTAAATTCAATTCCCGATGCATATGGGTATCGTGTGAAGTATGGTGGAAAATCGTGGAGTGAATGCGCTTAGCACAAGGTTTAATTATAATAATAATAAGTCATTATTATAGCATCTTTTTCATTTATTATAGTACCTCCCCCCAACTAAAGGATGACTGTCCACAGTCATATGAAGTCATGTCACATGAATTATTAATCAAATCCACAAAGTCGATTAGGGACATACATGGTGACTTACCTTAACGGAGTAACAACATCAGACAGAGTAACAGTACTTGAGGAGTAACAACATCAGGGGAGTAATAGCACCCGAGGAGTAACAACACTCCTTGAACATTTAGTCGAAATCACGATGGAGTAACAACACTTGAGGGGTAATAGCACCAGAGGAGTAATAACACCAGAATAAATAGACGAAATCGTGATGGAGTAAAAACATCGACGAAGTAACAACACCGGAGGAGTAACAACGCCAGTGAGGTACCTGCAAGAAAAATATTGATAGAGTAGTAACAACATTTTATTTTATATATATATATATATATTAGATCAGGGGCGCAAAAGAGGAATTCCCTACAATAATAACTTCAAAACCAAAGTTATTAGAGAGATATTTAATAAAGGAGTCTCTTGAAGCTGGATGGTTATATAATCTGAGGCGATGTCCATTCACGATCAAAGGAGTATGTGCCTCATCAATTGTTATAAGTATAATAGTCCCATTATCGAACACTGTGTCAACTTCCTATGGTCCCATCCACCTGGAGCAGAATTTTTCCTTAAAATCCTTGAATCGAGAATCATAGAGTAATGCCTAATCTCCTCTTTCAAACACCGTTTTCTTAATGAATTTATCCTACCATTTAGTTCGATGTTGCTGGATTGCAACATTATTCTGGATAGCCAAACAAATTTCATCCAACTCATTCAACTGTTCCAATCGGTGTTTATGGGCTTCTGAAAGATATAAATCTACTTCAAGGGTTGTCCTGAGCATCTTAATTTAGAATTCCACTAGAAACAAAGGGGATTTCCCATAGACAAGCTCATGTGGTGAAAACCTTGTTGTCTTTTGCCATGTTGTTCTATACTGCCACAGTGCCTCATGAAGTATTTCTGCCCAATTCCGTCGATGGTTCACTACTGTATTTGTAAGAATATTCTCTAGTACCTTTTTTTGTGTTTTCAACTTGACCATTCACCTCAGGATGACGTGGAGATTTTACCCTATGCTTGGTTCCATACTTTTTCATGAGTCTTGCTATCAGATGTGATGTAAACCGTGCCCCTCCATCTGAAACTATCTCTCTAGGAGCTGCATACTATGCAATAATTTCTTCAAATAAAAAGTTTGAGAGAACTTATTTTGTTGCTTTCACAACAGCCTTGGGCTCTACCCACTTTGTTACGTAAAAAGGGTAAACTAGAATGTGACATTTCTGCTGTGAAGGCAGATTAAATGGCCCAACGAAATAGATAGCCCATTTTTCAAAGGGTTCAAGAGCTAGTTGGGGCTGTAACGACATTTCATCTACCTGACCAGGTTGACCCATCCACTGGAAACTATCGCACCCTCTAACATATTTCCTTGCATCACAAAAAATAGAAGGCCAATAGTATCCCATTTGTACCACCTTATGACTTTTCCACTTATCTACAAAATGTCCCCCATAGGGGCCATCATGAGCAACTTTTAGGACATCATAGATGTCATCTCCACTTATGCAGCTGGGTTTGCTTATCAGATCCAGTGTAAAAGAGATATCCCTCTATCCATGAATAATGAACACTATGATGGATAATCCTTTATTGTTCTCTGCACGACAAGTGTTGAGGTACCATTCTTGTAGCAAGAAAGTTAGCAATATCTGGATACCACGAAGTGTGAGTAGAAATTGCAAAAAGATGTTCATCTAGAAATCTATCCTCTACACATGTACTTTCATCACTAGTATCCATCCTAGATAGGAAATCTGTGACTACGTTATCTTTCCCTGGTTTGTCTATAATGGTAATATCAAACTCTTGAATTAACAGTAATCATCTTGTAACACAACTAGGGGTTATTGGTTTGTTCATCAGATACTGATAGTTGTATGATCAGTGTGCACGAAATTAGGATACTGTATAGTTTAATTCAGCAGGTGTCAAATTCTTACTGACATAGTAAATTGCATACGGTTTCATGTCCTCTTGTTGCCTCAAAATCGCCCCTATTGTTGTTGATAAGAATCAGTAGAGACACGAAACAAGAGTTTCCAGTTAAGATCGCATAATATCGGAGCCTTGCAGACTATTTCTTTGATTTCTACAAACGTTGCTTCACATTCATCTATCCACACAAATTCTGCATCCTTAGGTAACAATTGAAAAAGTGGGAATGCTATTTTAGAAAATTTTTCTATGAAACGCCTATAATAGCTAGCATAACCAATAAAGCTGCATACCTGTGTCAGTGTCTTAGGCGTAGGAAATTTTAATATTACCTCCACCTTCGTAGGATCAACCCGAATTCCTGCAGCTGAAAGCAAGTGTCCCAGTACTATCTCCTCTTTCATCATCATATGTCATTTGACTGTACTCAAAGAAACATGTGTTTGCTTGCATCTTTAAAGTAATTTCTCCAAGTTTTTCAAAGCTTCTGTAAAGGAATCCCCATATGGGGTAAAGTCGTCCATGTAAATCTCAGCACTATCATTAACTAGATTAGAGAAAATTCCTAATATTTACCTTTGAAAGGTAGAAGGTGTGTTACAAAGGCCCAATGGAACGACTCGGTAGGCAAAGGTTCCTCAAGGGCATGTGAAGGTAGTTTTGTCTTGATCCTCAGGAGCTATTTGTATCTGGTTGTATCCTCTAAATCCATCCAGAAAGGAGAAAATCTCCATCCTAGCTAATGTATCAAGGACTTGCTCAATAAAGGGTAAGGGAAAATGGTCTTTCTAAGTTGCTTTGTTTAGTTCCCTGTAATCAACACAGGTCCGCCACTTATCATTCTTCTTAGGAATAATGACTAGCGGGGAAAGCCATTGACTATCCGATATCAGATAAATAAAACCCACATCTAATAG
Organism: Pinus tabuliformis; assembly: GCA_031772625.1. Classification (NCBI taxonomy): domain Eukaryota; kingdom Viridiplantae; phylum Streptophyta; class Pinopsida; order Pinales; family Pinaceae; genus Pinus; species Pinus tabuliformis. The sequence goes on from CM062805.1 coordinate 18,223,535, forward strand.
CTTCTGCAATTCACCTTTGACAATGTTTTTTAAGGCAAGATTCATTATTCTTTGTGGCTGCCTAATAGGTTGACATTCCTCTTTAATGTATATATGATGAGTACATAAATCAGTAGGGATGCATTTCATATTGGTATACTCCCAAGCAAAAACTTCTTTATGCTCTCGAAGGACTTTTAGTAGCTATTCGAATTGGGAGTGTGAAAGGTCAAGATTAATATTCAATGTTCTCCCTGGTTCAATTTCTACATGAACACTTTCAGGAATGTTTTCGATTTTTGTTTCTGGTTCAATATCTTCTTGAACATTCCAGCTCATGACAGTTTCTAACAGCTGACGGGTTGAATCATAGACAGAGTTGAGATTGCTGAGAAAGGTGTTAATGGCATCGTCCTCCTTTTCATCTTTAAAACAAAGAGCCTCATTGATGGTAAGGATGGGTCTAATTTCTTCATTCTCATATTCGGGCTCTTTGGTAGGTAGAGACTTTTGAATTAAGGTAAATCTAGGTTTCTTTAATGAACTTGGTTCTGCAGGGGGTAAAGGCTAAGGTTCTTTGTAACTTCCCCATTGGATATTACCATGTTTCCAGACCGACACCCAATGTAAGCATCTGCGGTTGCAAGCCGAGGTCTTCCTAAAATCAAAGGATGCTCACCGGCTGGGGATTGGGTACGTAAAACCAAAAGGTCAACGGGGTATTGCCATGAGTCTACCAAAATAGTGATATCTTCCAGCTTCCTTACCGGTCTAATAGTAGATCGATCTGCCAATTCTAGGATGGTGGGAGTTGCTTTAAGGTTCCACAGACCCAAGGTAATCACGGTTGCATAGTTTAGAACATTAATCGCTGCTCCCAAATCTACCACTACATTTGGGATATCCACCCCATTAATTTGCAATGTCAAAATTAGATTCTGAGGATCTCTGTATTTGACAGATATAGATTTCCCCAACATTATATATGATAATTTTCCCATGACATGAATAGTAAGTGGGTCCTTTGGTTCTCTGCTAGGTTTCTTAGAACATTATTCTTTAATTGTTTTAGCGTAAATTGGTATGTCCTTCATAGCTTGAAGTAACAAAATTTTAACGAATAAATTCTACGATTCTCCCAAAAAGTCAAATTCAGGATGAGGACTTTGTTTGCTCAAAGATAATATTTTAGGATAGGGTGGACCAGTCTGACACCCTCTAGTAACAATAGTTTGTGAAGGGGTTTGTTGCTTTATAAAAATCTTTGTTGGATCTTCCCCTATCGTTCTTTGTTCTGGTTCTAAGACTACATCATCGGTATGTTCAACAATTATAGGTGAAGTATGAGTATTGACCACCCAACTAGATTGAAGATTTAATCCATTACATTCCATAGTGGCAATACTATATGCAGGGAAGTTGAGTGTCTCAACCTATTGATCCCCTCTGTTATTTGGATTCGGATTGGGTTGGACATGCAATTGAGGACAAAGAGGAGGATTACTAGTGGGTGCATTAGCAGGTAGTTGTAGTTGTTGTTGTGGCATAGGTTGGGAGAATTGTCCTGAAGGAGGAGGAGGAGGTCCATGCCAATTATAGGACCATGAAGAATTTGGACTAGATTGAGGATACCAGGGTTTCCAGGGCATTGGATATTGGTAAGACTGTGGCAAAGAAGGTGAAAAAGGTACAGATTGTTGACCAAAATTCATATTATTAAAATACTGAGATGGGTCTTGAGGCATACCTTGATTCATGTTCAGCGGCTATGGTTGTCATGGTTTCCTTGATCCCATAAAATAAAGTTGATCTGCTTCTTCATTCGTTCCCTAAAAGACTGCCTTCAATCGAGGAAGAGATGGGAAAGTACTAGTGGAATGACTCTATTCACATATTGCACAAGTCTCCACAGAATTTAATGGGAATTCCTTCAACTAATGCTTCTTCCCGCATTGAGGGCATAAAATAGACATGGCCTTCTTTGCTTCCATCTTCTTATGCTTCGCTTGCAACACGTCTAGTTGCAATGATAATGCGCTCAGGTTGTCCAGCAGATTCCCAATTTCAGCCTTTGTAACTCTATTGCTGGATGTCTTGAGAGTTCAGATTCCTTGTCTTTGTCTTGCAGCGCCTCGTGAACAGTTGATGCATAATTCATAAATGGTATCAAATTCCTCCTTTGATATATCTCCTTTCCCTTCTACATTTAATAGCTCCGTAGATTCCTCCCTCAGGGCTTTGAGAAAAATGATCTTCATGATATTCTTATACAAGTCATTGTGGCATGATCTTTGCAAACTATATTGAAAACGTTCCACAAAATCTTCCATATTTTCATCCTCTTTCTACATAATCTTAAAAAAATCCTTTATATCTCGGGGTTTGCAGTAGTCCTGATATTTCTTGAGGAAAATCGTCTTCATATGATCAATGTAGCAATAGATTTTCCTCCCAAACACATAAACCATCTCAAAGATGTGCCCTTCAAAGTAGCGGGGAATATCTTCAATTTTTTAGCATCAGAAATGTAATCATACCCTCGACAAACAACATCGAATTCAAAAAGGAATGTGTCTGGATCCTTGGAAGTAAGACCATGGAAATTAGGTAGTGTTATCAAATGAATAGGCTTCATAGGTGCATCACATCTGATATCTCCAATTGGAAATTCAATTGAAGAAGTTGCGGGAGCCATGAATATCTTCCAATATTCACCTGGAATTTCAACAAGTTCTGGCTCTAGTTGTTATATAACAGGTGATGGAAGTTGTTTAACAACACTCCCTTGATCAAATGGTGCCAAGAATTCCCTCAAATATTCTTCCTCTAAACTTGCAATATGCAGTTCCTCAGATCCTTTGCTTGCTACTTCTTCTTCCCCGAATTGCACTTCTACTATTGGAGGAGGTTCTGGTTGTGAAACTGATTGTCCTCCAGATCTCGTATGAGACCTTACCCTAGCAGCAACTCGTGACAATGCTCTAGACTCAGCCCTTGAGATGATCTCTTGGATGTAAGTTTTTCTGCTTTTCTTTTCGGGGGTCTCCCTCCACCCCTTTTATTGCTGTCTCTGTTCATACAATCAGGAAATAAAAAGGGAAACATTCAAAAAAATTAAGAGCTCAAGACCTGGAGTAGGATAAGAAATTCCCTCCCCAGGACAAGAGAGTGGCCCCTAAAGAAAACAAAAGAAGTAAAATAAGAAAATCACAGAAATCAAGCTCAGGACCTGAAACAGGGCGAAAAAATAGCAATTCCCTTCCCAGGATGAGAGAGTAATACTTATGAAAGTAGAACAAAGAAATCTAAAGCTCAAGACTTGGAGCAAGGTGATAAAAACTTCCTTTCCCAGGATGAGAGAATAATCTTACAAAAACAAGAAAAGAAAGGAACCAAACAACAAAACGATCTAATACTCAAGACCTGGAGCAAGGTGTAAGATTCTTTCCCCAAGACAAGAGATAAGTCCTATGGTCAATGTTGATTGTACTTTCACGCCTTTGATAGCCTCCCTGACAACGACGCCAAAATGTTGGTGTCCAAGTATGAATCATGCAATTCACCCAATCCACATTTAGTTGTCAACCCGGGGTTCTACCAGTTGCTTCAAGGCTATCGTGCATTGTATGTGCAAGCAACAATTTCCTCACCCAACATTGAACATTAACTATGAATTCATCAATGTGTAGTAACAAGCAATATTGTAACAAAAAATAAGAGTAATAATTTTAACATCGATAAGAGTAACAACAATAAGGACTCACAACAACACACTGATAAACATTCACATCAATAATAAACTCATAGAAATAAACCTAACAAACATCTAATCCAGCAGAACCTGGTCAGGAGAGTGGGTCCAACTCCCTGATCAGCGTTGCAGCAAGATCAACGAATCACGATATGCTCAAAAGATCAAATTTTTAGTAATAAAAGAAATATTACAAGTATGTTGTTATAGACTCAAAGTTGGAGTATTTCTCCTGTAACCTTAATGGCTCTTAATAATGATAAGTTTCACAAACTGAAACTCTACTTTATACAATTTGTCAATAATACAGCTCCTAGAATTACAACATTGTCTACCTTTAATTACATGGTGGTTTTCAGAACAAAATATAATGTTAAAAGATAGCAGTGTGTCAATTGAAATATTGATTCACCATTGCCGCCAATATTCAAGGATAGGGCTTCTAGCTTTGATAACATCGTTCAGTGAATCACGGTCCTGGTCATTCTCCCTTTAAATCTGCAGAAATAACTGAATTAGAAAGCCTGTTAGGTAATAATCCCCTACGACTATGCTTCATTGACCAATAATCCATAAAGACATGACAAGAGGTATACATGTGCATTTTAAGGTATCGATTAACCATTATTGGAGTGAAATGGATAAAAATAACAGGGTAAAAGGGTGAGTAAAAGTATGCAAATCTAGCCACCAACAAAGGCTGCGACTAAGAATGTAATGGAGAGGAAGGGGATTCTATATACATGGCAATAGCACTAAATCAATTTACTCAGTAAATTACTATCTACCAACTCTTAATTCAAAGCCAAAAATTCAATTGGATTCCGCTTGAATTAATAGTTAAGTTTATGCCTTCATTAAAAAGATGGCATTGATTCAATGGAACCAAGTAGCTCGTTTACTTGGTTACTTCCTTACATAAAAACTTATTATTCTTCTTTATCCTTTGATTTAATTGTGTAATTTCTACTCTATAATTTGCACATTTTCTATGATGTTTTTATTATGTCGCCTTCAAAATATATATATATATATATATATATATATATATATATATGGCACAAAGCAAGTTAATGGTTAATGAGCACATTAGAGAATCACCCGATGGAGGAGCTCCCACTATACAAATTCACTTTGGGAAATTGAGTATGTCTCTACGTTGAATGTGAAGAAGTGTTAGTCATGCATTTCCATAGTAGGAGGGTTATGGTTGGTAAGAGGTTTTGCGGTTTGAAATTGAAGTGAATTGAATTGTGTAATTATTTGATAGTTGTGAAGGATGATTTTCTCATGGATTTGTGATGGTCCAAGCACCTGTTGATATTCCCTAAAGGGAACAAGGACCACTCATCCATGTATGGGAAATTGCACAAAATTACTTTATGTAGATTTACATATATAATTTGAATCTATCTAAAGAACTTATATCAATTTATGGGATTGTGTTGATTAAATTGTTGAAGAAATTGTTAAAATATTCCTTCTCATTTAAACAA